>CM040242.1:269163546-269363546 GCA_022545495.1 Chrysanthemum lavandulifolium
TAAAACCAAGAAAAATAGCCTACGTGGAATATAAATAAGTGACATGGAAATTCAAACCCGTAACTTGTACTAATTTATTTTTAGACATGACATGATCTGAAGTAACCTTGTGTTACTTCTCAATACACTTTTAAAAATTATACTAGGATTCATTCTCTGAAATTGTTTTCAACTAAAGTAGACTCAAAGACCTTCAAAATGCCATGTGGCACCGACTCCCAACGATTTACGGTTTAAAAGATATCATTTTTCAAGTTGACCAAAATCGAATCGCATTTAGCCGCACCACGCGCATGTTATGGGCCTCGAATCCTTTAGCTGCACGGCCGTGTTCCACAACCGCAACTAAAGGTCTTAGGACCTGACTTTACTTATTTTGACCCGCTTCCTTCCGGAAAACATGCTTGTACTTATCGTTATGACATGAAGCTGTGTAGAACTAATACAAATACATAATTAAACATATCTGGAGTTTTACAAACTTTGAACATAAGCGAAAACGTGCTTTTAAAATTGTGCCAAATGCTCCTTTAAAACTATTAAACATGATAATGGCACAATACTTGATACTTGAACTAACATGACTTGTTTATAAACTTATATTATACATACTTAGAGCATTTACAAGCTAAATACCAAAGTGAAAGTAAGAGTCGCTCGTAACCTATATCCGAGTGTAGCCGTTTACCTCCCAAAATGCACTCTTATTTACTATCTACAAGCCCCGTCACCTACCTTCATTTACCTACATGAACTGAGAACGCTAAGTCACTGCGACTTAGTGAGTAAATGAAACATATATATAGTAATACTTGCAATTATATCTTGAATATAAAAGTAAACGACATGGCATGAATTGTTACGCCCCGATTCCCAGTTTGACCGAAAATTACTCATTTTTAAAACTTTGACTCGAAACGTTTGACTATTACTCTTTCTCATTAGATTCTTGTCAAACTTTGACATTTAACCCTTTACAAATCTTATATAACATGTACTCGATAACTTCTTTGATTAATAACATTTAACTTTAACAAAACATCATTTATAAGTTCAGTAGCTGGGTCGACGTCGTCATTTCTATATGGTGCGACGTCGTCACCCTTCGACCATGACCCAAAAATATTTTTAGTTTTAACACGCGACGGCTCGGGGACTTAGAACCCGACCGTCTCTACTAAGCCCGACGCCATCGCCACAAGATCTGCGGACGCCGTCAGTCTCTGACCTGCACCTCGATGCAAAACTACACAATCACACTTGACCCATTTCAATCAATTTAAACACTTTAACATTTCAAGGTAAACAAGGACCATAAAAGCTATACATAAACCATCATTAACGCATTTAACACTTATTTGACCCATTCAACCCAAAATGGGTAGAAAATACACTTTAATCCAAACACTCCTTTAAATTGACCATGACGTCCAATTTGACCAATCAAAATACAATAACGACTAGGACTTGTACTTGTCGATTGATGACACTTTTACAAAATTATAAAAAGACTCACGTGGGTACAAATTCATCTTACGAGCTCAAGATTCACCTAGCTCCTATTATTACATATTACCATCTTGAATAATCATTCCATGTTCCACACCCAATCCAAGCCATATCGCTCGAGCACATGAACCTACAATAACATTAATAAATTATAACATGTGTTTATAATGCTTAGTAAGTAATTGGCTAAAACATGCTTAATATATCCATTGCTAATACAAGCATCTCAACCATATAATCATAACACACAACTATCCAATTAGCACATAAAACATCTCACATACCTTAGCCATTCAATAATTCCAAGACATGTCTATAACCACTTAACACAACATCAATCACATACTATAATATTTTCATATTAAACACATAGTAACCAAGTTACTTACCTTAGCTAGCCAAGCTAAGCTATTATGAGATTATCATCATCTTCCATCATCTCCAACATCAACACCATCCAAAGCTAACATCCTTAACACATAATCAAAATATACTTAAAACATAAACAATAAACTATAGTCATGGTTTACACAACCATTAGGCTTTCATAATATCCTCTAATCATCACATAATCATATATTGATTATATGATGATTTACCCACAATTTATCCAACTTTACCTATAATAAGATTCCCTAAGATTACTATAATTCTCTTTAATCAAACATTATGACCATAACATGATCATATCCAACTTACCCAATTACTTCAATTAAATAAAAAGGGTTTCACCCAATTACACTATAATATCTTAATTAGTGTTTAAAACCACAATTACCCAAAACCCCCAACTTGGATACATGAACCCTAACTCTTCAATTCACAATTAATTACAATTAGAGATACTTACTTGCACAAAAGTGATAGAAACTAGTTTATTAGTTGATTGAAAACACTAATCCCATCCCAATTGATCATCATTCTTCCCTCTCTTTTCCTAAACCGACTTTCCTTCATCTCCTGGAATTAAGAAAAGCCTAGCTTAATATACTTGTAGTTTTCTTCATTGTAAAGTTATATTACTATTTGGCACTTTTGATCCTTCAATTTCCCTTCCTTCTATTTTGGCCACAAGATACTTATTTCAAGTTTAAAATGTGGCAACTTAAGTCCCCCTCATTTATATAACTATAACATAACATTTAAAAATTATTAGTTTGACTATCGGGTCAACTAGTCAATCCCGTCAAGTCCTTAGACCATATTCATCTAGGGTAGGGCCTATTTGTATTTCGGGATACGGGTGTGTAGAAAACTAGAAGGGGGGTTGAATAGTTTACCGATTAAAAACTTTGTTTTGAAACTTATTGAAAGATCAATTGATATTGATCTTTAGTATGTTGATGAAATAAGCAAGCAATATGTAATAAGTAAATAAGGAAAGAAATGATCAAACCACAACAAGTTGTTTATAGTGGTTCGCCTACAAGGACTCTTTTTCCTCGCCCTACTCCACTCCCGAGTCTCACACTCGAGAGTTTAACTTCACTAGTCAACAAGCTCCTTTCACCGCGGAGAAAACCTTTACACTTCGCTACACTATTTCCGACACTAAGCTAGATGTCGAGTTCTTTCCAAGGTACAACTACTCCACACACAATGTATTTTGAGGACTAAAATACTAACCACCACACTCACAAGATTATGATGGTTTGATACAACAATGAAGTATGGATCAACACTAGATCATACAACACTAAACAAACAAGACTTCCAACTTCTCGTTGAAGCTTGAATATGACTTGATCTTCTTTGCTACAAAAGAGATCACTAATATGATATGAAACCGAGTTAGAAAGGTTGTAGAAGATATGTATGAGAGTATGTTGGAAAAGGGATGAGAAACTACTGGCTTGGCATTGCTATTTATAGCCAAATTGACGAGAGCGTCCGACGGACCGCTGGACCCCTTAAAAGGGTTCCGCCTGTACCAAATTGGTACCGCCACCGACAAATAAGATATCAAATCTTGCCTAAAGTCAACTCTATCTAAGTAAGATTGTGCAAGATATGAAGAGTACAAATCTTCACAAAATATCTAATGGAATCTTCCAATGATCTCCATGATGTAATACATGATGTCAAATGTTGTATTACTATTAATAGAAACATGCAATGCTTAAGTAGTGTTTGGTTTTAAGAACCTAACACATTCTACAAACTATTATCATACATAATGATTAGAGTCATATCAAGATGTTGCTAATCATAAATGTAAATGCTTGAATGATGAATATATTATTTGAGAAAGCTTGTTTTAATATCTAATAAACTTGACAAGCTTTAAGCTTTTATAAATTAAATTTACTTTTGTCGTTAACAAAACTTAGGCAAAGATCAAAATATAAATAACGTTTAATGACGATATTGTATTAACAATCTCCCTTTTGTTGAGGACAAAATATAAATTTTATTTTTATAAAAGAAACAAAGTTTGTACAAGAGTTATAAAAATATTAGTTTAGAACTTTGAAAAGGAAATGATAATGCAAGTGTATATAATTTGACTTTTATGAAAGTCAAAGAATTCACTAGTTGATGCATGATGTTGACTTTTTCGTAAAGTCAGTATGCGCTTGACTTTTTAAGAAAAGTCAAGTATTATCAATGAGGGTTCCCAATGACTTTTAGAAAGTCAATTGTATGCGCTTTGACTTTTCTAAAAATCAAATAAAAATAATTTCCAAGTTCTATATTTTCTCCCTTTGTCTCAACAAAAGAAGAGGCTATGCGAATGTAATGAGTCTGAGCTTATTATCTCCCTTGTTCAAAGCTCCCTAAATTGGGTGCTTTTAATGGGAAGATACATGGATTGTGAAAATAAAGCTACAAAAAAAATTGTTAGTAATAATGATCATTCACAAGCATTTCCAAACACTATGTAATGACACCAACAATGTAATAAACAACATTCATTAGTTAAAATTATTCATGAATCAAGATCATGAAAAGAGAACACAATGATGTGTTTTTAGTACAAGAAAATAAAATTATCCTAAGAAAGCAAATAAAAGAAAGACTATTCTAAAACCATCCTAAAGTGATGGTGGATGGGAAAAAGCGTTAGACGCCAAGAATGTGGTTGAGGATGAACCTCATTTCTCGTGGAAGTCATGGACCATAATCCGGTCCGTTCCACGTTTGATCCGCTTGCTCACAAGTTGAGCAACCATGCCTTGGAGGGTAGAAAGTTTGGGAAGGTTGTGGTGGTGGAATGGTGGATGTGTTGGTGGTGTTGGGGATGTTTGGAGTGGTCATGATGGATGCAAGCAAAGCACTTTGATTTGCATTGTCTCACTTAGTGAGAATCCACCATGCCTTCAATCGGTGGAGGTTGTGGAGTTCGGCTTGAATCTCCTCTCAGTGGGATTGTCATCCCACATGCTCTCCTAATGTCCTCAATATGAGGGACATTGATGATGGAAGTGGATGATCCCGATAAAGGACCATGAATGTCCTTGTGAATGGGGTGGGAGAGAGAGGTCTTGGCCCTAATGGGCGTTTGGGTCAATGGATGACCGAGGTGATTCATGAGCGATTCGCTCAATGGTGCCAAAGGATGGCAATGGTGGTGGATGACTTGGCCTAGAGGCAAGTCTTCCAAGTCCTCTAGAAAGGATTAGGTGATGTCGGTGGAGTTGAAAATAACCCATGGGAGCGAGAGTGGGAGACCTTGGTGAAGGTGGTGAGGTGTTTTGATGTTTGGATGGGTGCCGGTGGAGGTGAAGTAGGTGTTTTATTGGTGGTGGAGTGGTGATCACAATGTGTGATGAAGTGGGTGTAGCTAAGGTAAGGTGTGTATCATCTCTAATGGGAGATGAGATTGTGAGTGGTGAAGATTTGGATGATGAGCTAAGATTAACAAAACAACAAGGCCTTACCATTCTAGCGGTTTTCTTGCAAGGTTTTGGTGATGATTTAGTCATTTTAACTTGGGTTTTGATTTGCTAGATAGTAGTGAGAATGAAGAAGGTGTGAGGATGATCATGGTAAAGCCTTTCAATTTATAGAGGTAAGAAATTGTTGAGAAAGGTTTGATTTGATGTTGAACCATTGAAGAGATGAGGTTCCTAATGATTTGGAAGTGGGTTGAATGCTAGTCATATCACCCAAGTCAATCCATACAAAGAAGATGGAGTGAAGAAGAAAATATATGCAATAAATGTGTTCTAGTGAGTGGAATTTCCTAATATTCGGATTACCCACGGATTGAAGGTACCAAAAATTTGGTTCCTTCCTTTATGCCAAAGGGCTCCTTGGGTGTATTTTTCAAATTTTGAATTTTGGTGGGAAATGGATTTCTTATAGACTTTGGTAAATGATACTAGTTCTAATAACAAGAAAAACTAGTTAAGATTGATTTATAAGTGATGGAAGATAATTTGGAATCACGAAAAGTCGAAATTCGAGAAAATTACTTGGAGAATCCACGGTACCAAAATAATACACTGACGGTACCCTAAAAGTGCCGTCTGTCCTTCCGCATGTGCATGGCGGCACCAAACGATATAAAGGACGGTACCAAAATTTTGGTGCCATCGGATCCGTGAGTCCGAAAATTGGATGAGTTCGCTTTAGGTGTCGGCAAATTTCCGAAACCCCGAATTTTTCTTAAAAGTCGTTATACTAAACATTTCTAGTTAGGAAAAGTAAATAACACATATCTAAACACGAGGAGCATAGATTTTGAGCAAGGCTTATTGATTTTCACAATATAGTGAAAATGGGTAA
The DNA here is from genome assembly GCA_022545495.1 of Chrysanthemum lavandulifolium. Taxonomy (NCBI): domain Eukaryota; kingdom Viridiplantae; phylum Streptophyta; class Magnoliopsida; order Asterales; family Asteraceae; genus Chrysanthemum; species Chrysanthemum lavandulifolium. The sequence continues at coordinate 269,169,787 of CM040242.1, forward strand.
AATTTGATAGCATACTTGTGCTATCCCCGCATGAGATTGTTAGCATACACCATTGTTTTAAGTTATATTATCATCCTACATAATAAAACAACTAAATAGTATCAAACATTAACGATAATGCATTGTTCCAAACACTCCTTAAAGTACCCTTATTTGTCCAATTTCTTGTAAATCTTGTTCATCATCCTACCAAGGCACTTGAACATTCCTTAGTTTGCTTGAATTCACGATTCATTCTCAATCTCGGGAAGAGATGCGTAATACTCTTGAGGTGGAAGATGAGAGCTTGGAAGACCATCCCTGAGCTATTTGATGATGATGATGAAGGAGTTGGAGGTTTAGCTCTCTTGCCTTTAGTCTTAGCAACTCGAGCATCACTCAAAGGTACAAAGATGTGAGGATGAGTTCATAGTGAAGATGCATCCCTTTGGGGTTGGTGGAATTGGAGCGAAGTTTCTATAGACACGGGTGAGAAGCATCCTGTATGGAAGAGCAACGGATCCTTGAGTTGGAATATCAATCATTCTCCTAGCTATGTAGTAGGCTAAGTTGAATGGTTGTTGGGTGGATAAGTTGTAAAGCATGTGGCAAAGACAAGCATTTATGCGATCCCTATTCCTATGGTGCTAATGACGTTTGCTCTAAGTAACTCCTCCCATTTCTTAAATTGCTTAAGTTCATTGAGCTCCATTCCATATGGATCTCGGTCTACCTCTTTTCCTTTCGGTAACTCGGGTTGTATCACCTTTTGGGTTAAAAAGGTGTTCACGGATGACATCCTTATCGGCTAAACGGGTTATGTAGGAAGAGAGCGGTCATTGATTGTATCAAGAGCGGTGAGTGACCACTTATCCGTAGACACAAGTTCCTCGGTTGGGAATTCCTAGTACTCTAGCAAATTCACTTAAAGTGATGGTGTAGTCATTTTGGTTGATTCTAAAGCTAAGACAAAACTCATCATCATCTTCATCACTAAAACCGTCACACTAGCATAGAATTCTAATACGAACCTAGGACAAATTGGTTCATCAATGTCGAAGACAATCGAATTGAATGGCGGCTAGTTCTTCACGAAGATTGGTATGCTCAAGGAAGGATGGGTGAATGGTTCTACCCTCGTGGAAATACCTTGATTCTAGACCCCTAAATATTTCTACTTGTTCCTTGGTGAGTCCTTTGGTTTTGTGGTGTTTGGGAATGTAGTTAAGGGTGTCTTTGTGATCATAGAATCTTGCGGCTACCATGGTTATTCCTAAGGACAAGAATTAACATGTTAAGAAAAATTGAAAGTAAATTTTAACGTTTTTGATTCTAGTGTGTGCCTATATGAAAACAATTTGGAGTCATGGTTATCTCGACTCATTTTATGCACAAAATGGTTTTAGTGGAGTGTTTGGCAAATACTATGAGATAACCCAAATGCTCCTAATTCAATGTGGCTACATTTGAATATACCCGGAGTGCATATTAGTTATGCAATACCTTTAGTATTCAAGAGCATGCAAGTGATGAAAATTTAACGTTTATTTGTATTAGCAATGAAAATGTTTTCCTACAAGTGAGAAGCTTTTCAAAACTTTTGTCATGGGGTGTTTGGTTGTTTGAATAAGGCCTTATATTTATTATCTATCAATTAGTGGGAAACATGATTTGTTTATGCAATATGATAATGTAGTACCTAATTTGAATGACTAGTTATGCAATTTGCATTGAATTCATATTTGGTATAAAAGCATACATAAAACCCCATGTAATGATTAGTGATAGTTTTGTGCATAAATAAGAATCCTAGACTCGTAATTAAGAGATGAAATGTAGTTAGGATACTTACAATGATGTTATCTTCAGTGATTAGTGAGTGGGAAGATGACAATAATGAGCTTGGTTTAAGTTTTACACGTTTTGGTAAAGTGGGTTGTGAGGAAGAAGATGTTATGTATAAAGTTGTTTTGTTTCAGAGACACCACGGACGCACGGCACCAAATTTTTGGTTCCGTCCGTGTTGTCGTTGGTGCCGTGGCACTGAGAGCGTATACAAGACAAAATTGTTTTGGTTTGACTATTCTAATGTTTTAGGCTATGTTTATCCTACATGTTTGGTTCCATTAACCCTAAACCAAGTCTAAGAAGATTAAAGGTTCTCGCTAAGAGGTTTAGTAAAGATGTCGGCAATGTTGTCTTCTGAGGATACTTTCTCGATTGAAATGTTTCCTTTTTGAACATTGTCGCAAGAAAGTGATGACGGATTTCAATGTGTTTTGTACGAGCATGTTGAACGGATTCTTCTTGAGATCGATGGCTCCTTTGTTGTCATAAAGTATCACAATGTCGTTAAGATGAATTCCGTAGTCTCACGAGAGCTTGCTTCATCCAAAGAGCTTGTTGACATGCTTTTCCCGCCGAGACGATTCGGCAAGAGTAGTAGAGATGGCTAAAGCCGTTTGCTTCTTTGCAAACCATGAGGTGAGGCAATGTCCAACAAAAGTGCAAATACCACTTGTACTTTTTCTATCGACATAATCACCGGCATGATCCGAGTCGGCATACACTATGGTTTCAATACCTGTTCCTTTGGGATACCATAATCCTAAACACGTTGTTCCTTAATATATCTAAAATCCTTTTAATGCTTCTAAGTGTGATGCCTTTGGGTTTTCTTGAAAGCGAGCACATAGACAAACACTAAACATAATGTCGGGTCTACTAGCCGTAAGATAGAGTAGGCTACCAATCATTCCTCTATATTTAGTGTTATCTACGGATTCACCTTCTTCGTCCTTGGTGAGTTTAGTGTCCGAGGACATGGGTGTTTTAGTTGGTTTGGAATCTTCAAGACCAAATTTCTTAAGCATGTCTTTTATATATTTAGATTGGTTAAAGAAAATACCATCATCTAGTTGTTTGATTTGAAGTCCTAGAAAGAAGTTTAACTCACCCATCATACTCATTTCAAACTCGTCATGCATGATTTTAGAGAAATCATCACATAGCTCTTGACAAGTTGATCCGAATATAATGTCATCAACGATATTTGAACAATAATAATTTGCGATTCCTTTTCTTAGTAAAAGAGTATTATCTACTAATCCCATAGTATATTTGTTATCAATAAGAAAAGTCTTAAGACGGTCGTATCAAGCTTTAGGTGCTTGTTTAAGGCCGTATAATGCTTTCTTGAGTTTGAAGACATGATGTGGTTTTTCAAAGTAGGTAAACCGGGAGGTTGAGCAACATACACTTCTTCGTTAATAAACCCATTAAGGAAAGCACTTTTAACATCCATTTGAAATAATTTAAAATCATAAGCACATGATAAGCAAGTAATATTCTAATAGATTCAAGTCTAGCTACCGTGCATAAGTTTCATCATAGTCAATTCCTTCTTGTTGATTATAACCTTGTGCAACAAGCCTAGCTTTGTTTCTAGATACTACACCATTTTCGTCCATTTTGTTTCGAAAGACCCATTTGTTCCAATTATAGTTTGATTTGGGTTTTGGAACTAGTTTCAAACATCATTTCTAACGAATTGGTTTAATTCTTCTTGCATGGCAATTACCCATGATTCATCTTTTATTGCTTCATTTATGGTTTTTGGTTCAATGGTGGATACAAAACAAAATGATTACTTTGATTTTGAGCTTGTGATCTTAAGGTTCTTTGATTAAGTTTTCCTATGACCTTTCTAATGGATGACTTTTAGATTCTTTTATGTTGACAATTTCCTTATTTAATGGTTCATCTTCCTTGTTATTATTAATTTGACTTTCAATTATTTGACTTTCAACTAAGTCATCATCTACCAAAGGTGATGTCTTGTAGGAGGTGGACTTTCGTCAAATGTTATGTTCAACGATTCCTCGACAATCATTGTTTCTTTATTTAGGACAATGTAAGCTTTACTAGTTTGAGAGTAACCAAGAAATACACCTTCATAAGACTTTGGGTCAAACTTGGTGAGATAATCCTTAGTATTAAGAATAAAACATTTACAACCAAAGACTTTAAAATATCCTAATGTTGGCTTTTACCTTTATAAAGTTCATATGGTGTTTTGTTTAGAAAGGACGTATTAGGACTCTATTTAAAATGTATGTAGAAGTGTCAATCATGCGTTACACCAAAACTTTGAGGAATGTTTTGTTCATTAAGCATTGTTCTACTCATTTCTTGAATTGTTCTATTTTTACGCTCTACTACTCCATTTGATCGAGGTGTTCGTGGAGCGGAAAAGTTATGTGTTATACCATTTGTATCACAAAAGTTTCCAAATTGAGTTTCGTTGTCAAATTCACGACCATGATCCGCTGGATCGACACAATTTTGACACCTAGAAGATTTTGAATTTTCTTGCTAAGTATTTCAAATTTATCAAAAGCTTCATTTTGGTTTTCAAAATAACGTCCAAGTAAACCTCGAGTAATCATCTACTATGACCAAAGTGTATAAGTTGCCTCCATAGCTTCTTATAGCGGATGGTCCAAATAAGTCCATATGTAATAATTCTAGACACTTAGATGTGGACACCATATTTTTAGATTTGTGACTACTATGTGTTTGTTTACCGATTTTGCAAGCGCCACAAAAGTGTTGGTCATATTTTAGTTTTGATAAATTTCTAACCAACTCTTTTGAAGATAGGTTTGTATAAGTCTCATATTAGCGTGACCTAGCGCCTATGCCAAAGAGATGAGCTATCGCTCTAATGTTGTTAGCAAAGTTTGTCATTATATGTTTTATCTATTTTCATGACGATATGTTATTTTTCCTAACTCCTTTAGCTATGGTGATACCTTTTTTAATATTTTACTACCATTTTCATCAAATAGTACTTTATACTTTTTATCGCATAGTTGGCTAATACTAAGTAGATTAAATCCTAACCTATCCACATGAGCAACATTTTCAATAGTTAGAGAGTTATGAGCAATCGTGCCTTTGCCAATGATTTTGCTTTTGAGATTGCTACCGAAAGTGACATTACCTCCGTCATACTCTTGGTATGATGAGAAGAGACTTTGTTGCCCGTCATGTGTCGTGAGCATCCACTATCTTTTATCCATTCATCGTGTTCCAATCCAACTTTCAAGCATACCTAAGAAGCGAATAACTCAAACATTTGGTCCCCAATATCTCATGGGTCCGTTTGGGTTAAACATACCATTTATTTGATTCATGTATGGAAATGATGGATAAGGGTTCCATGGCATGTAACTGGAGTTTGATATGGTCTAGAAGGTTTTGATTCCAACCGTTGTGTTGGTAGTTAGGTTGAACGTTGTGGTTGCTCTTAGGAAAGGCGCGTTTGGCAAAAGAAGTTTTATATCGTTGTTGAGTGGTTTTGATCTAAATTCATTTTTAACAAGTCCTACTCCGATATAATGGTGGTTTTAGTTTAACATTATCATTGGTTTTCTTTGTTACTTTAACAAATTGATGACGGTCAGTATTGCAAACATTACTCCTTTGAAGTACCGCATGGTACCATTTTTGCACAACTGTGACGGAACCCTTATTTTGGTTCCGTCTCGTCCGCGGTTGCATCGCAAACAATTTTGACAGAATGTTCGTCCTTTCTACCGCTTTGTTTTGACTTTTGAAATTAATACTTCATTAAAACCTAGCCCATTCCTGCTCTCCGGTGTTTTATGGATTTTAACTATTTCATCGGCAAGAGAGCGATGTTTTTGTTAAACCTTTAAATTTAGAATTATTTTCTATTAAAACTTCTTGTGTGAGCTTTAGTTTTTCTATTTCAAGATTAAGCTCTTGACATGATTTACAATCATCGCCATTTGCTTTTCCTTTTCAAGTCGCTTTGCTTTTTCTTTTAACTCATATACCTCATTTTCCAAAACTCCTTTTGGTTTTTAGAAATTTATTTTAGTTATGATTTTTAGACTTAGCTCACACAATTGATTATATTGTTTTTGCAAGGTGTCATCATCTATAGAAGAATAAGAAGAGTCGGAAAGTACCTCATTTGACTCATGCGCCATTAGAGCGATCTCTTCCTTGCTTGATTCTTCATCGTCTTCACTATCACTCCAAGCACCACTTACAAAAGCTCGTTGAGTTTTGCTTTTAGGTGGCTTGGGACATTCTCTATGAGATGACTTGCATCACCACATCTAAAACACTTTCTTTCACCTTTAATCTTCTTTTCATCCCGATCTTTTGAATGGCTTCTTTTCTTCTCGAGGTTGTCTTACAAACTTTCCTCTTCTTCTAAAGAACTTCTTGAAATCTCTAACGCCATGGCATACTCCTCATCTTCACTATCGGAACAAGATTCACCATCATCGCTGATTCCGCCTTTGCTTTAAGAGCAACGGATTTGATCTTCTCCTTTCTTCCTTTGATGATCTCCGAATCTTTCTCCATTACCATTTCGTGAACTTTGAGGTTGCCAATTAGCTCGCCTAGTGACATTATTGAGAGATCTTTGATTCTTCAATAGCGGTCACTTTAGCTCTCCATTTGGGATGGAGTGCTCTAAGAAATTTTCCGACAAAGTTCTTACTACGAAAAGATTCATCAAGTGCTTTAAGTGATGTAATGATAGTGTTAAACGAGCAAAGCCACAATCAATGGTTTCATCTTCGGGATAACAAATTGTTCATATTGTTGAACAAGAAGATCAATTTTTTATCCTTGACTTGTGAATTACCTTGATGTGTAACAATTAAAGATTCCCAAATATCTTTGGCGGTTTCACACATAAAAATTCTTTCATATTCTTTTCTAGGTAAAGCATTATAAAGCATCATTTTAGCTTCATTATTTTAGCAACTAATTTCTTTTGTTCATCAACGGAAATATCCTTTGTTGTAGAACTAAAATCTCCTTTAACAATAATAAACCAAAGATCTATATCTTTTGATTTTACATATGTTTCAAAACGGTTTTCTAATAGATAAATCCATTGGTTTCAAAGAGTGGTGGTCTTTGCATAGATTGCCCTTCTTTAAAGTTTTCGTAATCCATGGATCGCTTCAAGTTTATAAAATACAAGTTATTTTAGAAATTCTTGAGCAACGAGGCTCGTACCAATTGTAGAAAACTAGAAGGGGTTGAATAGTTTACCGATTAAAACTTTGTTTTGAACTTATTGAAAGATCAATTGATATTGATCTTTAGTATGTTGATGAAATAAGCAAGCAATATGTAATAAGTAAATAAGGAAAGAAATGATCAAACCACAACAAGTTGTTTATAGTGGTTCGCCTACAAGGACTCTTTTTCCTTGCCTACTCCACTCCCCGAGTCTCACACTCGAGAGTTTAACTTCACTAGTCAACAAGCTCCTTTCACGGCGGAGAAAACCTTTACACTTCGCTATTACACTATTTTCGACACTAAGCTAGATGTCGAGTTCTTTCCAAGGGTACAACTACTCCCACACACAATGTATTTTGAGGACTAAAATACTAACCACTCACACTCACAAGATTATGATGGTTTGATACAACAATGAAGTACGGATCAACACTAGATCATACAACACTAAACAAACAAGACTTCCAACTTCTCGTTGAAGCTTGAATATGACTTGATCTTCTTTGCTACAAAGAGATCACTAATATGATATGAAACCGAGTTAGAAAGGTTAGAGAAGATATTTATGAGAGTATGTTGAAAAGGGATGAGAAACTACTGGCTTGGCATTGCTATTTATAGCCAATTGACAGAGCGTCTGACGGACCGCGGACCCCTTAAAGGTTCCGCCTGTACCAAATTGGTACCGCCGATCGACAACAAGATATCAAATCTTGCCTAAAGTCAACTCTATCTTATTTGTATTTCGGGTGGTGTAACAATTCTACCTCCTTATTTAGATTTCGTCCCGAAATCTCTTGTCTATTACCGTTTATACTTAATCCTAACTTATATCATACCACACAAGCAATTTCCAAATGCATTTGCTTCATCATAAAATTTCTATAACAACACATCATTACGTCATCCAAGACATAATTTTAGCAAAATCAAGTATTCCATATTCAATTTCTTACCATAACATTCACCTATATAGTCACGGCTATATTATTTTGACTTTATAAGTCAAAGTTAACCAACCATTCCACATTTTTACTTATTTACACATCATTTATCATTTTATAAGTCGAATGCTAACTATTACTTCCTTACTTAACTATGACTAGCGTTCTCATTATAATACTTTGCTAGTTTTTATTACCTCCTTATAATTAAATATTTACGACCACCATGGTCATTATTACACCACATCATGCTACAAGGTATACTATAAACATTACTTTACACTCGCAATCACTTTAACTTATGCTTAAGTCACCTAACATGAAGGTTCTCATAAGGCCTTAACTAAAAATTGCATCTAATCCTACTATTCTATCTAAGTTCTAACTTATCTTAGATTTCCGCCCTCTACTCATCTAAACCTACTTGTACCATGTCGGGAGCACATAAGCCCACTCGTTCATATTTCCTCATTTACATGGAGAGGCGTCCCAATCGATGTAAATCAAGAAATATAAACTCATGGTTATGTAATTCCGACTTACACAAGTACTCCTATCACTTAATTAAACTTTAATTTACCACATTATATTATTTTATTTACGTTTACACTTTTCATCTTTTAGACTTGGACCCACCTTTACTATAACATTCCCAAAAAGGGGCTATAACGTTCTTCCCTCGTAGGGATTCGACTCTATAACATCGGTTGGCCTTTCCCAATAGGGATCCGTCTATAACGTATTCCTCCGAGGTTTTCTATAACTAGTCTTTGTAACACTCAGAATCGTGGATTAATGCTATTATCATACATACATACATACATATCTATTTGTCCTTTATGACAATCAATGAGATATTACCTGATTTATAATCCACACATTCTCTATGTCAAGTCTTCGTTGACCAATTTCAACTCTTATACTATTAGAGTTTTAGTCTATCCAACTTTCCATATATAAACCTTATATAGGTCATCAACTACAACCTCTCATTAGCATTCATCTATTCTTCTTACATGTTTTAAACATGTTTTATTAATCGACACTTTTGTTATATTAGTCATTACTAATGGGGAACAATAGCCGTGTTATAATAACTTCAAAGCAACATCTTAATCTCATACATACTTCATTTTATCTAACTATTAGCATTTAAGCTATACCAGTTCATCTCATCATTAACATAACAATGTGCTTAGTCCACTTTCATAACTTCCATAACATTAAGCGCTTAGTAACAGATGTATCAACATCTATTATACCTGTGCCACATCATACCATTCCACACCAACCTAATTTGCATTTAAATTCTCTCTTATCTTGTTTTTAATACCACTTATTGACCTTCACTAGATATGACTTTTTAATGAGACCCTATGTTGATCATTATTAACACATAGCTTATACATGCCAAATATGAGTCAAGTCTCTATAAACCATTACTCGACTCATCACATCCTTTCTTATGCTCATACTAGACTCATCGACACCACTCAAGCGCGGTGTGCTTATTACATAGATACAATTTCATTCCACTCTAGACTTACACTACTTTCATCTCAATACTAGAAAACACTTTTATTACTTAATTCACTTACTAACCCATCTCTAATACTACTTACCAAATTTAATCTTATCTTGCCATTTCTACCCCTCTATATCACACACAACCTTAGTTCAATCACTTATACGTTAATTTCATCACTTACACACATCTAGTCCTCCATAGGTTTATATCATATATATATATATATCCCTTCCTTACGAGTAAGCATTCACCTCACTTGTCGTCTTAGGCCATATAGGACCTATTGCATAAATTCTCCACAACTTTAACATATACTTAAGAAACTTTCAAATCCCATAAACCTATTATTCACATCATTAATAAATGATTATCAACACTATTGAAACGTAACCGAATCCCTTACTTACACATCTTCAGTCTAACATGAACTCATTTCTTACATTTAACAAACTATTCATTGCGTGGTACAACTAAGCAATCATATCTAACCTACTATTTATATGTTTCACCAATTATTCATTATTCAACATTTCTTAGACTATCATTATCCCGTTTTCTCTTTTGTTTGTTCTTAGCACTCTCAATCGCTCACATTTACATCCAATGACCCAAGTGGGTCATTACCTCTTCATCTTTCACAATTCTCATTTCTTAACATTTGATCCATTTTAGCATTTACACATTTTCTATGTGCTTACTCATCTCACTTTTTCATATACCCGTCAACCCTTGTTGACCATTTCCACATTTTACTTTTACTATTTTTAGTCTATTTGACTTTATCCACATGTAAACCGTTTATAGGTTTATTCCATTACACACTTGTTATCTTTCAATTATTCCCTTTTACACGTTCCATAACTTTAACACGTTCTTGTCGCGTTTTATTATATCACCTACCTCAAATCCTTTTGTATATTTTAGCTTTTACACTTCTTGATTTAATTAGCACTTAGCTTTACTATTTTATTCCACATTTAGACCCTACATAGGTCATCAACTATAAGCATTCTTCCCCACATTTTCCACATGTCTCATTTTAATTATTAGTAAGTAAACTATCTCATTCCCCTCTTTCAATATCATTCTATAACTTTATATTTTTTAGACACTTAACTATTATATATCAAATTTCCACTATACATTTACACGTTTGTTACAACACACAATTAATATTACATTATAACATATTTATTATCCATTAACATTTAGGTTTACACTACTTTATATGACTTACAATTACCCCATCTCTAATACCATCATATTGGCTATCCGATAGCCATCCACATAATAAGACCATAAGTTGGTCATTAACACAACACAAGTCATACCCTATCTTATTCAAGTCTCATTATGGTTTCTATGACATGGAATCATTCAACCACTCTCCGTTCTCCGACACTATCCAAAGTGTACATTTTCCTGTCACTTAACTCGCTTAGTCTAATGTGGACTCTCATTACACATACCGCCTCATATTCTAAGTCAAAAATCTTACTACTATCAACTTCTAATCATGCCGTCTAAAGGACGTCAATCCATATATCTCATCACACATATCATAGCAATATTCTAACACATAACCACACAAGCATATCTCATTAATTGATAATCAAATCATCTCTACTCCTAAAATCCGCCATGGACCTACATTAATTACATGATAATACTATATTATCCGATTAATTTCCTCTAAACTTCACATAGCACACATCATTTAAACCGAAGCTTTATAGTGGAAACCTAATTCCGCACCTAATTCCAAAACTCTATACTGGAAAACCTATAACTTAGACACATACATTTCCGCTTTACTTAATTCCAGAACTAAAAGTGGTTTAAGACTAGGCAACCTATAGTGGAAACCTAATTCACTTAAACCAAGCTCGATACCAATTTGTTACGCCCGATTCCGGTTTGACTGGAAATTACTCATTTTAAAACTTTGACTCGAACGTTTGACTATTACTCTTCTCATTAGATTCTTGTCAAACTTTGACATTTAACCCTTTACAAATCTTATATAACATGTACTCGATAACTTCTTTGATTAATAACATTTAACTTTAACAAAACATCATTTATAAGTTAGTAGCGGGTCGACGCTGTCGCTCTATATGGTGCGACGTCGTCACCCTTCTGACCATGACCCAAAACATATTTTTAGATTTAACACGCGGCTCTGTGGGACTTAGAACCCGACGCCGCCTCTCTAAGCTCGACGCCGCCATACAAATCGCGACGTCAGTCATGACCGCACCTTTGACAATGAAACTACACAAAATCACACTTGACCCATTTCAATCAATTTAAACACTTTAACATTTCAAGGTAAACAAGGACCATAAAAGCTGTACATAAACCATCATTAACGCATTTAACACTTATTTGACCCATTCAACCCAAAAGGGGTAGAAAATACACTTTAATCCAAACACTCCTTTAAATTGACCATGACGTCCAATTTGACCAATCAAAATACCATAACGACTAGGACTTGTACTTGTTGATTGATGACACTTTTACAAAACTATAAAAAGACTCACGGGAGTACAAATTTATCTTACGAGCTCGGTATCTACCTAGCTCCTATTAATACATATTACCATCTTGAATAATCATTCCATGTTCCACACCCAATCCAAGCCATATCGCTTCGAGCACATGAACCTACAATAACATTAACAACTATAACATGTGCGATAACGCTTAGTAAGTAATTGGCTAAAACATGCTTAATATATCCATTGCTAATACAAGCATCTCAACCATATAATCATAACACACAACTATCCAATTAGCACATAAAACATCTCACACATACCTTAGCCATTCAATAATTCCAAGACATGTCTATAACCACTTAACACAACATCAATCACATACTATAATATTTTCATATTAAACACATAGTAACCAAGTTACTTACCTTAGCTAGCCAAGCTAAGCTATTATGAGATTATCATCATCTTCCATCATCTCCAACATCAACACCATCCAAAGCTAACATCCTTAACACATAATCAAAATATACTTAAAACATAAACAATAAACTATAGTCATGGTTTACACAACCATTAGGCTTTCATAACATCCTCTAATCATCACATAATCATATATTGATTATATGATGATTTACCCACAATTTATCCAACTTTACCCATAATAAGATTCCCCTAAGATTACTATAATTCTCCTTTTAATCAAACCTTATGATCATAACATGATCATATCCAACTTACCCAATTACTTCAATTAAATAAAAAGGGTTTCACCCAATTACACTATAATATCTTAATTAGTGTTTAAAACCACAATTACCCAAAACCCCCAACTTGGATACATGAACCCTAACTCTTCAATTCACAATTAATTACAATTAGAGATACTTACTTGCACAAAAGTGATAGAAACTAGTTTATTAGTTGATTGGAAACACTAATCCCATCCCAATTGATCATCATTCTTGCCATCATTCTTCCTCTCTTTTCCTAAACCGACTTTCCTTCATCTCCGGAATTATGAAAAGCCTAGCTTAATATACTTGTAGCTTTCTTCATTGTAAAGTTATATTACTATTTGGCACTTTTGATCCTTCAATTTCCCTTCCTTCTATTTTGGCCACAAGATACTTATTTCAAGTTTAAGATGTGGCAACTTAAGTCCCCCTCATTTATATAACTATAACATAACATTTAAAAATTATTAGTTTGACTATCGGGTCAACTAGTCAATCCCGTCAAGTCCTTAGACCATATTCATCTAGGGTAGGGCCTATTTGTATTTCGGGATACGGGTGTAACAATTCTACCTCCCTTATTTAGATTTCGTCCCCGAAATCTCTCGTCTATTACCGTTTACACTTAATCCTAACTTATATCATACCACACAAGCAATTTCCAAATGCATTTGCTTCATCATAAAATTTCTATAACAACACATCATTACGTCATCCAAGACATAATTTTAGCAAAATCAAGTATTCCCATATTCAATTTCTTACCATAACATTCACCTATATAGTCACGGCCATATTATTTTGACTTTATAAGTCAAAGTTAACCAACCATTCCACATTTTTACTTATTTACACATCATTTATCTTTTTATAAGTCGAATGCTAACTATTACTTCCTTACTTAACTATGACTAGCGTTCTCATTATAATACTTTGCTAGTTTTTATTACCTTCTTATAATTAAATATTTACGACCACCATGGTCATTATTACACCACATCATGCTACAAGGTATACTATAAACATTACTTTACACTCGTAATCACTTTAACTTATGCTTAAGTCACCTAACATGAAGGTTCTCATAAGGCCTTAACTAAAATTGCATCTAATCCTACTATTTTTTATAAGTTCTAACTTATCTTAGATTTCCGCCCTACTCATCTAAACCTACTTGTACCATGTCGGGAGCACATAAGCCCACTCGCTCATATTTCCTCATTTACATGGAGAGCGTCCCAATCGATGTAAATCAAGAAATATAAACTCATGGTTATGTAATTACGACTTACACAAGTACTCCTATCACTTAATTAAACTTTAATTTACCACATTATATTATTTTATTTACGTTTACACTTTTCATCTTTTAGACTTGGACCCACCTTTACTATAACATTCCCAAAAAGGGCTATAACGTTCTTCCTCGTAGGGATTCGACTCTATAACATCGGTTGGCCTTTCCCAATAGGGATCCGCCTCTATAACGTATTCCTCCGAGGTTTTCGTAACTAGTATTGTAACATCAGAATCGTGGATTAATGCCATTATCATACATACATACATATCTATTTATCCTTTATAACAATCAATGAGATATTACCTGATTTATAATCCACACATTCTCTATGTGTTTATATGTCTCATTATGACCTTCACTTGTCAACTCTTCGTTGATCAATTTCAACTCTTATACTATTAGAGTTTTAGTCTATCCAACTTTCCATATATAAACCTTATATAGGTCATCAACTACAACCTCTCATTAGCATTCATCTATTCTTCTTACATGTTTTAAACACGTTTTATTAATCGACACTACGTTATATTAGTCATTACTAATGGGGAACAATAGCCGTGTTATAATAACTTCAAAGCAACATCTTAATCTCATACATACTTCATTTTATCTAACTATTAGCATTTAAGCTATACCAGTTCATCTCATCATTAACATAACAATGTGCTTAGTCCACTTTCATAACTTCCATAACATTAAGCGCTTAGTAACAGATGTATCAACATCTATTATACCTGTGCCACATCATACCATTCCACACCAACATACTTTGCATTTAAATTCTCTCTTATCTTGTTTTTAATACCACTTATTGACCTTCACTAGATATGACTTATTAATGAGACCCTATGTTGATCATTATTAACACATAGCTTATACATGCCAAATATGAGTCAAGTCTCTATAAACCATTACTCGACTCATCACATCCTTTCTTATGCTCATACTAGACTCATCGACACCACTCAAGCGCACGGTGTGCTTATTACATAGATACAATTTCATTCCACTCTAGACTTACACTACTTTCATCTCAATACTAGAAAACACTTTTATTACTTAATTCACTTACTAACCCATCTCTAGTACTACTTACTAAATTTAATCTTATCTTGCCATTTCTACCCCTCTATATCACACACAACCTTAGTTCAATCACTTATACGTTAATTTCCTCACTTACACACATTTAGTCCTCCATAGGTTTATATCATATATATATATATCCCTTCCTTACGAGTAAGCATTCACCTCACTTGTCGTCTTAGGCCATATAGGACCTATTGCATAAATTCTCCACAACTTTAACATATACTTAAGAAACTTTCAAATCCCATAAACCTATTATTCACATCATTAATAAATGATTATCAACACTATTGAAACGTAACCGAATTCCTTACTTACACATCTTCAGTCTAACATGAACTCATTTCTTACATTTAACAAACTATTCATTGCATGGTACAACTAAGCAATCATATCTAACCTACTATTTATATGTTTCACCAATTATTCATTATTCAACATTTCTTAGACTATCATTATCCCGTTTTCTCTTCTATTTGTTCTTAGCACTCTCAATCGCGTTTTATTATATCCCTACCTCAAATCCTTTTGTATATTTTAGCTTTTTCACTTCTTGATTTAATTAGCACTTAGCTTTACTATTTTATTCCACATTTAGACCCTACATAGGTCATCAACTATAAGCATTCTTCCCACATTTTCCACATGTCTCATTTTAATTATTAGTAAGTAAAGTATCTCATTCCCATCTTTCAATATCATTCTATAACCTTATATTTTTAGACACTTAACTATTATATATCAAATTTCCACTATACATTTACACGTGTGTTACAACACACAAATAATATTACATTATAACATATTTATTATCCATTAACATTTAGGTTTACACTACTTTATATGACTTACAATTACCCCATCTCTAATACCATCATATTGGCTATCCGATAGCCATCCACATAATAAGACCATAAATTGGTCATTAACACAACACAAGTCATACCCTATCTTATTCAAGTCTCATTATGGTTTCTATGACATGGAATCATTCAACCACTCTCCGCTCTCCCGACACTATCCAAAGTGTACATTTTCTCGTCACTTAACTCGCTTAGTCTAATGTGGACTCTCATTACACATACCGCCTCATATTCTAAGTCAAAATCTTAGTACTATCAACTTAATCATACCGCCTAAAGGACGCCAATCCATATATCTCATCACACATATCATAGCAATATTCTAACACATAACCACACAAGCATATCTCATTCATTGATAATCTAATCATCTCTACTCATAAAATCCGCCATGGACCTACATTAATTACATGATAATACTATATTATCCGATTAATTTCTCTAAACTTCACATAGCACACATCATTTAAACCAAGCCTTATAGTGGAAACCTAATTACGCACTAATTCCAAAACTCTATAGTGGAAAACCTATAACTTAGACACATACATTTCCGCTTTACTTAATTCATAACTAAAAGTGGTTTAAGACTAGGCAACCTATAGTGGAAACCTAATTCACTTAAACCGAAGCTCTGATACCAATTTGTTACGCCCCGATTCCCGGTTAGACCGGAAATTACTCATTTTTAAAACTTTGACTCGAAACGTTTGACTATTATTCTTTCTCATTAGATTCTTGTCAAACTTTGACATTTAACCCTTTACAAATCTTATATAACATGTACTCGATAACTTCTTTGATTAATAACATTTAACTTTAACAAAACATCATTTATAAGTTGTGTGACGCGACGCGCCGCCTCTATATGGCGACGTCGTCACCCTCGACCATGACCAAAAAATATTTTTAATTTTAACACGCGACGGCTCGTGGGACTTAGAACCCGACGCCGCCTCTATTAATCCCGACGCCGCCACAAGATCATGGCGACCGTCAGTCTGCTGCACCGCACCTTCGACAAAGAAAACTACACAATCACACTTGACCCATTTCAATCAATTTAAACACTTTAACATTTCAAGCTAAACAAGGACCATAAAAGCGTACATAAACCATCATTAACGATTTAACACTTATTTGACCCATTCAACCCAAAATGGGTAGAAAATACACTTTAATCCAAACACTCCTTTAAATTGACCATGACGTCCAATTTGACCAATCAAAATACAATAACGACTAGACTTGTACTTGTCGATTGATGACACTTTTACAAAATTATAAAAAGACTCACGGGTACAATTATCTTACGAGCTCGGTATCTACCTAGCTCCTATTATTACATATTACCATCTTGAATAATCATTCCATGTTCCACACCCAATCCAAGCCATATCGCTCGAGCACATGAACCTACAATAACATTAACAACTATAACATGTGCGATAACGCTTAGTAAGTAATTGGCTAAAACATGCTTAATATATCCATTGCTAATACAAGCATCTCAACCATATAATCATAACACACAACTATCCAATTAACACATAAAACATCTCACACATACCTTAGCCATTCAATAATTCCAAGACATGTCTATAACCACTTAACACAACATCAATCACATACTATAATATTTTCATATTAAACACAGAGTAACCAAGTTACTTACCTTAGCTAGCCAAGCTAAGCTATTATGAGATTATCATCATCTTCCATCATCTCCAACATCAAACACCATCCAAAGCTAACATCCTTAACACATAATCAAAATATACTTAAAACATAAACAATAAACTATAGTCATGGTTTACACAACCATTAGGCTTTCATAACATCCTCTAATCATCACATAATCATATATTGATTATATGATGATTTACCCACAATTTATCCAACTTTACCTATAATAAGATTCCCCTAAGATTACTATAATTCTCTTTTTAATCAAACCTTATGATCATAACATGATCATATCCAACTTACCCAATTACTTCAATTAAATAAAAAGGGTTTCACCCAATTACACTATAATATCTTAATCAGTGTTTAAAACCACAATTACCCAAAACCCCCAACTTGGATACATGAACCCTAACTCTTCAATTCACAATTAATTACAATTAGAGATACTTACTTGCACAAAAGTGATAGAAACTAGTTTATTAGTTGATTGGAAACACTAATCCCATCCCAATTGATCATCATTCTTGCCATCATTCTTCCCTCTCTTTTCCTAAACCGACTTTCCTTCATCTCCTGGAATTATGAAAAGCCTAGCTTAATATACTTGTAGTTTTCTTCATTGTAAAGTTATATTACTATTTGGCACTTTTGATCCTTCAATTTCCCTTCCTTCTATTTTGGCCACAAGATACTTATTTCAAGTTTAAGATGTGGCAACTTAAGTCCCCCTCATTTATATAACTATAACATAACATTTAAAAATTATTAGTTTGACTATCGGGTCAACTAGTCAATCCCGTCAAGTCCTTAGACCATATTCATCTAGGGTAGGGCCTATTTGTATTTCGGGATACGGGTGTAACAATTGAATGGTATGGCTTGTAGTCGTTTTGATACTTGTACATGACATGAATATGATTTCGATTCTGAATTTCATGATCAATACATGATATCTGAACACGTGCTTCTAACTAGACAATCTTGGTCGTCTTGCTTAGTGAGAACTTCCCTAACCGACGAGTACTCTTCTTGGGGTTCTAACTTGTCATCGTGCTTATCTATATTCGGGTCATCAAAGGATGCTTATTCATATATATTTGACATGCTATTGCTATACATGATTCATCCACATCAGATGTAAATATTATCATAACCATGGGTCATCCACGAAGGATATTTTTACGGGAGTTCTATATCTTGCACTTCTTAGGTACACTACTTGACTTTTGGTGCATTTTTTAAGAACCCTAAACTTGTCAACTAATGATTCATGTGAGCATCCTAAACATGGTTTGTCTCGGCTATATCCAAAACGTTGCATGAGTTCTAACATCATGTTCAATCTAGTAACATGATGCTAATGAATTGTTACTCACCACTAGGTCTTGTTTTGCCTCCCGTAAACTTTCCAAGAGCACCTAAACACCATGATAACCATTGTAATGCTATTTGTTAATACAAAAAAATCGTAAAAATGTTTATTCATATTTAGCGATCTCTTTGTGTTTTGTTGATAATAAATATAAAGTTATCATAATTAAATTATAATGATATATGTTATTTTTTTAAAGCATTTATATATATAATCATTTAACATTAATTGTTGTAATGATTTATTTATTGTAATAGTTTATTAGGATGGGTAAAAACCATAACCCATGACCCATACCCATGGAGCATATCCATAACCCATGGAGCTAACCCATGACCCATTGACTAGATGCATTACATCTTCTAGATACATTGTATCTATTTGGATACCCATGGTCCAAATTCTATGACCCATGACCCATAACCTATTTAGGGGGAGCGTCCTACGGATCCCTCTGTTTACACTGGACGGATCCCTCATGTAAGGGATCCGATATGTTATTTTTGTAAAGCATTTATATATATAATCTTTTAACATTAATTGTTGTAATGATTCATTTATTGTAATAGTTTATTAGGATGGGTAAAAACCATAACCCATGACCCATACCCACGGAGCATATCCATAACCCATGGAGCTAACCCATGACCCATTGACTAGATGCATTGCATCTTCTAGATACATTGTATCTATTTGGATACCCATGGTCCAAAGTCTATGACCCATGACCCATGTGCCATAACCTATTTGGGGAGCGCCCCATGATCCCTCTGTTTAGATCGGACGGATCCTCATGGGGATCCGCAACAAGAGTAAGTTTTTGCCTATAAATGAGAGCCATTTCCTCATTGTAACGCACCCTCTTCTTACAAACTCTCTCATATATTCTTTCATTCTTTTAATCTCGATCTCTTGATCTAGATAGTAGTTCTTCTTTCTTTGTTGTGATTCTCATATAGGTCCTTCTAAGGCGAGATCACGAGCTTCCACAAGTCATCCAAGCAAGGGGTCCTTTATTGATTTGTTCTTCCACAAGATTTCAGAGCAAAGATCTTGTATTTCATATTTCACATATTTGTTGTGTTATAGTTGTGTTGGTTTGGTCCTCCGTGTTAAGGACTCGGTATTTAGCTTTGTACGGACAAAGTGTAAGCGACGTTGTGAAGGCTTCTCCGCCAAGTTGAAGGAGTTTGTTGACATAGTGCTTGAACACTCGAGTAGGTGACCTGGGGGTGGAGTAGGCAAGGAAGGTGTCCTTGTAGCCGAACCACTATAAATCGGCCAGGTCATTTATATCCTTTACTTTACTTGCTTTCTTTACTTGCATTACTTATAGATCTATACTTTCTATCCATCCATACGATTTCACATAACATCGAATCTAAAGTTTTGTAACTAAGTTAAAATCGGCAAAACTATTCAACCCCCCATTCTAGTTTTCCACAATTAGCATCAAGAGCTAAGTTTATAAAAGTTTTAAAGTAAATAGTATTTTAAAAACTTTTCGATCACAATGGGTTCTAAAAATTATAAAGAAGGGCAATCTATGCAACGACCTCCACTACTTGAAACTAATGGTTTTATTTATTGGAAAAATAGATTGAAACGTATGTGAAGTCAAAAGATATTGATCTTTGGTACATCATTGTTGAAGGCGACTTGAAGCCACTACAAAAGATGATAAAACCGGAAATCTAGTAAACACACCTCATGATCAACTCACCGATGATCAAAAGAAAAAGCTTTCCAAAAATAGTGAAGCTAAAATGGTTTTATATAATGCTTTACCCAAAAAGGAATTCGAAAGAATTTCTATGCTTAAAACCTGGAAAGAAATTTGGAATTCTTTAGTTGTAACTTATCAAGGAAATCAACAAGTTAAAAATAATAAAATACATTTGTTTGTTCAACAATATGAATAATTTTCAATATCGGATGAGGATACTATAGATAATTCTTTAGCTAACTTTAATACTATAATTACATCATTACAAGCACTGGATGAGTCTTTCTCTAGTCGTAATCATGTTAGGAGATATCTAAGGGCACTTCCATCCAAGTGGAGATCAAATGTGACGGCCATCGAAGAATCAAAAGACTTGTCAATCCTTACCCTCGACGAACTCATAGGAAATCTAAAGGTCTATGAGCTTGTCCTCGCTAAAGATTCCGAAGCCTCAAAAGAGAAGAAAGAGAAGCACAAATCTCTTGCCTTAAAGGCCAAGAAGGTCTCAAGCGATGAACAAAACTCTTCTTCGAATAGTGATGACGAAGAATATGCTATGGCGGTAAGGGATTTCAAGAAGTTCTTTAGAAGAAAAGGAAGATATGTCAAGCAACCATATGACGACAAGAAGGGGTTCCAAAAAAGCAAAGACGACAAGAGAGCAAGGGATGAACGAGCATTTTTTAAATGTGGGGACCCTAATCACTTCATTAGTGAGTGTCCCCAAACGTGACGAAAAAAAAAGCGTTCGTAAGTGGTTCGTGGGGAATGAGTGAGGAGGAGAACGAAGAAATTTATCTCATGGAAAATGACTCAAACGAGGTATGTACCGAATCTCTCTATTATAGTAGCTCGTCATTAGATGATGATTAATTACATCGTGAATATGATAAACTTTGCAAAATTAGTCTAAAAGTAATTAACAAAAATAAGATTTTGAAAAACAAAAATGAACATTAAGAAAAGGAAGTCATTGAGTTAAAAAGCAAATTAAAACGTTTAGAAAAAGGGAAGATAGCAAGTGGGGAATGTGAGCTTTGTGTTCAACTCCAAACACTAGTTGATAATCTTGATTCCAAGATTGATAGAATAAATACTAATACTCTAAATATAATACTAGATAGTGTTAAAACAGGAAACAATCAAAAGGGTTTAGGTTTTCAAGAACATAATGCATCAACTAGCGAGAATAAAGAAATACAATTCGTCAAAGTAACTGAAAAACAAGCTACTGTAGTCACGGATCCCACAGATCCCTTGAAAAGGGAACCGTCTAGTGTAAAACCAAGGATCCGTGGGTCTGCTGATGCAAACAGTAGAAATAGTGTATCTACTTCATCTAGAACCAACTTTGTTATTGTTAATAAGAAGAAACCAACCCACATTACTGTTAGACAACCACCACCACTAAAACAAGATCAAAATTTTATGAGAAACAAAGGTCCATCATTTTCAAAACCAGACACTTTTATAAGGAGACCTAATAATGTTTATCCGAGAAGTAACCACCATCAAATGGGATGGAATCCTAATGTACAAAACGGTTTTCCATTTCAAAACTTTACACCATGGAATGCATTCTCACCTTTTCCATGTATGCCTAATATGAATCAAATGTATAACACTAATGGACCCATGAACAAATAGGGACCAAACTCTTGAGTTAATTTTTTTCTTAGGTGTGCTTAAAGGTCAACCTAGATCCAAATGAATGGAAAAAGGATAGAGGGGTGCACGAGGCACATGACCGGTAATAAAGACTTGTTTTCACATATGAATCCTTCAATGGAGGAAATGTGGCATTTGGTAATAGCAAGAGCAAAATCATCGGTAAAGGTACAATTTCTCACAAATGTTTAACCATTAACGATGTGTGTCACGTAGAAAACCTAAACTTCAACCTTCTAAGTATAGGACAAATATGTGATAAAAAGTGTAACGTACTTTTTAGTGAAACCGGTAGTAAAATATTGAAAACGGAATTACTATAGGAAGAGGCATTAAAAAACATGGAGTCTATGTCATTAAAATTGGTAATGAACCTAAAGACAAACTTTGTCTTACTTCTATGGATGATACTTCGACCTTATGGCATCGAAGATTGGGTCACACCAATATGCTACTTCTTCAATCGCTATCATCTAAGAACTAGTAAGAGATCTACCCAAATTAAAATACGAACATCATTTTTGTGATGCTTGTAACGTAGGAAAACAAGTCCATGCTAGTCACAAAGCTAAAAATATGGTCTCTACTACTAAGTGTCTAGAACTACTTCACATGGATTTATTTGGCCCATCCGCTATTCAAAGTTATGGAGGTAACTACTATACTTTGGTCATAGTGGATGATTACCTAGTACACATGGACTAAATTTTAAAGAATAAAACTAAAACGCTCGATTACTTTGAAATATTAAGTAAGAAAATCCAAAGACAATTAGAAAGTCCTATAGTGTCTATTAGAACGGATCATGGTAGGGAATTTGATAATGAAGTGCAATTTGGAGCCTTTTGTGATGCTAATGGTATTACTCACAATTTCTCGGCTCCGCACACTCCACAATCGAATGGGGTAGTTGAAAGGAAAAATAAAACCCTACAAGAAATGAGTCGCACCATGTTAAATGAGCAATCTATTCCTCAAAAATTTTGGTGCAATGCCGTTGATACATCAATGTACATACTTAACCGAGTCATAATTGGACCATTTTTAGGTAAAACTCCATACGAGTTACTTCGAGGCAAAAATCCTACGCTAGAACATTTTAGAGTCTTTGGTAGTAAATGTTTTCTACTTAACACTAAAGATTACCTAACTAAATTTGATCCTAAATCAACCGAATGTATCTTTTTAGGTTACTCTCCTAATAGCAAAGCTTATTTTATATTAAATAAAGAAACAATGAAGGTTGAAGAGTCATTAAACCAAGTTTCTACTGTAATGATATATTATTAATTTATATACTTTAGATGTCTTAAAGGACCTCCCATGAAACAACTTATACCAAATAGGACTACCCTTGTAATTGGTCTTCTATCAGGGACCTAAGTTGTCAAGTTGTCAAAGTTGTAAGATAACTCTTATATCCTTTCTTGATGTCCAGGAAAGTTAGAAACCGACCTTGCTCTTCCCTCCCTCTCCAAACACCACGACACACACACATAATTATCAAGAAACTAGGGTTTCGATTTTAGATTAATTTTTAGCTAGGGATAATCAAGAAGATATTATATATAAGCTCATAACCACGTTTGTAGGGTTTCTCCAAAATCAATTCGAGGTAAAAATCACATCTTGATATTGAATTCATGTTTTAGAGCTATTCTTAAGTAGCTAATGCTTAAAGATTAAATCTTTATGCTATTTGTGGGGTTTTATTAATTTTTACATAATTATTGTAATGAGGTGAATTTCTAAAATCACCAAGAACTCATGAAATTGATTAGAAGTATGATGGGTACCTTGTTAAGGTATCATAACACTAAATTGTAGTGTTAATTTCCAGAAATTATGTTGGTGTGGTTATTTAAGCCACGAACCAAACACCCCTTATGACTTATTCATACTTTAGAGACTTATTTTGATAAGCTAGAATATATTTTAATAAGCTCCATGTAATTTGTATGTTCTTAGATCGTAAGGGTTAGCTGAGGACATCTTTCGGGAGCTTGTTCTAGTATTCAAGCATTTTTGAGGTGAGTAACATATATAATTTTAGCAACGGGTTAATAGCAATCCGTTAGAGATGCTATATAATTATGATATTAATGTTTAAGTTTTATTGCATGTTTATATGTTGTGTTTATGTTATATATATTCATAGTTCCATATTATTATGAGCTTATTGACTTGTATTGTAAATGTACGTGTGAAATAAAGTAAACGGGTCAAAACAGCCCGTAATGACCCATGTGGTCCTAGTAAAGTGATTTTAGTAAAAATTGTCTATCTTTACTTGTTTAGCGTCCTAAGTGACGACATGTGCTATTATGTGATCACACATGTGTTCCAGACAAAGTTGGAACTTAGATCTCCTTAGTGGTGAATCGGGCCTCAGATTAGTAGAAGTTCCAAAGACGGGACTTAGACATCCTATATGGATGATCATTATGCTTATATGGCTCGTTAGTCATGTATAGTACAATTAGTTATGAAAAGTCTCTAAAGACGGGACTTGATGTCCTAAGTGGACAATTAGTATATTATGATAATTGTAAGCTTTTAAGCTTATAATGGAGTACTTAGACTCCTAGCGCATATAAGGTGCAAGAATATATGTTTCGTGGGATTAGTGATGTTATGAGCATCCTACGGGAAAAGTTTATATGAAGCAACATTTAATAGTTGGTTATGATTAAATTTTATTTATATGTGTTATTTCACTAAGCTATTGCTTACGTTGCTTTCATATGTTTTTCTTATAGGTGAAGCTAGTGGTAGTGCGTCTAAGGGTAAGAAGACCGAGATCTAGTTCCCGGTATAGTTCGTGGGTATGGAGCCTTTTTCCTTACATGCTCTTGTACCAAGAAACGCCCTAGGTTGTCATGGTTATATGTACAAATATGTAAACTTTAACTTGTGTGATAAACAAGTAGTAATGTAGTGTTTAAGGTTTTAAAAAGGGTGTTTGGCATAGCGCCATTCTAACCCAAAACGACCCATTTTGATCATATTCGGGTCTTAATGAATGATATGTCTTATGTACAGTTTTATGAATATATATATATATATATGTTTAGTATGAGTTAAATTTAATTATGTGTTGCGCCAAGTTAGTTTTCTGCAAATATTATAGTGCAGAATTGTTCGAGTGGACCATACGGTCAGTATGGTATAAGTGCATCTGATAGTATGCTCAATAATGCCTTTAGACATAATCATGTGAGGACCATACGACCATATGCAAATTTTGCATCTGTAGTATGCTATCTATAGAAAGACCATACTGACCATATGCAAATTTTGCATACTGATAGTATCTTTATCAAAAGAAAGACCATCTGACCATATGCAATTTTTTTCATCTGATAGTATATATATATATATATATATATATATATATATATATATATATATATATATATATAAAAATCTTAGTATGGGCGTTTCAAGTTGGTATCAGAGCTTTGGTTTAAGGGATTTAGGTACCCACTGTAAGAGGGTTCTTAAACTTAAACCTAGGCTCTGGATGACCTATAGAATTAGACACGTTTCCGCATAAGTATATAATATTATATGTAGTTTAGTGCATGCTAAATTCTGATAATTATAATTGCATGTTCATGAATTTAATATGATTTAATAACGATGAGAGCTCGATTATCTGACCAAATTATTACGGCGCCTGGCCAACGTGGTAATAATTGCATCACATAGCGAGAACTTATCGGTATTGTATTATATTAAAGGAATGAATTTGTATTACTTTAAACCGTAGGTATACAAAATTATATGCGTAATAAATTTGTCATAATTATTATCGTCACTTTATTGTGCGATATACTTCAGTTTCAGAGTAGATATGACTGAAAGATCTCGGAGGGATCTGATACACCGAGTCATGTAGATATTCCTGAGCACGATGAGCAGGAATTGACTCCATACATAGAAACAAATGAGCATTATGATGCTCCTATATCAGATGAAATGGCTGAACAAATTAGAGATATGATATCTCACGAAATAGCCAAGGCACAAGAAGCAGCTTTACCACATATTATAGAGCGCCTTAGTGAAACTATGGCTCAGATTATTAGAGAAGAACTTGATCATAAAATGATGACTGGTCTCACGAAAACGAAGGAACCTACATATAAAGACTTTTTAGTTTGTCAGCCACCTACGTTCTCTGGTGAACAGGATCCATTTAAGAGTCACCGTTGGATACAGGATGTCGAGGGATCGTTTGATACAAGCGGTTGCCCCGAGAAATCCTGGGTTAAATTTTCCATTAATCTCCTTCGAGGCCGTGGTAAGACTTGGTGGAATTATACTCTTGCTGCAAAAGGTCCAGAGAAAGCTAGAAATATGTCATGGAATGAATTTAAGACATTGTTCTTTCAAAATTTCGCTCCGGAATCAGATCTCAGAAATATTCGTAGGGACTTTTTGCAAACCAAACAAACCACATAGTCTGTGCGCGATTTTACTATGACCTTTCTTGATAGAGCACGTTTTCTACCAGAATATGCTAGTGATGAAAGGTTACTTATGAATCATTATGTCGACATGCTTCGTAAGGATATTCGCCAGTTCATTTTAGCTAAGGACTGGAAGAACATTGAGGAACTTACAAATGCAGCTTTAGATTGAGAACGAGAATCTAGTGTGGATGAGGAGGTTCCTCCAAAGAGGAAGATTGAGCAGGGCAGTTCATCTCATAAAAAGGCGAAGCCAACAGTAACTCAGCCTAGAACTGAAGCAAAGACATATCCGCAATGTAATACATGTGGAAAATTTCACTTAGGTGAATGTCGTGCGGGTAGCAGGACATGTTTTAGTTGTGGCGAATTTGGTCACATTAGTAAGGATTGTCCCAATCCAGTCAAAGTCTGTGCGAGATGTTATCAGCCAAATCATACGGCTGGAAACTGTCCAAATGTTAGACCGGTTCCTCCTCCCCGAAAACAAGAACCTAGAAGGAATGTGGACAGGCGTGGAATACCTTCAACTTCCAGACCCTCAGGGACTTCTGGGTTACCTGTTGTGCAAAGGCCACATAGGCCCCCAGCCCGAGTGCATCAGATGACAGTTGATGAAGCGAAGGAGTCGCACGACGTTGTGACAGGTACCTTTTTTGTAAATTTATTACTTGCTCACGTGCTATTTGATTCTGGTGCAGATCGGTCATTTGTGTCAGAAACTTTTAGTCATAGATTTTCTATTCCAATTAGTCAGCTTATACACCCATTAGATGTCAAAGTAGCAAATAATAAAGTGATACGTGTAACCGATGTCTTTTTGAATTGTGAGATAGAAATTAATAGTGAAAAACTTTCAATCAATCTAATTCCTATTCCTATGGGGGGAAATTGATGTGATCATTGGTATGGACTGGCTTGGCACAAATGAAGCTGTCATTATGTGCCGACAAAAACTAGTCCGACTCAGAACCCCAA
This sequence comes from Chrysanthemum lavandulifolium, assembly GCA_022545495.1. NCBI lineage: Eukaryota > Viridiplantae > Streptophyta > Magnoliopsida > Asterales > Asteraceae > Chrysanthemum > Chrysanthemum lavandulifolium. Next base: position 269,197,716 of record CM040242.1, read on the forward strand.
GTGGGGGAGAAGCGATCATTTATGGTGAGCGTAAGAAAGCTAACCTAGCTATTTGTACTTATGCTAGAGCCAAGAGACACTTGGCACGTGGCTGTCAGGCCTATCTAGCTCATATTGTCGATTCTCGAAACCTACTCCGGATTTAGATAGTATTCGGTTGTTAGGAATTTCGGATGTCTTTCGAAGAACTTCGGTGTGCCACCGATAGACAAGTAGAGTTTCATATCGATCTTATACCATGGAGTACTCTGTTGCTAAAACTCCTATAGACTTGCTCGTCGAGATGCAAGAACTCATGATGACTCATGAAGCGATTACAAGAAGTGCTAGATAAGGGTTTCATTCGACCCAGCAGTTCCCCGTGGGGAGCACCAGTTCTTTTTGTTAAAAAGAAAGACGGTAGCATGCGAATGTGCATTGACTACCGAGAGCTCAATAAAGTTACTATCAAAAATCGTTATCCTCTTCCCAGGATCGATGATTTATTTGATCAACTTTAGGGCGCTAGTTTCTTTTCTAAGATAGATCTAAGATCAGGATACCATCAGCTTAAGATTCGAGAAGAAGATATCCCGAAAACAGCTTTTCGGACTAGATATGGGCATTATGAGTTCATTGTTATGCCATTTGGATTAACGAATGCCCCAGCAGCTTTTATGGACCTGATGAATCGGGTTTGTCGTCCGATGCTAGATAAATCAGTCATCGTATTTATTGATGATATCCTGATTTATTCTAAGTCAGCTATTGATCATGAAACTCATTTGCGTCAAGTGCTTAGTATGTTGAGACAGGAAAAGCTTTATGCTAAATTTTCGAAATGCGAATTTTGGCTCCGAGAAGTTCAATTCCTCGGACATGTCATTAATAATCGAGGCATTAAAGTTGATCCAACAAAGATTAATGCCATCCTGAATTGGGAGCAGCCCAAAACTCCTATGGAAATCAGATCTTTTCTTGGACTTGCGGGTTACTATCGCCGCTTTATCCAAGATTTCGCTAAGATTGCATCCTCTCTTACCCAACTCACTCGTAAAAATGCAAAATTTGAGTGGGGCGAGAAACAAGAGGTTGCCTTTCAAATACTTAAGCAGAAATTAAGTCAGGCACCAGTTCTAGTATTGCCTGAAGGCAATGATGATATGGAAGTATATTGTGATGCTTCTTCCAATGGCCTCGGTTGTGTTCTCATGCAGAGAGGTCGAGTCATAGCATATGCCTCAGGCAGCTTAAAAAGCATGAGGAAGAATACCCTACTCATGACTTAGAGCTTGCAGCAGTAGTCTTTTCTTTAAAATTATGGAGGCATTATCTTTATGGAGTAAAGATTAAGATCTTTACAGACCATAAAAGTCTTAAGTACTTCTTTGATCAGCGTGATCTGAATATGAGACAACGACGTTGGTTAGATCTAGTCAAGGACTATGATTGTGAAATCCTTTACCATCCGGTAAAGCCAGCGTTGTGGCGATGCCTTAAGTCGTAAGACAAGGCATGATACTTTCGAGTCAAATCACTTGGATGGTGATTACTCCAGATTTCTATGAACATATAAAGTTAGTTCAACAAGAAGCGTGGGAAAATGGAGATGTAAATTCAGAACGACTCGTGGGTCAGGTACACAACTTAGTTGTAGACTCACGAGGGCTCAGAACACGTTTTGGTAGGATTTGGATACCAAATAATCAGGAACTTAAGAAGTTATTACTCGATGAAGCTCATAAGTCGAAGTATTCTATTCACCCAGGTGCCACTAAGATGTATTATAACCTTAAACCAGATTACTGGTGGCCATGTATGAAAAGAGACATAGTAAAATATGTCGAACGATGTCTTACTTGCCTTCAAGTTAAGACAGAGCATCAGCAACCTTATGGTAAGTTGCAACCATTAGAAATTCCTGTGTCGAAATGGGAAAGGATCACTATGGATCTGATCACAAAATTACCTAAGACTCCGCGTCAACATGATGCGATTTGGGTAATAGTTGATCGTTTGACTAAAAGCGCGATCTTCCTCCCTATAAAGGAATCGATGTCTTCAGAAGCTCTCGCAGAGTTATATCTTCGCGAAGTAGTAGCTAGACATGGAGTACCAGTCTCTATAGTGTCTGATAGAGATACCAGGTTCACTTCTAGATTTTGGAGAAGATTTCAAGAAGATCTAGGTACTCGTGTCCATTTTAGCACGGCTTATCACCCGCAGACAGATGGTCAGAGTGAAAGGACCATTCAAACATTAGAAGATATGCTTCGAGCCTGTGCTATAGACTTCGGTGGTAGTTGGGATAAATATGTATCTCTAGCATAATTCTCTTATAACAATAGTTATCATTCCAGCATTGACATGCCACCATACGAGATGTTGTATGGAAGGAAATGTCGAACTCCTATATGCTGGGGTGAGGTTGGACAAAGAGAACTAGCCAGTTCTGATGTTGTCCAACAAACTAATGATAAGATTGATCAGATAAGAGAAAGGCTAAAGATGGCCCAAGATCGACAAAAATCCTATGCAGATAATAGGAGGCGATCAATAGAATTCGAGGTCGGTGACCGTGTAATGTTAAAGGTTTCCCCTTGGAAAGGTGTTATCCGTTTTAGGAAGCGTGGAAAGCTAGGACCACGATATATTGGTCCGTTCAGAATAACTGATCGAGTTGGAAAAGTAGCTTATAGACTTGAGCTCCCAGAAGAATTGAATGGTATTCATAACACTTTCCACGTATCTCAGCTACGCAAATGTTTGGCAGATGAGGCAGAGTATGTGCCTTTGGCAGATATAGTAGTTGATGAGAAACTTGGCTATGTTCAAGAGCCAGTAGAGATCCTTGACACCATGGTCAAGAAACTCAAAAATAGAGAGGTTCTCCTTTTTAAGGTCAGATGGAAGCATAGAAAGGGAGCGGAGTATACTTGGGAGCCTGAAGAGGAGCTCATCAAGTATTATCCCGCTTTTCATCAGGAATGGTTTGTGAGGACACAAACCGAATAAGTGGGGGAGATTTGTAACACCCCAAGACCCAAGTTTCTACGGTAATGATATATTATTAATTTATATACTTTAGATGTCTTAAAGGACCTCCCATGAAACAAGTTATACCAAATAGGACTACCCTCGTAATTGGTCTTCTATCAGGGACCTAAGTTGTCAAGTTGTCAAAGTTGTATGATAACTCTTATATCCTTTCTTGATTTCCAGGAAAGTGAGAAACCGACCTTGTTCTTCCCTCCCTCTCCAAACACCACGACACACACACATAATTATCAAGAAACTAGGGTTTCGATTTTAGATTAATTTTTAGCTAGGGATAATCAAGAAGATACTATATATAAGCTCGTAACCACGTTTGTAGGGTTTCTCCAAAATCAATTCGAGGTTAAAATCACGTCTTGATATTGAATTCATGTTTTAGAGCTATTCTTAAGTAGCTAATGCTTAAAGATTAAATCTTTATGCTATTTGTGGGGTTTTATTAATTTTTACATAATTATTGTAATGAGGTGATTTTCTAAAATCACCAAGAACTCATGAAATTGATTAGAAGTATGATGGGTACCTTGTTAAGGTATCATAACACTAAATTGTAGTGTTAATTTCCAGAAATTATGTTGGTGTGGTTATTTAAGCCACGAACCAAACACCCCCTTATGACTTATTCATACTTTAGAGACTTATTTTGATAAGCTAGTATATATTTTAATAAGTTCCATGTAATTTATATGTTCTTAGATCATAAGGGTTAGCCGCGGACATCTTTCGGGAGCTTGTTCTAGTATTCAAGCGTTTTTTAGGTGAGTAACATATATAATTTTAGCAACGAGTTAATAGCAATCCGTTAGAGATGCTATATAATTATGATATTAATGTTTAAGTTTTATTGCATGTTTATATGTTGTGTTTATGTTATATATATTCATAGTTCCATATTATTATGAGCTTATTGACTTGTATTGTAAATGTACGTGTGAAATAAAGTAAACGGGTCAAAACAGCCCGTAATGACCCATGTGGTCCTAGTAAAGTGATTTTAGTCAAAATTGTCTATCTTCACTTGTTTAGCGTCCTAAGTGACGACATGTGCTATTATGTGATCACACATGTGTTCCAGACAAAGTTGGAACTTAGATCTCCTTAGTGGTGAATCGGGCCTCAGATTAGTAGAAGTTCCAAAGACGGGACTTAGACATCCTATATGAATGATCATTATGCTTATATGGCTCGTTAGTCATGTATAGTACAATTAGTTATGAAAAGTCTCTAAAGACGAGACTTGATGTCCTAAGTGGAAAATTAGCATATTATGATAATTGTAAGCTTTTAAGCTTATAATGGAGTACTTAGACTCCTAGCGCATATAAGGTGCAAGAATATATGTTTCGTGGGATTAGTGATGTTATGAGCATCCTACGGGAAAAGTTTATATGAAGCAACATTTAATAGTTGGTTATGATTAAATTTTATTTATATGTGTTATTTCACTAAGCTATTGCTTACGTTGCTTTCATATGTTTTTCTTATAGGTGAAGCTAGTGGTAGTGCGTCTAAGGGTAAGAAGACCGAGATCTAGTTCCCGGTATAGTTCGTGGATATGGAGCCTTTTCCCTTACATGCTCTTGTACCAAGAAACGCCCTAGGTTGTCATGGTTATATGTACAAATATGTAAACTTTAACTTGTGTGATAAACAAGTAGTAATGTAGTGTTTAAGGTTTTAAAAAGGGTGTTTGGCATAGCGCCATTCTAACCCAAAACGACCCATTTTGATCATATTCGGGTCTTAATGAATGATATGTCTTATGTACAATTTTATGAAGTATATATATATATATATATATATATATATATATATATATATATATATATATATGTTTAGTTTGAGTTAAATTTAATTATGTGTTGCGCCAAGTTAGTTTTCTGCAAATATTATAGTGCAGAATTGTTCAGGTGGACCATACGGCCGTATGGTATAAGTGCATAGAGCCGTATGCTCAATAATGCCTTTTAGACAGAATCTGTAACAGGACCATACGGCCATATGCAAATTTTGCATACAGCCGTATGCTATCAGTAGAAAGACCATACAACCATATGCAAATTTTGCATACAGCCGTATGCTATCAAAAGAAAGACCATACAGCCATATGCAAATTTTGCATATGATATATATATATATATATATATATATATATATATATATATATATATATATATATATATATATATATATATATATATATATATATATATATATATAATCTTAGTATGGGCGTTTCACAAATCCAAAACCAAAGTGTTTATTTTGTTTTGTCTCAACCATAGAACCTAAGAATACACAAGAAGCCATAATCAATTTGTTTCTAACGATGTTTGGACACTTGTACATCCACCTAATAACCAAACCGTAATAGGAACTAAATGGGTATATAAAAACAAGTTAGATGCAAATGGTGTAGTGTCTAGAAACAAAGCTAGACTCGTTGCCCAAGGGTATAATCAACAAGAATGCATAGACTTTCATGAGACCTATGCTCCCGTGATTAGATTAGAGTCTATAAGAATACTTCTTGCTTATGCTTGTGCTAATGATCTTAAGCTTTTTCAAATGGATGTTAAAAGTGCTTTTCTAAATGGTTTTACTAATGAAGAAGTTTATGTAGCTCAACCTCCGGGCTTTATCGATTTCGAAAAACCTAAACATGTATATAAATTAAAGAAAGCTCTTTATGGTCTTAAACAAGCCCCAAAAGCTTGGTATGATAGACTCAAGTCATTTTTAATAAAAAACAACTACACCATGGGGTTAGTTGATAATACACTTTTCACTAAGAAAAAGGAATTACATATAATTATTGTTCAAATATACGTGGATGATATTATATTCGGATCTACTTGTCAAGACATGTGTGATGATTTCTCAAAAATCATGCATGACGAGTTTGAAATTAGTATGATGGGAGAACTAAGTTTCTTTCTTGGTCTACAAATCAAACAACTATAAGATGGTATCTTCTTTAATCAATCTAAATACATAAAAGAGATGTTAAATAAATTTGGTTTAGAAGAGTCAAAACCCATAAGAACACCAATGTCATCCGACACTAAACTTACAAAAGATGAAGACGGTGAATCCGTTAATAATACAAAATACCGTGGCATAATTGGTAGTCTTCTCTATCTTACGGCTAGTCGGCCGGATATCATGTTTAGTGTTTGTCTATCTGCTAGGTTTCAAGAAGATCCTAAAACGTCACATCTAGAAGCGGTCAAAAGGATATTTAGATACATTAAGGGTACGACTCAATTATGATTATGGTATCCTAAGGGTACGGAGGTAGAAACTATTGTATATGCAGATTCGACCATGCAGCTGATTATGTCGACCGAAAGCGTACAAGTGGTGTATGTACTTTTATGGGATGTTGTTTGACATCTTGGTTCTCGAAAAAGCAAACGACATTGTCCATATCAACAACCAAGCGAATATGTCTCCGCCGGCAAAGCATGCCAACAAGCACTATGGATGAAATAAGCGAGTTGACTCGACATTCATCTAGCGACATAGCTATCTTATGCGACAACAAATGTGCTATTGACTTAAGCAAGAATCTGGTGTTACACTCTCGCACCAAGCATATAGAGATCCTTCATTACTTCTTAAGAGACAATATTCAAAAGAGGAACATCTCTATTGAGAAGGTAGCATCCGAAGACAACATAGCCGACGTTCTCACCAAACCGTTGAAGCGGGAACAATTCAACTTGCTTCGTCTTGGTCTTGGTCTCATGGAACAATCGTCGTAATTTGCCTCTCAACTCTACAAGGTATGTAAACATTAGCCTTCTTCGTTTCTGAGTCTAGATCTCTATTTCACACACAACTCACTAACAATACGGGAATTTTCAAAACCCAAGGTAAATTTTATTTTACAACATGTAATTTCATATCTATTTTCTTAACCAAAAGATAAACTTTTCTTTAAACAAAGAAACTTTTACGAAATGCTTTCTAAAAGATACTTCTTCCCGTATCATTTTCCTAAAAGCTATTTCTCACGTCTAGGACAAACCTTTTTCATTATTAATACAAAGTAAAAACCCGTTTTCATTGCATATCATGTCTTTTGAATGCTAAAGGAATACATAACTAATATGTGTTTTCGGTACATTCATTTAAGCAACAATGAATTTAGGAGCACTCGCGTTATCTCACATAATAGTATGCTTTTTCACTTCTAGTCTATTTTTCTTTTTCTTTTAGGAGTCGAGATAACCGCAACTCCAAATGGTTATAGGCACACACTAGGCACAAATGTTTACAAAAGAAAATTTTGAGTTGCTCGAGTCACCAAGATTACCACGGATCCCAAAGATTAACGTTGGACGGTTCCCTCAAGGGAAGGATCCGTGGGAACCGTGAGACATAAGCTGAATTTCTCTTATATTTTTCTCATTTTGGCTATAAACCTTCATATTTTCATCATTTTACCTCTTTCACTAATGAGTATGTTACTTAATGCTTGTGTCCTCATGATCACATGCCTTAAATTCATATCTAATCATTAGATTTTAGTCTATATTTTGGGTCAAGCATTCATTACAATGCACTATTTTCTCAATAAATAAGGTTCTCAAAATACTTGCATATCCATCCCTCTCAACCTCACAAACAATCATCACCATGTTATCCAAAAGATCTTCCAACATTGATGAATCACCTAGTGCAAACAATCCTCTTCAAGAAATACAAAACTTTATCATACCACCTTCCATAGTGCCACCACCCAAATCTAGAAAAACCGCACGGATTAGCATCCGACCTTGTTGTTTAGCCAAACCATTTTCAAAAAGTTCATCACCAATCACTCATTCACCACCAAATGATTCCATGGTAGCACCTCCCTCATCTTCAACAAGCACACCACCATCATCACCTATCAAGTCTCCACCAAAGATCACTCTATCAGAACTCCTTAAGACTCCGAAAACACTCCAACAAATCAACCCAAAAGAACTAGTCTTTTTAACACCACCCACATCCCCAAACACAATTTACAAAGATCTTGTAACTTCACCACCTTTAGCTCCCATTGTCTTACAAGAACATCTAGGTTCCCTTCCACCACCACTTCCAAACATTCTGGATTTTGATCCATATTTTTCAGACTTTCCACCACAAATTCCGCTTTCCACCAATCAAACTCACCCGAAAACCATCCACACATCATACCCACATCATTTACATTGTGCACATTGCCAATCCACTAGGGAACTTGCAATGGAAATTAGGGACGAGATGCGATTCATACTTAACCACATCCTTGATCGCATCAACATCATCACTCACCAAAACTTCCATCATTAACCTTATGCAAGCATGAAAGGAATGTTATTACTATTTTCTTTATTTTTTTTCCTTTGAGTCAATTTCAAAAAACAAACCTTGTTTTTAGTTTTTACATGTTTGTATGTGGCCTATATACCACTACACTTTGTTATTTTATTACAAGGCTTTGTTTACATACCTTGGCTCTCCATCTTGTTTCTCGTCAATCACAAGATTATATTGCATGTTACCACTAACGTTTTCTTTGTAGGTTTAATATTTTCTCACTTGACGCCCTTTTCTAGGGGGAGCTATCGTCAAGGGGGAGTTAGTGATTCGTGGATTATATTATTTCTCCACACTTTATTTCTTCGATAGGTTCGCTTTTTGTTTTGACAAAAAGGGGGAGAAGAAGTAAAACTTATGCTTTCAAAACATACATCTAATCTTAAGTTTTACTCATCATAACATTATTTTTTGTCATCAACAAAAAGGGGGAGATTGTTAATACAAATAAATCGTAAAAACGTTTATTCATATTTAGCGATCTCTTTGTGTTTTGTTGATAACAAATATAAAGTAATCATAAGTAAAATTATAAGTATATATGTTATTTTTGTAAAGTATTTATATATATAATCATTTAACGTTAATTGTTGTAATGATTCATTTATTGTAATAGTTTATTAGGATGGGTAAAAACCATAACCCATGACCCATACCCATGGAGCATATAAGCTAACCCATGACCCATTGACTAAATGCATTGCATCTTCTAGATACATTGTATCTATTTGGATACCCATGGTCCAAAGTCTATGACCCATGACCCATAACCTATTTAGGGGGAGCGTCCTACGGATCCCTCTGTTTACACTGGACGGATCCCTCATGTAAGGGATCCGTGGGATCCGTGCAGTAGCAAGTTTATGCCTATAAATAGAGAGCCATTTCCTCATTGTAACTCACCCTCTTCTTACAAACTCTCTCATATATCCTTTCATTCTTCTAATCTCAGGTCTCTTGATCTAGATAGTAGTTCTTCTTTCTTTTGTTGTGATTCTCATATAGGTCCTTCTCTAAGGCGAGATCACGAGCTTCTACAAGTCATACAAGTAAGGGGTCCTTGATTGATTCGTTCCTCCACAAGATTTCTGTAGCAAAAATCTTGTATTTCATATTTCATATATTTGTTGTGTTATAGTTGTGTTGGTTTGGTCCTCCGTGTTAAGGACTCGGTATTTAGCTTTGCACCGAAAAAAGTGTAAGCGACGTTGTGAAGGCTTCTCCGCCAAGTTGAAGGAGTTTGTTGACATAGTGCTTGAACTCTCGAGTAGGTGACTCGGGGAGTGGAGTAGGGCAAGAAAGGTGTCCTTGTAGCCGAACCACTATAAATCGGTTGTGTCATTTCTATCATTTACTTTACTTGCATTGCTTATAGATCTATACTTTCTATCCATCCATACGATTTCACATAACATCGAATCTAAAGTTTTGAAACTAAGTTAAAATCGGCAAAACTATTCAACCCCCTTCTAGTTTTTCACACTATTATAACTTACTAGTTTCTTTATCTAATATTTATTGGATCTAAACAACTTAAATATGATCACTTATGGTACTATTTCATCATTAAACACACTTTTACAAAAAGACTTTTTGTACCGAATTTCTGGGTATCTGCTGTAATATTTGCTTTTGACCCACTTAAACTTGGAGTTACACCTTGAGACCACTTGGATTAAAAATTAGATTCAGAGGGCTAAAAGTGGGCTTTTAACTCATGTCAATATGATAAACGGTGTATTTTCTACCCCTCTTTAAAGTCTACACAAAATTCAATTCAACATGGTGATCTATTTTTCAAATGTGACTAAAACGATCCAAAACCCATGTTAAGCTTTTCTAATCATTACCAAACTTATATTTCAGCTTATATAACATGTTAAGATTATATTTCAATGATTCTATAAGCAATTTCAATGTTTTAAGCATTTCATAAGCTAGTACCAAACACCCCTTAACTTGACATAACATGAAAACCATAAACATGATTTCTACTACACAATTAACCATAATTCACACACTTAATTCTTGACTTGATTATATCGTAACAAATCTTATTACATAAAGATTCATCATAATTCTCTATAATTAAAATCTAGGATTCATAAACTTAATTTAATATAACCTTATAATATGAATTCATGCTTAAACACAAGTTACGTATAAATCCCATATACTTCTAATTCATCTTCATATTTAAACACATGATTTAACCACTTATCTTGGATTGGGGAAGAATATCAAATCATTTGAAGCTCCTTAATTGGTGTTAAACCCTTATAACCCTTGACTAATCTTGTATAATTCTTGCATAACCTTGATAATGATTATACTAATTAAAAAAGAGTTCTTCAAGATGAAGAAAACATATCCGACTCCTGCTCTTTCATGTTATACGTGGAATGAGGGAGAAATTTTTATCCATGACACATTCTAATACAATCTTTAAAGGTACAATGGTCTTCTCCCACTAGTTTGCCATATAGTCATAATAAGTCTTTGTAGTAAGTTTATAATATAAATTTAATCCTCACTAGCTATATCTTATACATTAATATGTTAGGTCCTTATTTCTAATAAGGGTTTTTCTAACTGTGACATAGACAAATGTTGGTTAAGCAAACAAAAAGGACTCGGGGACTCACGAAAAAGGATTTAGAGACCTACACAAAAGTACAAAAATGTACTTTGTGTAGGTCCATGAGTCTTTTTTTGTGGGTCCCTAAGTCCTTTTGGTGTGCTTAACTTGTGCCCCTAAGACACAAGTTAGAAAATTCCTTCTAATAATCACTATCATAAAGACTTTTCTAATGGCAATATATAAGTCTATTTCTAAAACTTATAAAAATTGGAGTGTTACAAAATTTATTATCTGATATGAAAACTTAAACGGTTACATTTATAATAACATATTTTCCACAATGTTCCAGAGTGGTAAATGTTTAAAACACTAAATGAACTAAAATTTCCATATTTAAATGTAATTTTATATTACTTTTCAATATTTTTTTTACTTTTCAATATTTTTCGCATACAAAACTTGTGTGGCAAACCGTAATTTCCGAGCTCACTATACTTGAAAACAAGAAGATATAAATCTTCCTCTTTGGAGGAAAGGGAAAGGAAACGAACCGTATATTGTGTAAAGATACAAAACTTCATTTGACAACGTAATTTGACCAACTTATTTTCCTTTTCTTCTCAAGAAGTCATAACCTAATAATCTTTTATTTATAAGTTTTATAACTTTACGCTCGCGTATTTTTACATTTCTCAGTTGAAAAGATGAAGAATACTCATCATTTTAAAACTGAACAGAAAGTTTTTGCATCTTTAGTCTTTTTCCAAAATTGCATTTTATAGGAAAAGCAAAATGAAAGGAAATAGAGAGGAAGATTTGATAAAAGTAAATCTTCCTCGAGTCATTTCAAAAGAAAAATGGAGGAAAGGGAAATTGTCAAATTTAGTCCTTTGGTGAAAATATCATAAGTTTGAGAAAATTACAAAAAGACTAATATACCCTTTTTTTAAACATTTGACCCTTGATTTTTCCTCACCAAGGATTTGAGTGTCAATCCGAAATACGTTTGTCTATGAACAGCTTTCGATGATGCTCAAAATTTTGGTTATGACCAAAATCCATATGATTCACCATTCTAGACTCAGCAGTTTCTTGTGAAGATCGCTGGAGGTCCCCTTACTTCATCGATTGTCAAATAGGAACCCAGTTCCTTGTAACAATCATGACTTTCACATGTTTGACAATTTTCAACCTCCACAAAGACCATGGTTCAAACTCCACCAGCAGTTATCTCAAGAAATCTCCCAAGATTTTGAAACCACTATGAAAACACTTGATGATATGATTAGTAACTTTAAGAATCAAGTGAGTGGTGAAAAAACCATAGGAGAATTCTTCAAGAACGAGAAGAACAGAGGCTCGCAAATCTAGGGAAGAATTACTAATCCTAGAGCATGCAGCTCTAAGATGTTCCCAATTTCTCAAGGCACTCTATATGATGATGACGAGGAGAGTTTTATCCTTTTAAAGATAATACTTCTCAACTCCTCACCGGGCTTGATAGCGCTTGAGATTCCATCTCAAACAACTGCTATCACACCCGAGATTCACACTCACTCTCTTATTATGGGGACGAGCATCTCGACTGCCTCAAAAGGAATCGGACGAATTCATAAAGTCTAGTGTTGAGGACCTTGTCCCAATCCCAAGAAGAGTGGAATTCTTGATCATGCGTGTGAAGATGATGATTCGTTATCTTGTGGAGACATCATTTATGTGGAAGATTCACCTTCCGAGCTTGTTAGCTTAGAAGAAGAATGAAGTTATGACACCGAAATCAAAGATTAATCTAGACACTCCGAGATTTGTCTTGATCACATAAGCTCAAATGATGAGATTCATAACTCGAAATTATGGATCCTCCTATAGATGAAGATGAGTTAGTCATGATGTTTATCATGATTTTCTATCTCTTCTTCACCTATCCCGTGATTTCTCCTCGCTCTTCACTCCTTTGGGAATGAAGACATTATCTTTGATCCCTGATTTCCATATATCATTTTTGAGCGGTTCTATGTATATCTCATCGGTGTGGAAGCCCTTGGGTTCTACACTTACTCAATCGATTATCGATCCGCCATGTCTAAAAAACAAAAGGATTGGCTAATCCAGAGCAAACGGCTCTTGGTAAAGATATATCAAATTATTGCAATTTGCCCAAAATTGTATGGTTCTCAACTCACCACATCCTAAAAGTGAAGAGTTGGCTAGCCCTTTGGTGGTAAGCGAAAGAAAAACCATAATTGGTAATCAATTTAAACCCGCCACGGGTTCTCCTTCCACCTCACCTACTGCAAATACTTTACCCTGTCATCCCCATCATCACACACCCCGCAAACACTCCACCCCCATCATCACAACCACCCTATCCCTACCCTCCAAACACTACCCTCCAAATCACAAATACCCGGTTGCAAGATTTGGCGCCAAATTCATGAATCGATGGTGAGATCAAGTAGGACAAATCCAATGGCCAAGAATGAAGAAAAGACTTTTGAGGAGCTATAAGTAGAGAAGAAGGAGAAAGACTTGTCACTGTTTTTAGACCAAATCTTTAATTGTATGTTTAGTCGTTCTCATTTTAATGTAATCTTTTATTTGGTTCCAATTTCTTATGTAATAAACAAGTATCTTATGTATGAATTCATCTGTTTTATCAATTAAATTCAAGTTTTATGATTGTTGTAATTTTCCGCCAAAATCCTTTTTATCAAATTCCAGTTTAGTGTGATAAAGAGTGTTTGAAATTGTTTGTTTAAACTTGTTTTAGTTAATAAAGTGAACCGGTGAAGTCTTATGGGTTGTAACTCAAAATTCCAAAATGGTCAACAAAAGTCAATGTCGGTTGAAATAGTTTGATTCTTTGAGATTGTGATGGAATTGGGTTGATATAAATGGGGTGAGATCAGCTTCATTTGGTGTTAACATCAATCTAGGATAGTGACAGTTTTGAGTTCATTCTCACTGCCATTGTGACAGGTCCACTGTAAGTCCTTGGTCTTTTCTTAATTTGATTCAGTAGAGTAATGCTTGAGATTGATTATTTGTGTTCAAGGTTAGTTGATATTTCTGTCTAAATAGATTTTAGTTAAAGTTCAATCACTGCATAGTAGTTTGAGTTTATTTGAGTTGCTTTTATCAACAATTGTGCATCTGTCATTTTTAGCACTTTTAGGTAAAGTATGGAATTGATGGTTAGAGTAGTATTCCCTGCATCACTCAAGTGTACTTTGGATCATAGAATATGGATTTAGGTTGATAGCAGTTTGGGTTGATGATTTGAAAGCGATCAACATTGCTTATCGATTTTTAAGGGTGTTTGGATTGTTTAACAAAACCGAGTTTAAGGCTCTCTTGGTATAAGCTCTTTGTTGCATTAGTCTCTAGTATTAATAGTAAGCTCATTTCACCCAAGTTTACATCGGTTCTTCAATAAAGTCAAAACAACTAGTTATCGATCTTGTTTGCTAATCTGTTGAATTCAATTGGCTAAGATCGGTTCATATAGGTTTGGAATTTGGTAAAGTAGCTTGCTAAAGTCTCATCACATCATCTTTCATCTTATTTAGTCCTTGATTTGCATTCAAATCTCATTAAAGTCAACCATAGCAACCGATTTGAAGTCAAAATGGAGTAAATAGCAGCTTTCCTTAGATCTTGTAACAATGCATACGCCTTTATTTCTAGTAGCTAGGGTCTCAAATTTGAGTTATACAATCTCTGGTTGGTGGTTAGCTCAATTCATTGACAAACTGATCATTAAGTGTTAGGAGTAGTTGAATATAGTTGCTAGTTAGAGTAGATTTGGTGTTATTTAGCTTATGTAATTACTGTTGGTGCTATCTTGTGCTTATTAGCTTGTTATAAAGTGCTTATTTAGAGCTATTAGTTTACATAGCATCCTCCTCCTCTTGTCTTCCCGATGATGATTCGTTATCTTGTGGAGACATCATTTATGTGGAAGATTCACCTCCGAGCTTGTTAGCTTAGAAGAAGAGAATGATGAAGTTCGACACCGAAATCAAAGATGAAGCTCTTGAGCAACATTATTTAATTCTCTCAAATAAGCCCTAGTTTTTATATTTTTCTTAGCTTTAGAAATATATTTTAGAATTTTCCTGAATTTTTCATAATTTTGGTCAGTCGGTGGTTTGCTCAAAATCACATGGTTATCGGTGTACCATGGTTTTTACTTGAACTAAAACATTTGGTATGCTCGAATTTTCTTAAATCAAAGAAAAAAAAAGCATAAATTGTCAAATTTATTCATTTTAAATAGCCCAACACCTAACAAACCCTTTTTAATTGAAAATAATTAAGAAAAGTTCCAAAAATAATTTTTCAGTCCTTGGTCTTTTCTTAATTTGATTCAGAGTAATGCTTGAGATTGATTATTTGTGTTTTTCTTAGGTTTAGATAAATATAAAAGAGAAAAATATTTTTCTAGATTTTTCTTAGTTAAATTTGACAAACTGATCATTAAGTGTTAGGAGTAGTTGAATATAGTTGCTTTAGAGTAGATTTGGTGTTATTTAGCTTATGTAATCTGTTGGTGCTATCTTGTGCTTATTAGCTTGTTATAAAGTGCTTATTTCTATTAGTTTACATAGCAGCCCTTAATTCTCTCAAATAAGCCCTTTTAAGTATTTTTCTTAAATAAAACAGCTTTTATTCATTTTAAATAGCTTTAATTGAAAATAATTAATTTAATTAGTAATTTAATTTTTTAATAGTATTTAATTCCTAGAAAATAGAAAATAATCGAGAAAAATACAAAAATAGTTTTGAAAATTCTCTTTGATATTTTAGACTTTTCCATTTCATAATTTTATTTTTAGCTTTATTTCCTAATTTCTTGTATTTTAGGGAATTATTTAATAGTTAAAATTAGTTTTTAATTAATAATAATTAGATAATTAGTCATAAAAATAATTTTCTTTTTCTAATAGTTTTCTTTTATCATTAGGTTTGTAAAACATCATTTTCATATTTTTAGGCTTAATATTGCTTTAGTTTCACTTTTTATTTTTAGACGTGGTAGATTTTAATTTCGCTTTTATAAAACATAAAAACAAAACATCATTTTAATTATAGTGATAGCGTTTATTTAATAGATTTTATCTTTTAATTTCCTTTAATTTGCATTTAAGCCGTTGTAAACGTAGTTATAATATCAATCAAATCCTTTTCCGCTCAAATTCCTCGATCACTATACGCTTGATAATCCATTCATAGCTCTGGGACATAACGACCGGGAGACCCTATACTCCTCGGATCTTCATTGAGTTCGCTCTGAGCCATTTTAAGGTTCTTGTTACGCCATTTGAGTGGCGGGCTCATGTGAAAACCTCGATCGTTCGAGCGCATCAATTACATACCCAAACATACTTATGGGACTTAAATACACCGACACTTGGTAAAACAAAAGTTACGAAACGGTCCCTCCATTTTTGATATATACTTCGCCTACCGCAAACACACCCTTAACTTTATGTTTTGAGCTATGGTTTCATTTATCAAACACACACTCTCTTTTACACAAACCCTATTTTCGAGTCAAGAACAAGTAGATCGAAGGTGCAAGAGTGTCATCAAATCCATCATCCTCTTATCAAACCGATCTCTAGTCATCTCCTCCGTATGGGTAAGCTTCTAGAACACTTTATCCCTTATACATCTTTATTTCGGATCAAAACTATTTTTACCAGATTTGATAATGAAACCGAATACATAACCCTATAAAAAGGGTTGTGCTTAAAAGTGTTTAAGAGAACAAGATATCATCGTGCTTTGTGGTTCTTATGGTTTAAATATAAAAAATGTTTTCTTTCAAAGTGCTTATTTTCTTAATATAAGCACACGAGGTGCTTATTTTGTTTGGTCTTGGTCTCGAATCGAAAATGAAACCCATAAGGGTTTGGGTCGAGCCCATTTTATCTAGGATTCATGTTTGTTGATTATGTTTAACCTTATTTTCAAGTTTATTGCTTATTTGGATTTTTAATAAGCTCGTATGGCTTATTTGGATGTGTTTGATTTTCGGTAAACAAAAGAAAACCAAAGGGGTGTTTGTTTTCGAGGTGTTTGTTTTCGAGCTTATTTGAGCTTAAGTGTTTAATTTAAATGTGCTTATTTTTCTATCTTGGTTTAAGGTTATTGTTGGTTTGAGCTTATTTATGGATTGGATTATTAACTAACTTATTTGCTTATTTTAGACATATTTGCTCAATGGTACGTTTCGTTTATATTTTAGACTATGGATTTGATTCAGGTTATACATATTTGGACTAAACATATATACGAAATGGATAAAGACTATTGAAACGGGGACTTGGATTCTGGACTATTTAACGAACTAAATATATTGGACATTGGACTTAACGGACTAAAATAGATTTAACACGTTGGACATAACGGACTTGTAGTGGACTTAACGCATCAGACTAATTCTTAAACGGACTATTGTTGGACCGTAAAGCCCGATAACTAATAAATACAGTTTCGAACTCCTAATACAAGATTATTTGATTAAATCTATTAAACCGGGTTATTATTGGTTTTAAAATATTATTGGCACGTGTTGGATAAACAAGAAATAAAATAATGTTGATTTGAAAATTGTCGGAGAGTGTTTTGTTAGGAAAATGAGTCTTGCCGAAATTTTTACAAAATTTATATAAACTTATATACTTTTATCACAAAATCTCATTTTATAAAACCCGAAAAAAATGAAAAGTATGGTTCTACTAAAACCTTTACTATTTAATTTGTATGTTAAAAATGTATGTTTTTCTTATAAAACATAAATGTTTCTATTTGGGATTACCGGGTAAATGCCGAAACCTCACCATTGACTTATTTTCTTGCTTATTTTCTTAATTATTTTCTTAATTATATTCTTGTTTATTTCTTTTATTTACTTTCTCTAAATAATATATATCGTATATATTATACTTTGGCGTGTGTTTTTACGAGTCTAGACTTTCAAACAACCACACGAAAGATGCTACAAAATCCTTTTTACAAACAATAATACGAACCTTTTACGAAAACTATAATGCATTGTCCCTTGAAAACTCATACGCATTAAATTTCTTTTCGCGTGACATATTTTACGACGAGTCTTTATTTATTAGGTCGTGACCGATCATGTATCGGTGTGCTTTACTACTTGACACTGTTTGTGTTACTTACGTTACCGTACTCTGAGGTGAGTTTATAGCCTCACTTTTACTCTTGATATTTGCTTTGCAAAACTTTGAAGTGAGAAACATGCAAAACTTTTACTTGGACCTGAACTGAACTTATGCTTTTATTAAACTATTACGTGGAATTAGCATAAGCTTTTGTATCCCTATATGCCCAAATTCATGAACCGTCAATTCATGCTGAAGTTAAATATTATAAATAGATCTATTTGGGGTGACTCACTGTTTGGTTTGGGCGGATGGACAAAATGCGAGCGCGATATCATGTCGGAATCTGAGCGTTACACACACTTGCAGGGCCTTTACTTAACGTGCTTTTAGAGCATAGACATTGCCGTAGCTTGATTGCATGAACTTAATGCTTACGTAATAGACTTTTTATGTGATATTATATTCGTTGTAATATTCACATGATTTGCTTATGGTCCTACTTTTATCGCTTTATTATAAACCGATAAACTCATCGCCTTTTACGACTTTTTAAGCATGTTTTCTCGGTTGTTTGATTTCTTGTTGTTGTATGACTTTATTGAGCACTTTAAGATAGCATGGTCATAGACTATTCGTAAGCGCTTTTACACAACTATAACTACTTTATATTTGGAACTACTTAATTAATGGGCCATGTATTTTCGCACTAAAAAAATGTTGTAACTTTGTTTACTTATGATGATGTAACTTTTTCTAAAACGGATAAGGTAAATTCGTTCTACATGCTTTGTGTTGTGATCCAATTTAGTAACACCCCGTTGTCTTTACCATTTTCGTTGCGTTGATTATTTTTTAGGATGTTACATTTTGTGCGCCAAGTTTAACATTATTTTGCATAGAAATGAATTTAATTTAAGAGATAACTATGATTAATTAATATTTTTTAAGCTATGCCCTCATAACACAAGTTAAGATAAGGCCTTGTAATAAAAACACAAAACAACAAATTACACGTACCATATAAAAATATGTCATATATCTATACTATATATAAAGGAAACCCATATTACTAAAAGTGAAAAATTAAGAAAATTATATACGGAAACCATAAACTTTTATTATTATTTTTGTTTATAACCCATATTATTTTCATTCGGTTTAAATCGTGTTTAATCTCCAATTTCTTAAACTTTTATTATTTTTCGTTTATAACCCCTAAACTTTTTTTTATCACTACAACTATATGCCGTTATAAAATCCCATTGCTATCAACGGATACTCGTTTAATAGTTATTAATAAATGTAAATCGTAAAAAAATCGTCCCTAATTTATAAACTTTTGCCCCTAAATAAGACCACCATTATACAATGGGAGTGACAAATGGCAAGGGCCATTCACGCGGCAAACCCCATTGGGATAACGGGGGTGAAGAGAAAAAACAAGAAATAAAAGGTGAAGGTTTCACCTTTCGCCATCGTGCAAGTGGGGTCCTCTTTAATGTTTTATTATTTATTATTTGGTTTGTAAGTGCGAGGTATTTAGTGTGAAATTTTAATAAATAAATAATTGTGTTGAAAATGAAGTGGTGTGAGATGGTTAGAAAAAGTGTTTTGAAACCTGGTTTGATCCGACCGGTTCAACCGGTCAAACAGGGTTCGGTAAAAAAAACCATGTTTTTAAAAACGGGTTAACAGGTTAGACTCGACGGGTTTTAAGTGACCCGGGTCAACCCGGTTCTCAAAACCTGACTGGGTTTGGTTTTTCATTTTTAATAAATAGGGTTGACCGGTGGTTAAACCGCTCAAAAATTAATAAGAAACCGGTTTGACCCGTGGTCGAACAAGTAACCCGTGACTCGACCGGATCGATTAAAACCGGGCCAAAATATTGGTTAGGAGTGAAAAGTGAGAAGGTGGTGACGGAGATAGAAAGATGATGTAACGCTGAAGATAAGACAATGCTAATGGCAACGATAACTATTGTAGTCACTTTCTGCCATATCAGCGTCATATTAGCTTTCTCTCTTCAAAACTATATTCAACCACAATTTACTAATAAGGCGATCACAACCAAAAAAAAAAAAAAAAAAAAAAAAAAAAAAAAAAGACAATTTAAACTTATGTTTGGTGACAAATCATAACTTTAAAAGGTTTGGAATAACCTAGAACCAATTCAGTTAAGTTAGTGGTAAGAACGCAATCACCTATTCCGTTAGGAAAAGGGCGACCTCATCCATTACGCCCGATTCGAGTTAAAACGAAAGAGAAAAGAAAATAAATTGAAAGTTTTTGTGTTTTCTTGAGCATTTTTAAGGGATGAAAGGAAGTGAAAAGGAACTGAATAAGTTTTGTTAAGTAAATCTTCCTCTCACTTTTGAAAGGAAAGTCAAAAGGAAAATATAATAGAATCATATATATATATAATATATATATATATATATATATATATATATATATATATATATATTTTAAATTTTGACATTAACTACTAAAAAAGATATATATAATTTGATCGAGTTATTTTTATTTTCCTTCCACTCAAAAATGTGATTATGATTACTTTTAGCGTTAGTATTGGCCAAAGAGTAATTGGTATGGTAACTTGCAACATGTTAAGGTTTAACATGCCCGTGTTAAGGCATGTTAACCATATCGCCTCCCAAGTCAAGGGGGTGTTAACATGGGCATGTTAAACCCCTAACGTCATGTAAAGTGATTTTTTAGTTAATTTTTTTTTTTTTTATTTCGCCTCTAAATGAAGGGTTATTTTATAAATTATTGGTGAATTAAGGTTTAACTTGGGTAAGCTTACAAATAAAGGCCATTGCTTTTATAAATTATTGGTGAATTAAGGTTTAACTTGGGTAAGTTATAATAAATGTTTTTTTTAATTAAGATGAAATGTTAAAGTTCGATGCAGAACTCGGTGTGAGGGTCCGACCGACCTCAAATTGCTTGCTTGCTTGACATCGACACGAACCTTCCCTTCTCTCTTACATTTCACATAATATTCACTCACTCATCCCAATTCCCAAACCACCACTCTTTCAGATCCATCCATCATTATCTCTTCATTTCATCATAATCTAGCTATTCTATAATCATGTAATTTAGTTTTACATAGTAAAGCCATGTAAATCATCACAATATGATGATGTTCATATCCAATATGGGTAAAAGAATTCCAGTCAGGGCTTGGTTAGGTTGTCAAAACTCTATAGTATTACTGGTGGGTGGAAACCATACCTCCTCCAGGTTTTGTACTCGTTAGTTTTATTTGTTTTCTGTTGTTGTGTTATTTTTCTTGTTATAAAAAGCTAGTTTTTTTATAAAAAATGGATTTCAAGGCCATAAAGTGGCAGATCCAACGTGGGTCTTTGACATGGCGAGTGGCTATACGAGGGTTGTTTTTTATGTTGGCTATGGTTGTTGTTACGTGGACACGAATTGCTAGTGAGATGAGAACAAATGATGAGCTTATTACGTTGTTAAATTTCGAGAAATGTTCCTTAAATGTTGGTAGCAAGAATGTTGTGTCATGTGCTGATGGCATGAATCTGAGTGTTGGTGTGATTAAGGAGGTGATGAATAAGGAAATGTTAAGGTTTGATTCAAGGGCATTGTGTGTTGGTGAGGATTCGGATATGATAGCATTGACATTGCGCGAACAGGGGTTGTTGGATGCGGTTAGTGTTTACAAGAATCCGATATTGTCTCTTTTACGGAAAGAGCTTGTGGGGAAGCTTGGATTTGATGCGAATTCGTTTGATTTTGTGTTTTCTGCGAGTCTTGATAGGGCGTCGGTGCCTGCGCTTGTTGTGTTGGAGATTGAGCGTGTTTTAAGACCGGGTGGTGTTGGAGTGATGCTTGTAGGTTCGGGTGGGTATAATGCTCGTAGCTTGGTGAGGTCTGCGACTCCTGTTTCGTTGTTGTTGAGAAGTTCTGAGATACTTCATGTTTGTGGGATTAGCTCGTTTACGTTAATCGTGTTCAAGAAACAGTTGGAGAGTGTTGCGTATTTTGAGAACTACAAGCTTCCTAGCGAGTGCCCGTCTATTGCGAAAAACAAGCCTTTTATGGAATTTATTGAGCCAATTGTAGATCAAAGGTTTGGAAATGATCACGAGATTTCGTACTTGCCAAAGTTTTTAAACATTTCATCGAGAAATAGGTTGATTTATATCAACATGGGTGCAGGGGGATTTGATCAACGGTATCCTATCCATCCTGATGCGTTTAATGTTTATGTGGTTGATCATAATGTGTCAGCTCTTACTTCACATGTTAAAAAGCCTGGTGTCACGTTTGTTTATCATCCGGGCCTTGTTGAAGATGATACGACAGAATCTAGTCTTATGTCAGTTGATTATCTTGAAGCTCCATTACATGAAGAACAGTTTGAGTTTATTGACTGGTTTAGAGAAACCGCGAAAGATGGAGACTTTGTGGTGCTTACGATGAATGCAGGAGTGACACAATTGAAAGTATTGGTCGAGTTGTTTGAGAGTGGAGCAATTTGTCATGTTGATGAGCTCTTTCTGCGTTGCACTGATGGGGTCGATTGTAGGACTAGTTACTGTAGGGACTGCACAAGTCTCTATAATGGTCTTCGGAATGCTGGTGTGTTTGTTCACCAATGGTTAGGGGACTGAAGTCACTGAACTGACTCCCCTCGCTTTTATCTAGTATTTGTGTTTATGTTGTGTGGAGAATAATCTGAGGTTAACAAGCCGTATGATCGGTATCTCTCATGTATGAGAAACCTCTGTGTCTGCGTTTATAGTGTTCCTTTGTGTCTACAGGACATGAATGTGTTTCACTTGTAATGAATTATGCTTATAACTATTGTGTGTTTCTTTGAATTCTGCGTTGTCGCTAGACTGATGCTGCATAATTTCTTAAACTATTTCCGAATAGACCACTGAATCAGTTAAGTTCTAATACTGCAAGTTTCTATCTTTGTATTGCCGAAACAATGTATCCATCATATTGCTAGAACTTAATATGGTCATCATTAAGTCATTAGCCCTTTCTGGTTTTTAAAGAACATGAGTATTTAGTATGGCTACAAAGTATAGATTTAGAGCAATAATCTTTCCTAATAGTCCAGTTATTTAAAGAGATTGTAAAGCATATACTTTTGACCCGTTATACCATTGTGTTGATAAACAACAAATATGAGCCACAACCCACCCCCATTTGACTTTATTTATAATGACCCTTTTGACTCGCTGAACGGTCCAGCACAGCTAGCCATTCAGCATAGGGGGAGGAAACATTGTGTGAACAATCAGACAATAGTTTCGATCATCCAATATTGCGTCTACATACAAAAAAGTCAATTAAACTGTTTTCCATACCATTATAAAAATCTCAATCCCATTTTTCAGGATTACGCTATTAAAGTTACAAGTATGTCACCCGTCAACTCAAAAGCAAACAGTCACAAACATCCCGAACTATAACCCCAACACACTTTCCTTACAATTTCTTACAAGATCATTTACTTAAAGCTCGCAAACACAAAACTCTTGCTATACAAAAAAAATCTTCACAAGACAAAAAGTTTTTAGTCAGTATTGATAAGAGCTTCTGTTATGCTCCCATCTGATATTTGCTCCCTTTGTAGCTTGTTACGCTTGCACCAACATAAAAACTGCGGTATAGGTCCCGCATCTCCCACAACCCAAGGATGAACCGCAACTTGCTCTAGAGTTAATCTCTGTGCAGGGTCTGTTCAAAAGATAGCTTATGAATATCAGCACAGAAACTTCCAAGGTTAATGAACAGATAAATAAACGCTTCTTTGCTCTAACAATGATATGGGGGTGTTAGGCAATAGGCATTATGTCCGAAAAGTAATTTCTCAGATTATCACGTCGTCACGTTGCATATAATCAATTTCTAGTGTTTGGGTTTAGTGAAATTGTATCGGATTATCTAATCTAGGGGTCACATAGTCACTTTAAAACTAGCTACAACGAAACTAATTCCAACAATTTGACTATTTGAGAATCAAATATGAATCCTTAAATAATATAGATATCCAGACGCCATCTCCTAAGCCTGTTTTGTTATTGCTGTTTGGTCCATTTTAAATCAATAATTTTCAAAACGCAATGGCATTATGGCAAACAAACCCTTCTTTGTTGCATTTCTAACATACGTAAAGAGTTCTTATCAGTTTCAAAGGACCTCATCATTCATGAAATAATTCACACACATACACACAAGAATTTGCTGACCTTTGCAAAGAAGACCCTCGAGTAAATTCTTGAGTAGGGGGTTCATACCCTTAGGGAGCCGCAAAGGATCATTAACAATCTGATAAAATTTATAAATCAATAAAAAAACACATTAGAATTGCTAAGATTTGTATAAAAACTTCAGATTCACTATATAATGTAAAAAGCCAAGCTGCACACCTTATCATATGTATCTTGTAATGTATCTCCAAGAAAAGGATATTGACCCAATATCATACAGTATAATGTAACTCCAACCGCCCATGTATCAGCAGCTTTGCCATGATAAGTTAGACCTATTTACCAGAGAGCCAAGGGGGTCTAAGTGTGAATTTGTGAAAACTTGATGATAGTATGATAATCTTGACAAAGTTATCTTTACCTAGACAACATTCGGGAGCAGTAAAACAGGAGTACCAGGTGACCGCCTAAGTTCGTCTTTTTCATCCTATAACACACAAATTAAAGTAAAATAAAGAGTTTAATGCATCAATCAAAAGAAAGTATATTGTTTACGAATTTAAGCATGGGTTATTTCCTATTAAGCACTTATATTAGTAGAATTCTATTTCAATTAAACAAATCTAAATGATTATTTTAGATTGGGTATGTTGTTGTGTTGTAAAATCTAAAATGATATGGTTTCTATATCTTTTGTTGGAGTATATATAAGTGAAACAATCATGAAAGTGTAACAACTTGTATCTACTTTGCTTTTTTAAATTGGGATGATTAAAATTGATTGCATGGACAGTAGTACAACGGAACATGTTGGTGGCAGCATATGATAACATAAATAATTGAAAATGGGGTAACATATTTATATGTAGGACCCTTAAAAGTATTATATGAAAAAAACTGAATATAATTGAAATGGCACATATTAGCACGTTACCTCAAAAACCTGGCTAACACTGAAATCGCCAATCTTCACCGTGCCAGTGGCAGTAACGAGAAGATTATCAGGTTTGATATCACCATGCACAATATGCTGAGACCAAGATAAGACATTAAATTTAGAGAGAAAAAAAATAAAATAAAAAGAGAGAGAGACCGACAATGTTCCTCATTTAAAAAGATCATATAAATTAGCACTCCATCTCACATATCAGCAGCATTTGATAAGATGTGGATATTAAAACATGGGATTACTACCCTCTAATTTTACAAAACTACCCCACATAGACCTTGGTATGAAATATTGATAACTTAAAAAAAGGTTTGCTTGGACTATCTAAACAATTTTTTTTTTGTATATATCCTTCACGGACTCATGGTGTTTGATAGGAACATTACAAAAGTACAGGTACAACAGTACACGATGTTCAATTATTATACAAAACGACACAAGAGACATTTTTCTAGTGAAATATTTATAGAGGTAGCTTTCAGTTTTATTAAAGGTGGTAAAAGAACTGAACGCATATTAATTTGAGATATTTAAACTTCATTAACATCATGTCATTTTAACTTAAATTAATTCTCAACAAAGACAATGTGCAATTTTAGTAGACAACCCAATACGGAAAAAGATTGTACTTAGTGTTTCGATTAATTATAAAAATACCATGTCAACATTCTAGTGAATTACAAAGAGAACATTAACAAGTTATTATAGTTTCAGGAGGAGTCGTACATGAGCGTGCAGATACATCAACCCAGATACTATATCGCGCAAATATCTCCTCGAAACATTTTCTCCCAGACCATCTGGAGGTCCAGCACCCTCAAAGACCCATTTTCCTTCAACATATTCTAGAACTGAAACAAAGATAAAGAACTAAAGCATAAAAACCTAATATCCAATGAGAAGTATACAAAATGGAAACAGAAGAAAAAAGGGCATAGCCATTCGTACCCATGTAGAAATGATCTGTTTCTGGGTCATCAATCACCTCGATCAGATTTACTATATTGGGGTGATTTAACATTTTCATGATTAAGACCTGCAGATAAGTTGATAAAACACCAAAGGGTATATAACACCATCGTGGCTATGAAAAGTGTGAATTATGTACAAGCATTGAAGTATGTGAAGTAATAAGTATACCTCACGAAGAACATCAGTCATTGCAGTTTCAGATGGGGCAACTCGTAGCTTTAACAAATGAGACTTGTGAAAGGCCTGCATTCAGATATTGAACATGGTTATCATATGAAGTACAGCTATCTTTTTTCTTTATCTTTTTCAGTTTACGGCATTTGCGAAGAAAGAGTCATAGTTCTATGAGTTAAAATTACCTTAATTGCATAATGCTTCCCATCAACCTGGCTTCGGTAGAGAACCTGTAAAACAGACAAGTCAGGGTTAACATAGAATGTTTAATTGAGAGAAAAGGATGAGGGAGGGGGGAAATGAGTTGGTATAGTGTATCAGCAATGAGGTGATTACCACTTTCCCGTAGCTACCAGAGCCAATTTTGTGCTCACGAATATACTCATTTACCATCTTGTTCCCATTCTCATCCTATGGCAAAGAGGGGGCAAAACAAATATAAGTCGAATGAGCAGTGTATTACCAAAAGAGTCGTAATAGCACAGGTTTTAACAATATATACATAAGGTTGAAAGAAATTCACATCCAAATAGTAAACAGAAAAATGACATCTTATCCTCAAGTGTGCTAACATTATTTGACAGACTCAGATTACAAAGGCGAACACTAGCAAGGTTTAAGATGATAGTGGGAGAATCAGATACAAGAATCTAGAAGACTAAGCGACTCTCTAGTAGAGTGGTAGACAATATGTATATAGATACTTCTAATTATCAGGCTACCATGTTTGTACCCATACTCCATTAATCAAGTCGCCACAGAATCTACTAGAAGAAAAACAGCAGACTCCTAGAATCTTTATCAAGCACACTCTTAGATAGCCATACTACCAGGGCTTCAATATTTACTTCTACATATATATGGTTCCATTAGATTAGTATAAATGATGGTCATACGTATCCCCCAGAAATTGCAAAGCAAAATTAGCCAATAAACGATTAACCACTCGAATAGCAAATACATTAAATAGAATGCCTATCAAGCATCAAGCAAATAAACCAATAATCCCTAACTGCATTTAAAATTCAGATATCAAATATACACAAATTCAGATCAAATTACCTCTGACCGGACAACTTTGTGTGTTTCCTTAACAGGAAACTCCTGCAAATCAATCCGTTCTGTGTCCTGTACACAAGAATATCTTGTGAGCTGATGATGGGTTCCTAAACTCCAAATGATCTCCCTTTTCAGCATCTGACATATCCTCACCATAGGAGATATTATCATCTTCCTCTTCCTCCTCATCCTCCTCCTCATCGTCTACTTCATCATTTAACAATAACTCCTGCGTAATGTGATTCTCGTATTGCATCTTAGGCCTAGTCGTTGGCTTTTGCTTTCTCGTAAACGAGAACCCAAAACAGCCACAACACCCCATTTCCGCCACACTTGCAAAAGAGTATCCCTTAATAAACATGGATGCTTAATCTTCCTCAATAGTATAACAGCTTAAACTTTAATAATCTACCGCAACAATCAAACACCTTAAATAGAACAAAACCTGCCGAATAAACAAAACAAGCCTCAACTATTTGCATACAATATGAGTGAGACTACGAGGGTGTTTAGGTTTGTTTATATTATCTCCTTAATTTCAAATAAATAAGCAGGTAGAAGTGTTTGGAACTTTGGATAATCCAAACTGCTTCTGCTTATCAACCTATAATAGGACAAAATAAGCAGTTTTTAATAAGCAGGTGGGACATGCTTATTTCAAAGTGCTAAAATTGGATAAAACTAATACCGTATTACTTTTTTACCACCATATTTTCCACGCTAATGGTATGTAATAGCAACTTACTTTTTTACATGTTCTGAAGTAGTAATTAAACTTATATCAGTTCCATTATAGTATGTACACTTTCAGTTTATGTGCTTATTTATAAGGGGTAATGCAATCAATTTCATGCTTACGTTAGTATCATTAAACGACGCGGCACCATGACTAAGATATTTGCTTGCATTTTCTGTCAAACTTATCGTTCTTATACTTCAAATGAACTTCAATAAGTTTGACCGAGAAACCAACAAATGTATTATCCATTGTGCCATATCATTTAATGAATGTCACGTAAGCATAAAACCCAATCACACAACCCCTTAATTAGCAAAGTAGCACATCAATTGAAAGTATAAATACTAAACTGGAACCGAAAGACAATTTAATTACTAAACGGAACATGAGCAAAAGTAGATTGCTAGCATTAATGGGGTGTTTGTTTAAGCTAATTTCTAGGCTTATGAGCTTACTTGTTTCCGGACATTTCATATGACCAAATTTTCCGGTTTACTTCGTTACTTTTAGGTTCATACAACAACAACATACCCAATCCCGCCAGAGCAGGATATGGAAGTCGAATGTCTCGGGAAGTGGAATGTAGACAGATCCTACCCCAAAGACCAGGATAAACCCGGAAGTAGAGAGACTGCTTCAGGGGACCTCCGCTACTTTTAGGTTTATATAAGTTTATCATATCATAATAAAGTCCGAACATATGCCGGAAAATTTAGGTTTATGAAATACAAGCCAAAACAAATAAACTTAAACGATCACTCCCTAGATACCATTAGCCCATATAATTCGGGAAAACTAAGCAATCCTAAACACGCCCTAAATAACAATGAATCATACGCACCTAATATCAAAAGGCGAGCAAATCAACTAAATCAAAAAACCGTTATCTAAAACAATTCCAAAGGATGCCATTCAGAAAAATGAAAGATACAATTAATCAAATGAACGCCGTTTCGATTCAACGCCAACAACATCTCACAAAAAAAACTCTTCCAGCTTAATAACCCCTTCCTTCACAATCACCTACAAAAACACACACCAAAAACACCATAAAAAACACACACAACAACAACAATCAAATAACATTCATTATTGATGCAAAAAACACAATCATGACGTCATAATACCTCATTTATTACTTTTTTTCAAAATTAGGGTTTCAAAACGTGAAAGAGAATGATATCTGATTGATTCTAAGCAGTGGTGAGGGTTTTCAGGTGAATCTGGCGGTTGTACGGATGGTTTTGAGGTGGCGCGTGAAAGCGCGTGGGTTGCGAGTGGGAGGCGCGTGAGGGGGAGTTTGTTTTCTGGCGATTGTTGTACTTGTGAGGCTGGAAGGAAAGGGTTTGATGAAGGGAAATAGGTGGAGGGTATTTTGGTAAATTGGTAATTAGGGCTTTTTTTTTTTTTTTTTTTTTTTTTTGCTTATTATGTGTCTTTGTCAATTTATGAGCTTTTGATTTTATTGATTTGGCTCTTTGATTTTGGAATAAATTTGTTACCTTGTTTTGTTAGAAAAATATGAATATAGTGATTTGGTTTCATTATTACTTATTGGAGCACTCGGTACCTCAAGTTATAGGATGTGTTATAGTTTTATTACGTGATTTTATGGCATGAGACTATATAAACCCCAAGTTATAAGGGTATGATGTCAAATTTATCATTCATAGAGAATCGCCGAACGCGCTTAAGTAAGCGTTCAAAGATCCTTCTCAATTTCGCCAAAAGAGGAAAAGAAAAGGAGAAACCCGATCCAATATCAAAGACATTTAGCATCGGACTCGACACGCTTACGTTGTGCAAAGATCAATGATCGCACGCCCGCATAAAATCACCATCCCAGTTGCGTGGCGGCGACGATCCCGTAAGATCAACACATACATCACGCCCACTATCCCAAGAGTAAAGCAATATATCGCCTTGGCCGCAGGATCCGTCCTCGCTCCACGAAGCCCAATATCCACCTCCTTACGAAAGCGTAGATTCCGGACCGAGCATATATCAACAAGAACATCACGCACAAGGTTATGCCGATGTTTAATACCAATAATCCCGCACGCAAACAAGTGATCCCCATAAATATCTCCAAAGAAATACCTTAGAACATGTTGAACACGATACCGAACAAAGGAAAGAGGAACACCCAACCGATAACATAGCACACAACGATAAGCCCTAGCATTCATAGTTTGTCCCACCAGATATCTGAGCCACCATAAGCCAATCCGAGTATGATCCTCCTTAGAGAACTCCATGGCGCCATCCGTCGAGGAGAAAGATGGAATGTAGATTCAACATTTGGGTAACCCGATCGAAATATATATCCGCCAATTTCTTCATGAGTTTGGGGCGCGACTCGCTAGGTTACTCAAAAGGTCAATATACATATTCACATTAAAAGTACATAGAGCATCATCAAAGGAGGGACCAACAGTTAAAATACTATAACTAAGGAGAAGCTTAGATCAGAAGCTAGCAGTCAAGTCGGAAGCAAGGAAGGCATAGTTCAAGACGCCACCGCGAATATAAGCCAAGCCCCCAAAAGCAAAGGGTAAGGTGGCGAGTCTCCACCGCCAATCACCAAAACCAGCCCCGGCGTGAATAATGCGCCCAAAGAATAACGCCACATCGTTAAACCCGAGCACACTCAAAGACCCGAGGAGAACATGCATAGAAAATATAACTTAGAAATACCAAGACATGCATGGAGCAAGAACAACTCGCATTGAGGGTCATTAAGTTCGCAACCGCCCATAAGTTCAATAGTTTTAGCAACCCTTTCAGACCAACTTACTACCAAACTCAAAATCCACACTATCAGTCCACCCAATAATTTAACACCATGTGAGGGCGGAAATATTGGGGAAAACACCATCATACCGCTTACAGGGTCCTCATGTGGCCAAAAACTTCGCTTTATCAACATTGAGGTGTAAGCCACGACAAGGTCCATCCGCATAATCAACTCCAAAACCTTACCCACAACCAAGGTATCACCAATAATAGTGCCATCATCCGATACCAAGCTTGAAAGGAAAGGTCAAAGAATTCTAATCTTACATGCCGTGGGATGTAACACTAAAGCAAAAAGAAGAGGCCCAAGCGGATCACCCCGTCAGCACACCTCGACGGGACCAAAGAGTATGCTCACCATAATATAACTGGCAGATCTGAGTAATGTAATTCCACCCACCGTGAAATAATGGGAAATGAAGCCGAACCACGCAACATAACAAATTTCGATCCACCATGTTGAAAGCGTTTTAAAATCAACCAACAACATAGACTAACCAACATCACCCCCACGGTCTTCAACCAACCGATTCACAAGATGAAGAATAGCCTCACCTCCCCGACACCCCAACACCAAATTGCAAATCATCTAAATAATCGGAAGAATGGCCAATCATGAAGCACAAACCTTGAAACTAAACGCCCAAACAAATCCCAACAAAGAATAGATCTGATACCCTCACTGGTTTGACTAAGGGTGAGAGGAGCACTAGCAATGTATTTCACCCAACGCCCCGGGCATTTACCAAATGAGAAAAGGTTCACCACTGGGTAATAAGCGATCAACTCATCGAAATAGCCACAATTGCACCATTTAAACAATCCAAAAGGTGTGGGCATGCAACCCATCTCGCCCACGAAGTACCACGAGGAAACTCTTGATCATGTCAAGAATGTAGAAGGGATGCGGTAAGTGATGATGATCAATAGGTATATCAGCAAAGGAGGAGCGGATCGAAAGGGTGCTTAGCTTTTAAATCCTCAAGAGTAGAAACATCATAAGGTGCAATACCGTAAGACGAAAGAACTCGACCGCAGCAAAGATAATGACCATCACAAATCTTCCTCTTGCATTGCTTGACATTACGGTCGCCCAAATCCAAGCTATCATCATCAATATTAGACCATAAAGGGAAGGTTCTGCTAAAACCTCACGCACAACCCGCAAACCGCCACTGTGAGAGCCCCATGCATGAATAGCATTAACAATATACTCTTCCGGCGTTGACGCTTAGTAACCGACCTACCCTCGACTACTCCTCGGGCAAAATTTTTAAGTAGACAAAGAGGCGTGACAAACAAACCAACCCAACAAGAAATGTCATCGGTGTGCGGATCACCTTATCAAGAGCTCTTTTCAAAACACGAGAGAACCCAAACGACATTTGGGAGGATAGATTTGACGACCGCAACCCCTTAGAGAATAAAGTATCGAAGAGATAAATCAAAACCACCAAGCACATCCAAAATCGAATCCTCAACAAGTGGCTATATGGGAAGGAACTCGTGGTTTGGTAAGATCATATAACACGAACCGAACAACACCATCGCCACAATCGGGAGGAGACACAAAATCGTAACCCGCACCATGACGACACTTAGTCCTAAGGTATGCGCTTTGAAACAACCACCACACAACCACAACCCCATACGCTAAGAGTAACCTCACTCTTTCAAAATAGCCAACCGACAAAGAGATTGCTAGTGATAGCTTGAACCTCGATCGAAATGTCGATCGCGAAGATGCGTAATCAAAGAAGTTTTAGTAAGGCCATTCCCACCACCATCACGACACCCACTAAGACCAATAAAGGGACAATGAAATCTAACGGCAGGCATAAGCACGAGACCAAGCCACAACCTCTTGTAACCAAGCCTCAAGTAAGGAAATACCAAAACGGATAACCAAAGAAAACCAACAGTAACAACCATGCAACCAATCGCTCCCAACAGGAAGAGACCCCAACAGAAACAACCAAACACCGTGAAATACACCCTAAACAACCAAGCAAAACGAAACCTGTATAGGGAGAAAGAACATGTTCGAAGCCAAGACCAAAACCAAGCAACCAAGCAGCAAATGGGGCAAAAACACAGCGTAAAAGATCCCAAAGAAACCCAACAACCTGTGTTTAGATATGCGCAACCACAAAACAACAGCAGTCACTGTCTCGCAACCCTAAAACAGCTTTTCGAAAGAACCTGGTGGCGTAGAGGGGGAACGGGTAATGTAGGGAGAACTGATGGGAACCACTACCGATCAGAGGACAATACAATAGCAGGGAAGCCACAAACAAACAGAAACCAAAATGCAGTGGGGAAGATACGAAGGTTTCAACAAACGAAACCCTAAAAAACAAAACCCTATAGAATATGTATAATACCCTATCACAAAGCCATGATAAGATCACGAATAAAGAAACCTGTTTCAACAGAAGGTGTTGAAAAAGACGAACCAAAGCCTGAGAGATCAAGATGGTCTGAGGAGCAGTCGGAGATCAAGATGAAGCAGATCGCCCATAGTCCTGTTAATAATAATTATTATTATTATTATTATTATTTATTTTTTTTAAAATTATAAAACATCACTTTAATATTATTATTATTATTATTATTATTATTATTATTATTATTATCACTTTCATTAGAAACAAAACCAAAGGATTACAAGAAATTAGTGGGAGCCTCAAACAATGCTGGCTCCCACACCTTTTAGAATAGCAAAACTAATCCCATCAAGATATGAAGCGGACCGCACGCGCCCAATGTCTTGAGTTATAGAGAACTTTCGGATCCGCTAAGTAGGGTCACCGTCGACCTCAAGTTCTCCTAAGGAGGAAAATGAGAAAGGGTGAACCCATATCCAATGTCAGACATTTGGCTCCGTGATTTGGTGCGTTTACGCTTATGCGCCAATCATCGCACGACCGGCACAAAATCCATCATACTAGTTTGTGTGAGGGGATGACCCGGTCAATCGACACATACGCCCCGCCTCCATCCCAAGAATAGAGCAAGATATCTGGCGGCCGAAGACTTGCTCCTTTCCCCACCCAATCCGATGTCAACCTCTTTACGAGCCGAGACCCCAGATCGAGAACAGATATCAATCAAAGTGTCCCGCACTATGTTGCGCCGATGTTTAATACCAATAGTGCCAAGACATGATACAAAGATGGTCCCCGTGAATGTCCCCTCGTGAAAACCTCGAGCAAGTCAACACGCATCTCGAACCGAGAAGAGGGAACACCTAACCGATAACTTTAATATTATTATTATTATTATTATTATTATTATTATTATTATTATTATTATTATTATTATTATTATTATTATTATTATTATTATTATTATTATTATTTATTTTATTTTTTTTTTAATAAAACATCACTTTATTAAAAACTCAAAGGATTTACAAGAAATTAGTGGAAGCCTAGAAACCAACCTGGGACCCCACTCCTCTAGAATATAATAAACTAATACGATTAAAATATGAATCGCAAGACGAGCACCAATGTTTTGAGTCGAGGAGAAAAGTCTAATACGCTTTAGTATTATTATCATTATTTATTTATTTATTTATTATTATAAACATCACTCTATTAGAAACTCATAAGATTTACAAGAAATTAGTGGGGATCGGAGCCGCGATACTAGTTGAGCCCCTATTGCTCTAGCTATAGCAAAGCTAATCCTACTAAAGATATGAATAGCAGCACGTGCCCCAATGTCTTGGGTCACGGAAAACTTTCGGATTCGCTTCAGCAAGGTCATCGCATCCTTCTCAAGTTCCCCAAAAAAAGAGAATGAGAAAGGGAGAAACCCATATCCAATATTAGTGCACCTAGCCTCATATTTGGCACGTTTACGTTGTGCGACCTCAATCACCGCACTACCCGGTACAAAATCAACCATACTAGTTTGCGTCAAATGCGATGACCCTGTTAGATCGACACAAATATCAAGTCCTCCATCCCACGAGTATAGCAACACATCAGCTGGCCGAAAGGGTCTGTCCCTTCTCCACTAAGGCCAATATCAATTTCTTAACGAGCTTTAACGAGCTGAGATCCCCGACCGAGAACATATATCAACAAGGGTATCGCGCACCACTTTATGTCGGTGATTAATACCAATAATACCAGCACACGATACAACATGATCTCAATAAATATCACCCGTAAAGACCCTATAACAAGCTGAGCACGGGATTTGAACAGAAAAAAAGTCAAAACACCTAGCCGATAGCATAACACACAACGGTAGGTCCTAGCATTCATAGTCTGTCCCAACCCGGATATCTGAACCACCCTAAGCCGGCCTCAAGTGTAATCCTCCATTCATGACTTCATAGCGCCATCCGTCGAGTAGATAGAAAAGTAGATTCACCGTTTGGGTAACACGTGTGAAATATATATCCGCCGCTTTTATGAGTTTGGGGCGCCGATCTCACTTGGATTACTCAAATGTCAATCTCCATTTCACATTAAAGGCGCACAATGCATCATCAAAGGAAGGCCCAGAAGTTACAATACCAGAATGTCGGAGCAACTTAGTTTGCAAGCTAGCAAATTGGAGTCTAGACGCAAGGAATGCATAGTTCAAGACATCACCTGCAGAATAAACACCAATCCCTCCAAACACAAAGGGTAAGGTGGCAAGCCTCCATTGCCAATTATTATTCTTAGAGTTAATTACATAAATCGTCCTTGTGGTTTGGTAGAAAATACGGATCTTGTCCCCATGGTTTTTTTTAGCGGGTCGTCCACATGGTTTACGATTTTACGGATCTTGTCCCCATGTCGACCCGATCTAAAAAGGACCTCCCGCGCTACTCCCTAACGTGTGGCTAACATTGTATTTTGGTTTTAACGATCGTTATACAAACCATGTGACGATTTATGTAATTTACTCTTTAAAAAAATAAAGTTTTTCTTTTTAATTTTATTATTCAATTTTTTTTTAATTTTATTACGATTAAATTTTTAATAAAAAACTTTTTTTAAAAAATTTAATTTTAATTTTATTATAATAAATTAAAAATAAACAAATTTTCAATTTTATTATAATAAATTAAAACCATTTTTATTTTTTTAAATTTAAAAAATCAAAAAAATTATAATAAAACTAAAAAATTAATTTTAATTTTATTATAATATTGTTTTAAAAATAAGAACTGCTTTTTACATTAAAAATTAATTTTATTAAAAAATAAAAAAAAATACTTTTTAATTTTATTATAAACGGATGAATGCGATAAAAACGCTTTTATACGCTTCGTTCGCTTTATATCTGATTTCGTTCGTTGTATGAAAACGATGAAAACAACATACAAAAATATATGAAAACAACGCACAAAACGTATGAAAACGTATAAAAACGGATGAAAAGACAACAACTTGTCACGCTTTCATCCGCTTTTATACGCTTTCATCCGTTTTTATACATTTTCATACATTTTTGTATGTTGTTTTCATACATTTTCATACAAAAACGGATGAAAACGTAAAAAAACGAACGAAACCGTATAAACCGGATGAATGTTGTTGTACGTTTTCATACATTTTTGTACGTTGTTTTCATACATTTTTATACAAAAACGAACGCAACCATATAAAAATGAATGAAACGTATAAAACGGACGAAACCGTATAAAAACGTTTTTTTATACGCCTTCATCCGTTTTATAATAAAATTAAAAAAAGTTTTTTTTTGTTTTTTTTTTAATTTTTTTAATAAAATTAATTTTTTAAAAGAAAAACAGTTTTTAAAAAAAATGTATTAAATAAAAATTAATTTTTTTAGTTTTATTATAATTTTGTTGATTTTTTTTAAATTAAAAAAAAATTAAAAATAGTTTTTTAATTTATTATAATAAAATTAAAATTTGTTTTTTTTATTTATTATAATAAAATTAAAATTAAATTAAAAAAATTTTAATTAAAAATTTTAATCGTAATAAAATTAAAAAAAAAATTGAATAAAAATTAAAAAGAAAAACTTTATTTTCTTTTAAAGAGTAAATTACATAAATCGTCTGTGGTCAGATAACAATCGTTATAATCAAAATACAACGTTAACCTCACGTTAGGAAAGTAATCGCATGGAGGTCCTTTTGAGATCGTGGACATGTGACAAGATCCGTGAAAATGTAAACCATGTGACGGAGACTAAAAAAAAAACCATGACGACAAGATCCAGTATTTTACCAAACCACAAGGACGATTTATATAATTAACTTTATTATTATTATTAGAGTAAATTGCAAAATCGCCTTGTGGTTTGCCCAGATTGACAAAAAGCGCCCCTGGTTGGCTAATCAGAAGCGGCCCTCGTGCGAAACTTCGCGATCGTTTGGTCCCCGATTTTAGCTATGCGTTAAATGAATTCGTTAGAAGTTACACATTTAGCCCTTTTGGCCAATGATCGTTGTAACGTCCATCCTTTAAACCACAGGGACTATTTATGCAATTACACCGTTAGTCCTAAATACAAAAACAATTGCACCGTTAGTCCTTAATACATAATTTCAGTTAAAAAAAATTGCACCGTTAATCCTTTATACATAACCTAAGTTAGTCTCACCATCACCACTTACCACAACCACCACTACTCACCACCGCCACCCACTACCACCACCACCATGTGGAAAGTAGTATTTGAGCAAAACTTATGTGGATTGAATAGAAAGATAACAGAGTAATCAAATGATGATTGAGCTAACTAGTTATAATACATGTGCACGCGGGTTTGACAAAAAAAATTATTATGTATTAATATTGAATATTATGTCTTTAAAGGTAATTGATATAGTTATATAGTTATAAGTTTACAAGACGCATCTAAATTTACACATAAAAATTCTATTGGTGAACTCAAGATTTAATTTTATTTAACCGACAAAGATGTTGATGATATCATATTTAAATTTCACTCATCGATATTATTTGTACACATACGCAAGTTTAATAAAGACATAATGAGTGTTGATAAAGTTAAACTATGCTTATTTTATAACGGCGTTGATATTATGTTGATGCTTTATAAAAATGTTTTTTAGATAAATTTTATATAAATAAATGTTAATTATGAATCATCATATAAGATAATCACAGATATTTATTTTTATATTAAAATAAACCATGCTTACAATTGATATTATATTCCGTTTTGATAATTTTCAGTATTTAAATGTAAACTCGTGTCACGTAAGTTATTTTAAAACGAAATAAACGTCGCTTATCGAACGATATAAGAAAAAATTGATAATTATAATCTTATGTAAATTTATATGTTGTTAGTTTAAAATAACATATACATCAGATTTTTAAGATATAAAGTTTAAGCAGATAAAGTATAAAGTGATATTTGTTTATAATCCAAACGTATTAAAAATATGGAGCTTATAATATTACGATTAACTCTATATAATTTTAAAAATCAACCACTAAAGCTTTTATTAATTACCTTATTTTTTTAAGTTTTGCTTTCACAAATTGACACCTATATTTTATGTGTTTTTTTATCAACAAAATTTCTTCACCAAATTTATTAAGTTTGATCAAAATCAATTTAATTTGACTTTTATTAACCAATTACATCACATAATTTTATTTACGTGTGAAATTGAAATTTCTTATATTACTAATTTTTTTTCAATAAAAGACGCTCCAAAAATCTTGAAATAATGTAATTCTTTTATATAATAAAAGATTTGAATAAAAGTGATTGTTACGCCTTAGCAGTTAGCACATCGGGCACCACTTTGTATGTGGCCCATAAAAGAATATTGACATAGACAGGTGTAACAAATATGTATTTTAAGATGAAAATAAAGATATACATCAACATCAAATATCAAATCATCAATAAATACATGAACTTTTTTTTTTTTTTTTTTTTTTTTTTTTTTTTAATGGTATACTTGGTGGATTTAAAGCGTTCAACTTCACGTGCAATGGTTTGAAGGTTGGTTTTAATTTTTGAAAAAGAACAACAATTTTTTTTAAATGGATCTTAAATGCGCTCGGTTTTTTAAAATTTGTTTCAATATTACGGTTTTAAAATATTTATGCACCCGATCATGTTTGGTTATGATTTCGTCCCTGATCATGAGAGCGATGCTATATTTACAAAAATATATAAAATTATATTTATAAAATAATTTGGCACGTGTAGTAGTTTAATCATTTTGCATTATAATACATGTTTTTTGAGTGAAAATGAGCCGAGCCGTTCATGAAACGCTCGTGATCGGATAAATAAAAAACTCGAACGAGCCAAACCTAAACGAGCTCGAGCCCGAGCTTTATATATAAAGCTCGATTAAGCCATGAACTTAAACGAAATCGATAATATATTTTTATATATATATTTTTTATTCATATAACCATTTATAAACGAGCTTTAAAAAATAAACGAGCTCGAGCTTAATGTGATTAACGAGTTTTCGAGCTTTATTTCATTTAACACGTCACATAAGTTAGTCGAGCCCGATCCGAGCTCGAACATGAACTCGATCTTTATATATATAAACGAGCCGAGTTCGAGCTCTGACAGGCTCGGGCTCAGCTCGTTAGCACCCCTATATTTTTCTTTCTTACTTTTCACAATTAATTGTCAAATCATTGTGTGATAGAAGTAGAATTTTATAAATTTTTTATGAATATATCATTTCTCATATGATGATCGCAATGACTTTCTTTTCCAAAACTATTTATATATCTTTTCTTTAACAACTATTATGTATGAACTATAAAAGCTAATGCATAATACAAACAAGAGAGGAGTCACCGTGATAATGCGGCAAGGTATTCTAATATTTTTCAAGCATTGTAAGTGCTTTTAATACTCATGCTACATGTACTTGCTTAAAGAATCATAATTTACCAAACAGTTGAACAACAATTCATTAGAAACACAGTCGAAGGCTATGAATTGCAACCCGCCTTATCAAAGCTGATTATTTGATAGATAGATATAAAAGGGTAGCATTCATCACATATACATATCAGACAACAATCACTTGAATTTACATTCCAACACTAATTCATGCAAACCCTTCTTATTGTTACCTTTCATGTTGCCTCTACGTAGCATAATTCCAAGGTTACCGCTTGTTCGAGCAAGAGTTGTTGTATCATTGGTTTCTGCGTCAATCACAATATGGACGCCTGCCTATTGCCTTAATACGCATGATTTGCGAAATTTGGTACTCAAGGAGCTTTCTGGTGCCCGTAAAAAGATATTAGAGATTAATAGCTTTGTTGTACGCATGGATGTAAAACAAACGTCTTCAACTCGATTCGTATTGGAGTATTTACATGTTAAATGTTTTTGTTGTAGCTAAGCCTAAAATGATTACTAATCTTAAACCGTAAACCAAATAAGATTCATTGTACCTAGCAAAAACTTGGTGTTTGTGACCCGAAACAACAACACTTTATACAACCAATACAATCTGAGCCGAAAGTAAGTAAATTTTTTTATCATGTAAAATGATTACTAAAGTATTATATTTAATTTGTCCCTTGTCTTTTAATGAGGTGAGGCGAGAGGGATAGAAGACCAAAAATATCCACAACCTATCAGATTTGCAAGTTAAAGCAATTTTATTCACAAATTGACATTCAAGTATAGAAAATACATTTTTAAGAAATGCAATATATGTCTTTATATGCAGGTGTCATCCAACTATGAAACAACTACATAGATTATGATACAAAGAGGTGCAGAACATATAGCCATCATTTTAAGTTTATTATATACCTTTGGTGCAGTAACTGCACTTAACATAAGTGGTTTCTTTAGTTTCATTATCATTGCATCAGTTGACACCAAAAACTTCGCGTTCCCGTAACCGATGCAACTTTTAGCAAAACAAAAATCACCGTCGTTCATATATCAATTGAGTGCGTTTGAAGAACTTTTTAAAGTACTGCAAAAGATAGTGGTTTTCTTGCCATCCATATGTGGATCGCAAATTATGTTGACAGTTACAACTTTTCTCTTTTTTGTCATCACGATATAACATAGGTAGCTAACTTTGAAGTCTGCATTCACAAATCTTCATGGCATAAAAAAATATCGAAGCTACAGAACTATAAAGCTAACATGCATGTATTGTATGTTTCGAAAAATGACTTCCATTAGCATAGAACATGCCCACCTACCGCCTTGTTAAAATATGTGTTCAAAGTCGAGAGTTTTAAACGAAGTGTATTAAAAGTAACCAAAATTATAATTTGGAAGAGGTAAGTTGATAATTTACCCGATTCATGCCAGGATGGTGTTGCAGGTTATTTC
The DNA here is from genome assembly GCA_022545495.1 of Chrysanthemum lavandulifolium. Taxonomy (NCBI): domain Eukaryota; kingdom Viridiplantae; phylum Streptophyta; class Magnoliopsida; order Asterales; family Asteraceae; genus Chrysanthemum; species Chrysanthemum lavandulifolium. The sequence goes on from CM040242.1 coordinate 269,239,027, forward strand.
TTGGCCATGGTGTTTCATGTTGCTTCATCTTGCATGATCCGTCCATATCCTGATATTTTGCTACCAATGCATCGTCTTTCGAAAAAGTAAAATACCTGTCAAGAAGTAGAAAACAAATAGAAATGAGCAAACGTTATCTATGTTACAGTTATTTATTGCTTACAGTGCACCGAGAACAAAAAAATGGTACCTGGTTTGCGTCTTCAAGCCTGATGAACACGAACATGACGTAAGTCCTTCTTTTTTTTGCACGCCGTTGAAGTTGTGTCAATACAATAGGTTGATGAAAACTGTTTTGTCTATTTTACATGCTTCGAGATCTCAAATGTGTAACAACGATACTGATGCCATCTTTAAGAAAAATACTCAATCATGTGATCCAAAACAAACTATTCAATAAAAAGGAACCAACGCATTTATAAAAGGTAAGAAATTTATACCGCCCAAAGAATTTTTATAACCACTCCTAACCATAACATTAATGCACACCTTCTTTAACCCCAAAGCTTGGTAAAATGGTTTCTTTCACCACCGACTACACAAGTTATTCCAACCCAATATTAAAACCCGAGAACATCAGAAAGTCACTTACTTGTGTCTAAAAATTACGTAATATATAAGTCTTGTAAAAACAATCACAATAGATAGGGATGAAAAAAATGTAACCGTCTTTGGCTTCATCGTCATCCTCTTCTTCAGCTTCTAAATCAACGTCAGCCTCAGCAGTGGTATAATCATTCCTAAACCTACAAAAGAAACAGAAAATTAATCTCAAAACTCCAGACATTGTAGGACTGTGTTGACTGGTTAATTTCACATAACCACCCACTTTTGTTTTCAATATGAAAGGGCAAGCATAAAACAATCCCAAACGGCTGCTTAAACTATTGAGCACCTTTTCTGATGTCAAGATCCAACTCATAGCTCACCATCATAATAATGGACTTCTTGTTCACCAAATTATGACGAAATTAAAAAAGTGGAAGCAACAGGAAAAAGCATAAGAGTCTAAACTAAAAGATACACAATAATAATTAAAAAAAAAAAAATAAAAAAAAAAAACAAAAAAACAAAAAAACAAAAACAAATATAGCGTTAACAAATGTTGGCATCTTTCCTTGGGGTGGGGTGCAGGGGTTGCTAATAAGACCACATTCGTCAAATCCTAATCAATGCAGATAAACAACGCTTCACCGATCCCGAAACCCCATCAATGATTGACCAAATAAAGTAAAAGTTTAAAGGACCTTACCTTTGATTAATTTTCTTCTCGATGCCAACACATTCAATTTCATACCACATGTTATAGCTGCATCACGTAAAAAATAATATCAAATAAAACAGAAATAGAGGCAGTGATGTGTTTCTGTTAGGTAGATGATATTGAAGAACAAAGGTTATGTGAAGTTCTAGCGAGAATGGTAGTTTCGGATTATATTGGAAGAAAAGGCGGTTATGTGTGACAATAGATATTAACATTTACATTTTAAGACGGTGATGCAAAACATGAAGGGATAACAACTAGTAGTTTTTAAGAGAGGTACCTTCTAACAACAACAACCTAATCACCCATGATGGTTCCGGTTCTGATATTTGTGGATTCGTGGCTCCAATAAGTTATGCACGTACTTGATCAAACCTTCTCCTTCTCAAACTTGTATGAAAGAGACATAAGTTACTTGCAATCTGTCATCAAAATATTTTATCAAACACCTCATATGCAATTTAAAAGATTAATGAGACTCACCGTTAGCAATTAAAAAACATCACTGATTTACTCATCTAAATCACATAAAACTCATAAAACACACAACCAAGTAAATCATATAAAAACCAAACCAAACATCACAGCACAATGAAAACACCTAAAAATCAAACCAAACTTACATCAAGCACCTGTTTTGGCCGGTTTGGTGATCTTCTCCTCCACGGTGTGCCTCGTGTTGTCCTTCGTTATATCACCACAAACAACACAAACCCAAAGGCGGTCAGAGATAGAGAGAGAGAGCCGGTGAGATAGAATTGGAACCTTTAGGGATCCTACTCCGGTTGTGGTGTATTGGTATCAATCTGGAACCGATTAGTCATAAGCAGATATGTTAGATAGAAGACACGTGTGTGTATAGTGTGAGACACTCGGTATCTTCCACAATTATCTAAAGAAAAAGGGCCAAGACACACTTTGGGCTGAATTGTAGCTACTACTGGCTGAAGGTATGACAGGAAGCCCAAATAATATTTTTAAAGAAGGAATAAAAAACAATGGTTTGTATGTCCCTTGTGCTATATATCTTATATAAATTTCATATCATAACATAGAGATTATTATGTTACAATGATGACTATCTAGCGAAATAATTAGGATGATTAAAAATATGTTTAATTTATGTTTAAACTGACGTGTTAACATTTTACCAAAAAGGATTCATTTTTTTTACAGATCAATAAATTATTTTCACACAGTTTTAGACAAATAATTAAACATGTTTTTAGTCATCCGAATCATTTCTCAACTATCTAACGCAAAAGTATCATAAAATTAACATTAACATATGAAATTATTCAAGATAAACTTTACTTGAAGCAAAAGAAGAGAACATTGTTAATACAAATAAATCGTAAAAACGTTTATTCATATTTAGCGATCTATTTGTGTTTTGTTGATAACAAACATAAAGTTTTTATAAGTAAAATTATAAGGATACATGTTATTTTTGTAAAGCATTTACATATATAGTCATTTATCATAAATTGTTGTAATAATTCATTTATTGTAATAATTTATTAGGATAGGTAAAAACCTTAACCCATGACCCATACCCATGGAGCATATCCATAACACATGGAGCTAACCCATGACTCATTGACTACATGCATTGCATCTTGTATATACATTGTATCTAGACTAAAATACACCGTTGGTCCCTAAATCATCAATCTTCGGCGTTGGGACAAACACAGGCATTATCATCGCCACGGGTCCAAAACATAGCCTTTATATGCCAAATTAGTCCCTCGACAAAGTCAATGTCGATTTTTGTTTTGTAGTCGAGGTATTTTAGTCCATACACATTTATACTTTGATAACACATTTATATTTTAGCCTTTTATCTTTATTTGTCTTCGCCAACATCATCCTCGCAAATCATCTCCCTAGCTTGGTCATCCTCGTCATCATCATGCGGAAGGAAGAAAAAGATATTGTTGATTCCCAAATTATTTGTTTCGGTTTACATTCAAAAAGAGTGATTACGTGTGATGGGCAAAACAAAAGTATTTTTCGCTTTTGCTGTAGTTGTTGATTGCTAGAATGTCAAGATCAAGAATACGACTTTATGGCAATTAAATGATTTCTAGTTAACATTATTAAACCATGATTGTGTTTTGACTAATAAGCACCAAGACTAATGGTGTACATTACTTTGACATGGATCCTTGGATTTTTTAACATAGATTTCTTAATCTAATACTAGCTAGTTTGACCCCATAAGGTGATCTTTTTAAGGGTCCTCCTATGCAGGCACCCCATGGGTAGGGGGTGGCTGATTTTTTGCCTCGGTTTTCGTGCCAATCATTGGTATCCAATCATTGGTTTCTCGATTTCCGTGCTAAGTTTTTTCACAACTTATTTTTTTACCACTAATTTTTTTACAAGTTTTTTACACTTTTTTTACATAGTTTCTTTTTACAGTTTTTGTTACATGTTTTTTTATAAGTTATACAACTTTTTTACAACTTCTTTGGTTTTACAATTTTACAAGTTTTTTTTTTTGGTTTTACAATTTTACAAGTTTTTTTTTTTTGGTTATACAAGTTCTTTTTATGCTGCGAATTCAGTTTTAAAACTTCTTAAAAAACCGTAGTCGGAAATTTTTTGAGGCTCAGTTCGAAGGTTGCAAAAGTGAATTATTAATAACGCGTTTTTAAAACGTTAAATTATTAAAAACGTAAATTATTAATAAACTTTTTTTTAATAACGTTTTTAATAACGTTTTTAAAACGTAAATTATTAACAAAACTTTTTTTTTAATAAACTTTTTAAAAAGTAAAAGTTTTTACATGAAAACATGTATTTACAAAAAAATTATTAAAAGTATTTTTAAATATTTTCACAAAGAATTTATAAAAAGTATTTATAAAAAGTTTTTATAAGAAAGCGTATTTTATAAAGTTTTTTTAAGAAAATGTATTAATAAAAGGTTGTTGTGTTTTATATTGTATGGGTTTTGATCTGAAGTTGATTTAATTAATTGGGTGCGATCTCTGCTTTGAAGCGATCGGTTTTGTTATTGTTATTGGAAAAGTAAAGCAGATAGGGCTATAAGTACTCATCAATTTTGTGTTCTAGACATGGGGCGTCTTCACGTGAAGGGTTAGAAGATGAACTTCAACGCAGACTAGTGCCGACAAATGTAATTGCCCATTCATTACTAGCGAAATATATAAAACGTTTTAATGGTTGGATATTGAGGGTTAAGTGTCGGGGCATAATCATAATTTTCGGACTCGTTGCATGGTTTTCACGGGCCATGCGATTAAAAGCGAGTTAGTTTTTGTGAGGCGGATGACAAAGCAGTGTGTAGCACCACGAATTATACTTTCTTCAATAAAGAGATGGATCCTAATAACGTGTCTACGATTAAAGCGGTGTATAATGCACAAGAAAAGATACGTCGCTGACGTCGTGGTGATTTGACTCGATACAGCTGCTTTTAGTACATTTGCGACGTAAAGGTTATCGTATTACCCTAGGATAAATGACCACACAAATGATTTGGATGAAATATTTTTGTTCACCCGACGTCATATGCCCCGTGGACAACATGTCCGAAATCATCTTGATGGACTCCACATACAACACGAACATGTTTAAGCGCCATTCTTTACAGTTGTTGGGGTTACTCCAACAAACACAACATTCTCAATGGCGTTTAGCTTTTTGGACAAGGAAAAAAAGCCAAATTTCAAATGGGTGTTGGAATGTATTAAGTTGGTGATACAAGAACAATACTACCCGCGGGTTATCGTCATCGACAGAGATTTAGCGTTGCTTGGGGCATCTTGCGAAGAATTCCCAAACGCTATCAGACATTACTCGCCGATGGCATATCAATCAAAATGTGGTAAAGCATTGCGCATACTGATTCGATATGTTAAAGGTGTATGAGTCCGTTAGATTGACATGGGATTCGATGATTCTGACTCGACCGAAGAAGTGTTCGAGCATTATTATCGGCACCTCGTGGTTTATTGGTCCAAAAAATGGTACTCGAATTGTTATTTAATAATACATTTTTATTATTATTTAATAAATAACTACTCGGATTGTTTTCTCACTTTAGTAATTCTTTGTTTTCTCGGATGTTTTCCGGTATTTTCAGTGGCGGGCTGCGAGATTACGATCGCATGTTTGTGTCGTACATTACCGATCAATATCGCGACTTGGCGGACAACAACATGTAGAGTTGAGGTCAACACGCTTGTTGAAGTTATACTTGGGCTCCACGGTCCGACCTTAGACACGTTGTTGTGTTAGGTCGACAAGATTATAGGCTGCGTGAAACTGCGATACCGACCTCTTTGAATATAAGCAAAATCAAGCGCATGCTTGTAAGAGCACTGTTTAACAATTGCGGTATAATGTTTCAATGGATGCTTTAAGGCTCATACATGCAGAAAGTAAGCGGATGTTGACCACATGCATGTGGTCATCGGATGCGGTTAGTGTATGGTTTACCATGCTATCACCAACTGTATTGGCTTCAAGCAAACGGTATGTACTTTAAAATTTATGCCTATCAAGTTATTCTTCCGTCAATACCGATAATTTTAACTAGTTCCTTTTTCGAATCTGGGATTGCCAATTCCGCTTGATTTTGTTGATAATTTTGGAGAACACTAAGCATTCCACGGCTGTTGTCCGAAATACTCAAGAGCTGATGAGCCTGAATATCCTCAAGAGCCTCGAGGGCTGAAGAGCTGAATATTTTTCTTGTCAAGATGACGTCTGAAATTCAAAGTGTTTATACCGAGCATCGTCGTTTGTCAAAAAAAATATGTTAAACATGCTCGAGGTATATCGCTCTGAATCTATATCGACCCAACAACTTTCTTTGTTAAAGAAAGTAATCGTGGACGTCAGAAGCAAGGATAACAAATCAAGTCTAAACCAAATCTCCGGTTTGAGCGAAGAACCCCACAAGGCACCGCATGAAGCTACACAAAACCTAAAAAGTCCCGGTAAATAAAGAATCATGCGAGACACGGTTCTTATGTGGGAGAACCTTCTAACGCCCAAGACTTAAGCGAAAGACCTAACGAAGGACCTAGCGAGGCGACTTAAGACACCACTTGACGTTCCAGTTACTTTAGCGAATATTGTATGACCGAAATTCGGCTCTTTTCCGGCGTTGGATCATGGGGATCTTTAACGTGAGGGTGATGGAAATTGTGGCTATCGAGCTCTTGCCATAGGTCTTGGCCATCGGGAAGAAATGTGGCCCAATTCGAGCTCTTGCGGGGAAGAGTGACAATCACGAGGAAGTTCTGAGGGTGTGGGGTAATTTATTTACATCTACGTAACTCGATGAATTGGTTTAACGGATGCGACACCGGCGTTATTGGATGAGTATGCGAAATGGAAGTGGTTATTACTCTGACTCTTAACCGTCCTATTGTATGTATAACCAATTCACAATCTATTTGTGTCTTCATTGAGAGGTTCTCCGATTCGTGAAATATTGTCTCCGTTGTGATTCTTCGTGTGGGAACAACGATTGTGCTCACCGTTCTTGCGGTTCTTGATGAAGACTCACCACTCCCGTATAATCACCACAATGGAGACATTATAGAAATGCCGAGGTCTGCGCCATGGGAACATGTGTTTGCTCAACGACGGAGGATGTTTAGACATACGAGAAAGCGATTATTGATTTATATTGTAAATGACAAAACATGTATAGACGATTCTTGATTTATATTGTAAATGACACAACATGTATAGACAATTCTTGATTTATAACAAACGACTCGTCATCTTTTGTTATAGATTTACCTCTCGCTCCGGTTCTTCCTCATGTTTTGTTACGTGAATCGGATGACACTCGATGAAGGACATTCATTGTGTCAACCACACACCCTTCGTGTTGAGAGTCCAGTTATGTGCTTTCTTCACAATCTTATGTGCCTCCTACTCCACTATATCTCCAGTTGCGGATGAGGACACTTTTATACACCGTCCTCGGTTCTTCCTCATCTTTTGATACAACCGTCTCGCGTTGATCTGCACGAGAGATTGACGGATTGAGAGCGCATTTGAGTTAGAGTCTCGTGTGGGACGGATGGCGACATCATTGGGGCGACTACGCATCGGGCGTGATTGATCTTAGTTTCTAGTTATATTGTAATTTTGTGAACCATGTATCAACTATTAATCTATAACAAGATTGGTTATTTATGTATTCGAAGCTTCTAATTTTGTGAACCATCATATTAATAATTTATGTTGTGAATAATTATACAAATTCTTTTGGCGGATGCAACAACAAAATCCTTACTTGTGTCGTTGTCAGCGTGGATTAATAATTGAAAGAACATCCCACCGACCCAATACTTGTGGTGCAAGTATTATGCGTGTCCTTTCTCAAAGGTAAATAATTAAACGTTTGCTTATTTGCGTAAATATATCAATAACTTGTTTGTTTAGAATACATTTCTTATAATTGTTTCGTCATGTAATGACCTGGACTAAAGACTATGGGTGTCGATACTTCATGTGGAAGGAAATATTTCAACAAAAGTACTTTGGTGATGCCTCTTCTTCAACGCGATTACTCAAACTGCGAAACTAAAGATACAACGATCAACATGCTATTGGTGAAAAGACTTTGTTGCGGGCAAAAATAAAGGCGTTGAAGCATCATTTGAACCGGCAAGTAATCCAGGTTGATCACGCATGTCACCGAGTGGAATACTCTATGAGCTTATAGATGACATTAATAATCTTCATGTGGAGTAGACGTTGTAATATTGAAAACATTGTTGTTTTACTTGTTTAATGTTTTATTGTTATTGTTTAATTAAATGGAAACAAACACACAATTAAAAAGCATAACGTAAAATAAATATTATATAAAAACACTACACAATTAAATACACTATACATATAAAAACACTACACAAATTAAATACACTATACATATAAAAACACTACACAAATTCAATACACCATACAATATACCTAAATTAAATACAACTAAACACTACACACTGATTAAAAAAAAAAAAAAAAAAAAAAAAAAAAAAAGTAAAAGTAAAAGTGCGCCACACAAGGGGACCCACCTACAAAGAGGTGCACGCGAGGAATATGTGGGTGCTGCAGAGGCTCACCCCTTTTTAATCAGTATGCAATATAAAATAATTTGTAAATATTTTATTGAGGATGGTTTATGATTTAATCTTGAGCCATCTGTGTTACTAGTTATTAGAAGTACTCAATGGTGTCATTTTGACAACTTGTTTCTAATTCTATGTCGGTACCCATGTTGATGCACGGACATTTTATGAGAATTACTTGACGAGGTTCGATATCGATAGTCTTGACTTAGAAGTACTTAATGGTATAAACCGATCACGACACGATATGATAGATATCACTATTGTTTTATGAAATTATTTTAGTTATGTATGAAGGGTATATGCTTGATAAGAACAAGTTTTGAATTATTTTGAACTATATCATATTTTTTGTTCTTCACAGCCCAACATTATTAGTTGATGTTCGAGGACAAAACATAACATGTAGTTTTTCGGATATGGTTATTTACTTTGAATCTTAAATTCTTGATGTCAATGTATGACACATCTGTGTTTTCTAATGTTTCTGAGTTAATTTTGATGTTTTGTTCAAATTATTTCACCGTGAAGTTATGAAGTCGTTGAACATTCCAAAGGGAGTAAAGAGTGTGCTTTTGAACATTAAACAACGATAGGTAATTAAGCTCCTTTCACTTTTAAGGATCATTTAATTAAAAATTGTTTAATTAGCGTTTATTTCCGGATTGTTAATGACAGCACTAATGAGGAAAAGCAATTTGACACAAGCTATGTGGGATTCATGAAGGATGGAGCACAATGGTTAAAGGATAACAACGATATCAAACTTGTTGGTAAAACTCTCTCATTTGTTACTTTGTCTCACTGTCGTGTCTTAGGAAACTTCAAGCTGGCTCATTTTTCAGTCATTCATATGACTATCAATTTATTTTGCAGGTACCGATTACTTATCAGCTGTTGCATACGTTGATATGAAGACTGCTCATCTTGTCTTCTTAGAGAGCAGGGTAAGACGTATATTCCCCCTTGTGTAATATTGGCTGATTGCTTACTTACAGAAGTTGTTTGATTAGTTATAAGAGCATAAGGTGTCACGACAAGGCTTAACCTCTTTGTCAGTGCCACCTCAGCGCCACATCATCATCCCACTTCTCCACAACTAACCACAACAAACCCCCTCCTCACTCATAACAAACATCAACCTCTTCATTTGGGGCCCACCACTACCACTTTATTTTTTTTATTCAAATTTCATTTCCAAATAAACTAAATTCATTTTATTCAAAATAAAAATACAATACATAACTTAATAATAAGGAAAAAAAACAACACTTACTAATAAAAATGAAACGAAAAAGAAAACGACACGGGTAAAAAAAAATACAACACATACTAATAATACGAAACCTAGTCATCTCTTTGCTGATATTTGTTGATTAGACGTTCCTGCCTCTTGCGGATGATTTACGCTTTACGGGTCGAGATTCAAACTCGGATCTATCATCGAAAATCCATCTCTATATTCTCTCGAGAGTTTTTCCTTCTCCGCCTCGCCTCGTAACAAGCCCTTTGGCGTCGGCTTTTGAGCATATATTTGGATATATGTCTGAAAAACTACTCGATTGACTTCCACCGGAGCTTGCGGGCTCGGCGTTGAAGTCGACTTGCTTTCTTTGCGGCTCGTTTGCCTCCATCTCTTTCAGGCCGAGGTCGTCTGTCCGGCCCGAATATATCCTCGAGACATGTAATGTCAATAGGATCTTCGGCATCCCACTTGGGATAATTTTTCAAAACACCCCAACATTTTTCATACGCAAACTCCTTCCCACCAAAACGCTGCGCAAAGTTAACTTTGACATTCTCGACATGATCGTGGTCATTTTCACCACTTCGACGCTGAAAATGTTTGTAAATAGCGTTGAACTTCTGGCAATCACCGTTAATCCTCGACCATTTACCAGTTATCATATTCTTGCCACGCTGGTTATCGTTGGTCTTAGAATTGAACATGTCGAGAACGTCGTTCCAAAAGAACTCTTCAGGACGGTCATTTCCCATATCTCTATCTTGGGAAATTTCTATCCAACACTGCGCAAGTAACATTTCTTCAGACTTGCTCCACTTCCTCCTATCTGCTTATGCTATGACTTCAACATCTTCGTCGTCATCTGCGTCCAAATCTACAACATGTTTTTTTGCCTTCGTCTTTTTGCCTCTGCCTTTTTCCGGTTCACGTGCTTTTGGAACTTTGAATTATGAACCGGACGGTTGTGATTCCATTTGGGGCAACTCTGGAGGTTGTGACGGGTTAAAAAACTGTGGAGGTTGTGACGGGTTAAAAAACTGTGGTGATTGAAATCGGGCGGGGTAACTTGCGAATCCTTGTTGAAACTGATATTGTTGGTTAAGCATTATTTCTTGTGGAGACAGGTTGGAATTTGTCGAGGAGGGGGTAGACGGGTTTGAAGAACCCCCGTATTGTGGTGGGTTTGAGTTAAGTAAGTTTGTGAAGTACCCTCCGTCATTTGGGTTTTGAGACATTGTGAGATATTTTTTTTGGGTTAAGTAAGAATGGAAGATGCGTTTGTATGAAGACGATAAAAATGGTGGAGATGAAGATGATATAAATAGGGGTGGTGGGTTTTTTTTTTAAAAAAAATATTAAACTTTTAATATATATCCGTTGCATCCACTTTTTTTCAGCACATTTGCTTGTCGTCAGGACGAAGAGGCAACCGGCGGCGAGGGGGTCGGTGTCACGGCGGGGGACGGCGAGGTGACACCGTGGACGACGAGCCCCCACGACAAGCCTACACCGTTCGCTCTAATATCTCCAAAATATCCTTCAATAATGACTAAAGAAGGATTCAACTTAAAGCAATCACCACCATTATGACCAAGCTTGGGGAGATGATGACGAGGATGATGTTGACGAAGACAAATAAAGATGAAGGGCTAAAATATAAATGTGTTATCAAAGTATAAATGTGTATGGACTAAAATACCCTCGACTACAAAACAAAAATCAGACATTGACTTTGTCAAGGGACTAATTTGGCATATAAAGGCCATGTTTTGGACCTGTGGCAATGATAATGCCCAGGTTTGTCCCAATGCGAAGCATATGACCAAGTTTAGGGACCAATCGTGTATTTTAGTCTTGTATCTATTTGGATACCCATGGACCAAAGTCTATGAGCCATGAGCCATGAGCCATGAGCCATGATCCATGACCCATAACCCATTTAGGGGGAGTGTAAAACCCACATTTTCAAACACAATAAAATACCCAAAATACCCTTTGATTTCAAACTTATGAAAGAAGTTAATTATTAAAATATTTCGTCACGGCTATAACTTAATCATCTAAACCGTTATTAAATGAAACAAATAAAGGTAATACAAAGATAGAACTTACTCTAAAATAATTTATACACATTTATTTGTATCACATTTCTTCTATTTGACCCTAACCAAAATTAATTGAGTCCACAAACGTATCAAATCGAGAATAGAGTCCAGATTCGTGATTGGTGTAAATGAGGAAGGTCTCCAATTACATTCCTAAAATTATGGCACTTTCCTTTTGTCTCCCCACTACTCGGCATAATTAAACCGTATCTCACAAATTTTGTCGCCAAATCAAAAAAAAAAAGAAAAAAAAAAGAAATCCTAAACCCTAGCAAGAAAACTCACGGCAGCCACCTTTTCTGCTCCATCTTTTCTGTCGATCAAGGAAGGAAACAAGGAGGTTCGTTTGTGGTCTTGGTAGCTCGGGATCGTGGGTGTATCTGGAAATCGACGTGGGAATTGTCCTAGGGTCGAGAGGATGGTGGTATTTCGGGGTGGTGTATTTCACCCATAATCAATTTTGTTTAGTGTCTCCTTCTTGTAATCACGCCACAAGAGTAATCACTTCACCCTCGTTTAATTTTTCTTTGATTGTTTATCTTCTTTTCCTTCGAATGTTATGTAATTATGTGTTAAAACCGAAAATCATAAAAACATAATTAAATCGTATGAGGGCTATTTGGTTTTGGAAAAATTAGGGTTGGGGGCTGTTTTGAATTGACTTGGGTGAGTAAGGGTGTGTTTGGTTCGATTGCGTGTGGATTTGGGTTGTGTTTGGTGTGTTCGAATAAGGGTTTCGTGTAGTGTGCATCATATTTTACGAATGGTGTTAGTTGTTGATTTGTGATTTTACGTGAATGAAATTATGTTGTAAATGATTATGGGTATGAATATGTAATTACCCTTGTATGTTATTAGATTTATATAAGTGGTGCATGTTCGTTTTTGGAATCATTGTGAAGTTTTATAAGCCATTTTCATGTTAAACTCTAATTATGAATTCATGATTTTATGTGGATATGTTAGCGTTAAAAATGGTACTTAAGATATGAGAATTTGGAAACGGATTTTATAACATGTTTATATGTTATATTGAATGAGTACATGAACTTTCAATGATGGGTGATAACATGCTTATTGATGAATTTGATAGCTTAGAAATTCATGATTTTATGTGAAGGTTATGGTGATGTTTGCTTGAATAGAACTTGTAATATTGTGAGATTAGATGGGGAATTGTATGATATGGATGGTTAGACTTTTATTTCTGTAATTTATAGATATTTGATGATGGTTGCCTTGTGGATATGATTTGGTGGGTGATGGATGGGTTTGCAACATGTTTAGGACTTGTTATTAGCTTTCTACATGAAATTATGGACTTATAATATGTCAAATGCTTGATATTATGCTTCATTGGTTAAATTGATGACATCTCTGTAGAATTCATGCTATTAGACCATAAACATGATGTATGATGAGTTTTGTGATGTATGGCATGCTTAAGAGGTGATTGGTGACTTGTTTGTTGCTTGGTTATGATTGCTTGTTAAGCTGTCCAGAATTTAGGTTCGATTCATCTAGGTGTTATCTGATGATACTTGCATGTTTTTAAGTGATTCTTGAGCCTAAATTGTAGTACTTTGAAATAGCTTTCTGGAAATATAAGTCTTGTATCATTTGCATACCTGGAAGTATGATTTTTACATTTTTGGAGTTAGGGTGTCTAAATCTGATTTTATGAGTTTAAATTTGTGATGTAGTATTTGATTTTTAGTATTTAATCTATGAGGTTCTGGAACTTTTACGTTGGTGGTTATGATGTTTATATATTGTGTGACATCTGTACTTTTTGGTTTGATGTGTGGAGTAGGGTGAGTGTGTTTGTTTGGGCTATACTTTTTTTGTGTGTAAATCTGGGTGAGTTCTGGACAGGTCTGGACTCATGATTTTCCATAGGCCATTTTGCTTGGAAATGAAGTCCCCCAAATTTTGGAGAGTCACTTAACTCATATCGGAACCCCTGGGAATTTCCTTGATTTTAGTTGAGCTAAGTAAGTATTTTATAAAAATCGCTAAAGTCTGGTCCGGATCCGAAATACAAAAAGACAGAAACTTATGAACTTGAAACTAAGTATAAATGGGAGATAAGTTAAGCATGATTTATAAATGGAACACATATGTGATTTATGATATGTCCTAATGTAGATTTAGTGAAGCGGGAACTTTGAGCTTGCTTGTGTGCCTTAATCTTATGCACACACATTTGAGGTACAGATATTCTACCCTTTCTCATTAAGGGTTTATTCTCACGACTTCTCTATCCTTGACTTTGATTCCTTACCTTTGATATGATTCCCTTTGCTATGATTTCTTTGATATGATTCCTTTTATACGATTTCACCCGTCATGATATTCGATCTGCTATTCATTTTGTTATGACATTTGTTGTGATATCCGTAGATATTCGTTTGCTATGATATGATTCAGTTATGTTGATATGATTGGTTTGAATATCATATAATTATGGATATGCTTTGGTATGATTCGTTGTGTTCAGTTTCCCGAGCTAACTAGTCATGGAGGTACCATGACCATGTCATTGATGCACCAATGGCATGACACTATCTGGGGCGGTGTGATTAGTCCCCGGCGTTCCATTTATGATATGATATGATATATGTGATCACTTGGTCATTATGAATACGTATGTACAGTCTCGAACTGTAATATGTATATATGATTTGTTTTGTAGGGAGCGTATGGATGCATCCTAGGTACTCAGTTCAGTTTTGGTGATGTGGTGCGTGTGTGCAATACACCCCCTCACATTTAGGAGCTAGATACTCCATTTGGTACTTGAGAGGTCTCCCCTCCTTGTGCACTTATGATTTGACGGATTTGATATGATTTGGCAGATATGGGTTATGATATGTGATTTGTTAGATTTGGCTATTGGAGTATCTCCTTTAGTATTAGGTGCTCGTGGCAACATTCTGATTTTGGTTATTATGTGACTATTTGATATTCTGATTTATTCGTTTACTATGCCTATTCAATCATTCAGTTAGCTACTTATTCACTCAGTATTCTTATGTGATTCGTTTGACTATCGGACTCATACTACAATTCATTTGGTTATTATACTCAGTCTTTGATTCATTTGATTTACTACGCTTTCACTCCATTTCGGTTGGCTGCCAGGCTTATACTTCGGACTATCACTTCATGTGTTTACCGAGCTGTTATATGATTATTGGATTCATGTGTTGACTATGCTATTATATGATTTTTTGATCTATCTGTTTACCATGCTGTTATATGATTACATGATTTCTCTGTCTACTATGTTATTATATGGTTATCTGATTCATTTATTATCATGCTAATATCTAATTATCCGCTTATCATGCTATTATGTGACTATTTGATTCGTCTGGTTGTCATGCTAGTATGTAATCATTTGATATATCCATTTATCATGCTATACTCTTGTTTAGTTACTTCATTTAAGTATGGTGTTCGTTCAGTATTTCTACCAGATTCATGTGACTAACATGCTTATACTTCAGTTGGCATTTCCGCTTGTTATGTAATTGTTGCTTATCTGACTTGTGTGATTGTCATGCTTACATACTATTCAGTTGCTCCCATCTACTTATAGATTTCAGCTTAGCCTATGTATATCTGATTATCTGATTTGTTTGTCTGGCCATACTCATGTTAAGTTGATCTGCTGACTGATATGCCTTTACACTATTGGTTGCTTGATTTGATTTATGATATTTTTCATCAACTCCTATATGATTATGTTTTGATACTTGTATGTTTGGTTATTTATATGTGCTTATATTTGTTCAATGATTTGTTGCTTTGCTTTGCTTTGGTCTTCTTTGATTTTTGTTCCTTCTGGATTTCTATTAATATTGTGTTATGCAGGTTCCTCATTGACTCATAGACTCATTGTACTCATTTCGTTACGACTTTGCTATTAGTTTCCTTGATTGCTTTTGTATCTATTTTATGTTTGGCTTTCGTTTTGTTATATCTGTTCACTGGGCTTTTTAAGCTCAGCCGCATTTTCTTTTCCATGCGGCAGGTACCAAGTAGAACTCTGGGCTTTGATGGGCATAAAGTAGGAGCAATTGAGTGAACCGACCCGAGTTTCCTTATTTTTTTTAGATTCTTTTGGAAGAGCAATTGTGTTCATAGTTCACATCTTTTAAACATATTGGATCATGTATTTTCATTTGTAAGTCATTCGTTAATATGACTTGGTACTTTATTTGATAAGACTTCTGCTTGCAAATTTCTATTAGTATGTTCTGATATGACTCCATAATGTGACATTCGGACCCTTGTCGGGTTGGGTGTTACAGTTATGGTATCAGAACAAAGGTTTCGTCTTGTTGACCTTATGATTGACCTGTGCGGACTTGGGTAGACATTAGGCTTTCGTCTGTTTTGATCTCTCCTGATTCTTTTGATTTTCGTTCAGATTTGACCTCGATACTCTTTTGTCTTCGTTGATTTGACCTTCTTCTTTTCGCATTGATTTTGTTTGTTTTATCTTCGCGCATTCGTTTGTCGATCGTGTAGATGGAGTTACTCGTAGGGCCGAAGATGATGGTGCCGACCCTACATTGCTGCAACAATTTCTGGAGAGGTTCGTGAAAGCGAGCGCACCCGATCGTGATCTTCTTTGGAGACATCGTGATCTTCTTGAAGGAAGATGGACGGATCAACCAAAGGCGCAAAGATGAAGACAAGATTCAACTGGTGGACACTTGAAAGACGTAGGAGCAGAAGAAGTATGACCGTCGTTCCTTAGACGTGCGGAGAAGCTACTACCAAGATTCGGGCGTATTGTGGTCAACAGTCCAACCGTGGAGATGCTGAGAAGATTCACCTGTTTCATGTGATTGGGCGCGACTTGTGTTACTTCGATTTATTTGTCACGCGTTTTGAGGCGGTTTGATATTTGTTATGCGATTTTGATCAGTTTTACTTTTCTTTGATTTGTTCAGAACTCGGTTTGAATCGTGAAGTATTATGATTTAGCATTTTGGTAATACTTCAGCTTTATGTCATATCTCATATCTCTACGAGAGATTTCGAATATCATTTATTTTGTTTATGTGATTCGTACCAGCAAGATCAGATTTGTGATATTTGGCACTGTTTGTGCGCCTAAGATCGTTTTGGATCGTCAGAAATGAGTCATGAGGAACCTTCTCAAGTAAGACGACCACCTTCCTTCTTTCCGTGGATTGGTAAGTTTTCGTTTAGTCTTCTAAAAATTTTCTGGAGTTTGGTTTGAAGATATGCTTGTCACCTGTATGTGAATTTGGTTTGATTTGGTATGTTACTTGCTACCTATATGTGTACCTGTTTTGACGTGATGTTGGTTATGTGGTTCGTCATGACCCGAGATAGAATATGATGACAATAAGGACTTTTTATGTGATGCAAGTATTATGACGCCTGATCAACGTGATAATACCGGGATCATAAACTTGAACTTATTGGAATCATACGACGTCTTGGGAAATGCCTGAGGTTGGTACGTTTGATGGGCTAGGACTCATATCCGTTGTTTGTCAGTTTTCATATTCGTTTGAAATTCTATACCTCCTTGCGAGATTCTCACTAACATCTGTTGAGTATAAGTTTTGTACTCGTTGAACCAGAATTGTGATGATTTGTGCGACACTATAGATTGCTACCTCTGCCTTAAACTAGTACGTCTCCGTTTACTCCTGCGACTCCAATTTCGAGGACGAATTTTTTTTTAGAGGGGAAGAGTTGTAAAACCCACATTTTCGAACACAATAAAATACCCAAAATACCCTTTAATTTCGAACTTATGAAAGACGTTAATTATTAAAATATTTCGTCACGGCTATAACTTAATCATCTAAACCGTTATTATCCGAAACAAATAAAGGTATTACAAAGATAGAACTTACTCTAAAATAATTTATACACATTTATTTGTATCACATTTCTTCTATTTGACCCTAACCGAAAATAATTGAGTCCACAAACGTATCAAATCGAGAATAGAGTCCAGATTCGTGATTGGTGTAAATGAGGAAGGTCTCCAATTACATTCCTAAATTTATGGAACTTTCCTTTTGTCTCCCCCTACTCGGCATAATTAAACCGTATCTCACAAATTTTGTCGCCAAATCAAAAAAAAAGAAAAAAAAATTTTCTGCTCCATCTTTTCTATCGATCAAGGAAGGAAACAAGGAGGTTCGTTTGTGGTCTTGGTAAGCTCGGGATCGTGGGTGTAACACTGGAAATCGTACGTGGGAATTGTCCTAGGGTCGAGAGGATGGTGGCTGTTTTCGGGGGTGGTGTATTTCGACCCATAATCAATTTTGTTTCGTGTCTCCTTCTTGTAATCATGCCACAATAGTAATCACTTCACCCTCGTTTAATTTTTCTTTGATTGTTTATCTTCTTTTCCTTCGAATGTTATGTAATTATGTGTTAAAACCGAAAATCATAAAAACCTAATTAAATCGTATTAGGGCTATTTGGTTTTGGAAAAATTAGGGTTGGGGGCTGTTTTGAATTGACTTGGGTGAGTAAGGGTGTGTTTGGTTCGATTGCGTGTGGATTTGGGTTGTGTTTGATGTGTTCGAATAAGGGTTTCGTGTAGTGTGCATCATATTTTACGAATGGTGTTAGTTGCTGATTTGTGATTTTATGTGAATGAAATTATGTTGTAAATGATTATGGGTATGAATATGTAATGACCCTTGTATGTTATTAGATTTATATAAGTGAAGGTTATGGTGATGTTTGCTTGACTAGAACTTGTAATATTGTGAGATTAGATGGGGAATTGTATGATATGGATGGTTAGACTTTTATTTCTGTAATTTATAGATATTTGATGATGGTTGCCTTGTGGATATGATTTGGTGGGGTGATGGATGGGTTTGGAACATGTTTAGGACTTGTTATTATGCTTCATTGGTTAAATTGATGACACCTCTGTAGAATTCATGCTATTAGACCCTAAACATGATGTATGATGAGTTTTGTGATGTATGGCATGCTTAAGAGGTGATTGGTGACTTGTTTGTTGCTTGGTTATGATTGCTTGTTGTTGTCCGAATTTAGGTTGATTCATCTAGGTGTTATCGATGATACTTGCATGTTTTTAAGTGATTCTTGAGCCTAAATTGTAGTACTTTGAAATAGCTTTCTGGAAATATAAGTCTTTTATCATTTGCGTACCTAGAAGTATGATTTTCACATTTTTGGAGTTAGGGTGTCTAAATATGATTTTATGAGTTTAAATTTGTGATGTAGTATTTGATTTTTAGTATTTAATCTATGAGGTTCTGGAACTTTTACGTTGGTGGTTATGATGTTTATATATTGTGTGCCATCTGTAGTTTTTGGTTTGATGTGTGGAGTAGGGTGAGTGTGTTTGTTTGGGCTATACTTTTGTGTGTGTAAATGGGTGAGTTCGGGCAGTGTCGGACTCATGATTTTCCATAGGCCATTTTGCTTGGAAATAAAGTCCCCCAATTTTTGGAGAGTCTTTTAACTCATATGGGAACCCCTGGGAATTTCCTTGATTTTAGTTGAGCTAAGTAAGTATTTTATAAAAATCGCTAAAGTCTGGTGCGGATTCGAAATACTAAAAGACAGAAACTTATGAACTTGAAACTAAGTATAAATGGGAGATAAGTTAAGCATGATTTATAAATGGAACACATATGTGATTTATGATATGTCCTAATGTAGATTTAGTGAAGCGGGAACGTTGAGCTTGCTTGTGTGCCTTACTCTTATGCACACACATTTGAGGTACATATATTCTACCCTTTCTCATTAAGGGTTTATTCTCACGACTTCTATATCCTTGACTTTGATTCCTTACCTTTGATATGATTCCATTTGCTATGATTCCTTTGATATGATTCTTTTTATACGATTTCATCCGTCATGATATTCGATCTGCTATCCATTTTGTTATGACATTTGTTGTGATATCCGTAGATATTCGTTTGCTATGATATGATTCAATTCTGTTGATATGATTGGTTTGAATATGATATAATTATGGATATGCTTTTGTATGATTTGTTGTGTTCAGTTGCCCGAGCTAACTAGTCATGGAGGTACCATGACCATGTCATTGATGCACCAATGGCATGACACTATCTGGGGCGGTGTGATTAGTCCCCGACGTTCCCTTTATGATATGATATGATATATGTGATCACTTGGCCATTATGAATACGTATGTACAGTCTCGAACTGGAATATGTATATATGATTTGTTTTGTAGGGAGCGTATGGATGCATCCTAGGTACTCAGTTCAACTTTGGTGATGTGGTGCGTGTGTGCAATACACCCCCTCACATTTGGAAGCTAGCTACTCCATTTGGTACTTGAGAGGTCCTCCTCCATGCACTTATGATTTGTGGATTTGATATGATTTGGCGGATATGGGTTATGATATATGATTTGTTAGATTTGGCTATTGGAGTATCTCCTTTAGTATTAGGTGCTCGTGGCAACATTCTGATTTTGGTTATTATGTGACTATTTGATATTCTGATTTATTCGTTTACTATGCCTATTCAGTCATTCAGTTAGCTACTTATTCACTCAAGATTCTTATGTGATTCGTTTGACTATCGGACTCATACTTCAATTCATTTGGTTATTATACTCGATCTTTGATTCATTTGATTTACTACGCTTTCACTCCATTTCGGTTGGTCGCTGACTTATACTTGGACTATCACTTCATGTGTTTACCGAAATGTTATATGATTATTGGATTCATGTGTTGACTATGCTATTATATGATTATTTGATCTATCATTTACCATCTTTGTTATATGATTACATGATTTCTCGCTCACTATGTTATTATGTGGTTACCCGATTCATACATTATCATGCTAATATCTAATTATCCGCTTATCATGCTATTATGTGACTATTTGATTCATCTAGTTGTCATGCTAGTATGTAATCATTTGATATATCCATTTATCATGCTATACTCTTGTTTAGTTACTTCATTTAAGTATGGTGTTCGTTCAGTATTTCTACCAGATTCATGTGACTAACATGCTTATACTTCAGTTGGCATTTCCGCTTGTTATGTAATTGTTGCTTATCTGACTTGTGTGATTGTCATGCTTACATACTATTCAGTTGCTCCCATCTGCTTATAGATTTCAGCTTAGCCTATGTATATCTGAATTGTTTGTCTTGCCATACTCATGTTAAGTTGATATGCTGACTGATATGCCTTTACACTATTGGTTGCTTGATTTGATTTATGATATTTTCATCAACTCCTATATGATTATGTTTTGATACTTGTATGTTTGGCTATTTATATGTGCTTATATTTGTTCAATGATTTGCTGCTTTGCTTTGCTTTGGTCTTCTTTGATTTTTGTTCCTTCTGGATATCTATTAATATTGTGTTCTGCAGGTTCCTCATTGACTCATAGACTCATTGTACTCATTTCATTACGACTTTGCTATTAGTTTCCTTGATTGCTTTTGTATCTATTTTATGTTTGGCTTTCGTTTTGTTATATCTATTCACTGAGCTTTTTAAGCTCAGCCACATTTTCTTTCCATCGGCGGTACCAAGTAGAACACTGGGCTTTGATGGGTCGAGTAGTAGAGCAATTGGTCGAACCGACCCGAGTTTCCTTATTTTTTTTAGATTCTTTTGGAAGAGCAATTGTGTTCATAGTTCACATCTTTTAAACATATTGGATCATGTATTTTCCTTTGTAAGTCATTCGTTTATATGGCTTGGTACTTTATTTAATAAGACTTCCGCTTGCAAATTTCTATTAGTATGTTCTGATATGACTCCATAATGTGACATTCGGACCCTTGTCGGGTTGGGTGTTACAGGGAGCGTCCTACGGATCCCCTAGTTTACACTGGACTGATCCCTCATGTAAGGGATCCGTGGGATCCGGGGAACAATAGTGAAATTTTGCCTATAAATAGTGAGTCATTTATTCATTGTAACTCACCCCTCTTCTTACAAACTCTCTCATATACTATTTCTCTCTTCTAATCTCAGATCTCTTGATCTATATAGTAGTTCTTCTTTCTTTTGTTGTGATTCTCATATAGGTCATTCTCAAAGGCGAGATCACGAGATACTACAAGTCATCCAAGCAAGGGGTCCTTGATTGATTTGTTCCTCCATAAGATTTCTGTAGCAAGATCTTGTATTTCATATTTCACATAGTTGGTGTGTTATAGTTGTGTTGGTTTGGTCCTCCGTGTTAAGGACTCGGTATTTAGCTTTGTACTGAAAAAAGTGTAACCGACGTTGTGAAGGCTTCTTCGCCAAGTTGAAGGATTTTGTTGACATAGTGCTTGAACTTTCGAGTAGGTGACTTGGGGAGTGGAGTAGGGCAAGGAAGGTATCCTTGTAGCCGAACCACTATAAATCGGTTGTGTCATTTATATCCTTTACTTTACTTGCTTTCTTTACTTACATTACTTATTGATCTATACTTTCTATCCATCCATACGATTTCACATAACATCGAATCTAAAGTTTTTGAAACTAACTTAAAATCGGCAAAACTATTCAATCCCCCTTCTAGTTTTCCACAATTGCCATTACCCAACCTCTTGTCGATGACGAGATAATCGAAACTGAAGCCATAGAAGGGGGTTGAATAGGAAAGTTAAATGAAATAACCTTAAGATCTCAAGTCCAAAACCAAAGTAGTTTATTTTGTTTTGTCTCAACCATAGAACCTAAAAATACACAAGAAGGCATAAAAGATGAAAGTTGGGTAATGGCTATAATAGGAACTAAATGGGTATATAAAAACAAGTTTGGACACTTGTCCCTCCACCTAATAACCAATTTGGGTAATGGTTAAATCAATTTGTTTCTAACGATGTTTGGACACTTGTCCCTCCACCTAATAACCAAACCATAATAGGAACTAAATGGGTATATAAAAACAAGTTAGATGCAAACGATGTAGTGTCTAGAAACAAAGCTAGACTCGTTGCCCAAGGGTATAATCAACAAGAAGGCATAGACTTTGATGAGACCTATGCTCCCGTGGCTAGATTAGAGTCTATAAGAATACTTCTTGCTTATGCTTGTACTAATGATCTTAAGCTTTTTCAAATGGATGTTAAAAGTGCATTTCTAAATGGCTTTATTAATGAAGAAGTCTATGTAGCTCAACCTCCGGGCTTTATTGATTTCAAAAAACCTAAACACGTGTACAAACTAAAGAAAGCTCTTTACGGTCTTAAACAAGCCCCAAAAGCTTGGTATGATAGACTCAAATCATTTTTAATAAAAAACAACTACACCATGGGGTTAGTTGATACTACACTTTTTACTAAGAAAAAGGAGTCACATCTAATTATTGTTCAAATTACGTGGACGATATTATATTCGGATCGACTTGTCAAGACATGTGTGATGATTTCTCAAAAATCATGCATGATGAGTTTGAAATTAGTATGATGGGAGAACTAAGTTTCTTTCTTGGTCTACAAATCAAACAACTAGAAGATGGTATCTTCTTTAATCAATCCAAATACATAAAAGAAATGTTAAAGAAATTTGGTTTAGAAGAGTCAAAACCATTAAGAACACCAATGTCATCCGACACTAAACTTACAAAATATGAAGATGGTGAATCAGTTGATAACACAAAATACCGTGGCATGATTGGTAGTCTTCTATATCTTACGGCTAGTCGGCCGTATATCATGTTTAGTGTTTGTCTATGTGCTAGTTTTCAAGAAGACCCTAAAACATCAAATCTAGAAGCGGTCAAAAGAATATTTAGATATATTAAGGGTACAACTCAATTAAGATTATGGTATCCTAAGGGAACCGGGGTAGAAACTATTGTATATGTGGATTCTGACCATGCAGGTGATTATGTTGACTGAAAGAGTACAAGTGGTGTATGTACTTATATGGGATGTTGTTTAACATCTTGGTTCTCGAAGAAGCAAATGGCGTTGACCATATCAACAACCGAAGCCGAATATGTCTCCACCGGCAAAGCATGCCAACAAGCACTATGGATGAAACAAGCGTTAGTTGACTACGAAATTCATGTAAGTGACGTAGTCATTCTATGCGACAACAAATGTGCTATTGACTTAAGCAAGAATCCGGTGTTGCACTCTCGCACCAAGTAAATAGAGATCCGTCATCACTTCTTAAGAGACAATGTTTAAAAGGGGAACATTTCTATGGAGAATGCAGCATCCGAAGACAACATAGCCGACGTCCTCACCAAACCGTTGAAGCGGGAACAATTCAACTTGCTTTTTCTTGGTCTTGGTCTCATGGAACAATCGTCGTAATTTGTTTCTCAATTCTACAAGGTATGTAAACGTTAGCCTTACCTTCTTTTCTGAGTCTAGGATCTCTATTTCACACAAAACGCACAAACAATACGGGAATTTTCAATACCCAAGGTAAATTTTATTTACAACATGTAATTTCCTATGTATTTTTCTTAACTAAAAGATAAACTTTTCCTTTAAACAATAAACTTTTTCGAAATGCTCTCTAAAAGATACTTCTTCCCGTATCATTTTCCTAAAAGCTATTTCTCACGTCTAGGTCAAACCTTTTTCATTATTAATACAAAGTACCCATTTTCATTGCATCTCATGTCTTTTGAATGCTAAAGGGAACACATAACTAATATGTGTTTTCGGGTACATTCATTTAAGCAACAATGAATTTAGGAGCACTCGGGTTATCTCACATAATAATATGCATTTTCACTTCTAGTTTTTTTTTTTTCCTTTTTAGGAGTCGAGATAACCGCAACTCCAAATGGTTTGCATATAGGCACACAGTAGGCACAAATGTTTCCAAAAGGAAAAATTTGAGCCGCTCGAGTCACCAAAGACCACGGATCCCAAAGATATGGACGGTTCCCTCGAGGAAGGATCCGTGGGAACCGTGGAGAAGGTGAATTTCTCTTCTATTTTTCTCACTTTGGCTATAAACCTTCATATTTTCACCATTTTACCTTTTTCACAAATGAGTATGTTACTTAATGTTTGTGTTCTCATGATCACATGCCTTAAATTCATATCTAATCATTATATTTTAGTCCACATTTAGGGTCAAACATTCATTATAATGCACTGTTTTATCTATAAATAAGGTTCCCAAAATGCTTGCATATCAATCACTCTCAACCTCACAAACAATCATCATCATGTTATCCAAAATATCTTTCAACATTGATGAATCACCTAGTGCAACCAATCCTCTTCAAGAAATCCAAAATTTTATCCTACCACCTTCCGTAGTACCACCACCCAAATCTAGAAAAACCGCACGGATTAGCATCCGGCGTTGTTGTTTAGCCAAACCATTGTCAAGAAGTTCATCACCAACTACTCATTCACCACCACATGATTCCATAGTAGCACATCCATCATCTCCAACAAGTACATCACCACCATCACCTATCAAGTCTCCACCTAAGATCACCCTATCGAAACTTCTTCAAATTCCAAAAACAACCCCACTACCGGTGTCTAGTCCACAAACTTCCAACCCAAAAGAACTAGTCTTTTTAACACCACCAACATCTCCAAACACACTTTACAAAGATCTTGCAACTTAACCACCTTTAGCTCCCATTATCTTACAACAACATCTAGGTTCATATATTCCACCACTTACCAACATAATGGACTTTGATCCATATTTTCTAACTTTTCCACCACATATTCCGCCTTCCACAAATCAAACTAACCCGGAAACCATCCACACACAATACCCACATCATTTACATTGTGAACATTGCTAATCCAGTAGGGAACTTGCAATGGAAATTAGGGACGAAATACGATTCATACTTAACCACATCCTTGATCGAATCAACATCATCACTCACAAAAACTTCCATAATTAACCTTATGAAAGCATTGAAGAAATGATATTACTCTATTCTCTATTTTTTTTAGTCATTTTAAAGAACAAACCTTGTTTTTAGTTTTTACATGTTTGTATGTGGCCTATATACCACTACACTTTGTCATTTTATTACATGGCTTTGTTTACATACCTTGGCTCTCCATCTTGTTTCTCATCAATCACAAGATTATATTGCATGTTACTACTAACTTTTTCTTTGTAAGTATTATATTTTCTCACTTGACGCCCTTTTCTAGGGGGAGCTACCGTCAAGGGGGAGTTAGTGATTCATGGATTATATTCTTTTTCCACACTTTATTTCTTCGTTAGGTTCGCTTTTTGTTTCGACAAAAAGGGGGAGAATAAGTAAAACTTCATATGCTTTCAAAATATACATCTAATCTTAAGTTTTACTCATCAAAACATTATATTTTGTCATCAACAAAAAGGGGGAGATTGTTAATACAAATAAATCGTAAAAACGTTTATTCATATTTAGTGATTTCTTTGTGTTTTGTTGATAATAAATATAAAGTTTTCATAAGTAAAATTATAAGAATACATGTTATTTTTGTAAAGCATTTAGATATATAGTAATTTATCATAAATTGTTGTAATAATTCATTTATTACAATAATTTATTCGGATGGGTAAAAACCATAACCCATGACCCATACCCATGGAGCATATCCATAACCCATGGAGCTAACCCATGACTAGATGCATTGCATCTTCTGGATACATTGTATCTATTTGGATACCCATGGACCAAAGTCTATGACCCATGACCCATGATCCATGACCCATAACCCATTTAGGGGGAGCGTCCTACGGATCCCCTAGTTTACACTGGACGAATCCCTCATGTAAGGGATCCGTGGGATCCGGGGAACAGTAGTGAAATTTTGCCTATAAATAGTGGGCCATTTCTTCATTATAACTCACCCATCTTCTTACAAACTCTCTCATATACTATTTCTCTCTTCTAACCTCAGATCTCTTGATCTATATAGTAGTTCTTCTTTCTTTTGTTGTGATTCTCATATAGGTCCTTCTCAAAGGTGAGATCATGAGATACTACAAGTCATCCAAGCAAGGGGTCCTTGATTGATTTGTTCCTCCACAAGATTTCTGTAGCAAGATCTTGTATTTCATATTTCACATAGTCGTTGTGTTATAGTTGTATTGGTTTTGTCCTCTGTGTTAAGGACTCGGTATTTAGCTTTATACCCGAAAAAGTGTAAGCGATGTTGTAAAGGCTTCTCCGCCAAGTTGAAGGAGTTTGTTGGCATAGTGCTTGAACTCTCGAGTAGGTGACTCGGGGAGTGGAGTAGGGCAAGGAAGGTGTCCTTGTAGCCGAACCACTATAAATCGGTTGCGTCATTTGTATCCTTTACTTTACTTGCTTTCTTTACTTACATTACTTATTGATCTATACTTTCTATCCATCCATACGATTTCACATAACATCGAATCTAAAGTTTTTGAAACTAACTTAAAATCGGCAAAACTATTCAACCCCCCTTCTAGTTTTCCACAAACATTATGAATTAAGGTATCATATCTAAATGATGTAATGACAATGAGGGTTGATACGTACATCATCTTTTTTTTGTGCATACACCACACTGTACAACGCTATAATGCACAAATGTGATGTATGTATAGATGATGTGCGTATCAACACCCAATGACAATATCAAGTGGGTTGGTTTGAGGTGTATTAAAACCTTTTAATACACAAGTGATGCCCTATGGGTAGGAAATCAACTCATTAGAATTTGTTAACACTGTCAAATCTTCTATCAAAACTTCAATTTCTTAAAAAGTCTAGTTATGGTATCTAAATATTATTTTGTTAGAAATTATTACATCAATATACTAATAGATAACATCAAATAATGTACAAAAATACTATCATACACTGAATCAATACTTACAATAACTCGTACGTGGATAGATTACAAACAAGGAAAATGATGTTACTACTTATGTATCTAAATAGACGTGGTAGTTATTGAATTGTGTACAAGTAAGTCCTCCTGCTATCACCAACTCAGCTAACACATGAATTTAGACATATAATTAGACGTGGCAATTATTGAATTGTGTACAAACAATCATCTTTTCACATATATTTTTTTTCCTGTCACACAACAAAGATGGGCCTAAAACAGTAAAGTTGTCTGATTTGAAGTTTAGAACAATGTTACTTGGCCCATTGGACTTCATGGGGTCGTCCACCAATTAATGATGGTTTAAAGAGACACCAAATTATCCAAAACTAAACTTCATAAGCTCGAGCCTCAAAGATAATCTTAACATGCAGAAACATGCAATCCTTGTATCATATATATGATAGATCCGTTTCGATTTTTGTTGAACAATTCATGAATCATGAATTAATGTATTATTGGAACATGTTTGGTTTTCACTGCAAAGATAAGGTTCAATGGTCAAACCTCTCTTGATACTTGAAACTTAATTTAGGATCTTGTTGGTTAAAGTTTTTCATGTTATTCACACTTATATATATGTAATATCCGTTCACATTTATGAATGTAATAACATGAAGAAAGAAAAATCGATAATACCGTGTAACCGTAGAAATAAAATGCTTCTAGTTACTAGCAGAAATTTTATATATAAGAAATACGGCTTCAAAAGTGTAGAAATCAGCTTGTCACCCTAAAATTTGTTTGGCGCAAGATGAAAAGTGCAAACTGAAAGGGCTTTGTTACCTAATTGTATCTCGTTTGTGAATGCTTTCCAACCAAATAGTTGTAAGTTAAAGTCCTATTAAAAACATGTAAGATACATATGTTCATATCGGATAGTTAGTTGCCCTTAGAAAAATAAACTTCACAAATTTAATTTCTCATCACCCTGGCTGAGAGTGTCAATCTGCCAAACCATCTCATTGCCCACTTTGATGTTGTTGTACAATCAACCCTTTGGTTCATTTGGAGGTTTCGGAATGAGATGACCTTCTCACTTAAATGTCCCACAAAAGATAATATCTTTAACGACATCAAGCTTGCATCTTTTAACTAGATCTCTTGTAGGGCTAGAAAGGCTAGCTTAAATTGGAGTGTTTGGTTCGATAACCCACGTACTGCTCTATGTAACTAATCGTTGTATATTTGTGCTCCCACCGTCTTGCTAGGTTGCACATTTCTTTTAATTGATTCAATATATCATTGCTGTCCAAAAAAAAACATGTTTAGTGTGTGGGTGATAGAATATCAACGTTACCCTATCCCGTCTTTTTATGAGATATTGAGGAGATGAGATGTAGACAGCCTTACCCGTACACGAAGGTAGAGAGGATGCTTCCATAATTAGCTAATATATTCCTTAGTTGTTACTTGTTACAGCCCAGAGTTGTGCATATTTGATTATTTTCATTACAGCCTAGAGTTGCATATTGATTATTTTACCCTTTTTCAATACAATATGACAATTCCGTATGAAGCTATATAAATTCTATTCTGAATCATAAAGCAAGCGTGTCAATAAACCACTTGCCAGTGAAATATGAATGAAGCAACAAATGAACTAGCTGGTCCAGCAATTTTGACCAAGTCTTTGATAATTCTATTATTATTTTGGCTAATCTTCAGAACAAACAAAACACAAGTTGTAGTTAACTATATAAGATCTAAGGTTTAAGCTATATATGCGTTGGCTAAATGGGTTGCTTATATATAATGCTAATCTCAAACCTACCTTGTGACAAGTCCATGACTGTAGGCTCAAGCAAACCTTTACAAATTTAGAATGTTAGATGATCACCATGTGAACCACTTGTTTTTCCTAATGTCAACGCGGCGGGTAGTTATGAACTATGAAACCGACTTTATCATGACTTTATCAGAGATGATAAAGTCAAGTAAAAACCATTCTTCCAAAATTTGTTAGAATTTTGGCTTCAGCTCTTATATTAGTTATATTAGAGAGATATGATTCATGCCAGTAGGTTTTGACAGTGATCGTTTTTGGCAAAATGGAAAAACCACATGCATGGACGAATTTTGCACTAAAATTGGCAAACGATGTGTATAAAAATACGACTAGACGAGAAAACATTATGAATATCATACTTGTTTATATGCTTAGATTTATATTCTATTAAATTGTACTTTTCTTTTGCTGAAAAGGTGAACATATATGTTAGCTCAAACAATATATACAAAGATTCAATGCAAACTGCAAGGGACTAATACAAATCACATAAATTGTACTTGTGTCCTCTACAAAGAAGTGTATAAATAAGCATCTATGATTTGGGTGACAATATGATGAATTACAATTAATGAAAGACGTGCGTTGGGTGAGATAAAATGGAGGTTGGATCATATGTCTTGCGTGTTTTGATAAATAGCTTGGTATCAAGTTGATAAATACAGACCTCAATTAATAAGCAGTAATTTGTGCTTTGTGCGGTTAAGACATATATAGCGATCAAACAAACTAGAGCAATTTGACAACTTTGAAATATTAAAATTTACATGTTTATAGCCTGTTATATATGAGAAATCGGTCCCTTACCATAAACCACATATATCCATATTGTTAAATTAGGTTCATGAAGTAGAACGAAATATCATTTTTCGCCAAATTATCTAGTAAATGTTCGAAGAGATATCATTTTGTAGTACTGTTTGCCGATTAGCTTCTTGTTAGCTGATGTTTAAAGTTTTTGCTCCTTTTTATCTGAACTTTGGAGGGAAAAAATTCAAAAAATGGCCTCTAACTAATTTCCTGTCAAACTAAAGTGTTTTTTTTTTTTTTTTTTTTTTTTTTTTTTTTGCACTTCATATATCGTTAATTATAATTTACATAATTAGTATTTGTTACTATATTACAACTCGTAAAACTTTGTACAATTTTCTGATGTTTTACAGTTTTTGTATGAATACATATAAGTTACATTCAATTATAGGGTGCAAATTAAAGTATTTTGTATAGTTTAACATGGATTTATACCCATGCCATCCGGTCAACGGTTTATATCTGAACTAACTTATACTTGAATCAATAACTATATAAAGGTTAAATTAATACAACATCATGTGAAATAAATTCTAAGGATTAAATGATCGAGAGTGGTTTTAGCCCCTATATGATCGCCGAATATAATGGCTCACCTCTCTATAAATGTCTGCTTATTTTTCTACTAAAAACATCCACTTAGTCTTCTCTTAATCCTCAAGATCACAACAAAAATCTTAATCACATACATACGTTAGTTCATTATGGGGAAGTCATTGCTTTTAGTGGCTTTCTTTCTCATTTTCATCTCCATTCATCCCTTCATTGTTAGAGCCGCCGACGACAATAAGCCTGAACAACCTACGAAGACTCCGGCCCCTAAAGACCCGAAGGATGAGAAACCGGCACCGACACCTAAGCCTAAAGCTAGTGATGCCGATGCCACTAACTATGATGTATTGACACCAGAACCAGAGACAGGACGGCATCGGGCTTTTTGCAAGTCCAAAGGAGCTTGCAACTACAAGACACTAACTTGTCCTGCCGAGTGCCCCGAGAGGAAGCCCAAGAAGAACAAGAAGCAAAAAGGGTGTTTTATAAATTGTGGCAGCAAGTGTGAAGCTACTTGCAAATGTATGGTTTAGTAAATGCTCATCATTTTAGAGCGAACATAACTAGTTATGTTGATTGCTAACTGATCTCAATATGACTAGTCATGTTGAGCTCACAGTAAGCGACCTAGGTCAAAATTATAACAGGTTTTTTTTGGTGAACGGCAACTTTTTCACATCCGTATACCACTTATATCATAAATGTTTCTAACGAGACTTGGACCCATAACCTATTGGTTGGTGGGTAGCTATGATCACTTACCACTACTCCACTAGACCAAATACCTTGAGTTTTTACTAATACACTCTCGGCTGCTTAACGTATACCTTTTTACTAACTATATTCTATATAATGTTTTGCAGGGAGACGAGCTAAATGTAACGGATATGGATCCCTATGTTACGATCCAAGGTTTGTTGGTGGTGATGGAGTTATGTTCTACTTCCATGGTGGCAAAGGACGCAACTTTGCTCTAGTCTCAGACACCAACCTTCAAATCAACGCTCACTTCATCGGAAACCGACCCACAGGCCGTAGCCGTGACTACACATGGGTCCAAGCGGTTTCCGTCATGTTTGATACCCACACTCTAATCATTTCAGCCAAAAAAGTATCACAATGGGACGACTCAGTCGACGTCCTCTTGGTCAAATGGGACAGTGAAGAAGTCACTGTCCCATTTGACGGAGATTCAGAATGGAAAACGAACACTGGAGTAAGAGAAGTAGTTGTTGAAAGGACCGACGACACCAACACGGTTAAAGTGAGTGTTGGTGGGTTGGTAGAGCTCGACATGAAAGCAGTCCCAGTGACCAAAGAAGATAATAAAGCTCACAACTACCAGCTACCAGCAAACGATGCTTTTGCTCACTTTGAGTTACAATTCAAGTTCTCAAATCTTTCTGACAAGGTCGAGGGCATTTTGGGACAAACATACCAACCTGGATATGTGAGCCCGGTGAAAAGAGGCGTAGCCATGCCGATGATGGGTGGGGAAGATAAATACGAAATTCCATCCTTAACATCGGTTGCTTGCAACAATTGCATATTTCATAAACAATCTGGTGATGGTCTTTCTGCTATCTAATGCTAACTAATGTTTTGGTTGTTGATTGATTGATATGTTACGATTAAAATTGTACGTACGGTTTGCATGCACATGCAAATGTTGTATTTGTTGGTATATCTAATAAAATATTTATTTTGATGAAGCATACATTAATTTATTATACATCGAAATCACGGAAGTTGTGTAATGTTTACAACTCAACTTTATTGTTTTCCGTAACAAAACCTAATGTTATATTGCTCTTGTTACGTCTATTGCGAGTAAAGACAGCTTCAAAAATATATACAAGTGCAATTGTGACATCAAAACTAAGCGAAATCCACATGGTGAGTAGCTCTTAATATTTGACTCAATTAATTTGTTTCATATTTTAGTTATCATGTTTATCTCAAATTAGTTGACTTACGGACAAGTATTTATGTTTACGCAACAAAACTAAAGGCTATCAATATACCGACGGAGGCATGGGCGGAGCCAAGGGGTTATGGGGCTACACGGGAACTTCATTGCCTCGTGATGTAAATTTTCGTCAAAAATCCAGATTTATACGAAATGAAGCTGATTCTCAAGTTTTGTGTCACGTGTTTTGTCTAAATAGTACATAGTCTTATCGTGAAAAAAAAATATTATGAGCCTTATCACTCATAAACCTGAGTCCGCCCCTGCTCGGAGGTTAAAGGCTTTCAAAGTTGCTATTCATTTTCATAATTCCAAAATATGTTTGGTGAGTTTTTCCTTCTTTCATGTGTTGCTAGAAGGCTTAAGATCGGGCCAAACCACTCGATCACAATTAGAAACTTGTATCAGTTATTGTATGTTGGTTAATGGGTTATGTTTTTTATTAAATGGTTAAGCTAAACTGCAGGGGACTATTCTTGACAGGTTGCAAATATTGTATATAGTTCTTTGTATTGTTTGAACTTAAAACATCACACTGATTCTGCAGTGTTGATATGCAGTTTATAAAAAATAAGTGGGAAGGTTGGTTGAATTAATCGTTTGTGTCGTTTTAAATCTGTGTGGTTTATAAAATATTTATTTTTCCACGATCAAACTAAAACAGATACAGAAACTCATCCATGTAAATTCATTGTACGGCTAAACATAGACAAATGAACACGAGGAAGCCTCCTCAATGTGTATCAGGTCTATTAACAACTCCGATTCTGCCAATTGAGCGTCTAATGTAACCAATTTCAGAGCACATACCCATGAAAATAACTCAGTTACGCACTGTAATATTCTGATTTCATTCAGTATTTTATAAAATAAATGCATTCTCTTCAAAATTTGGATATGGATCATCATTTTACATATGCCAACAATAGTTTTTCACTTTAGTCTCCATGATTAAATTAAGAGTAGGCATATAAGCAATCGGGTATTATGAATTTTTATCGTACCACATGTTATGACCTTGTATTAATATGCTAAGATGACTAAACTGGTTCTAAGAAGGCCAAATTTCTTCGTATTCTCGTGATAGATTGATATTACATGTCCAAATATATTTTCCGATTGGATTGATAAATGACGAGTAATTGATAAAGGGCACAACTCGGGCAGCCTCATGTAGATATTGTTGGTTTAGTGGACCAAATATTAATTAATAGATGTGTGTTAGGATCGAACTTGAGACCACGGGATTGCACACTTTGCGTATTAGAATTAAAGTTAATAATTAAATATAAAATGTTATATCTAACTATCTTATAATAGAGGGATGCACTTCCCTCATATTAATTATTTTAAGATTTTCATATATAGAATTTTAAACAAATACAAGTTACAAAGCATTAGTTACAAGTATTTGAAGCACAAATAAAACTAAAAACCACTATTCAACACATACAATTAATACACAATTTAATTCACCCTTTTACCAAAATACACAACTATTTAAACACAATGTACAATCTAATTAAGCTTCGAAAACAAAAAATCTGAAATTCATCCCAAAACATAATACTGAGATCCATCAAACACGATCAAACAACCTAGACTCTAAAACTTAAACTGAAATAGAAAACACGATCTCAGATTATAAACTTGTTCTCAAACCATTAAAGATTTACAAGTTTTATATAGCCCATCATCGATCCTTTTGAAGCAAGGCTTCATTTTTATATTCGAAACGTATAGACAGAACAAAACCAATTGGTTTCATCCTTTACTTTCTTTCGGTCAAACAATGTGAAAACAAAACAATACAAACCTAACCGAGACCTCATTTAGAGATCTTGTAGCCGCATAGAGAAGACAGTAAGTTTTCGTGTTCATATTTGTGCTTATGTTTCGTGATGGATGTGGTGTAAGATTAGTGTAAAAGAGGGTGTTTGTGGTTCGGTCACTGATTTAAGAAAGAAGAAGAATCTTTGATGGTAGGGGTTGAATATGTGTGTGAGGAAGAAATGTGTTAGTGGCGGGTGTAATATTATGACCTACTTTTTATGATGTGTAGGTTATATATACTTCTTATTAATAAGGTTAACAAATGGGCCTTTCAACCAAAAGATTGTGGACTGGTATAAATTCATGGCTCGTGTAAACCAAAGACCAAGATTTGTTACTAGTTGTATGGGATATTATACATATATATTGTAAAAAAAACATGGGTTTTCTTGAAAAAAAAAAAAAAAGATATAAGTCGCCTTGTTGTGTAAAAGGTTGTAATTAAGAAACGCCATAATGGATACTATGGCTGGTATCCCGCTAGTTTATTTATTATTTACACGAAATATATAAGCTTTAAGTTAATTAAGTGTAATGGACTAACGATTGTTAAATGTTAAATGGAAGGACTAAATAATAAAATAGAGATTCTAGGAAACCCTATGGGATGAGCATAACCGATTGGATGGGGTTTCACAAACCAACCCATGCTTAACTTGGTAACTAAGTTATCTTGTGTATAAATACAAGGCATAGGGTCTATTTTGTGTTCTTAAAACTAGCATTTACTTTAATTCGTTAATAGTACGTGTGTACAAGAACGTGGTACTAACACACTATTGTTAGTATCTTGGATTGAATTACAAAACGGTAAGGGGTAATTCTTATAATCCTATAAACCCTAATTAGGGTTCATCTCAATTGCTAGTTTAGGAATTGATTCTTGTTGAGCTAGAATCAAAAGGTACGCATACTATTTATGTTTTAGTTAATTAATTATTCATTATATGTTCTTTACGCTTCCGCATGTGTCTTTGATGTTTATTGTTTATATTTATGAAGTGTCATGTTATATAATTTCAACAGTAGCATCACGAGCTTGGTTTAATGAGTAATTAATTAATAAACACGTAAAAGACGGATATTGTATTGTGTTTGATATGATTATTCTAGGGTTTTGGTTATGATTATGTAAACCCTAATTTTAGGGTTAGGACTTTTGCCCTAATTTGTTTCAAAAAAAATAGTCGAAAAATTTTTTAGGTCGATCCTAAAATTTTTTAGTCGATTTGTATAAAATTTTTTTAGGGTTTATAAAATTGTTTTGTTAATCGATATCTAAACCTAGAATTGTATATATGTTACGTGAATTAATTCGTGAATAATTGTTATGTGACATGGAATTGTATGCGATCTTGTGACAACGTGAATAATTGTTATGTTAAATCCATGAAAACGTGCATGTTTGGCATGGATTATTGTCGATATGTATTTAATTGTTAAGATTGGTTATGCGAAAATTAATTGTTAAGTTTTATACACATGTTTATTGTTTTGATAAATCTTGAATTGGGGAATACCTCAATAATATTAATGAATCAATTATGTGCAATTTGGTATATGTTTGACTATGGCTTACTTAATCGATTCATCGATGTATGTGGCTCACTTGCCTTTGTAAGTGAAAGCCCTAGTTAATATATACATAATTTAACCTAGAATTGATTATTAATAGGTTTTATCAAATAAGTTGCATGTGGCTACTTGTTTACGCATATTAATTGTTAGTTATGTGCGCATTGTTTTAGTTGTTTATTTTTTATTTTGTTACTTGTTTGTTTATTATGTTTGACAAGTTTTAAGCAAAGGGTAATTTCATGAATAGAAAAATAAATTGGACTAAACAATGGTGAAATTTGATTTGTTTTTGAAGAGTTAAAATTTTCATAAGTTTAATTGAGTGATGAGTTTTGGTACAAATAGTGAGAACGGCACATCCAATTTTGACAAACTATAAGAGGGGTATAAGGAGGGGAGCGCATTAAATTGTGACCCGAAAGAAGGAGGTTAATTGCTTCGCGCTGACCAAATTCTCCGCTTCTTTGTGCGTCAAATTGGAGTTACCAAGTAGGCTATTTTATGTACAAAATCATCTTAAGGGTGAATTAGCTTTAATTCCATGCGCCACTTTGTGGTAATTATCCGAAACACTAAGTCTTTGGACTTATGCAAAAGTACGATATAATGGACGATAATTAAAGGTAAATTCTTTGATTGGTGAAACCAATACCTCAATCAAAACTTTGTTAATTTAATCTTAGTGAATTGGTTAATAAAAGGTTTTTATTAAAAACTATTGATACGAAGTTGTATGCATGCTTCTTCGTACATATTTGATTTGACACCATAAATCAAAACTAGTACCCTTTAAAATTAAGTTAGTGCCATCTAGTTAAAGGAACACTTGAAGTTGCAATTTACGTCATGTGAGAACTTGGCGAGATTGTGATGGAAAGGTAAATCTTCATGTGAAGTCAGACCTTGCATGGACACATTTGCAGTTCTTTAAATTAGACGACTTAAATTGAGTAGTAAGTGAGAACTGGACTCAAGGCACAAGATGGGGATAAAACATGTTTACATTTGCAATGTTGTTGGTAATGTAAATCCCATAATGATCTAGGAATTGGAAAAGGTTTGCCAATTATTGTTCGACAGATTACCTTATTATGTGCTTTCATTACTAGCAGATCAACTGATGTAATGGAACTATGATAATTTGGATCCTAGTTTTCGAGAAAATTCTATGGTTATATGAATATTACCTTGGGTATTTTATTTTCTTGAAAAGTTTAATTATCGAAAATACTAAAATTGAATTTTGCTAATTCTTTAAATGTATTAATGCAACATTAAACCGTAAACGTGGGTTATTCTTGTATTGGTAAATTGATCTACACCTATAAGGGTTTTTGGTAGAGTCAACTTTACTAAAAGAATAAACCTAGTCCTCTTTTCATAAGAAAATAGTGAGATTCAATCCTATTCCTTTTCATGAATGAGAAAGGTATGATAGGAAAATTAGAATTGTCTAAATTCTAAATACATAACTCATAAGCAAATTTTAATAGTTAAGAAAATTGCACATTTTATGAGTTATTAAATTAGAAGCTAGACTAATTTACTGCAAAATTGGTAAAAGACAAACTAGTATATTTTATCTAGTTGTTGTGCTTTGACCATTTAAAGGTACTACATACAATTGTTGGAATGGTAGAACTATTAAGGAAGAAATTGCATGCCCAATTTTTCAAGTTAATAGCATTGATGGATAATCCATCATCTACATAGTAGAATACACTCTTTTAGTACATAAGTAATTGTTATGTATGGACTTTCTCAAAGGTGTAGGAAGTAAATAGCACACTATTTTCTTTCACTGGTTAATGAAACACTTACAATGTTGTCAAATCCATTGGGAGCATTGTGTTCTTATTACTGAATAAAGAATTATTGTAATGATCTCTAATTCAGTGGGAGCTACAAGCTTTGTCATCTTGGTAGTAATCTACATTATCTCTAGAATGTCTTAAGATAATTACTTTCCACTTGTAGACACTTATGTTTTTAAGGATAGTTATGAACATTTCCTTATTAGACAGTGGCATTCTACATCTACTAGTTATGGTAATATCAATGACACAATCATATTGATCACATAAACAAACATATGTCGTGTTGTTTATCTGCTACATGATGTTGTTTCATGCACAAGTGGGAGAAATCTTTATTGTGTGCAAGGTACAACACATAGAAATATGATTTAAAGGATTCTCTTGACCGCAAGGTAAGAGACTAACATTCTAATATGACTTATACATATCTAATCCAAGAAACACTTGGTGTTGCAATTTACGTTATGTGAGAGCTTAGCTAGATTGCAACAACAAGGTAAATCTCCATGTTACGTGAGATCGTATCTGGAATAAATTTACAGTTTCTAAATTAGACAAGTATTTAGAACATGTGTCAAGATGATATATAAGACTACTTCAAACTAAATATTTATGTATTATTAGAATGACATAAATAAATGAAGTAATCTAATACTACTTCAATTTGTATATTTATGTATTTTGGAATGACATAAATAAATGAAGAAATAATGTAGTCCTACATTATTGTGAAGTAATAAATTAACTTGAAATTACTATTGAAACCAAGAGTTGTGTTCATAATTACTTTAGTTAAACATGTTTATGATTCATTGTAAAGACATAAACATGAAGTCTTTTAAGACTTATAATAAAGTAAGACGTTAACTTGTTATGTTTTTTAATTAAGACATATACAAGAAGTCATTGAGTTGATCAATGATTTATAACGTATAATGGGATTATAACAGTTTATGTTTTCTTGATGAGACATGGATATGAAGTGACTTGGTCAAAGAGTACTTGTGTTATAAAGCATGCAATTGGCTTGGAAAGTCTATTATACCATTAAGTTGACTTAGTTGGTAAATAGGTAAGCCAAAAGGAATATGTTTATCTTATATATTGTTAGATTGTCTTACAATATTAATTCTAATGAAATACCACAAGCTAATGGTATGTTCAGTTAGGAGAATCAAACTCTATTTGATTTGTTTGATTCAAGATAACCATAACTTCTTTCTTAAAAGTAATCAAGGTTAGAAAATTGAGTATGGATTGAATATACTCAATAAGACTCCAACCTAGAAGATTAATAAAACACCATTTTATTATGGAATGTGATGAATCACATTAAGTTTTAAAATTGAAGATTCTGAATTTGTTAAACTTCTTATGAAGAGTGATTATTAACAAACTAAAGTCAGGAACTGTCAATGTGTATTTGTAATGTCCCAAAAGAGAACATTGTATTGTTGCTCTACTTGCTAAGTATTTATAGATAGTCTATATATTACAAAAGGCAAATGGGAGTTTTTTTTATCTTGAAAGATAAAATTACAAGATAAATAATCTTCTAAAACACACTAGTAAATATCATGATGAGGCTAGACATGAAATGTTAACCTCAAGATGATGGAATTTTCATTCATAGATCTGCAAGGATATCTCAGATATTTGATTTATATGTTGAGAAATATGAGTTACAGGATTATGGTAAACCTGATAATCATTATGATGTATTACCAAATATTGATTTGGGTAAAT
The DNA here is from genome assembly GCA_022545495.1 of Chrysanthemum lavandulifolium. NCBI lineage: Eukaryota > Viridiplantae > Streptophyta > Magnoliopsida > Asterales > Asteraceae > Chrysanthemum > Chrysanthemum lavandulifolium. The sequence goes on from CM040242.1 coordinate 269,278,719, forward strand.
TACTCATACTATGAATGTTAAAGATGTTGTCCATAAAGATAATCAATTTTTGGAAACTTGGTTTATCTTAATAGTTAGACTAGAGAATGAAGATGAGTTTCTTCAAAGAGATGGAAAACCCTAGTGGTTTAAATCTCTGTGTAGAAATCATATGGACAATATTGTACACATATTTAATGCATGTCTTATGACAAGATTATTAATCATACTTAAGCAATTAATTATGATTGAATATTCTTTCCTAGACACATTAAATATATAAAGATGATAATTGTCATTCTTATTTTCATTAATATGAAAAATGACAATGGAATATCAAAACTCTTTCTTGAAAAATTACTTGAGCGAGGACGGTAAGTAATCGAAAGGTTTTTTGAATTCATATAATCTTTGGAAGTGTACAAAGTGCAATAATCCATGAATGGATAAATGCATGCATCTATGAAATTATTCTTATGTTTAATTATTAAATCCTAGTTTTGATTTATAATTGAAATAAGATAAATTTTAAGTATTCCTGAAAGCTAGTGGGAGTATTATGTTAAGTTTCTTAAATCTTATATGTTGTATAACATATGGGAAGTAACATTCCATGTAAGTTAAATGTTAAGTCTTAGTTTGGAATGAAACTTCACTTGTAAGATTTAAGAAATTAAAACATACAACCCTGGAATATATGTTTATTGTTAATAAATATGTGCGGTAAAATAAATGATTCTAATAAAACATGATATATTATTTGGGAAATGGATACATATTTTTTGATAAGATAGAACATGAATGAAATATAAGTTTGACCTGTAGATTCATCATGTACATCATGTAGTGTATTAAAATTGTTGTATCATTCTTGAATGAGAGATGATTTGACAACATTGATATCTAACTAAAAGTTATTAGATAACTTGTGTAATAAATATTCTAATAGAATTACATCCTCAACATGGAATTGCTCCTAGATTCTATGGATGAAAAATATGTCAATTGTTGTGCAAATTGTCATCATACAAACTTGAAAGTTTGGAAGGCATCAAACATTACACAATAAGATATTAAAGTTTACGGATTTTTAAAGAGCATATTGTTGTTTGTATACAATGATGCTGGTTTAATTGAGATGACACTCAATACTAGTCATGGTAGGATTTCATCCTTGTTAATGGCCATGTGAACTAGTTGTGCTTATCTAAGAGCACAGTTGCATTATACATTAAAGAATAAGAATACTTTAAACTTTAAAATGTTTGAAAGTTTAATTGTCATAAATTGGTGGTAGAGGATGTCACACACTTTATGAATTATTATGTGGATTGTTGAATGCACACATACAAGAACTTCACTAATTGAATTCTTGAAATAAGTATTCTCAAAATTACGATAGATCAAGTTGGTTGATTTATGCCTTGTCAACAAGTATGATTGTCATTACTTGAGGCATAATTCATCAACTGGAATTTTCATGCATTGATCTATTTAGTATTTGGATAAGGGATGTTAAACAATTATTATAATGAATTAAAATACTTGGTATGTTTGATTTTATAATATATTGTATCCTATATTTGCATGTTTAATCCGTGAATAAATTTATTTATTCTAAATCGTCCGTTGTCAATTAATGATATGGGAGTATCATTAAACTAAGACAAATCTGAGTGATTTGGTAGAATATACTTAAAAGTATATTGATGAGAAAGCATACCAATTTCAGATGATATTCAATGAATTGAATATAGGACTTATCCCAACTACATGATTTTACTTTATGGATATTGTTATTAAGTAAATCATGAATAGTTATCCTCATACTTGATATACCCGATAAGTGTCATGAATGTAGAGCACTTCCGTGGAACAACTTAACGCTAAACGTAACTGGTAGTCATAAGGGTTGTTTTCAGAAGTGTTGCAAAGTTTGTGAGTTATTATTGTAGTCAAGATAGAATTTGTTCCTTCAAATTTATTTTGGAGTTTAATCTTCTTTGGGCCCTCGTAGGGTTGACAAGATGTTTGTGTGGCCATGCCCAAGATCTCCCCTGAATATGTTCAGAAGATTTGGTAATCTTGCTCAATTACTTACAACGAGAAACAGAATGGTTGAATAAAGAATGACTTAAATCCATATCTTTATTTAACATGGTATTAGAAACAAAAGGATAATAATAATGAGAAATCATTAAAAGGTTTTCCAGGAGCCTTACTCGAGTTGTACTAGAGGCATCGAAGTGCTGCTAGACGCTAACCGATGTGATCACACTATTAAGATATGTCCAAGTGGGAGTTGTTGGTTTAATGGACATAAATTAATAGATGTGTGTTAGGATCGAACTCGAGACCACGGGATTGCACACTTTACGTATGAGAATTAAAGTTATAATAATTAAATATAAAATGTTATATTTAGTTATTATTTACAAAACGATATAACGACGTTAAGTAATTAAACGTAATGGACTAACGATCGTTAAATGTTAAAAGGAAGGACTAAATATGAAATTAGATGTCAAGAAGGTTCTAGAACCCATTATGGGTTTCCATAACCGATTGGATGGGGGTTCCATAAACCCAATTCAACCTAACTTGGACTCTAAGTTTCTTCACTGTATAAATACAAGGCCTAGGGTCATTGTAAATTAACTCTTGTACACCTAAACCTAAAACCTAAATTTGTTTTTGTGTTTTTGGTTCAACCGATCGATCAAACACCCCTAGGGTCGATCACTTTGTTTTTCCAAAACAAAATTGTTTTGTGTTAATTAAACTAGCATTTACTTTAATTTGTTAATAGTACGTGTGTACAAGAACGTGGTACTAACACACTATTGTTAGTATCTTGGATTGAATTACAAAACGGTAAGGGGTAATTCTTATAATCCTATAAACCTTAATTAGGGTTCATCTCAATTGCTAGTTTAAAGGAATTGATTCTTGTTTAGCTAGAATCAAAAGTACGCATACTTTATGTTTTAGTTAATTAATTATTCATTATATGTTCTTTACGCTCCGCATGTGTACTTGATGTTTATTGTTTATATTTATGAGTAGTCATGTTATATAATTCCAACAATGCAAAACGACGCCGATAATTCTTTTTCGTGACGGTATAATTTTGTTGGCACTATTCGGTGTCTTGCTAGCAAAATATATAGGCCGAAAATATTTTCCTTCGCTGACCTAGGGACGGCTCCAACAAACAAAATCGCTTGCGTCGCATTATAAGTTCAAGGGTAGTGACCAATTAGGTGAGACCATGATCGAGCACTAGTAAGTTGAGATTTCGGTGTTTCAAAGCTTTTATGCAATCAAACATTGAAGTCAAAGATAGATTCTTTCTCAAGAAGTTTCGTCATTGGACGAGATATTTTGGAAAATCTTTGATGAATCAACAGAAAACCAAGATGTCCTAAAAACTTCTAACGGCTTTGACGTTAGTTGGTGGTGGAAGTTTTGAGATTACATCGACCTTTGCTTTGTCTACTTCCATTCCAGATCGGAGATTTTGTGGCCAAGCACAATTCCTTGGTTACCATAAAGTGGCATTTCTCCCGATTGAGAACAAGATGTGCGACCGCATCTTTCGTGGTTGAGAATCACGGTTGTCATCCCTTGGTCGATGGATTTTACTACTTCAAGAATTTGGGATGGTAGATCGTCAGTTCGTGGTTGAGAATCACGGTTGTCATCCCTTGGTCGGCGATCTTGCCAATTTCCAGAATTTCGACCGTAATAATTACTACGATATCCTCCTCCACGGTATCCTCCGTGAGCATAACTTGCTTCTCCTTCCTTCGGTCCACCCATAGGTTTATCGTTGCACTCGGACGATGGATGATTTCCTCCACAATTGTTGCATCCGTCTCGCATTTCTTTCATTTCATCTTTGATATCTTTGTATTGCGAGTCGATTTTTGAGGTTAACGCTTCCATCTTCTCCATGAGTTTTAAGGTATCGATGTTTTCGACAAAAGCAACGGTTTTCGGAGAGGTTTGGTTTGGAATCTTTGGACCAATCAAGTTTGAGAAGTACTCGATCTTGAGCAATTGATGTGCATCGTTGGGAGTCTTATAGAGAAAAATTCCTCCAAAGATCAAGGATGCCTTGAGAGATTTCATCTAATCCATGGTAAAAGATTTGGATAATGGTTCCTTTTGATAGCCCATGTCCATGACAACCACGGCAAATCTTTCATTCGAAGCCAAGCTTCGACAAGTGATTCGTTTGGGTTTTGGTTGAAAGCATCTAATTTCTCCCATTAATCGATCAAACATGGCGGTGGAAAGAATCGCTTACAAAAGCTTGCCTCATCTCCTCCCAAGTATTGATGATTCACAGGGTTAATTCATTGTACCATACTTTAGCATTGTTAAATCATTTGTCACTAATGAATTGAAACTAACCATTGTTAAGAATACTTTCGTCCATTGAACTCAACAATGATCAACCAAAACAATAAACAAGAACAAGTTCCAATTCAACCAAATATGATGTTATCAACATATTCCAAACAAACACTACACTTATCCAAACATCCTTTTATCACAAGTTCTCATATGAAATAAACAAGTATCACATAATCAACACAACCAAAGAACCAAACATGAATCATAGCATTCAACATCATAAAAGTAACAAGGATTTACCCAAAGTAAGATTACATTAGGCAATGGTGAAGGATTATAGCACTCCTTCAAGCCTCCAATCAACTACAACTTCTAACCAAGCATACTCGGAAATGGCGGAGGTTTGTGGTCTTTTGGAGAGATAAATTGGTGGAAATTCGTCCTTAAGGGTGGAGGCAAGAATTACACACACAAAACTAACCAAAATGGTCTTATTTATAGGTAGAAGCCACCCTTAGCCACCAAGTAAGTTTCTTGGGCACAAAGTGTCATAAAGTAGCAGATTTAGGAGTTATTAGAGCCATATGATCGGACTTGAGGCTTAATGACACTTAATATTGCATTAAACATGACTTGGGGAGGTCAGCATGGCGTAACCGTTTCGGTTGGCTCCAACCGATCCGTTGCGACTTTTGACAGAAAAGGTCAAAACCAAATTTGTATATCTTTCTCTTAGCTTTACGTGCCATGACGGGAGGTCAAACGGAGTCCGTATGCAAAGTTATGGCCAAAATGGTGAAGGTGTGTCAGAACAACGAGGCTTCCAATATTTCTTCGTTTAAGCTTCTTTTCTTCATTTCTTTCTCGTTTTCCTTCTTGAACTTTATTCTTGAGTCTTTGGACCACTAACTTGATAACTTTACCTTCTCGAATATACTCCACAAGTCTTGCTTTTGTCGAGAACTCTTCAGATATGGAGAAATCTTCGTATTTTACTTCTTTTTCCGTCTTTTTCTCCACTTTCCTGTACTTGGCTACAAATGAACTAGCAAACATACTTTTGTACGATTAAGCATTAAAAGCATATGATTATAGCCAAATAACACACATAAAAGCACGAATAACGCTACTAAAAACATGCACAATTTGAGCGTTATCAAATTCCCCCACACTTAAACTTTGCTTGCCCTCAAGCAAATCTAAGAAAAGAAAAATAGAAAGACAAACCTAAATGACAAACGAAAATAAAAATAAAAATCGATTTTTTTTTTTTTTTTTATAACAATCATAAAAATAAGCGAAAAATGAGCGCAAACTCCCCCACACTTAAGGTTTTGCTTGCCCTCAAGCAAATCTAGAAATTAAGAAAAAAATCCCACATGGTGCATGAAAGATGATTAGAAAAATGCGATGCAAATCTACCAAGTACAAGTACGAGATATGATTCATCGTTTTAAGCTTTTAGAGGTGAAAAACCGAGATGTTTGACAATACCTTATAAATTTTCTCGCTTGATAACATGGCTAAGCACCTCACGAAAAAGAATGAAGTATAATTCACTCAACACTCAATTTATTTGTGATGGATAATATTAAGGAATAGGACACTCATATTGCTCAGTCATGATCTAAATATTACCATAGGCTTGTACAAGAAACAAAACTCCACCGACGTGGCGTAAGCACCAAGTGTAAACATCTAAAGAGGGCTTTTATTCGGGTTATAACGATAGGCTTAGGGTGAATAAAGGGTATGGATAAGGCATGAGATTATTTTATGAAATTGGTGTAAAAAGATAAAAAAAAAAAAAAAATCAAGTCTAATACCCATGTTGCTAGTTACCGAACAATCCGCAAACCCGAAAATGATTATAGTTACTAACTTTTCTTCACATATCGATCACCAAATATATATATCACGTCTTAGCACATTGGCTAATCGATATCTCAAACATACTTCATCTTCCTTCAACTTCATAATAATATAGCACATTGGCTATAATTGTCATCATATATATATATATATATATATATATATATATATATATATATATATATATATATATATATATATATATATATATATATATATATATATATATATATTTTTTTCATTTTTCGATGACTTATTCTTTTTCCTTTTTTTTCATATTTTTTTTTCACATACGTCACATCTCCCCCACACTTCGTATAAGCATACACCACAAAAATACAAATAAGAAGCTGCAGTCTTCATCTTTGTCGGAATGACACACACGAATGACAAAGTGCGGCTAACTCATAATCATCAAAAACAATCCAACATGCCAAGCAACTAGCAACCAACCGTTTAGACATTGACAAGGGGTAGACTAAGGTTTAAAGTGTAAAATATTTTGTATTTTTGGATGTAACAAAAGAATGGGATGGCTCAGAGGGTGTACTAAGGGTATCTAGCACTAAAGATGGCGCTAACAAATGGGTCCATATGGGTGGTTAACTAACCGATGTGGCTAGCTAATATATCATTAGATGTAAACGGAAGGCCATTTGGGTTTTATTCCTAAGGTTGCCTCTTTATCACGCATAAACACTTATATCACACGAATGTGATCTTCTCATGATCTCGTAATGATTTACAAGTACAAGTTCTAGAATAAATAAAATCACCAAGACACTCATAGCAAAGATCCAAGCATAAAAAATGTATGCTATATATGAAAAGACTCAAATCCTCACAATTTAGTGGAAGGGCTATAATATGTGCTAGCAAATGTCATCGATCCCGAATGGATTGCAATATTAATCGGGACACATCTTAAGTTTTCAAAATTACCGATTTCACGATGGGTTGATCCATTATTCTAATATATCAACCTATACGCGTGAAAACAACTAGATCATAAGTGGCAAACAAGTTCACAAAATTAAAATTGGCCCAAACATTTTGGATTTTAAAAACTAGTTTCGCTTTTCTTATTTAACTTTCCCCCACACTTAAGTTAAGCATAATCCTCAATATGAAAAATAAACTTCAAAGCATGTAAGATAGGAAAATGAAATAATAAATCCAAGAGAAACGAAACCTCCCGGCCAAAGAAATCGCGATCGAACTCAAATGATAAGATCTTAAGCAAAGGCTAGCATAAGCGTGTGAGATCAATCGATTTCTCTTTCAACCAAACATGTCCAATCAAGAGTGTAAGGTTCACGATCCAACCAATCCTTCCTCCAAGAGTTTATTCAATGCAAAAATAAACTAAACTACAAACGCGTAAAATCCTAAAACTCACTTCGTAGGAATCACGGTTGCATTTAGCGTATGCAACAAGCCTTTAAACCCCTCGGTGGGCCGAGTGGACGAGTTATAGTCTCGTGAGGGTTTCGATGAACATACCCACAAAGTTCAAAACACTTTTATTTTTAAAACACATGTACTTATTTATTCACAATGTACCAAATTAACAAAACCTAAAATGGAAAACCAAATAAAAGAAATGATACTCTTGCAAAACAAAAAGACATTTAAACTTATTTAATCTAAACACAAACACACAAAAACAAAAATTGAAAACCGATTTTTTTTTAGATTAGTCCAACCGATCCGGTTACGGGAGTGACCGATCGGTTGGAATGAACTAAATCATGACCAATCCTTCCAACCGAACCGGTTCGGGTTATGACCGATCGGTCGGAGGAGTTTTTCTAAATTATTATTATTATTATTTTTTATATATATATATTTTTTTAGAGAACTAGTTTTATTTCAAAACTTTTATTGATAAAATGAAACAAGGACACAAAAGGTTCTGAACACAAAATAAACACAACTAAACTAAACACATAAACACATAAACTAGAAGATGACCAAAAACATAACACGACACTTAAAACAAATTAACGCACGATCACAGAAAAAATGACAATCACATAGATGCAAGCACACACAATTAGTTACGTAACACAAATCAAACAAGAGAATCTAAATAAGATAGCCTTATTCAAAATTAATACGAAACTAATATAAAAATAACAAAAACAAATAACATAGAGACATGCAAGAGATCATATAACATATAAAACATAGAACACAAGAAACAAGAAAAAAACAAAATGGAATTTTTTTATTTTTATTTTTATTTATTTATTTATTTTTTAACAGAACACACAACCGGATCCGTTACGGGTAGTGACCGATCGGTTGTAGTGGTTTTATTAATCTGAGGCTTCCAACCGATCCGGTTGGAGTGCCAACCGATTCGGTTAGAGTGATCAGGTGGTTTTGGTGGGTTTTTCGCAAACATTTTCGAGCAACTTAGAAAGCAATCATTGAAATGAGCATTTTAGAACACATGAAACGAAATCCCAACATCAAAACTTGATTTTGATTCCAAGATCAATTGATCAATTATGAGAAAATGAGAGATTTTAAGAAAAAGACAAGCATTCAAGCAAACATCATGAGCAAACATCAAGAGCAATCAATTCAACAAGCAAACAAACACAAGAATACAAACGCAGTCCCGCAGTGCGCCTAAAACTTGATGTGCCGGTTGGTGCAAGTTTTAAATTTATAAAAGGTGAATTACCAATATTACCAATAACACATACGAGCAAGTATACTCGTCCGTTATAGCAAGATTATGAAGGTAAGTCGGGATCATTCGCAGGGATTTGAGTGAATCTAAACACAAGTTTGAATTAACGGAGTCTATCCAAAACATATAATAAAGCAAATAGATATAATGTAATTCAGATGATTAAAAACTACACTTGCTTAAACTAGTTTCATATCATATATTAATGTGATTGTGTTAACCTCTTAACATGTTGGTTATGATAATTAGTTGGAAGACTAATCTATTGTTCTTACAAGTTAAACCTTCGTCAAGATTTTAGTTTATAAAAACAAGCATTAAGTTTAACCTATCAATTCAAGATCAATTCAAGTTTCATAAGTCTACATACATAAACTTAAACACAAAAACATCCACTTGTTCATCAAATTGCTTAAGAAATGGTCAATACAAAAGGTAACCGATCATAGATAAAAGGCTACAATTGATTCTCAACAACTAATCTTACGACCATTTAGATGTTTCCAACCAATCCAATTTGATAATCAAAAAGCGTTTCTATTACAACCACACCTTAGATCCTTTATGTAATCAAGAATAATGGGTAAAAACAATCATCCATAGACAAAATGATTATGACTAGTTGAATAACACGAAGTTCTTTTGACCCCAACGATTATTGTCAATTAGCCAAACTTGATTAACAAATGTCACTATGAAACTTTAACACAATTGGATCTTAGAATCAACTTGAAATTGAATTAAAACATGTTAACACAATCACTAACTAATCATATGATAATTAACATCATTTAAGCAAGTGCATAAAGAAACTAGCCACTCATAGCAAACATAAACATAAACTCAGAACTTTGAATATTAGAAAACATGATTGAAAGTCTTACAATGCTTGGAATAAGATTACAAATGGTGTAGTAATGATTCCCAAAGTATTGAGGTGGACTTCTTGGTGATTTGGCCTCCAAATGGTAAACTTCTGGATCTCCAAACTTCTCTGGACTTCTAAGGACGAATTTTGAGAGCTTAAGGCTTTGTTTGATGAGTAGAGAGATTTGTATTATAAGTTGTTGTCTCTAATGCTCACAATTAGCCTCTATTTATACTAATTCCAAGGCCTAGGGTATTAAATGCTGAACTTGGCCATCAAGGAGTGAGGAAGGGACTAGAATACACCAAGAGAAGGACCTAGAATCGTTTGGATGCAAAGGGGAAGCTTAGTGATGAAGATTTGGCAATCGCAGCTTCTCCAACCGGATCGGTCATACGACCAACCGATCCGGTTGGTCTTCAATAACGACTAGCCGACCGATCCGGTTGCGGTTGCGACCGATCGGTTGGCGATGGTAAAACACTTATTCGACGAATTCCAACCGATCCGGTTGCGGGTGTAACCGGATCCGGTTGGATCTTCGAGATACAAAACTTGATCTTCTTTGATTCTTCAATCAACGAGGCCTTGAGATACTGATTTAGTCTTGTTGAAATGGGACTCTTCGCTAAGGTGAATATTTCTTCTTTTTCCTCCCTTTCCCTGCACTTGGTTATGAACACTAGACAAACGTCTCTAGATACGATTAAGTACTAAAATCACGCAAATATAACCAAATAATGATATAAAAGTACACATAACGCTACTAAAACATGCACAATCCGAGCGTTATCAAATTCCCCACACTTAAACTTTGCTTGCCCTCAAGCAAATCTAGGAAAACATCCACCGTACAAGATCGTGATTATGAAAATGTGATGCAAATCAACCAAGTATAAATACGAGAGAGGTTTCATCAATTACGCTTTATAAAGGTGAAATATCAAGATGTTTGACAATATCCAATGATTTTCTTGCATGATTAACATTTCAGAACACCTCACGAAAAATAACGGAATATAATTCACTCAATCACTCATTTTTAGTGGAGTAACAAGATAAATCACACTCATTGCTCAGTCATGATTTGATTATTACCATAAGCTTGTACAAGAAACAAAACTCCACCGACGTGGCGTGAGCACCAAGTAAAAACATCTAAAGAGGGCTTTTATTCGGGTTATAATGATATGGTTAAGGGTTAAGGGTATGGATAAGGCATGGGAATGTTATGAAATTGGTGTTAAAATAAAAATGAAATCAAGTCTAATACTTATGTTGCTAGCTATCAAACATTCCACTAACCAAGTAAATGATTATAGCTTTGCTTTCTTCTTTTACACTTTCCACAGCTTTTCACTTTGCCATGACAATTATTCTACGATCATAGCTCATTGGCTATTATTTTCTCATACTTTTTTTTTTTTTTTTTTTTTTTTTTAACATAAACTCATATGGCTCAATCAATCACATAGGATGTGGTACTCATAATCATTTGAACAATCTTCACTTTCCGGTAACTAGCAACCAACCGTTTAGACATTGATATGGGTAGGCTAAGGTTTAAAGTGTAAAATCTTTTGTATTTTTCGGGTGAAGCAAAATGAAAGGGATGGCTCGAATGTGTAACTAGAGGTATCTAGTGCTAAAATGAGCACTACAAATGGATTCATGTGGTGGTTAACTAACCAATGAGGCTAGCTAATATATCATTAGATGTAAAATGGAAGGCCATTTGGGTTAAATCCTAAGGTGCCTCTTTATCACACCTAATTCACTTATATCGCACAAATGCAATCTCATCGATGTCCGGTAATGATTTACAAGCACAAGTTCTAGAATAAATAAAATCACCAAGACACTCACAAGAAAAGATCCAAGCATAAAAGATGTATGCTAATAAGAAATCGGCTCAAATCCTTACAATTTAGTGGAAAGGGTATAATATGTGTTAGCAAATGTTTATCGATCCCGAATGGATTGCAATAGTAATCGGAACACATCTCGAAGTTTCAAATATTACCAATTTTACCAATTGGAATGATCCGGTTATTCTAATAGATAATCCTAAAAGTGTGAAAACAACTAGATCACAAGGCAAACAAAATTTTAAATTTAAGCATGAAAACTCTAATTTTTCCTATTCACCCCCACACTTAAGTTAGACATTGTCCTCAATGAAAAGCGAACTTCAAAGTATAGAAATAGGGAAAATAGAGATGAAACCAGATATGTCAACGAGTTTATCGACTTAAAATTCTTTCTTCATTCTGGCGTCCATTGGAGAAATCATCACCGCACACAATCTTATAAACAAACAAAAGGTTTTATTAAAGGATGGCACCCCACACTTAAGTTCAACCAAAGGTTAAAACTTTGGGAGTGACCACGAAAATTAAATCAAACACACGGGTTGCCTCCCGAGAAGCGCTTGATTTATTACCGAGTCCTCACCTGACTCGAATCTTCCCGATTTATTTAGTTGCAAGGGCAGCTTTGAACATTGTAAAGTTCGAGGATGTACATGAATTCTTCACCAAGTAGCTTCAATATCGTCCCAGCATTTAACTCGTGAGATGGTTTCCATGGAACAGTTTGTGGGATTCTTCACGGAAATGGTGCTACAAAGGTGATAGTTTCAATTCATTCTCATGGTGTCTCAGGACAACGTCGAATCGAAACTTCTTTCATTTGCTCCTTGTCGTAATATAATTTGATTCGTGTCCATTAACAATGAAACTTCCACCTTGTTTGTCATAGAGTTCGACATACCCGGATGGATATCCATGTTTAACGACATATGGTCCAAACCATTTTGGTTGTAACTTAGAGCTTTGAATTTAAATTTCATGTTAAAAGCGTAACTTTATCTCCGGCTTTGAATTCTTTTCGAATTCGTAGCTTTTATCATGATAAGCTTTTGTTCGGCTTTATACGTTTGGAGTTTTCATAAGCTTGGAGTCTTAATTCATCGAGTTCGTGCAATTGCGTAAATCTTTTCTCCGACTATTTTGAGATCGGTGTTACAATGTCTCGGCGCCCAATAAGCACGATGGTCAACTTCGAATGGCAAATGACAAGTCTTCCCATACAAGAGTCTCGTAAGAGTTGTGCCAATTGGTGTTTTATAAGCCGTCTGAAATGCCCACGAGCATCGTCAAGTTTTCTTGCCCATAATGAAGGATTGTCTTTTCTTGTTTTTCCGGTATTCTTTGAGAGCTCATTGGTATTTTCGACTTGACCTTTGGTTTGTGGATGATAGCGATGCAAATCGATGATGAACTCCATATCTTTTCATGGTTTCTCCATTTGTTGATTGCGAAATGAGTTCCTCGATCGCTTATGAGTGCTTTGGGAATTCCATAACGAGCGAAAAGCTTTTGAGAAAATTAACGACGACACGAGCATCGTTTGTTGGTAAAGCTTGACACGCCCATTTGGACACGTAATCTATAGCGAGAATGTATTGAATTTGTTGGATTTAGGGAAGGGTCCCATGAAATCTATTCCCAAATGTCGAATATTTCACACACTTGAATGCTTGTTAATGGCATTTCATCTCCGAGAGAGATTGGTTGTTCTTTGACAAGCGTCACAATTTTGAACAAGTGTATGCACTTCTTTGAATATTGTTGGCCAATAGAATCCAAAGATCAAAACTTTCTTAGGCGTGGTGGAAGGACCATAATGTCCCCAGTTGGGCCATGATGACATTCGTCAAGAATTTTTCGGTTTTGGAACCAAAAATACATCTTCGGATCATCCCATCGGACACATTTTGAAAAGATATGGTTCTTCCCAAAGTAGTATTTGAGTTCAAAAGAATTTACTTCTTTGAGCATGAGTTAGACCTTTTCGAGAATTCCTCCGCGAGGTAATTCGCAAAGTCGACAAACCAAGGATCGTCGGTTTCATCGATGGTCATGAGAGTTTCATCGGAAAATAATCATCGATTTCTTATTCTTTAATTCCTCAAGATTGGGATTTTCGGCGAGATAAGTGATCGTGACAAGATTCTCCGCTCCTTTCTTATCTTTGATTTCGATGTCAAATTCTTGAAGTAGTAAAATCCATCGAATAAGACGAGGTTTAGCATCTTGCTTGGTAAATGATATTTGGTTGAATGATCGGTAAAACGACTATTTTGAGAGCACAAGATATGATCCGAATTTGTCGAATGCAAAAGCGATGACCGATAATTCTTTTCGGTGACGGTATAATTTTTTGGGCACTATTCAAAGGTCTTGCTAGCAAAATATATAGGCGAAAATATTTTCCTTCAAGCGTTGACCTAGACGGCTCCAACAACAAAATCGCTGCGTCGCACATAAGTTCGAAGGGTAGTGACCAATTAGGTGAGACCATGATCGAGCACTAGTAAGTTGAGATTTCAAGTGTTTGAAAGCTTTTATGCAATCAAGATTGAAGTCAAAGATAGATTCTTTCTCAAGAAGTTTCGTCATTGGACGACATATTTTGGAAAAATCTTTGATGAATCGGCGGTAAAACCAAAGATGTCCTAAAAACTTCTAACGGCTTTGGCGTTAGTTGGTGGTGGAAGTTTTGAGATTACATCGACCTTTGCTTTGTCTACTTCCATTCCAAGCCTTTGGAGATTTTGTGGCAGCACAATTCCTTGGTTACCATAAAGTGGCATTTCTCCCGATTGAGAACAAGATGTGCGACAAGCATCTTTCGAGCATTTTATCGAGATTAGAAAGACAAGCTTCAAATGAATCTCAAAGATCGAAAAATCATCCATGAAAACTTCCATGGAGGTTTCTAGCATGTCTTGGAATATGGCGATCATACACCTCTCGAAAAGTTGCGGGTGCATTGCAAAGACCAAAGGCATACGCCGATATGCGTAGGTTCCAAAAGGACAAGTAAAGGTGGTCTTTTCTTGATCGTTAGGATCGATGGGAATTTGGAAATATCACGAAAATCCGTCGAGGAAACAAAAGAATTTATTTCTGCTAGTCTTTCAAGCATTTGATCCATGAATGGGAGCGGAAAGTGATCCTTCTCGGTGGCTTTGTTTAACTTACGATAGTCAATACAAACGCGCCAACCGGTGGAGTTCTAGTTGAAACTAGTTCATTTCGCTCATTAGTTACAATCGTCATTCCTCCTTTCTTGGGAACACGATTATGCGGGACTTATCCAAGGCTATCCTCAATTGGGTAAATGATTCCGACATCAAGAAGTTTTATGATTTCCTTTTAACAACTTCTTTCATGTTAGGATTAGTCGGCGTTGACGTTCTACCAGGTTTAATCCCTTCTTCAAAATTGATTTTGTGTTTGCAAAATTGGGGCTAATTCACGGGATATCGGATGTTTTCCAAGCAAAAGCTTGTTTGTGATTTTGAGGACGAAACTAAACTTTCTTTCTCATTATCCTCGAGCAACGAAGATATGACTCTTTGGAAGAAGAGAGTTTTCTTCCAAATAAGCATTTCAAGATGATGCGGGAGAGGTTTGAGTTCGAGATCGGTGGGTGGTTCTTGATAGAGGATTTAATTGCATCTTGTCATTGAAAGTTATTTCTTGAAATTTTCTTCCTCTTCCTCTGCTTTCTTCTTCTTCCGAGTTCTCTCCTTGAATTCTACTTTCATGAAATCATCAAATTCTTTATCAAAATTTGTTTCATTGATTTTTCGAAGTAGTCATGAATGGATCGGATTCGATTCAAGAATGCATCTAACTCCTCATCGGTGACTTCATCAATAACATCGACGTTAAAACAAGTGTCATCACTGGAATGTGGGTAGCGCATTGCTTTATCGATAAGAAAAGTGATTCGATCTTCCCAACCCAAGGTTGAGTTCTTTTCCTTTCACTTTGATAATTGCATCGGCGGTATTTAGGAAAGGTCTTCCTAGAATGAGTGGGACTTTACTATCTTCTTCCATTTCCAAGATTACAAAGTCCACGGAAAAATGAATTTACCGACTTGAACAAGCATATTCTCGTGATTCCTACAGGATATTGATAGGAATGATTTGCCAATCGGATACTCATTTTGTTGGTTTCGAGTTGTTGTTGCACAACTTGGAATAGAGTGAATAAGGCATCAAATTGATACTTGCGCCAAGATCGGCCAAAGCATTGCATTTAACATTATTCCCGAAAGTACATGGAATAAGAAAGCTCCTGTGATCTCCGAGTTTTGGTGGGATTTTGTTTTGAACTATAGTGAGCATTCTTCGTTAAGAAAAGTCTGCGATATTTGCTCAAGCTTGCTTTTGTTATTAAGTTCTTTCAAAAATTTCCGTAATTGGGCATTCGGCTATAACATCAACGAGAGAAACATTGAGTCTAACCTCTTTGATTATTTCAATAAACTTCTTATAACGCTCTTCCATTTTCTCCTTCTTTAGGCGTTGAGGATAAGGAATTTTTGGTGTATCGCCTTGACGTTTGGAATGTTTTTCTTTTTGGTGGTTTGAGTTGTGTTTGGTTCTTCGTTTTCATCCTCACTATCAATGGTGGCGGGGAGCATTAGGATTAGGTGGTGGATCATACGAGACCACTTCTTGTGAAAACATCATTGATATGTTCATTTCTTGTTTGGGGTGGATGATACGTCTTATCATTTGATGGTTTTGGATTGGATTGAGTGTTACTTGGCAATGAACCGGATGGTCTAGAGGAATGTTGGTCGAAAGTCGCTAAGCTTGTTTTCAAGATCTTGGATAGATGCTTGATGATTTTTCCATCCTTGCTCAACTTTGGCTTTGAGATTGAAAAATTGATTTTGATAAAATCATTTGCGGATTTTTGACCGACCACGAATTCTCTCATGGTTTTTGAATTTGGTTTCTTATGTCTTTTGTCGGGATTTTGGGATGGTGGATCGTCGGTTCGTGGTTGAGAATCACGGTTGTCATCCCTTGGTCGGCGATCTTGCCAATTTTTAATTCGACCGTAATAATTACTACGATATCCTCCTCCACGGTATCCTCCTTGAGCATAACTTGCTTCTCCTTCCTTGATCCACCCATAGGTTTATCGTTGCACTCGGACGATGGATGATTTCCTCCACAATTGTTGCATCCGTCTCGCATTTCTTTCATTTCATCTTTGATATCTTTGTATTGAGTCGATTTTTGAGGTTAACGCTCCATCTTCTCCATGAGTTTTGAGGTATCGGTGTTTTCGACAAAAGCAACGGTTTTCGAAGAGGTTTGGTTTGGAATCTTTGGACCAATCAAGTTTGAGAAGTACTCGATCTTGAGAAATTGATGTGCATCGTTAAGTCTTATAGAAAAATTCCTCCGAGATCAAGGATGCCTTGAGAGATTTCATCTAATCCATGGTAAAAGATTTGGATAATGGTTCCTTTTGATAGCCCATGTCCATGACAACTCTGGCAAATCTTTCATTCGAAGCCAAGCTTCGACAAGTGATTCGTTGGGTTTTGGTTGAAAGCACAAATTTCTCCCATTAATCGATCAAACATGGCGGTGGAAAGAATCGGCTTACAAAAGCTTGGCTCATCTCCTCCCAGTATTGATGATTTACGGGTTAATTCATTGTACCATACTTTAGCATCTCCGCGGTGATGATGGGAAAAGTTTGAGTTTGATGGCATTGACATCGGTGTCGCCATAACGAAACATGCCGCAAATTTCGATGAATTGCAATGTGCTTATGCGGATCGGCCACGCACGGCCATCGAATTGTCGGTCTTTGATCATAGAAATGTGATGTCCCTTCACGGTGAAGTTGTCACCAAGATTAATAGCAATAATAGCACTTTCGGGTGTTGGTGCTACGGCTCGGTTGGTTCCCCACATGGGTTGATCATCCGCCATGGGAAAAGGTAAATTGGTGAAAGGGTTGAAAACAACTTTGGCTTCTACGAGGTTATCAAATGGTGGGTTTGGTACTCTTGGTACATGATTTTCTAATGGTATGAAACGTGTTCTCCTTCTTTTTCGAATCAAACGTTCGGGGTTGGTAAGAGGTGTAATTGGTTCTATTCCCGCTGCTCGAGTGTTCATACAATGACCTAGAGAATCCAGGCAATATCTAAACACACGGACAAACAACGAAAATAGTGGTAAGTATTCCCGCCTGTCACGCGGGTGACCCGGGTTTGATCCCCGGCAACGGCGCCAAAAACTTGATGTGCTTCCACGAGGTTTTAAATTTGTAAACATGAATTACCGGTTAACTAGGAACACATTCGGGCAAGTATACCCTAGTCAAGTTGTAGTATAGTATATGGTAAATCAAGGTCGTCCCAAGAGACTTGGTTGCACTACAAGTGTTGTTTTTTTGTTTAAGCAAGTAACAAGTTGATGGTTATGATTGTCACATATCAAACCAACAAGAAAAGCAATATAAGAACAAGCACGTATCAAGGTCGTGGTTATGATTGTCACGGATCAAACCACTAAGAACAAGCACAAAGAACATACATGTTTAGACAAATGATCACAAGGATATTAGGATGTTTAGTTTGGAAAACATATTATCAAAGATAGAACCTATAATAATAGTTTAGTGTTTTATAAATCAAATGTGCATAAGCCTCAATCAAGTGATCATGTCATGAGCCTTATACCAACAACAACAAAGAATCCCTTTCGGCCATAGACTTTGATGTTATTAATTTGTAAAGTTCCATTTACTTGAAAGATAATGAGAACACATATTCAAAAGATTCCTTTCGCCATAATCCAAATTAAACCTTTACTTGTTATGTTTATTAATTCTCTTGCACAATCGTCACAAAGTACAAGACCAAAATCATTTGTCACTAATGAATTGAAACTAACCATTGTTAAGAATACTTTAGTCCATTGAACTCAACAATGATCAACCAAAACAATAAACAAGAACAAGTTCCAATTCAACCAAATATGATGTTATCAACATATTCCAAACAAACACTACACTTATCCAAACATCCTTTATCACAAGTTCTCATATGAAATAAACAAGTATCACATAATCAACACAACGAAAGAACCAAACATGAATCATAGCATTCAACATCATAAAAGTAACAAGGATTTACCCAAAGTAAGATTACATTAGGCAATGGTGAAGGATTATAGCACTCCTTCAAGCCTCCAATCAACTACAACTTCTAACCAAGCATACTTGAAATGGCGAGGTTTGTGGTCTTTTGGGAGAGATAAATTGGTGGAAATTCGTCCTTAAGGGTGGAGGCAAGAATTACACACACAAAACTAACCAAAAATGGTCTTATTTATAGGTAGAAGCCACCCTTAGCCACCAAGTAAGTTTCTTGGGCACAAAGTGTCATAAAGTAGCAGGTTTAGGAGTTATTAGAGCCATATGATCGGACTTGAGGCTTAATGGCACTTAATATTGCATTAAACATGACTTGGGGAGGTCAGCATGGCGTAACCGTTTCGGTTGGGCTCCAACCGATTCGGTTGCGACTTTTTGACAGAAAAGGTCAAAATCCAAATTTGTATATCTTTCTCTTAGCTTTCCGTGGCCGCGAACGGGAGGTCAAACGGAGCCCGTATGCAAAAGTTATGGCCAAAATGGTGAAGGTGTGTCGGGAACAACGAGGCTTCCAATATTTCTTCGTTTAAGCTTCTTTTCTTCATTTCTTTCTCGTTTTCCTTCTTGAACTTTATTCTTGAGTCTTTGGACCACTAACTTTATAACTTTACCTTCTCGAATATACTCCACAAGTCTTGCTTTTGTCAGGAACTCTTCGTATATGGAGAAATCTTCGTATTTTACTTCTTTTTCCGTCTTTTTCTCCACTTTCCTGTACTTGGCTACAAATGAACTAGCAAACACACTTTTGTACGATTAAGCATTAAAAGCATATGATTATAGCCAAATAACACACATAAAATCACGAATAACGCTACTAAAAACATGCACAATTTGAGCGTTATCAAACCTTAACTCTTTATGGAAACAATTTGATTGTATGATTAGCTTGCCTCCTTGCACTTGTGAGGCTGCAAAACATTTTGAAAAACACAATCAGTTAATCAAATTAATGCAATTTCTTATGGGTCTTGATGACTCCTATGTTCCCATCGAAGCAATATTTTAACGAGAGATCCTTTGCCTAATGTCAAAGCGCTTTCTCTGTTGTCTCGGAGAAGAATCTCACGAAATGTTTCATCGGGAATAGCTCGCTAAACCCAATGCTCGACCTTTCTTTGCAAAAACTTCGATGGTGGAAAATTTTTGATAACAAAAAGGATTTAACAACAATTTTAAAATTACGGTTTTAATCGGTAGCACTCAAACAACAGAGGACCAAACATGAATCTCAAATGTACTAAGCTGCAAAAACACGGTCACTTTGTTGATAGATGTTATGATCGGTTGGTTTTCTGCTTGGATATGTTAAAAGGAATTTTAATTCCAAACCCTTCAGCAGTAACAATGTTTCTGCTGACACTAATCTTTCCACTAATAATGGAACTAGCAACTCTCCTGTCTCTTTGTCTAATGAACAGCTCTCCAGACTTATGAGTCTGCTTAATGACAACAATGTGTCTTCTGCTAATGCCAATGTAGCAGGTAAAATTTTTTCAGGAACCTTCTTTAATGGCAGTGTCAAGTTTAACATAAACTTTGATAAATTTTTTAACAACAACACTAAAACCTTATCTGGAAACATATGTCTTGGTTGGATTGTTGATTCTGGTGCAAATCAGCATATGACTGTTTCTGCAAAAATTTTAATTAATGTTGTTGACATTTCAAATCTTGGTCTAACCGTTGGTCATCCCAATGGTACTCAGGCCTTAATTACTAAAATTGGTGATTTAAAGGTCAATAATGACCTAACTCTTTTTGATGTTCTGGTTGTTCCTGAGTACAATGTCAGTTTGCTGTCTGTTCATAAGATTGCTAGAGACAATAAAATGTTTGTTGGCTTTAATGAATCTAATTGCTATATCTGATTTACATCAAAAAGGATTGTGGGGATTGGTAAACAATGCAATGGGTTATATATGTTTGTTATTGATTCCACATGTAAGATTGCTTCTAATAACTGCATTTCTGTTTGTCATGTTTTTAGAAATATCTGGCATCAAAGACTTGGTCATCCCTCTGACCAAGTCCTACATATACTTAAGTCTACACTTAATCTTGATGGAACCTCTGAATCTGACCATCTCTGTGATACTTGTAATAAAGCTAAACAAACCAGGGAACCATTTCCTCTAAGTGAACATAAATCAACTAAAATTGGTCAACTTGTTCATCTAGATGTATGGGGACCATATAAAGTCACTAGCAGAGATGGTTACACATATTTTTTGACCATTGTTGATGACTATTCTAGGCGATCGGGTTTATATGCTTAAGGAAAGGATGATGTTTATGTTTCCATTGTTAACTTTACTCACATGCTAGCAAATCAATTTGAACACAATGTTAAGATATTCGAGTGATAATGGGACGAATTTGTCAATAACAAACTTCAACACTTCTTTCATGAAAGGAATTTTACATCAAACCTCTTGTGTTTACACACCTCAACAAAATGGTATTGCGAGAGAAAGGAAACATAGGCATCTCCTTAATGTGGCTAGATCCCTTATGTTTCGGGGAATTATCTCTATATCTTTGGCCCGAATGTGTTCTAACACCGCTTATGTCATAAGCAGTTACCTCTTACATGTTGTCCGGCAAGTCTCCCTTCTTTCTTGTGTATGGGCATGACCCTTCACTCTCTCTCCTTAGAGTCTTTGGCTATTTATGCTATGCCACCATTCTCAACATCTCGATAAATTTGGTAGTAGGTCGAAAAAAGTGTCTTTATTGGCTATTCAAATGAGAAAAAGGTTACAAACTCTTGAGCTTAGAAACAAAAATATTTTTATTCGGAGATGTCAAATTTTATGAAACTGTTTTCCTTCAAATGAAAACTCTTTGTCAAAACCTTTTGTTGAAACTTATGTGCCTAAAGATTTAAATCACAAAAATTTCTTTAACTCACAAATAAGTCCCAATGATGAAGGGAGAGTGACATCCTATGATGATGGCACTGTGGTAAATCATCCTACTAGGATTGATGAACCGGTTGCAACATCTATAGATGATAATACACACCCGAGGGCACCATATCACATGAATCACATCCTGGCGATGCATCTTTCGATTCTGGCGATACATCACCGATTCTCATTGAACAAGAAAGAGGCTTGCCACCACCATCGTTAGAAGGTCAACGAGTTTCTAAGTTACCCAAGTAATCTTAATAACTTTATTGTAGAAGGAAAGTCAAATATTGTAAAACCCTAAAATCTCAAACGCGTGAAATGACCATTTTGCCCCTCAAACTTAAAATTTTACCAACTCGGGAAACACGTCAACATCATTTAACAAGTTATGTTATTAATAATATTCCTACATTATGAAATTGATTGACTTATGATATATATATTAAAAGAACATGAATAATTAAAGTCTAAGTAACACTTTTAATATACCAAAATGTACATATTAATCTAGACTTGAATGAGGACCATATACATGATTGAAATGATAAGAATGGAAGTTATTGATTTGGTCTTGAAACCCCCTTGATGGCCGGCCTTACCTCTCCCATATTAACTCACCATATCAATTTTGATTAATCACAATTATCTCATTCCATTTCATTTCAAAATACACAAGAAACCCTAGCTCTCTTTTCTCTCATCATAGTGGCGGCATCATTATTTCTTCATCATTCAATCCGAAAATCTTTCAAGCAAAGGTGTTCCTAGGAGGCTTGTGATCGTGGGTAATCGTTTGGTGATCGTAGTGTTTGTGTTTGGGTCGAATTAAGCTTGGACGTGGGTATTTTTATTGTGGCCGTGGGGTTTGTAGAACCAAGAGGAGACTTGGTTGGTTTTTGTGGTTTGATTATTGTTTCTTGTCTCGTACACGCTACAAGGGTAACATATCGTCATCTTGAACCTCTTCCTTTTGTTTCTTAATTCAAATCGTGGCACACATAGGATCTAGGGCTTGTAATATATAAAAATGGTCACATAAAATCATGAATAAGCTATCACATGAAATGATAAAACAAAATATATAAAACCTTGAGTCTTATATATGTAATTCGAATAAGCATGTTAATATGAATATGAAACTTATTTTGAATCTATCTATATGTCGAATCATATATGTATTGTTAAAGGGTTTAATGAGCTTATGAATTAAATGATTAAGTATATGATAATGGAATTAATAACGAATGATCTACAAGGGTGTTTTGATATTCATATGGGCGTATAAATGGATTTGGTGAAGGGTTTGGTTCGAATTGAAAATGAGATCACATAAGGTGTTTTGTAATCTTGTATTAATCAAGCTAAAATGGTTTAAAAGCAGTTAGTTAATCATAACCTAAAACTAGGGTTTGTAATTACATGATTTAATAAAGTTAAGGGTTGTTTGTAAAGGTGAAACTTGATGGATTAACTTGTTAATATACTAATTAAATGGATTAAATGAGTAAAATGAGTAAACTTGCTATATTTACACTTTTAACCCTATACTTTGCAATATTGACATTTTAAACCCTAAACTTTTGTAACTTGTCATAAATGATCCTTAAAGCATTATAATACTTATTTTCATAAATTAACTTGAGATAAGTAACTAAACTTGCTATATAAGGAAACCTGCTATTTTTAGAAAGTTACTAATTATGGAAACCTGCTAATTATGGAAAGTTACTAAAAATAGAAACCTGCCTAAAATAGAAAGTTTCCTAAAATAGAAAGTACTTAAAATGGAAAGATTACTAAAATGGGAAACTTGCTAAAAATGGAAAGCCGTCTCAAACGAGTAATCTGATTCTTATAGAACGTTATTTAACTCGTATAGGTTCCGGGCGACGTGATTGACCTTCTTGGTTTTACTTTCGTTGTGATTTGCTCAGAATAAGGTACAGATATTCTGACCTTACCTCTTAAGGTTTCTCATGATTCGTGTTCATCCTTTGATTCTAGCTTTGGTGTTATGCTTTTACTCGAGCCTTCTTATTGGGCTTCCTATAACCTTGCTATGTTCCCTTTGATTGAATCTCCTATGTGAAGCTGTTTAATGTGAACCACCGATATGAATCTTACGATTATGAACCTTTGATATGCACCTTTGATATTGAACCTCGATTATGAACTTTGATATGAACTTTGATATGAACTCGATATGAACTTTGATATGAACCTTATGATATGATATGAATATGCTTTGACCCTTGGTTTGATACAGGAGCCAAATATGTGTTCCTAGTCGGAAGGTAACTGACCGTGTCATTGATGCACCAATGGCATGACTCGGTGCACAGTGATGTTGCACCGTCCCATTTTGATATGATTATGAGCTCACTATATGTATATGATTTGGCCATTATATGTTTTGGGGGCGTATGGATGCATCCTAGATTTGATATGTTTGAGGATTTGATCGATTGGAGCTTTGTCAGTGAATGATGTCGGGTGCAATCCGCGTCTTCACAATTTTGGGAGCTAGCTACTCCATTTATTCTTGAGGTCTCCTCCTATTATATATGGTATTCCGAGGTCACCCTCCGAATACAATGGCTACTTATGATATGATATGATATGATATGTTTACGGCTCGGGTAGATTTGATAACCCTTACACTTTTGATGGACCTATATTGTACCTTCCGTATTCCCCAACGCACCATAATCTGTATTACTTGTTTATTTCTCAATACCCTTATATGACTCACTCTACTACCAATATATATATATTACATTGCTTTGATCTGTCACGCTTTCATTCCGTTACTTCGGACTATGGTTCCATTCACGTCTTCGGGTTATTATATGTTATTGGATTTGATTATGATATTCATGTTTATATGACTCACGATTTCCTGTGCTGCGATATGATTATCTGCTGTCATCTGTTTATATGTGATCTCATTGTTGTGTGACCCTCAATTGTTTGGTGACCATGCTAGTGTGTAATCGATAGTTTTTGTCTGCATTTATCATGTATACTCGTTCGATTAATTTCGTGGACTATGATTATCCGATAGTATCCTTATCGCTTGTTGTTGACTGCCATGTTTGTATTTCGGTTTATGCTACGGTTTTGTTTGGGTAAATGGTTCGACTTGTGACGCGTCGCTTGTTAACTCGTTTAATTGTCTTGCTATGCCCTAGTTCATTTAGTTATATTGCTCATCTTGTATTTCCTACTTGTTACGTGTACCGCCTTGTATTGATTGCTATTTAGTACTTCCGTTGTTGTAATCTTGGTTATGTTTTCAACTAAGGGTTTATGTCCGGTGTGATTGCCGTGCTCACTTACTAATTAATTGCTTCCGCTTGCCTTAGATTTCTCTTTGACTTGTATGGCTTATGATTTCCTGAATTGATTGCATGTTGTATATGTTGTGTGGTTATGACGTCTGCTATGCTTGCTTATGTTTCAGTTCTTGTATGTCTGGTTTGTATGTGCTTGTTTATATGTTGTCGATGCTTTGCTTTGCTTCGCTCTCCTTGTTATCTGTTCGTTTTGGATATCTGTATAATTGTGTTCTGCAGTATCCTCTTTGACTCATTACTCTCATTTCGCTACGACTTTGTTATCCGTTCCTTTGTTTCATTCGCATTTGATTTTATTTAGCTTTCGCTTTGTTATATCATTCACTTGGGCTTTTAAGCTCGGTAGCATTTCTTTTCTGCGGCGGTGTTAGGTTGAAGATGGGCTTTGATGGGTGAGAGTTGGATTATTTGAGTGGACTAACCTAGTGACCTTATTATTTGGACTTGTTTTGGCGGGCTTTTGTTTTGAGATTTCATTTATTTTAACATTTGGATTTTGTAATTTCCTTGTAAATCTTTGGTTATTATGACTTGGTACATTATTATTTAAAGACTTCGCTTGAAAATTTTACTTGTATATTCGATATGACACCGATCGTGACACTTCTACCCTTGTCGGTTGGGGTGTTACAATTATGGTATCGAGCCAGTTTCGTCTTGTTGACCTTAGGATTGACCTGTGAGGACTTGGGTAGACACTAGGCTTCCGTCTGTTATGATATATTCCGATTCCTTTTGATTTTCGTTCAGATTTGACTTCTATAATCATTTGTCTTCACTGTTTTGGCCTTTTTCTCTTCACATTCGATTTTATTATTTTGTCTTCGCACATCCGTTTGTCGATCGTTAGATGGAGACTACCCGTGGAGCCGAAGATGATGGTCTTGAACTTGTGTTCCGCAGATCTACGAGCTAGAGAGGTTCGTGAAGCAGAAGCCACACCCGACTGCCGTGCTACTAGAGACATCAGGATACTGCTGGAGACATCAAGATACTGCTGGAGGAAGCTGGACGGACCAACCAAAGACGCAAAAGACGGAGACAAGATTCAACCGGTGGCTGAGAGGTTCATCTACTTCATATGATTTGGGCGCGACTTGTGTTACTCCTATTCGTTGTCATGCGTTTTGAGGCGGTTTGATTTTTTCTGTTAAGTGATTCTGATCGGTATTGTTTTTCTTGATTTGTTCGGAACTCGGTTTGAAACGTGAAGTTTTATCATTTAGCATTTCGTTAATATCTCAGCTTTTCTTTTGGATCGTCAGTAATGAGTTATGAGGAACCATTTCGAGCTAGTTGGTGGCCTTCTCTCTTTTGTGGTATGGTAAGTTGTTTTGATGTGGTATATGCTGTATGTATGTGATCTGGTCTGCTTTGGTATGCTACTTGGTATCTGTATGTGATATGTTTTGTGTGCTATTGGTTATGTGATTTGTCATGACCCGGGACAGAATATGATGACAATAAGGACTTGTTATGTGATGCAAGTATTATGACGCCTGATCAACGTGATAATACCGAGATCATATAATTTGAACTTATTGAAATCATACGACATCTTGGGAAATGCCGGGGTTGGTGCGTGAATGGACTAGGCCTTATATCCGTTAATTGTCACTCCTCGTATTCGATTGGAATTACGTACCTCTTTGTGAGATTCTCACCAATATCCGATTACGTGTAAGATTTATGCGCCTTGAAACCGATACGATTATGATCAGTATGAAACTATGGATTGCTACGTGCGCTTTAAGCCGGTGCGTCTCTGTGTACCCAGCGATTTCAATTTTCGAGGACGAAA
Organism: Chrysanthemum lavandulifolium; assembly: GCA_022545495.1. Classification (NCBI taxonomy): domain Eukaryota; kingdom Viridiplantae; phylum Streptophyta; class Magnoliopsida; order Asterales; family Asteraceae; genus Chrysanthemum; species Chrysanthemum lavandulifolium. Next base: position 269,305,629 of record CM040242.1, read on the forward strand.
ATTTTCTTTTTAGAGGGAAGAGTTGTAAAACCCTAAAATCTCAAACGCGTGAAATGACCATTTTGCCCCTCAAACTTAAAATTTTACCAACTCGGGAAACACGTCAACATCATTTAACAAGTTATGTTATTAATAATATTCCTACATTATGAAATTGATTGACTTATGGTATATATATTAAAAGAACATGAATAATTAAAGTCTAAGTAACACTTTTAATATACCAAAATGTACATATTAATCTAGACTTGAATGAGGACCATATACATGATTGAAATGATAAGAATGGAAGTTATTGATTTGGTCTTGAAACCCCCTTGATGGCCGGCCTTACCTCTCCCATATTAACTCACCATATCAATTTTGATTAATCACAATTATCTCATTCCATTTCATTTCAAAATACACAAGAAACCTTAGCTCTCTTTTTCTCTCATCATAGTGGCGGCATCATTATTTCTTCATCATTCAATCCGAAAATCTTTCAAGCAAAGGTGTTCCTAGGAGGCTTGTGATCGTGGGTAATAGTTTGGTGATCGTAGTGTTTGTGTTTGGGTCGAATTAAGCTTGGACGTGGGTATTTTTATTGTGGTAGTGGGGTTTGTAGAACCAAGAGGAGACTTGGTTGGTTTTGTGGTTTGATTATTGTTTCTTGTCTTACACGCTACAAGGGTAACATATCGTCATCTTGAACCTCTTCCTTTTGTTTCTTAATTCAAATCGTGGCACACATAGGATCTAGGGCTTGTAATATATAAAAATGGTCACATAAAATCATGAATAAGCTATCACATGAAATGATAAAACAAAATACATAAAACCTTGAGTCTTATATATGTAATTCGAATAAGCATGTTAATATGAATATGAAACTTATTTTGAATCTATCTATATGTCGAATCATATATGTATTGTTAAAGGGTTTAATGAGCTTATGAATTAAATGATTAAGTATATGATAATGGAATTAATAACGAATGATCTACAAGGGTGTTTTGATATTCATATGGGGCGTATAAATGGATTTGGTGAAGGGTTTGGTTCGAATTGAAAATGAGATCACATAAGGTGTTTTGTAATCTTGTATTAATCAAGCTAAAATGGTTTAAAACGGATTCGTTAATCATAACCTAAAACTAGGGTTTGTAATTACATGATTTAATAAAGTTAAGGGGTTGTTTGTAAAAGGTGAAACTTGATGGATTAACTTGTTAATATACTAATTAAATGGATTAAATGAGTAAAATGAGTAAACTTGCTATATTTACACTTTTAACCCTATACTTTGCAATATTGACATTTTAAACCCTAAACTTTTGTAACTTGTCATAAATGATCCTTAAAGCATTATAATACTTATTTTCATAAATTAACTTGAGATAAGTAACTAAACTTGCTATATAAGGAAACCTGCTATTTTTAGAAAGTTACTAATTATGGAAACCTGCTAATTATGGAAAGTTACTAAAAATAGAAACCTGCCTAAAATAGAAAGTTTCCTAAAATAGAAAGTACTTAAAATGGAAAGATTACTAAAATGGGAAACTTGCTAAAAATGGAAAGCCGTCTCAAACGAGTAATCTGATTCTTATAGAGCGTTATTTAACTCGTATAGGTTAAGGCGGCGTGATTGACCTTCTTGGTTTTACTTTCGTTGTGATTTGCTCGAATAAGGTGCGAGATATTCGACCTTACCTCTAAGGTTTCTCATGATTCGTGTTCATCCTTTGATTCTAGCTTTGACCGTTATGCTTTTACTCACGAGCCTTCTTATTAGGGCTTCCTATAACCTTGCTATGTTCCCTTTGATTGAATCTCCTATGTGAACTGCTTAATGTGAACCAACGATATGAATCTTCCGATTATGAACCTTTGATATGCACCTTTGATATTGAACCTCGATTATGAACTTTGATATGAACTTTGATATGAACTCGATATGAACTTTGATATGAACCTTATGATATGATATAAATATGCTTTGACCCTTGGTTTGATACCCGAGCCAAATATGTGTTCCTAGTCGGGAAGGTAACTTTGTTGTGTCATTGATGCACCAATGGCATGACTCAGGTGTGTGCAGTGATGTTGCACATCGTCCCCATTTTGATATGATTATGAGCTCACTATATGTATATGATTTGGCCATTATATGTTTTGGGGCGTATGGATGCATCCTAGATTTGATATGTTTGAGGATTTGATCCGATTGGAGCTTTGTCGGTGAATGATGTCGGGTGCAATCCGCGTCTTCACAATTTTGGGAGCTAGCTACTCCATTTGTTCTTGGTCTCCCTCCTATTATGTATGGTATTCGAGGTCACCCTACGAATACAATGGCTACTTATGATATGATATGATATGATATGTTTACGGCTCGGGTAGATTTCGATAACCCTTACACTTTTGATGAACCTATATTGTACCTTAGTATTCCCCAACGCACCATAATCAGTATTACTTGTTTATTTCTCAATACCCTTATATGACTCACTCTACTACCAAGATATATATATTACATTGCTTTGATCATCACGCTTTCATTCCGTTACTTGGACTATGGTTCCATTCACGTCATCGGGTTATTATATGTTATTGGATTTGATTATGATATTCATGTTTATATGACTCTGATTTCCACTGCGATATGATTATCTGTTGTCATCTGTTTATATGTGATCTCACTGTTATGTGACCCTCTAATTGTCGGTGACCATGCTAGTGTGTAATCGATAGTTTTTGTCATTTATCATGTATACTTCGTTCGGTTAATTTCGTGGACTATGATTATCCGATAGTATCCTTATCGCTTGTTGTTGACCGCCATGTTTGTATTTCGGTTTATGCTACGGTTTTGTTTGGGTAAATGGTTCACTTGTGACGTCGGCTTGTTAACTCGTTTAATTGTCTTGCTATGCCCTAGTTCATTTAGTTATATTGCTCATCTGTATTTCCTACTTGTTACGTGTATTGCCTTGTATTGATTGCTATTTAGTACTTCCGTTGTTGTGATCTGGTTATGTTTTCAACTAAGGGTTTATGTAAAATTGTGATTGCCGTGCTCACTTACTAATTAATTGCTTCCGCATTGCCTTAGATTTCTCTTTGACTTGTATGGCTTATGATTTCTGAATTGATTGCATGTTGTATATGTTGTGTGGTTATGACGTCGCTATGCTTGCTTATGTTTCAGTTCTTGTATATACGGTTTGTATGTGCTTGTTTATATGTTGTCGATGCTTTGCTTTGCTTCGCTCTCCTTGTTATCTGTTCGTTTGGATATCGTATAATTGTGTTCTGCAAGATCCTCTTTGACTCATTACTCTCATTTCGCTACGACTTTGTTATCCGTTCCTTTGTTTCATTCGCATTTGATTTTATTTAGCTTTCGCTTTGTTATATCATTCCTTTGGGCTTTTAAGCTCAGTAGCATTTCTTTTCTGCGGCAGGTGTTAGGTTGAAGATGGGCTTTGATGGGCTGAGAGTTGGATTATTTGAGTGGACTAACCCTAGTGACCTTATTATTTGGACTTGTTTTGGCGGGCTTTTGTTTTGAGATTTCATTTTATTTTAACATTTGGATTTTGTAATTTCCCTTGTAAATCTTTGGTTATTATGACTTGGTACATTATTATTTAAAGACTTCCGCTTGAAAATTTTACTTGTATGTTCTGATATGACACCAGACTGTGACACTTCTACCCTTGTCGGTTGGGGTGTTACAAATATGGTGTTGAAAAGGTTGTTAATTATTCTAATTTAAACAAAGATAATTACTGCTTTGCTTCTAGTCTTAATAAAAGTATTGAACCTACCTGCTATGAAGAAGCTATCCTTGATAGTAATTGGGTTGATGCTATGAACTCTGAAATTGAGACCTTAAATGAAAATCATGCTTGGGATATAACTGATCTCCCACCTAATAGAACTCCCATTGGTTACAAATGGATCTTTAAAATCAAATATAAAGCCAATGGTGAAGTTGATAGATACAAGGCTAGATTAGTTGTTAAAGGTTATAATCAAAGGGAAGAAATAGACTATGATGAAACCTTTTCTCCTGTTGTGAAAATGTCTACTGTTAGATGTCTTATTGCTTTAGCTGTGAAAAACAAATGGCCTCTTTTCCAACTTGATGTTAACAATGCTTTCTTGTATGGAGATCTTGATGAAGATATCTATATGACCATCCCTAAGGGGTTCTGTAATGAGAACAATACAAATAAAGTTTGCAAACTTGTCAAGTCCCTATATGGCCTAAAAGAAGCTCCCAGGAAATGGAATGAAAAACTTGTCAGTGTTTTAAAGGAAAATAATTTTGTTCAATCATCAATGATCATTCTTTGTTCACCAAAATAGAGAATAACAAGTTTATTGCTCTACTTGTCTATGTGGATGATATTGTCTTCTTTGAAAGCGTATTGATGAGATAAACCTATTTAAAGAGTTTCTAAAATCAAAATTTCATATCAAAGACTTGGGAAACTTAAAACATTTTCTTGGTATTGAGGTCTTAAAAGCGGGAATGATATTTTCTCTCCCAAAGAAAATCATCTTGAACTCCTCGAAGAATTTGGTCTTCTTGGGTGCAAACCATGTCCACCCTATGGAACCCAACTCGTCCTTCCATACATTCCCACTGCGATGATCCTTACTTGTCAACATCACTAGTTATCGAAGTTACTTAGGAAACTTATCTATCTCACTCATACAAGACACGACATCTCATACTCGGTTCATTTATCGCGCCAATATATGCATTCTCCATTAAAATCTCATCTAGAATGTGCCCTCAATGTACCGAGATATCTAAAAGGAGCTCGAGAAAAGGTCTAAGGTACAATTTCAAAGAACTCGAACATCATCTTGAAGGATATAGTGATGCAGATTGGGCCAAATGCAAGAAAACCGAAAATCATCACAGTTATTGTGTTTTCTTTAATGATTGTTTGATCTCATGGAAAAGTAAAACAAAACACTCTTTCAAAATCTTCCACGAGCGAGTATAGATCTATGTCTATCGCTGCTGTGAAATCATTTGATTCAAAAATCTTAAAGGATCTAAAAGTTGATATCAATCTTCCTGTTAATCTTTTACGTGATAACAAATCGCTTTACAACTTGTCAATCCTTTTTTCCATGAAAGATCAAAACACTTTGAAATTGATGTCCACTTCATCGTGGAAAAAATTGCAAGAGGTGTTATAAGTGCCAAAAGATTGGCTCTTCAAACCAAGCTACAGACATACTTACAAAAACCTCCTGCTTATCGGATAAATTCTTGTGTGAAAAATTGATATTGTTTGATATGTTTGCCCATCGATTAAGGGGAATGTTAAAATTTGGGGTATTAATCTATGGCAAACATATCATTCTATCAATTGCTAATGGCTTTCAAGTTATGTTCGGTCAGGATTATTTGGGGTTAATCATGGACAAAAGAATAAAAGATTAAAGTTCCAAGATGCTCGTTTCACTGAAGCTATTCTCATTTCTAGCGATGAGTCATTTATAGCCGTTAGAGGGTCTTGATGTAACTTAATCTCCTATTTAATAAGTCCCTTAATCTAGGGTTAGAAACACTTAAGTGTGGGTCATTTCACACACTCTTCTCTTCTTTTGATCATTTCAATGATCTTGTCTATTCATTGTATTCATATGATTATTGTCTCATTGACATTAATCTAATCTTGTAACATTTTGGATACTATTGTTGATACAATCTAAGCTGACTATTGAGGCTTAGATTTGAATAAGAGTTCTTCTGTTTACTTGTTGTTGTTGATACTTTCGTACATGGTTGTATCATTTCTCTTTCTTAAAAACCCATTGTATTTTATATTTAGTATTGGGCTTCCTTATATTCTTAAATGACTTTGCAAGTATATTAAAGATTGTTGAAAAATGAAGAAGAAGGAGTCAACACAGTAACTGATATGGTTTTATAAAAGATTGTTGTTCTCACTATTTTCTTGTCATATATTTTTTGACATCCGAGTGTAGAGGTAATGATCTTACTTGCTTATATAATCAATATCTTAATCACTTTGCAAGTATGAAAATTCTTTAAACATAATTATAGATAATCTGATTGTGTGCATAATGCTTTACAGAAGAAAGTTACATCTTATTGTTGGCTTTTACTTCTTGTTCAAACTGAATTATTGTATTATATATGGTCTCTAGAGGTGATTTTTGGTCCACTTATATACAAATCGAGCCACTTATTCATCGTTCCACAGTTAATCCACTAAACCATTCAAGATTTACGAAGTCTAGATTATTATTATTGTACATTGATATTTATGCAATCCATGGTCTATAATAATAAAAAACGATGAAGTGTTTACGGGTAGGACAAACCTGACCCGACCCACTTTGACCCGTTACGCACTTTATATTTCTACGTATACCTTAGGACAGTGCATACCCTTTGTGGAATTTCTAGATCCGCCATTGATTGTGTCGTCGGCATTTTACTCGTCGCCCGTTCTCCTTATTCTTGTAGTGACGTTGTCATCTGAGTGAGGCAATATCCAAAGATATAGGTAGTTTTCAAGCTATGATCATCTATTCATTTTGCAACTAGGCTCGTTGCTAAGGATCAAGATGCACAAATTATATTAAACTTAAGATTCAACATAAACCAAGCGTTTCTTAGCCGCCCCCAAAAAAGTGCATGAATGCATGGTGAAGCAAATCCCATCATCCCATGTGAGTCCACTCAAATATGCTTCTATTATATATCATGCATGTTATTCCTTTTCTACATACTATAACTATATAATTAGGTTTGTTAAAAAAACTATAAAGTTTGTTTGAAATGAAAGTATGTTATAACTGGAGAAGGGCTTAAAACATTATTAAGTTATTTACAATATTGTAAGTTGCTGCATTTTACAGTAGATCGTTGTAGGACGGAACAAGAACTATAAATGACATGGTGCATTTAACAGAAACATTAAATATAATTCTAAACATATTTTTGTGAAACACAAAGGTGCATTTCAGAAAAATTATAAATTTCTACAAAATCAGTGGGTATCTCGGGAACCTAGAGACCCATCTTGATTCCGTCACTAATTGTTTTGATAAAGAATATGAAATAATGTAATCTGATAATTTATCAATGGGATTGGTTATCCATATCATCCCTGAAATTAATTTTGAAAAACCCAAAAAGTTGGTTTATAGTGATTTCTTCAAAAGGTTTATATCGTGGAGAAAATCACAACTCCGTACACTTATGGGTTTCAATTGACCGTTCACTAAAGATCAAACTCAAGCAAGGATCAGTTGTTTCCTGCTAGCTGTAGGGAACTGGATTAAAAATAAGTCCAGGTTTGACGTGGATTATTTATTTAAAGTATAAAAAAGAACACAATAAAAATAAAAGATTAATTGTCACACGGTCAAACTAAGAGGTGTATGTATAACAACACTCTTTATCAATTGGTAACAAAATACTTGCAACATATCTCAATGTGACTTGGCCTTACCTGTGGCTGTTTAATAATTTGGTAACTGGAATGTTTTTTGTGTCATCAGTCTACGTGTTTAACCCTAGTAAGTATATTTGCGTAAATATATTCAGAGTATTTAAGTATGTTAAAAACGAAAATTCATTCACACATATTATTGATGTTGGTTAAAATCAAAGAGATTATGATGTTCTACTTCAATTCTTCTTTTTATTCTTGTTTTAACTAGCTACACCATATGGCCTTGGTGTCATCTTTAGTTTTCTCATAAGAGGAAAGTCTCGCTAGATGGTGTACATTTGAAAGCGGTCACGGATTAACCCGGCCCTCTCCGAGTAAAAGTGATATGAAAAGGTTATCCATAAAACAGGCTAGGTAAACTTTTATTTTTTTATTTTTATTATTATATTTTTTTTAATATCATAACAGATAACCAAAGCTGTGAAAAGATAGACAACAAGTACTCAAATGGAGTATCTTTTTGATGCCAACCTATACGAGTTTTGGCAAAACAGTATATTACTCATTCGGTCAAAAAGTAGAAATCATACTATAAGGGTGCGTTTGGTTGCCCACTATGGGAATGAGACTATCACTATGAAAGTGATTAAAGGTGTTTGTTTAATATGAGAGGGCCCACCACTATGGTAATGAATGATGAATATATTCCATACCCATATCGCCGAGGAAGATAGGTATGGATCTTTCGTAGATGAGGGACCCATGCTCTTATCAAACTCATACCCATTATCATTCGTGGCAGATATCAAACGCACTCCTAAATGTCTATAGGTATGAAAATCATTTCATGTTTTATTGCAAAGATTATATGTATAGAAAGTTTTCAAAAGTCAAAAGGTATATTTCTTTGACATGGGAGCATCTCGTGGACTTGTTTTCTTTTTGAAATGAAGGCAAAGATGTTTACATGAATTGATGCGAACTTCATGGGTTTACCAATTGCTAAATTGTTCGTCTATAAATGACTTGAGTTACATCTCAACAATATCATTCCTCTTTTATTCGTTTGACATCATAAAAACAACATATATACACGTATAAAGTTTTAATATGGGCAAGTCACTAATCATTTTGGTGGCTTTCCTGCTCGTATCCATTTCCATTGGATCAACTACCGTTAGAGCCGTTGATAATACTAAATATACCCCGCCACCTGTGCCAGGTTCTAAGTACACGCCACCACCAGCTGCACCGGTTCCTGGACCCAAGGCTCCGGTTCCGGCTCCTAAGGCTCCAGTTGCACCAGTGCCCGCTCCTAAAACTCCAGCAGCACCAGTACCAACACCGAAGCCCAAGACACCAACACCGGTGCCTGCTCCCAAGACACCAGCACCTGCACCCAAACCTAAAACACCAGCACCCGCCCCCAAGACGCCTGCACCAGCACCTAAACCAAAAACACCTGCACCAGCCCCTAAACCTAAAACACCGGCACCAGCGCCTAAACCCAAGACACCTGCTATAGCCCCTAAACCTAAAACACCAGCACCAGTGCCTAAGCCCAAGACACCTGCACCAGCTCCTAAGCCCAAGACACCTGCACCAGCCCCCAAACCCAAGACACCTGCACCAGCCCCGAAGCCCAAGACACCTGTACCAGCACCCAAGCCCAAGACACCGGCACCCGCCCCAAAACCCAAGACTCCAGCACCAGTGCCCGTGCCTAAGACACCTGTGCCAGCGCCCAAGCCCAAGACACCGGCACCCGCCCCAAAACCCAAGACTCCAGCACCAGTGCCCGTGCCTAAGACACCTGCACCAGCCCCCAAGCCGAAGACACCTGCCCCAGCACCGAAGCCTAAACCGATTGACGATGAAGTTAACTACGATGCCTTGACACCTGAGCCAAAATCAGGAAGCGAACGGGCTTTTTGTAAATCAAAAGGAAATTGTTACTACAAGACGCTAACTTGTCCAAAGGAATGCCCAGAGAGAAAGCCAAAGAAGAACAAGAAAAACAAAGCATGCCACATGAATTGTGGAAGCAAGTGTGAAGCTACATGCAAATGTAAGAACGTACACCAACTAGTTTACCATGATATGACCACTTATATTTTTATTTACAAATATGTAACCAAATTCCAACTTTTTCAGGGAGGAGACCCAAATGTAACGGCTATGGCTCACTATGTTACGACCCAAGGTTTGTTGGTGGCGATGGGGTTATGTTCTACTTTCATGGTGGTAAAGGACGTGATTTCGCTCTTGTCTCAGATACCAACCTCCAAATCAACGCTCACTTTGTTGGAAGCCGACCCAATGGCAGGAAACGTGACTACACATGGGTCCAATCTGTATCCATCATGTTCGACACACAAACACTTATCATTTCAGCCAATAAAGTGTCACAATGGGACACTTCAGTTGATGTACTTTCTGTCAAATGGAACGGTGAAGAAGTCACCGTCCCATTTGATGGAGACTCAGAATGGAGAACCAGCACCGAGGAAAGAGAAGTCGTGATCGAGAGGACCGATGACACCAACACTGTTAAGGTGACTGTTGGCGGCTTGGTTGAGATCGACATGAAAGCGGTCCCAGTGACCAAAGAAGACGATAAAGCCCATAATTATCAGTTACCATCAAACGACGCTTTTGCTCACTTTGAGTTACAATTTAAGTTCATGAACCTTTCGGACGATGTTGAGGGTATCTTGGGGAAAACATATCAACCAGGGTACGTGAGCCCTGTTAAGAGAGGGATAGCAATGCCGATAATGGGTGGAGAAGACAAGTATGAAACATCATCCTTAACTTCAACTGTTTGCAAAGAATGCAAGTTTCAGACTACAACCACAACTGCAACTAACGTGGTTGGTTTATCTCAATACTAATCGAACTATCGTTATTGGTTTATTTCAATGCTAATCAATAATTGTAATTTCATATATATTTCATGTTTTTCGACATTCCATTATTATCAACTGTATATGGTTCAATTCGAACTGATCGATTTCCAGTTTGGGTGTTTAGTTTTTTAATAAAATATGTATTTTGGGCTTCAAAAGTTCAATATGGATCAAGATAGTATATGCGCAAACATGGATACAGACTTGTGTTGACACTTGAGTCTTACGGTTAGAGGTTTTGGGCTGAGTACTATATATAGAGAAAAAAGGTTACAAAGAATTAGAATTTAAGCAATCCAGAAAGAAAGAAAAAAGTCAGCTCAGTAAGGCAAATCTCGAATTTATAGGTACTACTTGCTGATATGTTATGATCTTGCATACACTGTGTTTTTGGAAATCATTAATATGCTATCTTTCCAAGTAAAATTAGTACAAGATAAATCAAGAAGTGTCTTTAGTAATAACTTAATGGCTATGCTGATCGAACTTAATATTCAGGTTCGAAAGGCATAAGGCTACAGCAAGGATAGAGACATGTTTAGTAAAAACTAATTAACAAGCTAGTTTGTTGATCAAGATCATGAAATGGTTTAGTGGTTAGATGTATTTTAAAGGTTTTTCGTTTAAAAGGAGTTCAGATGCTAAATGCCTTTTAAGAATAGTCGGGCAAATTAAGTCGATCAACAAATCGTCGTGATAATTATGAAAGTGCGCTAACAACATCCTTAAGGGCTTTCATTAACAAATAACTTTTCAAAACCTTAAGACGTGACTACCAACAAACTCGGTAATTTTCAGTAACATGAGTAATGAAAAGAAAAAACTATACTCCGTAATTATGTTTGCGTTATAGTAGGAAGTGGTTAGTGGTTAGCGGTGGTTTGATATGAACATAGTACATTGTCCAAACTAAAATTCAGGGAATTAGCCGTTAACAATAGCCCTTACGTATGTTGACAAAACCCAACATTTATTATAGCTGTATAGTGATATACAACTAAAATCGAGTAATGGTAATCCTAAGGTGGCACAACAGTTAGGTTTCAAGTTTGTAAACTGCAATTTATTAGCAAAATCAAGAGATTAAATGAAGAAAATCCAAAATGTCGAAAGTTTCTTTTGCTACTATCTCTCATCTAGCTACTCCATGTTTTCTTAAACATTTTCTTAAACATCGTACTCTTACAATACCAGTAAAGGTATTCACACGATATCATGAGGGCAAAGTTATACTAAAATCTTTTGGCGAACAATTTTGAATGTACGTTTAAGTTCTTAAATGGATGATAGTGTACAAACTACCCTATCAAAAATTGTATAGAACTATCAAATTAGTTTTGTAGTTTTTAGTACAAATATATCAATAGAAGCATGCATACATTACACATATGCATTATTTTCTTTTCTCAAAGCCTTTGCCCTATTCCAAAAAGTTACTAGAGTATTAGTAACAAAACAAATTTAGTCTTTATACTTGTAAACATTCACCAATTATACAAAACTTTTGTGTAAAAGTTTCATGACAATTAATAGTTTGAGGAATCAATGTTTTCTGGCTGTGATTGTATTTTTTCCCTAAAAAGATTGAACACAAGTGTATAGTAAATCAAATGTGTTTAATCTTGTTAATTTGTTAAAAATATTTGCATTAAATTTTACTAATTTCATAAATAAAATATTCTTACTTTCAAAGCCAATTTTGTAACTTTATTATACTTAAAATTCAATTTAAAAGATTTTCCCTTTAATGCCTTATGAATACTTATTACTTTCTTGTGTTAATGCACAAGACTAAGACATTCCTTCTATCATATGTGAAAGTAAAACTTTAGTGACAAAACGGTAATGCAGTTAGGAGGGTTTACCTACCAAGAATTGCCAACTTTTAGATGCCAGATTCATGATCTTTCATCATATCACAATAAATTTATAGAAAATATATGATTTCAAGTAAGGTACACATATCTTCAATTAGCTAGCTTCCTTAGTAAGATTTTGCCCTAATGACAATAAGGTGTGAACAAATTAACTACCAATTGTATCGATACCTTTTGCATCAAGGAACAATTTGGGTTTACCGAGAGACGTATGGGCATTTCTTCTCTTTAATGTTTAATAACAAGAAATCATCAATTCACAAATTATCAATACCCGTTATGTAGTCACTTCAATGCTAAGCTGAAAGTGAAATATTAATGCTATAGAGTATATGCTATATACAAAACTAACAAACCATATATTCTGATCAAAATGTATTTATTATCAAAATACTCGAACGTTAACTGTAATTTTCGAGATATATCATATTTCCTGGTCTAGAAAGTATTTACTTTAAGTAAAAGACTGAGACTCTGGCGGCCTTCATCGACTGGTCCAATGTCAACATATATACCAAAATGAAATTATGTAATACCTTGATTCAAGAGACACATAAACATGATTTGAACTCGAGATTTACAGTAGTCAAGCAAATATGAAGTTGTAAACTGTAATCACCATCAATTGTCTCAAGTTTCAAATACCACAAATGATTAATATGACATTATTCCACAAGGAGTTTACAGAATACAAATTAAACATTTACCGGGCCAAAACCCTTTACCCAAAATATGGATACATATCCTGTAACTACTTGTATTCTTTGGACCATCAGTAACAATCACTTCAATGTTACTCTAAGATAAAGTCACGTCACGACTAGTAGACCCAAAAGCCTGATACGTGTTAACAATATTCAAGATAACACTACATTTATTGTTTTGTTTGTTAGTCGTCACATACATGATAGTAACTTGTAGTCATATATGAGCTTTGCTTAACACATTTAATTTCTTGCTTTCAAAAGTGAGAAATATTGAGAAAATCATGGAATTAGTTTGTGTTTATGAATTGTTATTATTTGTCTTTGCTAAATAGTTGCTAAAAATAGCCATTAGGGTTGTTAGCAAAACACCTTTTATGACTTCCTAAGTATTGCAAATATAGATGTTCATTGCACAAACTAAGGTAACCAATCATTTTTAACAAAGTGTTAATGACCATTAGGTTAACACTTAATTATATACTTTCGAAAAAAAAAATTATATACTTTTGAAAAGTTTTAATCATCGGCTGTAATTGATGTATTTTCAATACCGGGTCGCAATTTGTATCGCTTAAACAAATTGTTGGAATACATCAATTTATGCTATTAATCAACCAAACACTCCAATCACACACACTAATACAACCACTAAGTAAATAAGAAAATTCTCAGGTATCTCCATAACAAGATAAAATACACGAGACTTACACACACATTACGCAGAAAAAAAGGTTACAACTAAAATGATGACCACGACTAATAACAAAACTAGGACATAAGCAATATGTACTAATTATGATGGATTATTGCCAATGGTACAAACTTATTAAGCTTATATTATTCCAAAAATAAACTTTGGAGTAGCACATCTACCATGCCAAATATTCAAACTTATAAGCCACCCAAAAGTAACAATCATGGTCAATAAATTCAACAAACCATTCAATGACAGATTCTGTCAAGAAAATTTGTTGACTACAAAAATATAACACTTCAATGTGGTTGGTAATTTTAACTTACCAAATATTGCTTCAATATGCTGTGATCATATAAATCTGAAAACCTTGTTAATTAATTATAATGTAAGAAAAGTCATTGTTGGTCTCTCACTACCTTTGAAACCCTCTTATTGCCTGCTAGAGCTAGAAATCTCGAAAGCAGAATGCAAAATCAGTTTTATACACATCCATCCAATAAATTTGATCGAGACGGAGTCTATATATCAAATATAATGTAGTGTATTGAGAAGTTTTACGCTATAAATAAAGTATGAAGGGATGCAATTATTGATCACTCTAATTTATATTCTGTTAAACAATACCATATATGATCAGTTTAATTAACCTTAGTTACCAATTTAATCACCTAATGTATGCTAACATGCAGATTTTTACACATTACAAAATGTCGTGAAACATATATATAACATGCACAACCATCTACTATACGTACCTACACTACAACAAGTCACCGCAACCACCACGACCTCTTACCTCACATAATCTACCAATTTTAACTCCTTAATCTTTAAATTGAATATTAAGTAGTAGATTAATTAATGTACTTTAAAGTCATAAAAAAGAAATGCTACTAAAAACAGAAAGACTACAAGATCCTCACTCATGAAATGAAAATCGTTATTTAAAGTTATTACACCATAAAATTAAAGTTATAGTCATGAATATTGTCTAACCAAAGAAAACTGCTTGATAAAAAATTTAACCACCTCGTTATTGCTACCGCATCGTGCAGATATCCTAGTAACTTTGTGAATAGCGAATGATATTTTGAATGTTTTTCAGAATAATATACTCTTGATTGTTTCTATTAATATTTGATAGTAAATACTATGGAAGATCAAAGGAAACTTATGCTTTTTTTGTTGGATTAGTTATAAATAGAGTTTAGTATATACTTGGACTTGAAAATAATTTCACTATTTAACAGTTTAACTAAGTTAAAAACGGAGAACAAAAACCAAAATAACAGAACAAGAACCTTATATATATATATAATGCATCTGTTTGCCCATACTCACTAACCCACAATCTGTGTTCATCTTTCATTGACGATAACACGTGACTTATATATAACTTATAACCTAAAAAAAACACAAGTGTTTGGTTAAGTTAAGGGTAAGATGATGAGAGGTGTGACAAAGTTGTTTATTGTTATGGTCTTGGTGGTGGTTATGACTACGGTTACAACGGTTGTTGGTGTAAATGTGACGTATGATCATCGGGCATTGGTTATTAATGGAAAACGTCGAGTTTTGGTTTCAGGGTCTATTCATTACCCTCGTAGTACTCCTGATGTAAGTATCATTATCAGCGTCAGTGTTTTTTTTGCATATTATCACACACAGGTAAAAGCACATAATATGCATACATGATCACTCTTCTATACTCTTCGTATTTTTGTATTTAATAGAATACATAGAGCGTAACTTATTTTCAATGAATACTGCAGATGTGGCCTGACCTTATTCATAAATCAAAAGATGGAGGATTGGATGTGATTGAAACTTATGTTTTCTGGAATTTGCATGAACCTGTTAGAAACCAGGTTACTGCTTTATTATTATAACTCTTTTTGCAAGATTATTGGAACATGCTTTATAAATGAACATTTATTGGTGGTTGATTTTACACCCTTTTGTGTAAGTGCTAACAAAACTTGGACTTGAACAGTATGACTTTACAGGAAGAAAAGATTTAGTTAGATTTCTGAAATTGGTAGCTGATGCTGGTCTTTATGCTCATATTCGAATTGGTCCGTATGTTTGTGCTGAATGGAATTACGGGTCAGTATTATAAATTAATTTCTTAAGTCTTTGATGGTCAGAATGCTTCAAGTTTGGATGCTTGTGCTCATTAATTTGTTTCTGCAAACAGTGGGTTTCCACTTTGGTTACATTTCATACCAGGAATCGTGCTTCGAACAGATAACGAGCCTTTTAAGGTTTATCTATATTCTCTCGAATTTAGTATAAAACACGTCCTCGTTTGGTCAACAACTCCTTAAGTAAATGCATATATTTCAGGCCGAAATGAAGCGGTTTACAGCCAAGATAGTTAGCATGTTAAAGCACGAACATCTTTATGCATCCCAAGGTGGACCAATAATCTTATCTCAGGTTAGTTTATGTACCAAGCAATGCATTATGATCCTTATTGTAAATTTTTAAATTTTACATATGAAAGATTTTTTTTCTTCTGTCGTTTTTGTGTGCGAATCTTAATGATAGATTGAGAACGAATATGGTAACATTGAGAAAGATTATGGTCCCGCTGCACAAAAGTACATCAAATGGGCGGCGAGTATGGCGACATCCTTAAATACAGGCGTACCATGGGTGATGTGTCAGCAGCGAGATGCTCCTGATTCAATGGTAACAGTAATCAAAGAACATAAAAAAATTTAATTAGTTTCTTGACCGTCTAAAAGTTTAAAGACGGGTGCCTTTATAAATTATGAATGCAGATAAACACTTGCAATGGATTCTACTGTGATGGGTTTACTCCAAATTCAAAAAACAAGCCCGCAATGTGGACTGAGAATTGGACCGGGTGGTATTTTTCATTTGGTGGGGCAGTCCCTTATAGACCGGCGGAAGATCTTGCATTTGCAGTTGCACGTTTCTACCAGAGAGGCGGAACGTTTCAAAACTATTATATGGTAAGCATATGGAATATTGAGGATATACATGACACATGTAAACACCTTATACGTCTCAAGTTAATTCAGCGCTACAAATTTGCAGTATCATGGTGGGAGTAATTTTGGTCGGACAAGCGGTGGACCGTTTATTTCAACAAGTTATGATTTTGATGCTCCACTTGATGAATACGGTATGATTTTTCTAAGCAGAGTCTTTTAACAAATTTTAAGCATGTTTGGATCTAGAATATATCATTCGATAATTATGATGCAGGAGTGCCTCGACAACCTAAGTGGGGTCATCTAAAGATCTACATAAAGCTATAAAGCTTTGTGAAGAGGCGTTAGTGGCAACCGTTCCAAAAACACTTCACTTGCTTACAATGTAGAGGTGATGTGTTTGTTCCTCCTTTAATTATCGTATTGAACTAACATAAAATTTTGATTTAATAAGATGTTTGGTTTAGGCTGTTGTGTATAAAACTTCATCAACATGTCTTTGCTTTTTGGCGAATATTGATACGCAACATGATGCAACTGTAAGATATAACGGGAATCTTATCACTTACCGCTTGGTGCAGTTAGCATTTTGCCCGATTGCAAAAATGTTGTGTACAACACTGCAAAGGTGTGTTTGACTTTTTAACCTAGCGCGTTTCAAATTTGGTGTCGTATGGTTTTCTTTACAAATTGTACAATAACAAAAACTTATTTGTGGATTTTTACTTTTTCGTAAGGTGTCAAGTAGTTACTATATTAACTTTTGACAGATAAGCTCTATGACTACCGTCCGAAGGTTCATACTGCAGTGACTCAAAGGCAATTTCATCGATTGGACTTACATTCGTGAACCCATTGGGATATCAAGTAATGACGCCTTTAATGACGAGGATTATTGGAGCAGTTAATCGACGGTGATCAAAGTGATTATTTATGGTATTCAATAAGGTATGAATAGTTTCTGCTAAGACTTTTAAATAGGAGCATAGGTGGCAATTTCGGTTCATTTGATTCAAGAATGAGTTGATTTGGGTTATTTATATTTGGGTTAATAACCTATTAAAGCATCATACTTGTCACAAAAATCAGTTCGACGTAACGAATAAAAAAAATAACCCTTTTGGCTATTTGACCAAACTATTGTGTCCTTTATATGCATTTGACCACCTATTCAACCAGTACCCGGTTTAATGTAAAACAATCATCTTTATTGTTACCAGTTACCCCATCTTTATTGTCCTTTATATGGATTTCCAGTTACCCCATCTTTATTGTTATCTCACCACTCTAACTCCCACAATCACAAAACAATCAAACAACAACAACAATCGGTAAAACCTCAACATCAAAATCAAAATCAAAATCAAAGCGAAGACAAATCTCGACTCGGATGACGACTCGCATTCACCTTGAGACACCGAATCGACTCATCTCCACGACAACACCGCGGCGACACTCCACGAAACCCGGAGCGATCGCGACCACTCGCCGCTCGAATCATCCGAGTCGGATTCGGATTCGGATTCGGATGAGTATTTAGCTAAAAAGCTTAGAAAAGGTTTAATTCTTATAAAACAAGTTTTTCTTAATTTATAATCACCATCTTTTTTTTATGGTTGTATTATACGAGAATATACCTTTGTGGTTCATGAGAAGATATCTTACTAGCAATGAGGACTGTGTTCTTGAGTTGTCAAATGGGAGAAAATGGGGTCCGATTAAATGCAAGGGTTACAAGAGTTTTGCTAAAATGTATGGCGATAAGCGGAAGAAATTTCGCGATGAGAATCATCGGTTGTGGGCGATGTTTGTGTTTTGAGATGATTTCGAGAGGCGAAAAGGTCTTGAAAGTCACCATCTTTCATGCTAAAAACAAGAAGATTCAGATGTACCTTAATATGCTTTTGTTTTGGGTGTAGTATGTTATAATCATTTGGTGATTATCTAGAAATCTTTAGGTTTGTAATGATCCGAAGAAGTTTATCTAGAAATCTTAAGGATTGTAATGATGTTTTTTGCTAATTGACTTGAAGTTTCGTGTTTGGTCCACAAGAGAAAAAAAAGAAAAAAAACTTTAATATATTTAATGGGTGGATACCGGTTGAATAATAGGTGGTGACTGGTAGTAAGAGGTAAAGTGCATATAAAGGACAAAATGGTCGGGTCAAATACCCAAAAGAAATTTTTTTTTTGTTCATTCGTCGAGCTAACTTTTTGACAAGTATGATGCTTTAATAGGTTATTAACCCTTTATATTTCTATTAGTTTGTCAAACGGGCACAATCAAAAGAATCAGGTAAAGTGAGATCCAAATTTTGACAAAAGTGTTTCGGGCCGTTAATCTCTTTAGTTAAAGTTGTAATGGCAAGTTGTTCTATTGCAAGGCTTTCATTATGCTTATCTTGTAGCACTCACATCAAAGGTGACGAGCCCTTCCTTAACGATGCGTCTCAAACAACAATTCATGTGAAATCACTTGGTCATGCTTTTCATTTGTTTGTTAATGATCAACTCGAAGGTACACGGATTTTCAAAAAAAATACAAAAGGGAACTTTTTTTTAATCTTTCTTGATGAACATTATTTTTCTAATTTGTAGGCAGTGCATTCGGCAATGTTAGTAACCCTGAAATTTCTAAGGATATTCCCATCACTCTCAAATATGGAACAAACAAAATAGATCTCTTGAGTCTGACCGTTGGACTTAAGGTTTGACCTTCATAGATTCCAAAGTTTTTTTTTATATGGGTAAAAAGTGAATATATTTAGTACTAATCTGATGTTTGTGTACAGAACTATGGTGCCTTTTTTGATAAAACGGCCGCTGGTATTACTGGTCCAGTGGAGCTTGAGGGATTAAAGAACGGGACAACCGTTGATCTTTCATCTCAAAGGTGGACATATCAGATTGGACTAAAAGGAGAATCACTAGGACTGGAGACTGGAGGGTCTTCACTTTGGGTTTCAGGGTTGCCTACAGGTCAACCTTTGACTTGGTACAAGGTAATATTAAAGTTTTCTTTTATTTTTGGAATAACAACATTAAAGATTGTAGTACTTAAATAAGAAATTTGGTTTAAACAGACGAATTTTGATGCACCTTCTGGTGATGGTCCACTCGCGATAGACTTCATTGGGATGACAAAAGGTGAGGCATGGGTCAATGGTCAAGGCATCGGGCGTTATTGGCCAGGTTATAATGCTCCAACTGGCAGTTGCTCCGAATGTAGTTATAAAGGACAATATAGCCCATCTAAATGCCTCAAGAATTGCGGAAAACCGTCACAAAAACTGTAAGTGAATTCCTTATTGAACATACTTATCAAAGTTTGATTCTTTTGTTTATAGCCGAGTTAATCTTGTAGGTACCACGTACCCGATCATGGTTAAAACCAAGTGGGAGCGTACTGGTTTTGTTTGAGGAAATAGGTGGGATCCCAAACTAATCTTATTCAGGACACAAAAGTTAGAAAGTTTGTGTTCCCATGTATCCCAAAATCACCCACTCCCCATAGAAGCCTGGAGTCAAGATAAAAAGTCAAAGTCAGAGCCAAGAGTCTCGCTAGAGTGTCCTCATCCTAATCAAGTCATTTCATCGATCAAGTTTGCCAGCTTTGGAACTCCTCAAGGAAAATGTGGAAGTTTTAGTCATGGTGAATGCCGGAGCACTAACGGCCTCTCAATCCTACAAAAGGTCAACTCTTTTGTAATTAACCATTTTGTGTGCGATAAATGTTCATCAAAACAGTTCCGACTGACGAATGTTAAACACTAAACATTACAGGCTTGCATTGGGCTAAGGATTTGCAGCATTGGAGTCACGACATCCACATTTGGTGATCCTTGTAAAAATGTAGTAAAAAGTTTAGCAGTAGAAGCTTCGTGTGCATGAAAAACAGAAGCGTGAAAATATGCCACTTAAATCATTGAATAAAAACATATTATCTAAACAACTATGAGATTTCACATTATTAAATACCCATTATACTCTTCATACAAACACATCTTTAACTGATAACAAACATGTACGACGAGTGAAAGTGGTCATGGTTCAATATCGTTTAAGATACACAAACAAGGAGAAAAAAAGGAATAACCCAAATTAATACAAAAATATTATCTTTCGGATACATGATAATTAAAGATGCAAGCCAAAAATATAACATCATATACATGCTCAGAGCAACCATCTCTGATAGTCTGTTACAGTTGAATTACTTAAATACTTCCGAGATTATTATTAGCAAAAGACGCAAATCCGAGTCAACACATGATTCCTTCATCAATCATTGCCTTATTTAGTACTTGGAGATCTATATATTGATGGCATGGGCATCCATGTTTTTGGTAATACTGCATACAAGTTCCATAAAAGAAGTTAGATCAGGTACGTTTGTATCTGGTTTCTCAAACTCAAACGTCCATGTGGCCACTTGTTTACCATCCTTTGGCTCAACATGAAATGTTATTTGGAAGGCCTTGTATATCTTCAGTATACCTCCTTCAGTTACCTTTAAGATAACTTTGTGGTTTGTCTCATCGAGTTCTTCGATTCACTTAAGTAATTTGCTTCTTTCCATCTTTATTTGGTTTCATGCACCAATGAAAAAAGTATAAGAAAACAAAGGCGCCTCAATCAGATCATTTTATCTATTGGTTATTATTTAGTGCGATTCAAGCTAATATAGGCACTACCTTTTTAAGTTTGGTGTTTTAGTATCACGTTTGTCATCATGCTGTTTTCTAGCTGCTTGCTAATTTATGAGTGAAAATTAAAATTTATACTACATTTTACAAAGTTGCCATATCTACCGATTAATGTTCCTAATTGAGACATCTCTTCACTTTCAGAATAAATCGATTGCTTATCTAGTTCAAAATGCTTTATGAAATTTACTATTCGTTATTAAGAGGGGTAAAATAGTCTATACATTTCAACTTGATATTTTTATGTTTTTCAAAAAAAATTAATATGTCTAAATTTGTAAAATGGGTAGATATGACAACTTTTGTGTTTAAATTGGGTATATATATAGTGAGTAGAGATCCAGTGAGAAGTAAATTAAAATAAGAAGTGGTGAGAAGTGACCAAAATCACGCATTTGAGATGCAACGACTTGCATTAGATGCATTTCTATTCATATAGATGCAACATATTGAGTTTCGAAAGTTTATTTGATGTGTAGATGGCGCAAATTGATTTTCATGATTTCGCACGCGTGCGGAGGAAAAACAAGAGAAATCATGAAATGCATCTAATATCGTGTGCATCGATTAAAAGCTAGAAAATACACTATGGTGCGTTATAATGCATCTAAGATTATAAAGATGCATCTAATTTACACTACTACACAAAGTATTTTTTGGTACGCTCCTTAGGTACGGTTATATGAAAACAGTATCAAAAAATCCATTTGGTGCGGTTTTTAGAGAAACCGTACCAAGAAAAGCTATTTGGTGCGGTTTTGAAATTTCCTTTGTTATTTGGTACGGTTTTTTTAGAAACCGCACCAAATAAACATTTTTTGATACGGTTTTAATAGAAACCGCACCAAAAAACAAATTCAAAATACTTGTCTCCTCAACGGAAACCTGCAGCCATATCTCCCAACACCCACACACTCTCATTCAATACACCACATTTACTCATACTCATCCTCCCCCTCAAATCAAATCTTTCAAAAAGTAAACACTCCATCAACAACCACAATAAATTTAACTTAAAACTCACAAAACTACAAAAAAGGTAATAGTTATATTTTTATTTCCTTTTACTCATTATAATTTTTTTTATGCTTAACTAATATATTTTTGATATTTGTATAGGTACAAATTTCTTCATCATGTATCCAAATTAGAGCGTTCACCTCATTTTAGAAAAGTTCGCATCATAAGGTGAGTTTATAAACTTTTTTTGTTATTTGTAACATTAATTATCTTTATGTTGTTAGTTCTAAGGTTATATATGTATGTATGTAGTTAATATGTTTATTTGTGTATATATAACATGTGCATCTAGAAGTTATAAGTAGATCCATATATGAAATTAGTTGATACCCGTCCGAAACTGATCTAATAGAGATTAGTTTGGGCGATCCGTTGGGATCGCCTTTTGAATATTTTGTCTCGTTTAGGATGCGTATACGTCATAGTGTGTTGACTATTCAAGGAAAAAATCGGTATACATTTCTCTTTACTCCTTGAGTTTGCTTTCTATCACGCATACTTGGGAGTTGAGGAAATCTTGCGTTTTTCTAAATAGTCAACCCACTAGAACGATATCGCATATGAGATAAAATATTCAAAAGGTGGAGTTAGATCGCCACATGTTACCACATATGTTTCATTCTTACATGCATACGATTTATTATGTTGTTTTAAATTTTCGGATGGAGCGAAAATGGATGTCTGGCGGGAATGTTAATGACCCGAATTTGTGAATGGAGTGCAAAGTTTTCTTATCATTCTTGAGTCTAACCGAGTGGCTAAGGGAGATATTGAGATTTTTGTCGTGTTCGAAATGTAAAATTTTGTACCATATAATGATATCAAAGCGATTGAATACCATTTGCTCAAATATGGTTTTGTCCGTAAATATACTTGTTGGTCAGAACATGGAGAATCACTGGTTGATAATAGCACATCGAGTCATGTATCAAATGCTAATGAGAAGAATGATTCTTACATTAATGACAAACATGAAAATTTAAATGAGATGTTGCATGATTTAGAGGCTAATGGTGATATTGATCAAGAAGATTTACAACAATTGTTTGATGACGCGGAGAAACCAGTGTATGATGGTTGTAAGAATTTTACCATACTTTCGGCTATTTTGGAGTTGTTAAAATTAAAAGCAAGTAGTAGTTGGAGTGATAGTAGCTTCACGAAGCTATTAGACTTTATACATAGACTACTTCCCGAGAATAATGAGTTACCCATTTCTACATACCAAGCTAAAAAGTTAATGTGTCCAATGGGACTAGAAATTGAAAGAATACACGCATGTCCGAATGATTGTATGTTGTATAGGGGTGATAAGTATGAAAACTTGCATGCATGTGTTACTTGCAAAACATCAAGGTATAAAAAAGAACCGCATGAAATTGATGATGATGTGACAAAAAATGGACCTCCGGCTAAGCTATTGTGGTATTTTCCGATCATACCGAGACTTAAGCGGTTATTTGAAAACAAAAAGAGGCCAAATTGTTGCGTTGGCATTTCGATCGGTAAAGGCGACGGAAATTAAGGCATGTAGCGGACTCCCTCAATGGAGAAAATTAATAACAAGTTTCGAATTGATAAAGAGATTAGAAATATTCGATTTGGGCTAAGTTCGGACGGAATCAACCCATTCGGAAACATGAGTAGTCGTTATAGTACTTGGCGGTTCTTTTATGTATGTACAATCTTCCACCGTGGTTGTGCATGAAACGTAAATACATTTTGATGTCATTATTAATTTCGGTCCAAAACAACACGGTAATGACATTGAAGTGTATTTGTCTCCTCGATTAACGATATGAAAAATTATGGAAACCGGGTGAAGAAATGTATGATGCTTATAAGAAAGAAATTTAGGTTGCAAGCCATGATTTTTTGCACCATAAATGATTTTCCACATACGGAAATTTGTCGGGATACTGACGAAGGGTAAACAAGCATGCCGATTTGTGAAGATGAGACATCTTCAAGGTGGTTGAACAATTGCAAAAAACCGTGTTCATGGGCCATCGAAGATCGCTTCAACTAATCACCCATATCGTTATATGAGTTCGGAGTTTGGCGAATACGGAGTTTGGACGAGTCGGGACACGATTTAGTGGAGATCTTGCACTTTCTCGATTTTCTAATCTAAACAACGTGTTCGGAAAAGGAAAAGGACGTCAAATTGAACAAGGCGCGTGGAAAAAAGTCAATTTTGGGAGTTAGAATATTGGAAAGATTTGGAAGTACGACATTGTATCGACGTTATGCACATTGAAAAGAACGTATGTGACAACTTGATGGGGTTATTGTTGAATATTCCTGGGAAAACTAAAGATGGTATTAATGCTCGAAAAGATATGGTCTCATGGGGAATCCGGTTAGAGCTCGCCCCTGTTGAGAATGACAAAAAACGCACCTACCTGCCACCAGCATGTTATACCATGTCGAAAGCAGAAAAAACCCAATTTTGTAAATGCTTACATGATATTAAGGTTCCATCTAGCTATTCAGCGAACATTAGGAGCTTGGTATCCATGAAAGAATGTAAGCTGCAAGGAATGAAGTCGCATGATTGTCATGTTTTAATGGCACATATGATTCCCATCGCAATTCGTGGTTTGTTACCAAAGCATGTCCGACATACAATCACGAAACTTTGTTTGTTTTTTAACATGATTCACTCGAAAGTGATTGACCCCGAAATTTTGGATTCATGGCAAAGAGATATTATCATTACTTTATGTCAATTAGAGATGTACTTCCCGCCGTCCTTTTTCGATGTCATGGTTCACCTCGTATCTCATATTGTCAGTGAAATTAAGGCTTGTGGTCCGGTTTTTTTACGTTACATGTACCCTTTGAGAGATATATGGGCGTCGTGAAAGTGCGTAAGGAACCGGTCTTGACCGAAGGTAGTATTGTTGAAGGATATGCTTCCGAGGAGGTCATCGATTTTATACAAACTATTTGGAAGGTGTCAAAGGTAATGGCGTTCCTCAAAGTCGTCATGTGGGTAGACTTTATGGGAAGGTACAATTGGATCAAGCAGTCTAGCCCGGATCAAAAGCTTTTGAGATTGCACATTTTGTAGTCCTTGAACATATGACATGTGTTGCTCCTTTCATTCAAGAGCATATGGAAAAGTTGCGTCGAAAACATTGGTAGAACGGAGACATGGTATACGAAGAGGCATAATGAGCGGTTGCTAATTGGCTAAAAGACAAAGTGGCAGCAAACGTGGGTCAACCAAATGTCGATAAAATAGTGGAAAAGCTGGGAGAGGGCCCGAGATTGCTAGTAAAAACATATAAAGGATATGAAATTAATGGCTATACATTTTACACTCAGATGCGAGATGAAAAGAGTACGGTGCAAAATAGCGGAGTTACAGTGATAGCCTCCACAGGGATTACCAAAAAGTCATATTACGGGGTGATACAAGAAATTTGGGAGTTGGATTATTATTGTTTCAAAATACCTCTGTTCAAGTGTAAGTGGGTAAATAATAGCTCGGGTGTTAAAGTTGGCGACTATGGTTTCACACTTGTCGACCTTAGGCCAGACGGTTATGCATCCGAACCCTTTATTCTCGCAAAGCAAGCCACACAAGTATTTTTCGTTCAAGACCCTAGCAATCCAAGATGGCACATCGTTACGCCTGGTAAACGACATATACTTGGTGTTGATAATGTTGTTGATGAAGAAGAATACGACCAGTTTGACGATCTACCACCATTTTCAGCGGGTATTCCACCGATAGATGGTAACGAAATGCCATTGCTTTTCAATATAGGGCTTTCGAGATCAAGTTTGATTGGACGATGGCTAAGGTAAATAATCTAAAATTGTTGTGTATATATAATTGATTTGGTTCTTGCATTTGTGTAAATATGTTTGTTTATTTAATTTTAGTGTTTCCAACAAAAGGGTGGATGGGAGTCACGGATATTATATGATGAAGTTCATGCATGACCTTGTTATAAAAACAAGGCGACTTTCCAAAAGTGTAAGTATTTCCTTTTATTCCCTCGAGATTATAGTGGGTTAGGTGGGATTGCGTGGTGAGCTGGCATTGCGATGGGTTGGTCGCTAATCTGATGGGTGGGCTGGCATTGCTGCGGTCGATTATTGTGTAAACTAACATGCCTAAACTAGTATGGGCAGCGCTATAGGACTTTATTAGCTAACATAAACATCACTAGTATCTATCTAATTCTTAAAAAGTCTATTTGTTCATCAGGAAAGTTAAATTCATCTTATAACTGTTAAGCCTGAATAGGCTACTTCTTTACCAAAAATAATATTATATTTTGTTTCTCATTTTTTTAATACCAAAGGAGGATAAAATGTAAGAGGGGCATGCATGGTTTAGTGAGAAATAACACCAGTGTGATATCTTGGATAACCTTTTACTCACCAAATTGCATATAACATGAGATACTAGCATCTTATATGCGATTTTGGTCCAAATTGCATATAACATGAAATTTTGGTCCAAATTGCATATAACATGAAATTTTGGTCCCTCGTCTATATGAACAGGGTATCCATTACTATCTCAATTGTAGTGTGATTCTTCATATATTAGAAGCAACCAGTGTATACCCGTATGCTATAAGTAGTGTTCACAACTCTATCTCTTTATCACATACCCAATTAGTCAATATTTTAGTATGTAGACCACTTTGTTTATATGTATCTCCTTAATGTGGTCATTTAGTTATGGTCAAGTCCTTTAACAAATATAAGACATCCTTCATAATTTATACCACTTTGATTAAATATCGGTTTAACGGTTAAAGTTATACACATGGTCTAATTAGATGTCGCTACAACCGGTATCGCTACATAATGCAATACGCTTCTATGATGTTAACCATTTCACTCTATAAACCTCCATCTTTGATGCATTTTCTTATATGCTCGCTTTATAAAGAAAGTAGTGATTGGTGGTGATTTTTTATATGCAATTTGAATTTGAATAAGATGCTAGTATATCATGTTATATTAAATTTGGGTGAATTGAGTAGCTACTTGTAATATACTTTGCTATTAGTAATATGTAATAGAGGTTGGTGGAATTGCGTGGTCGGTCTTCATTCTGTGGTCGATCGTTGTTGCAATGGTCGATCGCTATTGCAATGGTCGTGTCAAATGGGTTGAACTAACATGTTATAGGCAATATGGTTACTTGAACTAACATGTTACATGCAATTTGATGATTTTTGTTGGTTTTATTGCGAAAAAATATGACTAATATATATCTATATTTGTTTTATAGCTTTGGAAGGATACTGGCGCCGTTTACAACCGGCGGAGATCGTGAAGTAGCTTATCTAATCTTGAGCGAGTTTTATAGGGATGTTGTACATACTCTTTTAGAAACAATGGCTCCTCGGTAGTCCACGTTTTATGTTTTAGTGATGATAACGTTTCTGATTGTAATGGATAGCACTTTTATATTTTGGTGATGATGACGTTTAAAAGATGATAACACTTTTGTAATGGATAGCACTTTTATATGTTTTAGTGTATGTTGCAATG
Source organism: Chrysanthemum lavandulifolium (assembly GCA_022545495.1). Classification (NCBI taxonomy): domain Eukaryota; kingdom Viridiplantae; phylum Streptophyta; class Magnoliopsida; order Asterales; family Asteraceae; genus Chrysanthemum; species Chrysanthemum lavandulifolium. Next base: position 269,333,479 of record CM040242.1, read on the forward strand.
TCGGGTCTGCTGCGGAAAGTATTATGGTAGTGTTTGGATACAGGTTTTAGAAAATGGTTTTGGAAAATATTTTTTTTTGAAAAAGCATATTTTTGGTGCGGTTTTTTAAGAAACCGTACCAAAAAAGAAAGATTTAATACGCTCTTTATTGAAGACATTTGGTACGGTTAGAATTAAAACCGCACCAAATAATCATTTTCTGCTACGGTTTTGAAACCGCACCAAAGCCCATTTTATTTTTTGGTACGCTAGTATTAGGTACTGTTTTAAAACCGTACCAAAAGGCTTTAAAAACCGAACCTAATGAATTTTTTGTGTAGTAGTGTTAGGTCGATGCATCTCGGATTTGCGGTTATAGTTCTTTTTATTCCTTCTTATTTTAAGTAATCTTCTTATTTGATCCTAACTCTATATATAGTATTATGAGTTTTGGTTGGAGAAATATGGAATTAACCCTTTAAAGAAAATCAAACACTAGTTTCTTCTTTAGCTTTCTATAAAACAAATTTACAATATGCAGTCAAAATATGCAAACTTGTTACATATGAGGTACCTGTCAAAATATGGATTATACTTTTGTCTATCATTCTTACTTCTTCTTAACGAAGTGGTTCATACATGAGGTACATTACACATTCGATAGGAATAGAGTGGTCTCAGCGGTTATGATGTACCAACAAAGGAAACAGAATGTTTCACACACATTATTCGGAGAGAACAATAATATTATACATGAAATTTAAAAATTTCATGAATTGCTATCAAGATAACGGACAACTTATTTAGTATCTGTGCCCTCATTTTAACATGATAAAAGTTCATAATGTTCAACAAAGAGTGAGAATCATCATCAAAGAAGAATTAATAACAAAAGCATGATTAGACCAATCACCCTGCCACATCGACATGGATTCTTTTGTGGATTGCATACGTGGTTCTAGCATTCCCTTTCTTCATCCAACTCTTGCTTGCCTATTCCAATTGCCGTAGTCTTTGAATCCACACTAGCTTTATGATCAAGTAAAAGCAGTGTTTGTGTGTAGGGAGTCGCAAAGAAGTGAGAAAATGGCCCGGTAATCCCAGTATAGTTGATTTGTTTAGAGATGGGTTCATAAACAATTAATTGATTCCCTTTGAAAGCTTTTTTCTTTACAAGTAGTTGATTCCCTTACAAGGCTTTTTTCTTTACACTTAGTTGATTCCCTTTCAAAGCTTTTTTCTTTACAATTAGTTGATTCCCTTTGAAAGCTTTTTTCTTTACAAGTAGGGTGCACCATTCTTTACGAATCCACTACTTTTCTTATCGATGTTATTGGTATGTTAATGGTGAATATGTGTGAATGATTTTGGATCACCATTCTGCATAATCCATACATTTGCATTGGAGGCGTGATTTTTTTCAAGGACAAAAAGAGACTCGTTTAGCTTAGATATACACACATGAACGTGGCGACTTGCTAAGATCTGAGGGAGGTATACTTCTGTAAATTCTATTGGGATTTTAGAACTATGTTAACCAATTAACGCATACAAGTACGCAACGGATATGTATCTAGTAATCACAGTTAGGTTAACACGTAATAATAAACAATTAATGAATAAAAGGTAAAATAGAAACCTAACCTTTCGTGGCAATTGAACGCAAGTGTAACGAACAAGAAAACCAATACGAAACCCAAGTATTTAAATTAGACACCTCCACGAGTATCCCACACAACACAAAAACCGTATACGCTCGATTAAGAGCTAGTCGAGAACGTATTAAATCCAATCAACCTTTGACCCACTTGAATATAAAATGAACAAGAAAACCACCAAGAAATCAAACTTGCTTCCTGCCCGAGATCCTTCTGCCCGAGAAACAGAAAACAAATAAGAAGCTGAAAAACTTCTTTACCCGATATCGGATAAGTGTTATCCGATATCCACCTTGATGTTCTGTCCGAGAAGCGAGCTACGACCAGAAACAGAAAAACAAACACCACCTTCTGCTGCTATTCGAATGTAAGGAATCAACAAGGAACCACCAATTAATCAAACACCTGAACGCTTGAACGTTGCAAGTTTAGGAGCTTAGAAAACCAAACAAACCTAATCGATTGGAGATCAATCGATTGAGTTTAGAAGCTGGGAATAGTGAATTGGTTAGGGATCTTTTAGGATAGATTATGCGTACATGTGATGGGTGAGGGGTTGGTTTATATAAGGTCTTGACCGACCTAAAGCTAAGCTTGTAGCTTGGTCTACAAGTCATAAACCCAACACCCTTTTACGCCCTCTTGCCCGATCAGTGAAAACCCAAGGCCCAAGGCTTGTCCACTTTCGACCCAAGTCCAAACCAAAGATAGTCCATGGATCGTTTAATGCAATCGGGTCAAGTAGCATGCATAACGGGTAATGTGTATTCAAGTATATTACGTTCGACACGTATACTCGTGTTTATCGTATGTGCCCGCATATGATCACACACTTTTAGTGTTTTGTCGTGTTTACAACTCCCACAAACCAACAGCTCCCACTTGGGAGTTGGTGTGTCGAATGGCACACAAAACTAACGACGGAAACGCCTAGCACACGCTCTCACTCGCTTTTTAACTAAAAGTGTCTGAGAGAATAGTTTCATTAAAGTTTCTCAGTAGCATGGTCATTCAATGTCTTGCTTTAATCATCCTTTGTTATAGATACCGTTAAACCATGGATAATGGATCTTAAATCATTCCATATAGTTTATCCATTTAGAATCTCGTTATAGATTTTAATTCAGATATACCAAATGTAGTCAAGAATCATCTTGCATTACCCTTTGGGTGCGGCGGACATTTATCGATTAAATGCGGAGAGGCGCCATGGTATCTTTACGCACATATCAAGTGGAGTAACAAATCCTTTATTGACTACAAGTGTTGTGGATCTTGCTTCACATCATTCAAATATAGCCTTTATAACTACCTTATTCGAGATAGCGTTTTGCGTATACTTACAAAAAATGATATCCGCATATGAGAACTTACTTGCATCTCAAGTCTAAGGACGAAGATAACAAACCATTTTCAATATTTTACTTATGACAAGGATCCAAAAGTAAATGTTTGAAAGTTGGGAATCAATATGCATCTCTAGTGAATACATATGAGTTTGGCGGGAACAATCCAAATTCTCGTTAGAATTATAACCAACACTCACATTTGCCTTATCATAACAATATTCCCATATTGTTAACCGACAATGGACATATTTAGAATGATAAATCATTTCATGGATTAAACATGCAAATATGGAATATGATTTATATGAATATAATAACAAATACCTCGTATCTTTATTAATCGAAAATAACAAGCTGTCTTACAATTCCTAATTATCCAAATACTAATTAACACACAGTTTACATGAGACTACTAGCGGTACCAACCCTATATCTCTAGTCAATTTAGAATGCTTAGGGAACTTCAAAGCTTTCGTAAATGGATCAGCTAGATTTTCATCTGTGTGAACTTTTAATATCTTCACATCGCCCATTTCAATGATCTCTCGAAGATAATGAACTTTAGTGCGATAATGTCTAGCACCTTTAGTGATTCCGCTTTCATTAGCTATAGTAATGGCTCCAGTATTGTCACAATTAGGGGTGTCATTCGGGTTGCCCCGACCCAAACCCGACCCGACCCGAACCAAGTCAATTCGGGTCGGGTCAATCAGGTTCAAAATTATATTCGGGTCAATCGGGTCAACCCGAATTGACCCGAGTTCTAAACAAGGTCGGGTTCGGGTATGTTTTTTTAGCCTTGACTCGACCAACCCGACTAACCCGGCTCAACAACACTTTTACAATGTAAAAATTCGGGTTGACCCCGAACCGAATTGACCCGACCGAGTTGACCCGAACCGAATTGACCGGACCGAGTTGACCCGAGTTCTAAACAAGGCGGGTTCGGTATGTTTTTAAGGCTTGACTCGATTTGACCGACCGAGTTGACTGACCCGAGTTGACCGAACCGACCGGGTCAACCGAATAACACCCTAGTCACAATACATATTTATGGGTTCTTCAATTGTACGAACAATGTTCAACCCAGAAATAAATTTACGAATCCATACAGTCTCTTTTGATGCATCACAAGCAACAATATACTCAGCTTTTGTAGATGAAGTAGCAAAAATACTTTGCTTTGTGCTTTTCCAATCAACAACACCTCCATTTAGAACAAATACATATCCTGTTGGGTTCAGTAAATACCCATACCCCTTAAGTCTAGGATTTGTAATAGAAAATACCCCAAGTGTTTAATCCTTAGCGTTAACAAGTCATCGAGCGCATAGTCTCGGTGAGCTATCTTCAGGATACTCGATGAGACAAAGAAGAAGTCTCCACTCGGTGAAGGCGTAACTTAGGGGTGAGGCGGTCAAGAAGAAGATAGTGGATTCGGTGGTGATGACAATAACTCACCGAATCCCAAACTCCTCATCAACTACTAACATCGAAGACAAACTAAAGACAAAGACCAAGGCATAGAAGGCGGAGAATGGGTGGGACAAAACGGTTAAGCTTGAAGCGAATAAGGCGAGTACTTATCCTCAAGAAGTCAACTTTCCACGAAGGCTCAAAGATCGGTCTTGACAAGTAGAAAGTGGTTTTGTCCTTACCAAATATAGCCTTTGTAAGCAGAGAAAAAATACATCGGTATTTTGTCTTACAGAACTGTCGGTTGTCCTCTAGGATGAGTTAAAACCATACTTGTATAAATAGCATAAGAGTTGGAGTGAAAGATTCAAGCTTGTGAATTAATTGTAAAACACATACACAAGCCATTTTCACTCCTCCAAATAACTTTGTCCCCGAGATAGCTAAGTGGTTCCTTTGTAGTTGTGCTCAGACTTAGCCTGAGCTTAGTGAGGAGATACAATACTTTGTCATTTCAATCCCAAGTACTATTCCACAAGTACTTGGGTAATGTATTCTTTTTTATTTGTTTCTAATAAAGAATATTAAGTTGAAAATTAATCAGTGTGTTTTACTTACTTAATTTCAGTCATTATTCACAATCTGGTTGTTTATTGCTTATAACTGTTTTAATACGATTGTGAAACGGGAACAACATATCCAGTATGAGATTTTAAGTTGTCAACATCTGTCAGATATCCAGCATCAGTGTAGCAAGAAACCCTGAACTCTTGTTCTTCTTTTCCTCCATAGATCAGAAACATATCCTTAGTATTGCGTAAATACTTACGAATTCCACAATGATCCGGTGAAGTTCACGGATTATGTTGAAATCGACTTGTTACATTATGCGCGAGCAACATCGTGGCGAGTACATCTCACAACATACATAATCGATCCTATAGCAGAAGCGTAAGGAACTATTTGCATGCGCTCTTTCTGAGCAGGTGTTTCAGCACCTTGTGACTTACTCAATTTAGGCTCTTCTTGCATTGGGATAGCACCACGTTTGGAATTCTCCATACAAAATATCTTCAAGATTTTCTCAATGTAAGCACTTTGACATAAACCAATTAATCGTTTAGATCTGTCTCAATAGATCTTGATTTCAAGAATATATGCAGCTTCACCTAAATCTTTCATTGCGAAACATCTTCCAAGATAGGATTTTACATCTTTCTGATATACACATGGCTCATCTTGATTCTGAGAAAATCCAAATTTCTTTATCTCATCATCAAAACGTTTATTCCATTGCCTCGATGCTTGCTTTAGTCCATAAATGGAACGCTTGAGCTTGCATACACGGTTAGGATATTTTGGATCAACAAAACCCTCAGGTTGCTCCATATAGACCTCTTCGTAAAGATGTCCATTGAGGAAGACGATTTTGACGTCCATTTGGCATATCTCAAAGTCATAGTACGCCGCTATGGCTATGAGAATCCTTATAGCTCTAATGTCTGCTACAGGAGAAAATGTTTCTTCATAATCAATCTCGTAGGTTTGAGTGAAGCCCTTTGCTACAAGACGAGCTTTAAAGGTGTATACCTTACCATCCATGTCAGTCTTCTTCTTGAAGAGCCACTTGCTGCCAACTATGTTGTAGTTAGGAGGAAGCTCAACTAAAACCCAGACATCATTGTCTTTCATGGATTGCATTTCCACATTGTTGGGATATGAAAGTCTTGAAGATATGAAATCTTGAACCTGCAAAATCTTTGGAAGAAGTCAAAGAGTCAAAATCTTGCTAAAGACAAAGTCAAAATCTTGCACTATGAAGTCAAAGTACTGCAAGAACAAAGAAGCTGTTATATTCGTTTATGGAAAGTATTGTATTCTATGTTTAGATTACTTGTCGTACAAGAATACAAATTGTAAACCGACTAGGATATCTTTGAGCCTATAAAGGACTCCTAGATTGGTATTAGAATACGATTTAGAGAACGAGTTTATGAGTTTTAGAGTTTGAATTCATAAGTTATTTAGTGTTTTAGAGAAGTTCGATAATCTTAGAGTTGTTTAGAGTATCGCATAATAAGCGATTTAGAGTTTATAATAAAAGTTATTCTTCTTAGCTTTGTTAAGTAAATTCCGCGTGCTTGATAAAGATTGCTCGGTGTTTCTTTGTTAATAACTTAGGATTTATCCGAGGTTATTAAACCTTAACAAGCTAGTTAAGTTAGTTTGATTAAAGTATATCGATCCAACAAGTGGTATCGAGCTTGTGTGGAAACTCGACTAGGAAGAAATCCTACTTCAACAATATTCAAGATGTCATTGTCGCATCAACTCCTATCAAAGAGGTATGTTCTAAGTGTCACGATTTTTATCAAAAAGTACTTAATGCTTATGTGATTGAAAAAGATAATTGTGTTAGGGCTAGGTGCGAGGTAGCAGGTTATCAAATTACTTTAGAGTCTATGGAAGCTAAAATTATAACACATGAAAATAATGAAATGGCTTGGGGTGAAAAATATGAACAACAGGATTACCGGTTAAAACTTAGTGAATGGAAACTAAAGCGTAAAATTCTTGAAATTGAGAAATTAACTAAGGAAAGAGATGAATTGTTAGCTAAGTTTTTTGCTGGGGAGAGTCCAGCTTGTCCCATGTTGCTTATGTTGAAAAACAAAGAAGGGCTTACATTAGAACATGCTTAGGATTTGGAATGAACTTTAGTAACATAGATGAAAACCAACCTAGTGATCGGGATGATGGTGATTTTGAGGACATAACCACTAGTGATGATGAACTCATTAACTATGTAGATACATCTAGTAATGAGGGCTCAATGAGTGAACCACTCTCGAGTATAAGAAAGATAATGGTTATCATGTTGTCCCACATCCATTAGTCATCAACCCATAAGGCTGATGTTTCTCGATTTGGAGTAGAGCGGTCTAGAGTTTAGGAAGAAGCTTGTTGCTCAATCTAGGTCCGAAAAACCCAAAGAAGTCATTGAAAATAATGTTCAAAATCAAGCGGTACCTTTAAAACAAAGTCTTGCTCAACAAGCGATACATACGCAAAACCTTTTCAAAAGCAGTCGCTAAACCTTTTGGGGATAACTTTGGTCAAAACAGGTTTTATCATTCACCAAGAAGGCGAGAATAATTTTGGGCATAGACATAGAAGAAATCACTTTGGACATATGGGTCAAAAACATTGTTTTGTGTGTTATAGTCCTAATCACTTAATTAAAGATTGTGATCGACACTCGAATATCTTAGCAAATTTCAAAGAACAGATCCGCCAACCACACACCTAGAGAGCATAAACCGGTTTAGAATAATTCAAATAGGGTTAATCACGGAAACTTCACACGGATCATAGATACCCACATCGAGAAGACCCTTTTCAAAACCTTCAATATCTCGCGTTACTTTCCAAAGTCTTGCTCACCAAACAAAGTCTTGATCACACTACTTGGAATAGGAATCCTAGGAGATCTCACTATAAACCTAGAAGGTATTACAATTCACATAGGGATCTAGATCACGGGAACCACGTGTTAAACCAGAATGGGTTAAGAGGAAGGTCTTCTTGAGGACACACGATACTTTCAACAAAAGTGAATCTAATGTTTTGTGATACAAGAAAATGCTAATAATACGGTAAAAGAGATTTATGTTGAAAAATCAAAAAGTTTTGAAAATCTACATAATAAAAATCAGAAGATAATACTGGATCTTGTTTTAAAAAATAGTGGAGATTATGTACTCAAAGAATGTGAGTATGTCACTCCACAAGGGGAACACAAGTCAGTAATGGCTTGGGTTCCTCAAAGCAACTAACTTTTCATCTTATTAGACAGGGCAACCCAGAAGAGGAGCTTAAAGATTATTTTATTAGTGGTTGTTCTGTGAGCATGATAGGAGACAAGAAGTTTCTGTCAGGTGTTTTGGAGTATATTAGTTAGTAAGCTACATTTGAGGGGAGGACTATAAGGTGTTAGTATAGTTCTGTGTAGTGCTTGAGGGGAGGATAATTATGTATACTTAGTTTCTATGGAGGAATTTGGCAAAATCTTGTTTTTTCGAAGTATCGCTTGGAAAATCTTGCTTTGGAAAATCTGCATCGTGGAAAGTAATGTTTTTAGACAGTCTTGTCTAAAACTTTTATCGGCCTTTGATTAAAGAATTTCGTATCTGGGTCAAATCAAAGAAGAAAGCACAAAGCGGTCAAAGACAAGTAAACACCACATGGTTCATAAACCATCTTACATCAACTTGGGAGGAATCTGAAGAACGAACTTGAAAGAAGATATGGTTAAAGAGAATGAACACGAAAGTTCTAAAAAGTCGAAGAAAATATTATTCAAGATCTTGATGAGCAAGTTCAAGTTCAAAATCTTGCGATAATCAAAGTCTTGAACAACAAAGTCTTGGTTTTCATGATACTTTCGGATAAGAGGTAATAACTCAAGAGTGTTAGATTTTGATGAGAAGCTGGTCCTTCAACAACTGTACATGAAGAAGTTGTTGGTCCTCAACTTTTTCCAAGAGAGGAAGCTATTCTCAAACCTATTCATTCTGCAAGTGATGATGAGTTCATTGCTACAATTTTAGGAGATTTATCACAACCAAGAGGAGGAGTTACTATTCGATATGTACAAGAAGAAGAACAACAAAGAACTTCTCAACACGCAATTGATCCTAAGGATAAAGGAAAGGGTGTTACGGTTGAAACTAAGAAGAAAAAGTTAACTTTAGCGAGAACTTAGAGCAATTGAAGTTGCTAGGAATGAAGTCATTGCTAGAAAAGTTCAAGAAGAGTTAAATGCTAAAGATAGAGAAGCTCGGGAAGCTCAAGAAGCTCGAATAGAAGCGACTCAAAAGGTACAAGATGAATTAGATCTTTCAAGCTTTTGAACCATTACAGATCACTGTTCTGTTAGATTTATGCCAAAAGACTTAATAAAGCTAAAGACAGAAATGCTATGATGGCTTATCCGAAAAGTCAAGGGTATAAGGATTGCGAAGTTTAATTATTTTGAGATGAAAAGATTATATGATGTTGCTAGGAGGATTATAAGAAGAATGTTGCGGACATCAAAGATTTTAGAGAAGAAGCTACTTGATTGGTCGAAAGAAAGAAGAATTTGAAAAGAAAAGGAAAACTAATGTTACGGATGTTCGGTTCTCAAAGAAAGAAAAAGTTGAATTAAGATCCGAGACTAGCGATGAATTAAGGAATTATCTCGAGTGGTAGATTTTGATTATACAAAAGAAGATGATGACATGAAGATGAGCGGATCAAAGATTAGTGCTTTTGAAGTTGTGAAATCCAAAGATGGAGATTATATGATTTTCATAAAGAAGATGAAAGCTTCAAAGTTTTCAAAGGCTATGGGACTTCTGCACATTATAGATAGAGTAGACCTATTCTATTTATATCATGTGGTGAAAGCTTACTTTAAGCATAATCCATTAGAAGGGATTGGTTTAGTTTTAAGTGGTGATCTCATAACTATATGGGAAAGCGAAGAAGAAATCTTGATGATATTTGGAAGAATCAAGATAATTGGGAAATTGTTTGTTGGAGATTCTTTGAAGAGTGCGGAGTTCATGTTTTAGAGTGGAAAATGGAGCAATGATACACATGTTTGCAGAAAGAAGATATCCTCTCACAATCGAGCTCATGAGAAGAATGCTAGAGCATGGAATGGAAGTAGAAGAGGATAATGAAGCGCTTGCATGGTTATCAACTTGTTTATAAATGGACTACCATTCTTTGAAGATGATCAATAAGCGGTATGAATTTTATTTGAATAAATACTTTTGATATATCAAGACTTTTATTCAAAATATCGCTGATCGACGATACTTTCATCAAATCTTGTTTGTAAATCATCGATTAAATGAATTTTAGAAGAAACCTTTTGCTAAATAATAAATATTTTGAAATAAAGGTTGAATAAATGGTTTTTGTGATGATAACATCAATAGGTTATCAATCCACCATGGTTACAAAAGGATTGAGTAATCCATGAGCAAACGGCTCGTAAAGATATATCAAATCCGTTTTAGTTGACAACTTGCTAATAAGTTAGATGGTAATCAACTCACCATATCGAGAATGTGAAGAGTTGGCTAGCCCACAAGAAAATGGCTTGTGGTAAAAGCGTGGAAAAACCATTATTGGTAATTAGTTCACCATTAGATAGAAGAACTAACTAGTCCGAGAAGGGTACATCTTTTGGTAAAGAAAAAACAAATCATTGATAGGCGATGATTTGCTAAAATCATATGGTTATCGATGTACCATGGTCTTACACACCAAAACATTTGGCTACTCGAGAGATAATGGCTTTGGTAAAGAGATCTAAATCCATTAAGTTTTCAATGATTCACCTCTCACAGGAGTTAACACACACCGGAAGTGATGAGAATAGTATGCAACTTTAAACTAAATTAATGTACAAATTGTCATATGTTCTTTGTGTTCTTGAAAAGATGGAGTTCTTTGGATCTTTCTTGTGAAAGAATAATTTAGAGATACTTTGACAAGCACGGACACTACTGAGATACAATCCAAAGACTAAGAAACAATCATCATAAAGATGAAGTTGTTAAAGATATATTCATTAAAGGGAACTTGAAGTCAAGCAAGTAGAATTCAAGTTAGGGAGGATTGTTGGGATATGAAAGTCTCAGAAAGCGCAGAAATCTTGGAAGAAGTCAAAGAGTCAAAATCTTGCTAAAGACAAAGTCAAAATCTTGCACTATGAAGTCAAAATCTTGCAAGAACAAAGAAGCTTATATTCGTTTATGGAAAGTATTGTATTCTATGTTTAGATTACTTGTCGTATAAGAATACAAATTGTAAACCGACTAGGATATCTTTGAGCCTATAAAGGACTCCTAGATTGGTATTAGAGATACGATTTAGAGAACGAGTTTATGAGTTTTAGAGTTTACTTAATTCACAAGTTATTTAGTGATTTAGAGAGAAGTTCGATAATCTTAGAGTTGTTTAGAGTATCGCATAATAAGCGATTTAGAGTTTATAATAAAAGTTATTCTTCTTAGCTTTGTTAAGTAAATTCGCGTACTTGATAAAGATTGCTCGGTGTTTCTTTGTTAATAACTTAGGATTTATCCGAGGTTATTAAACTTTAACAAGCTAGTTAAGTTAGTTTGATTAAAGTATATCGATCCAACACACATTCATTGCATCAAGCCATTTGATACAGGTTTTACTGACCAGGTTTTAATATTTATATTGTCTCGTTATACCTATGGTCTACCCTAATGCACTAACGGGCAGTGTACCCGGTCTTGTGTAGTGTAGTATTTCGGTAAAACCGAGGTCTTCCCAAGAGCTATGTGTGCGGATTTTAACTAAGTCTAGGTGTCATGATTTTAATTGGTTTTGAGGTCGAAATGATTAACTACTAAAGAAAATAGAATAAAGAAAGCAAATAAAGGCGAGGGTTGTGATTAATAGAGGAGAAGTGTGCTAACCTAGTTAATCTTCCTATCATGTTAAGTTCACGTTTAATTACTTCCAATTGCTTCAAGTGGGGTAAAGGTCGCTAGGACGACATTTGGTCGATTCGTCCTAACCTATCAGCAAAGGTTTCCACCGGAGATCTCGGTGACCCTTGAAAGTCCAGTTGTTTTAGTCCCTAAGCCAAGTCATTAAGTACCGCTACATGCAAGATTCATAATAATGAGTGCCGGGTGCTAGCATCTTAAACACTCATCCCTAACTTAAGTTCATCCAAACGGTAGGTGATCAATTGGTCAAATCGACAAGCGAAGAAGGGTCGTCGGTTGGTCAATTCTTACCCTTCCCACCTGGGCCTAACTACTTAGGGTCAGTTGGTCATATCTCCTAAGTAACTAGCCACCACTGCCATTCAAAACTACCGAAACAATGGTAGCTACCAACAAACTATGCATGCTAACACTAGAAACAATTATACGTAAGCAATGTGAACATAAACAAAAAAATTAAAGAATCATAACTAGGCTAGCACCAGAGGTGCTTAGCCAAACATATAGTAAATTAATCCAACAATAATGAATAAAACATGAATAGAATTAAACATAATGTTTGATACAAATTACTTGATGTAAAGCTAATAATGATGATGATTGCAAGTGAATTCTTCCTTGGAAAATGGCCTGGATCTGCTGGAAATTGCCCTGGAGTTGTGCCCTAATCGACACCTAGGAGAGGGGTGAAGAGAGATGCTGAAAAATGCAGATTTAGGGCTATATTTATAGGCCGCGACATGGTTACGGCGTAACCTTAAGGGCAAATTACGCCGTAACTAATGACGGCACAAAGAAATCAGGATCTCGAATAATTACGTCGTAATTAAATTCATAAGTTCCGTCGTAACTAAAGTTATGCCGTAAATTAAATCTAATTACACCGTAACTATGTTACATCGTACTTTTTCATGTCAACATAATTTCTTGAAACTTTAATACTCTTGTGTACGCGTTTAGCCCCTCATCGCTCTTGTTACTTTTATAGCAAGTCCTTATAATAAATAAACTTAGTACCAACTTGTCACTTTTAATCCATGGACCTCGAAACCTTGCGCTCAAGTAATAAATTACGGCGTAACTAATTATCCGAGTTACGTCATAATACTTCATCCGCTTATACTTAGCCACTCCGTATTTAACTCTACGGCGTAACTAAATTACCATGTTACGCCATAACCTTCACAAAAATAATTACGACGTAACCATAAGAGTTGCTTACGCCATATCCTTCAAAGCATCATATTTACGCCGTAACATTATTAACGAGTTACGGCGTAATCTCACGCACGAATACTCGAGCCCTTGTAATGTGAGTCACGCGTAGTCAAAGTGCCACTAAACGTAACTTGTCTTGAATATATTTCTTGGCCTTATATCACATAATTTCCGCTTCAACGCCTCATTTATCTGAAATGCAAATATGAGCGAATATGAATGAATTAAGTACCATATTAATACAAATGAGGCCATAAACACGGAATTTGATATATAAAATATCGAGCTAATTTGATGTTATCACCATTTCTTGGATTCGGGATCCAAAGAATGCACTTTATAGTTATTGGGTTCACGAGATCCCCAACTCATGTTCCTCGGCGTCAATGTATAAACACATACGGAGAACACGGCGTGTCCTTGTGGACTTTCGAATGGGAATAATATCACTTTGAGGTTCTTCAATTTCTTGATCATCCTCATCATGATGAATGCTAGTGTCTAAAGAAGGATTTGTATCTTCTTTTTGAATTAATTCAAGATCTTCTAAACTCCCACTTGCTTCAAGATCCATAAGATCATTCTCAAAGAACTCAGCATTTCGAGCAACAATAACTTTGTTCTTAGATGGAAGGTAGAAAGAATATCCCATAGTTTCCTTACGATATCCTACAAAGATACATATGACTCTAGGTTCAAGTTTTTCGGGTTTGGTAAGTGTATCACGCTTAACAAAAGCCTCACAACCCCAGACTTTTAAGTAAGGCGACTTAGGGGCTTGCCCATGCCATGCCTGTATGGTGTCTTTTCAACCTTCTTAGTTGGAACCATATTGAGAATGCGTGCGGTGACTCAAGGGCATAATCCCAAAAGAACTTTGGAAGAGTAGTTTGTTTCATCATAGAGCGCACCATGTCAAGAAGGGTTCGATTTCTCTCTCGAGATACACCATTGTGTTGTGGAGTTCGATGGGCAATAATCCCATGCTCCTTCGGATGATCCAAAACTCTTGACTCATATATTCACCTTTACGATCGAGCGTAGTGATTTTATGGTCTTCGAGTTGATTTTCTACTTCCTTTTGAAACACCTTAAATGTTTCAAACACTTCATGTTTATGTTTGACAAGTAAACATAACCATGCCGACTATAGTCGTCAGTGAAAGTCACGAAGTAATTTGCTCTTTGTCTTGATGTGATTCTAAATGGGCCACATACATCTGAGTGAATAAGTCCAAGTAGATCTTTAGCCCTTTCCACTTGATGTTAATAAGGTTTTCTTGCCATCTTACCAGACATGCAAGCAACACACTTTTCAAGTGACTTAATTTCAGATGATTTGGGAAGTCCATCGTGTTGCAACTTCTCCATGCGTTTCTTGCTAATGTGTCCAAGACGACCATGCCACAAGAGAGCAGAGTCCAAGTTTGACTTGGCTCTTTTATTGCTTACAACAAACATAGAACATTCATTTGTATTCGAACAAGACATATCAATTTCAGAAATACCATTACGAGGAATAGCAGTAAAATAAACAACGTTATTCTTGGAAACTGAAATAGCATTATTCGATTCAAAACGGTTAATAAAACCATCGTCATACAAATGAGAAACTTAAATAATTCCCCTAGTAATAGAGGGATCATAATGAAAATCATTTAAAGCAATAACTAATCTGCTAGGGAGACATAAATGATAAATTCCAATAGCTTCAACTTCTGCCCGTTGACCATTGCCCACATACAGACTTAAAGCTCTTGGCTTCACTTCCTACTTCCCCGAGACCACAGTATTATTACGGATGTGAGTACCACAACCGGTTTCATATACTAAGGATAATTTAGGAAAGAGTAGAGTTCTATAGTGAAAATACGAAGAACTAGTTGCAAGAGACTCTTTCTTCTTTTCTTTAACTCGGCGAGATCTTGGGACAATTCCTTCTCCAATGTTACGTCTCACCACCTTCGGTGACGGTGGCGTCCTTCTTTGGATTATCCTTCTTGGGTGGTGGAGGAATCTTGGATTTGGATTGGAAGAAGAAGCATTGTATGGCTTATACTCAATTAGCATAAGCGTGACCTGCAGTAAATTTTCACTCATATTTAAATAATAAATGGTAATTTATTATTACTAAGCCTAGTCATTAAGCATGCATAAGCTTTGCCTAGTCATTTGAGTAGATAACTCGCATCTGAGAGCCCATTGCACTTCTTTTGCATTCATTTCATAATCTGAATATTGTGTTATTGTCTTATGATTAAATTTGTAAGGCGAGAGGTTATCTCGTTTTCCCCATTCACCGACACCTTGCCACAGCGTATCAACAATATGATAAGGGAAAATAAAACATCCGTTAAATCCCGAATAGAAAACATTATAAACATAATACTATATCGTAAACGTAATCATAAGGCGTTTCAAAATAATAAGTATCAAATTATAATACTTCAGTCACGGTTTTATATCGCAGGACACAAGAATATTTAACACAACCTTCACTTTAAATTATAACATTTAACAAATAAAAGTTTTATCACAAATAAAATCTTACAAATTAAATAAAAATACAACTTAATCACCTAACCCAAATAAAACCGACCCCTCCTCTTTCTCTTCTATTTTGTGGCCTCCCTACTTGTTTGCTTCCCAAAATATTCCACATCCTCTCTCTAAAGAGATAACAACAAACATTTTCCAAGAAGACTTATTCCTCCTATACCGCTATTCCCCTATCTCCATCTAGGTCAGCGTAAACCCACAAGGATGATGGCTAAAATGGAGTCAGGGAAAAGCTCTTTCATCATACCCTCTTCACTCATAGTACTTTGGTGAATATCTTTGTTGGGTCTTCACCAACACAGCATGTGACCACACAAAGAAAGAGACCAAAGGAGCCATAGGAGCTTCAAGAGTCACTATCCTCATCCCATTCTTCTAATGAGAAGGCGCTTAGTGGGAAGGTAGAGACAAAGGAGGCCAAGAATGGTTACCACTTCTCTTCCAGGTGAGAAAGATAGTCAAAGACTATATCGTCTCTCTTCCTTTTATCTTTGTCGAAGCAACCCGAGGAAAACACACCTCAAAAACTCACCTCAGCGGTTAAGAAAACTCTAAAGTTGAAAGCTATTGATTGGGGTTTTGCTAAGAACCGATTGGGGTTTATTGGTGCTTGGAATTCTGGGTTGACCTTCGACTTAATTATCATCTTCTTCCTTGTAAGAAATCATTCAACTTTGTATTTGTTAAACTTTATAAATTGAGTTGTAATGAAAATTGATATTCGATTGTGTAAGCTAAATGTTTTTGATGTTACATAATCTTTGTGTTATGATGAAGGCTTTATACCACTTTAAAACTTGAATTGGTCATTGACTTGTTAAAATGGTTTCTGTCGAGATGTATGAACCAAGAAAATTAGAAAAGTTAAGTTTTATAAATCGTGTAGGGAGTAAGTATCATATTAGAGTCATGATATTAAACTTGGTAATGAGATGTTGAGTTGTTGTTTGGTTCGACTAGGAACCCATTTTGATGCTCGTAATCCTTTCTAGTCGACCTCCGTGTTATTCATTGTGTCAATAAAAGTCATATGCTAAAGAAACCCACACCATGTTATAATCTTGTCTTAGCTTGAGAAACCGATGCTTGTTATCATGGTGCCCTGTGTCTTGGAATATAGCTATGGGTCTTGTGTTAAAATGGTTGTGTCTGACTAGGAAAAGAACCAAGTCGAGAGTACTCACTTGCCAAAATAAATGTGATTAGCCTATATTATGTCATGATCCGTAATAGTACAATAGGTTGTCGGGATGAAACCGAGTCGAGTAGTACTCGACTACCCCATGGTTTCACCACACCCTTACTCCTATTTTTCCAGTCAATGGGTTAGTCTCAAGTATCATACGAGGCGTTATGAACCTGACGGATAGCCGAGTATGGGTTGGAGCACGTCGATCGTGACACCTCGGCTAGAGTCTAAGCTCAAAATATTAGCACTTTGCTCCGTGAATGTACCCGGTTATAAATTCTTACGCATTTATGCCTCCTTCACGAAAATCTTGTCACTAGTAAATACTTCTAAATTGGTAGCATGTAACAATTGCCATCACATTTACAGGCCACGACCCAACTTGCTAACTTGTATAACAAAGAGAGTTTGGTTGTTTTATGGGCCTCGCCCAACTGGTACCCATCATTAACGACACCGGCCACGACCCTCGTGGTTCGGGTGTTCACTGAAGGATTAAAAGCGAGTCAATAAAATAAAACTCGAAGCGTAAACCGGAAATAAATTATAAAACCAAACTCATTTGCCATGTATTTGAAATCTTCGACATTAGATATATATACATATATGAGTTAACAAGTTAACAAGTGCAAAAATATTACTACGAAACAAGTGTTTAAAAATATGATTGACTTGATAAAATTTACATCAAAGTTTCGTCAATTTGTAAACAAATTTATGTCATAAAGGTTACTAGTCGTACATTGTGTAAATCTTAAGAACCAAATTTTAATAATTAAATGAAGACCACTATGTCATTTTATCATTTTATAAATTTGAGAGTCTTCAAATTTAACATAACTATTTTCTAAAGAAAATAAGTCAACTTATTAAATTTTTCAATATCATTTTAGTGTCAACATGATAAAGTATATATACATTCATATACTTACTAGTAAAACATTTTAATCGTTTTTTTACAAAACAAAACTTTGGTCTTAATACATTTATGAAAAAAAATATAGATTGAGCTATTTTAAGTAAGAGATACTTAAAACAATGAACTAAAAGATTGCCCTCCTTATCTAGGTCGCGTGTGGTGCGACTTCACAATATTCACTAAATCCCACTTTTGGATTGCTCATTAGCTAAGGTGAGTTCCATAGCCCTCTTTTACTTGATAAATTTTTTATACATTTTGGGGTGAGAATATATGCAAAACCTTTTTATGGACTGAACTATTGCATGATTACTATTACGTGGTTTAGCCTAAGCACTTATGTCCCTAAAATGCCATTTTTCATGAGCAAATCGGTTCCCTGTGGGAAGCGAATGTTATAAATAGATCTATTGAGGTGACTCCTCCGTTCGGTTGGCCATGCTTAGGCCAAGGCGAAACATATACCATGTCGAATCGAGTGTTGAGGACAAAACACTCGCATTGGGCCAATATATTGTATGATATCATTTAGCATACTGAAACTGTCGTAGTATCGGTTCCATGAACTTATAGCTAACGTAATAAACATTCATTCATATATCATTATATTCGTTGTAATGATTATATGACTTTGATTATGGTCCAAACTTATTGTTTTAATTTAAACCTATGAACTCACCAGCTTTTAGCTGACCTTTTTAGCATATTTTCTCAGGTGTTTAAATTGTGATCATGGATGCAAGGCAAGAGATGGTAAATGGTCGTAGTAATGTCTAAAGAAGTGTTTTTACACATAATGATATTTTTAAATTGGGACCACTAAACTTATGGGAAGTGCCCATTTTATTTAAACAATTGGTTGTAAGATAATATCTTTAAAACTATTTTTATGAAATTAAAACGAGTATGTATTCCGTTCTTTATTACTTGTGTTGTGATCTCCGATTTAGTAACATTCCCCTAACACGTATGCTTCCGCTAAACCAAATTTGGGGTGTTACTGATTGGCATCGAGCCTAAGTTATAGAGAACTAGGTACATATAAACCCTAAACTATAACTACTTTTACAAAAACATCATACTAAGACCGTCGGTTGTCAGCTTGCCTTACTTACTATTTTACTTAGAGTTCATTTAAATAGGATTGCATGTTTTATTTCCTATTTACTAGTGCACTATTTCATATTCATCATGAGTATTTTATTTTCACATACTTACACATATGCACCGTCTTGTCACAGACCATGCCTTCACCTGCCTTCCATCACGATGTTCAAGAGAACATCCTACTTCTGCTCATTCACCTACCATTCACCGGCTTGCACACATGGCCATCGATCCGTGCGTTCAATTCGCACTATCGGCTCGGCCCGTCCTTACGCACCTGCTCCATCTATACCTACTCACCACCACTCAATTAGCTCTCATCGACACGTAGGCGTAGCCGCATGATCGTGAGAGTGCTTGGATATCGTGAGCGATATTCATTCATACCTGCATCAGCTTCTCAGATGACCCGCACTGCCTACATGGGTCCTTCTACTACTCCAGTGTCACTATCACCATCATCCACTGAGTCACCCCCCTACCAGAGGCTTAGAAGAGCCACTGTTTCCTACTCAGAGGAAGATCCGGAAGAGGATGAGCTACCAGAGTCTATGCCGATTGAGAGTATTCCTGGACATGTTAGTATAGATACGCTGAGTCTGGAGATTGTTCAGAGTATTCAAGAGTTAGGACAGAGTTCTAGGATGGCTCAGAGGTTGGGCGACGATATGGACATTGATATACCGACTGGGTTAGGATAGAGAGCTGCTTTTCTTCGCAGCCAGGAGGAGAGTGATGTGGTTGCATGGAGGGATATTGATTGTTTGATCAGTTTTATACCACATATCGCGAGCCCGAGCTACAGTCCATCGTCACCTTCATTCATACCATCTGCCTCAGATATGGAGCGCCTTTCTCACACTACTAGACAGCTTGAGACTATTGAGGTAGCCGCACCGAGTGAGGCCTGACTGTGCAGAGCAGGATCTCCGGATAATGAGGCGACTCTCACCGAGAGAATATTTATTCAGTTGGATTCTCACAAGACTTTACTAGGGGTCCATCTGAGATCGGTTGGAGAGAGTTGAGCCGGCACGCTTGCGAGCTTCTGAGCGGCGTGTTGAGGTCTAGACCGCACCACGATGTGTTGTTTGAGTATGGAGCTAGAGAGGCATCGAGGATCGGTTGGGTTCTGATTTGAGGCTCGAGTTGATATTGTTAGAGATCCGGACGGCGGATCATGGGCGTTGGACGGAGGACAGGCCGGATGCATGGTCGACTTGAGGAGCTAGGCGCATCCGGTGGATTGCTAGGGATCTTGCCCGAGCATAGTGGCAGAGGACTATGGGTTTGAGTCCATGTTAGCCTCCCAAATGAGGCGCATCGCGAGTCTAGAGGCTACGCTGTGAGAGTTGGTTGCTAGCATTGAGCGATTGCGTACCGAGCGCGGACATCCTTAGACCTTATTGTATGATGTATTACACTAAACTGGATTATGACAGTTAGTGTTCGTTATGACTTTTGTACTTCAGCTTGTATTTCAGTTTGTATTCCAACTAGTATCTCAGCATGTACTTTAGGAACCCTGTAACCGAAATTCTATCTATGTCAAGCTTATTTTCCTATCCAATTGTCCTTTCTTCATCATCTATTCATGTGCTCTATATTTGATGTTTACACTATTACAGCACTTACCATGAAAGGTTCTATATCTCATCGCCTTTCTTCTTTAGAAATGCCGCCAAAAGAAGATCAAACCGAACCAACCATGGTGGAGCTTCAATGCTCCTATTCAGTGAGGTTACCGAACGGGCTACAAACACCGCTATTCCAACAAGGGTCACTGCGATCAAGCTGCCGAAGCCACTACTCCCGCTAGGGCTACTCAATTCAACCTACCATGAATCAATCTATGATAGACCAAGCGGTCAATGAGCAAGTGAATGCGACTCTAGCTGCGATAAACCACTAAATCTCGATCTTTGGAACTTGAGACCGACCACCCACAACCGCATTTGTACCTACGGGATTTTCAAAAGACTATGTTGGAGGCTTTAGTGGAGCCGAAGGGCTGTCGGTTTGACGGTGGATCGAGAAACTCGAGGCGTGTTCGGATCATGTAGCGTGAAGAAGAGGCTAAGGTTAAGTATGCATCGTTCACTTTCACGGATGCTGCCTTGACTTGGTGGAAAAATTTCTTGAAATCTGCAAGTATTGATGTTGCCTATGCCATGCCATGGGAAAGCTTTAAGGAAATTGTGCTTCGAAAATACCGCCCTCGTAATGAGATTAAGAAGCTGGAACATGAGTTTTGGAGCCTCAAAGTTCAAGGCACAAATATGGTTGCTTATAACCAGCGCTTTCAAGAATTGGCCTTGCTATGCCCTGAAATGGTTCAAACTGAGACCCGATTGTTGGAGAGGTACATCGGAGGACTGCCTCCATCTATCAAGGGAAATGTCACCACTTCTAAGGCTGCTGATCTTCACGAAACCATCGAAGTAGCCAACAAACTCATGGACCAAGTTATCGAGGATGCCTTGGACAAGGTGGTCGACAATAAGAGGAAATGGGATGACCACTCTCGAAGCTACAACAACAATGGGTATCATGGCAACAACAGTGGAAGCCACAATAACAACCAGAACAAGAGACAAAATGTTGCTAGAGCTTATGCGGCTGGAATTGGAGAAAGGAAACCAGTATCTTTGAACAAAGACCTGTAATGTAACCGATGCACACTAACGATTATACGGTCAAATGCATAGCTATCGGAAGATCGGGCATTTGACCGTAAATGAGGTCCAAATCATTGGCGACGGTTCAAAGCGACACCAGCTCGGGACCCAAAAGCTATAACTTTGCTTTGGTTGTGGTGAGAAAGGGCATTATAAGAATGAATGCCGAAAGACCAGAAACCAAGACAATGGGGGAAATCAAGGAAACCGAGGAAATCAAGGAAGCCATGGAAATAGCAGAATTCAGGGAAATGTTAGACAACAGAGTAACCAGGGAAATGGCGAAGGAGCTTGTGAAAGGGTCTATGCTGTGACCAAAGTGGAAGCTCAGGAAGACACGAATGTCGTGACGGGTACATTCCTTATAAATAACCATTATGCATCCATATTGTTTGATACGAGAGCCGATAGGAGTTTTGTTTCTAATGCATTTAGTCCACTACTCGATATTGCCCCAACTGCATTAGGTAATGCATACAATGTGGAACTAGATAGCGATAGCGTGAAAGGGTAGATACCATCATAAGAGGTTGCACCACGAATCATTAAACCACCCATTCAATATCGACTTGATACAAGTAGAATTGGGTAGTTTCGATGTTATCATCGAATGGATTGGTTATCAAAATACCATGCTGCCATCATTTGTGACGAGAAGCTCGTCCGAATACCCTATGGAGATGAAGTCCTAACTGTAGAAGGAGACATAAGTGATAGAAGAAGCGCGTCAAGACTGCATGTTATTTCCTATACCAAGGTATTGAGGTGTATTGAGGAAGGATGTCACATCTTCCTAGCACAAGTCATCGGGAAGGAAGAAAAATAAACGGAATAAAAACATCTGGAGGACGTGCCAATAGTGAGAGAATTTCCTGAGGTCTTTCCTGAAGACTTGCAGGACTTCGCCAACCCGACAGTTGAATTTCAAATCGATTTAGTGCACGGTGCCGCACCGGTGGCAAAGCACCTTATCGATTAGCTCCAACGGAACTCCGGGGAGTTATCAAACGGTTAGCCGGAACTTGCGGAGAAAGGATTCATTAGACCGAGTTCATCACCGTGGGAGCACCGGTCTGTTCGTCAAGAAGAAGACGAAACTTTCGAATGTGCATCGACTATCGTGAGTTGAATAAACTAACCATTAAGAACCGTTACCCTCCCGAGGATCAATGACTTATTCGATCAACTTCAAGGTTCGAGTGTTTATTCAAAAATTGACTTAAGGTCGGATACCATCAACTAAGAGTTCGGGAAGAAGATATTCCAAAAACCACCTTCAGAACTCGTTATGGACATTACGAGTTCCAAGTCATGCCTTTGGGTTGACCAATGCACCAGCTGTGTTCATGGACCTCATGAACCGAGTGTGTAAACCTTACGGACAAATTTGTGATTGTTTTCATCGGCGACATCCTAATTTATTCCAAGAGTGTGAAGGAACACGAGGAACATCTTAGATTAATCACGGAATTCTTCAAGAAGGAGGGCGTATGCTAAGTTCTCGAAGTGTGAATTTTGGATATCATTGTGCAATTTGGGTCATGTAATTGTGACCGGGGTATTCATGTAGATCCCACTAAGATCGAGTCAATAAAGGATTGGGCGACACCCACAACACCTACTGAAATACGCCAATTCTTAGGACTCGTTGGATACTACAGAAGATTTATCGAAGGCTTCTCAAAGATCGCTAAGTCTTTAACCAAACTAACCCAGAAAAACGTCAAGTTTGACTGGGGAGAAAAAGAAGAAGGAGCTTTTCAACTCCTTAAGGAAAAGTTGTGTAGTGCACCTATCTTAGCCCTACCGGAGGGTAGTGAAGACTTTTTCGTTTATTGCGATGCTTCACACAAGGGGCTAGGAGCGGTGTTAATGCAAAGAGAGAAGGTGATAGCATACGCCTCTCGTCAGTTAAAAACCCATGAGAAAAATTACACAACGCACGAACTGGAATTAGGAGCTGTTGTTTTGGAGACATTATTTGTATGGCACGAAGTGTGTCGTGTACACCGATCACAAAAGCCTACAACACATTTTGGATAAAAAAGAACTGAACATGAGACAATGCCGATGGTTGGAATTGCTCAGCGATTACGACTGCGAGATTCGTTACCATCTGGGTAAGGCGAATGTAGTTGCTGATGCTCTCGATGAAAAAGCGACCAAAACCCCTTAGAGTTAGATCTTTGGGTATGACAATCAGTTCACCTCTTCCATCCAAGATTCTTGAGGCTCAATCAGAAGCACTCAAAGAAGAAAATCGTCCGAATGAGATCCTTACGGAATGCCGAGAAAGTGAAAATGGATTCGTAAAAGGTCGGATGGAACCTTGTGTTTTAAGGATCAAGTTGGATTCCATTACGGAGGAATTCGCGATGTCATTATGCACGAATCCCACAAATCCAAATACTCCATACACCCGGGATCCGACAAGATGTATCTCGATCCGAAGAAATTGTCTTGGTGGCCAAACATGAAGGCCGACATTGCAACATATGTCAGCCAATTTTTAACCTGTTCAAAAGTCAAAGCCGAACACCAGAGACCCTCAGGCCTACTAGTACAACCCGACATTCCTGAATGGAAATGGAAATGTATAACAATGGACTTTATCACCAAGCTACCTAAGACCTCTAATGGTTACGACACTATTTGGGTAATAGTTGATCGTCTCACCAAGTCAGCACATTTCCTACCGATGAAAGAAAGTGACATAATGGACAAACTTGCACGACTTTACCTGAAGGAAATTATCGCACGACATGGTGTACCAATCTCCATCATCTTGGATAGAGATAGCCGTTTCACCTCAAATTTCTGGAAGTCACTCCAAGATGCTTTAGGATCTAACCTTGACATGAGCACCGCTTACCATCCTCAAACTGATGGACAAAGCGAAAGAACCATTCAAACTCTGGAGGATATGCTAAGAGCATGTGTGATAGATTTTGGAAATGGCTGGGATAAGCATTTGCCATTAGCCGATTTTTCTTACAACAACAACTATCACACAAGCATCAAAGCTGCACCATATGAAGCACTCTATGGTCAAAAATGTAGATCACCCGTGTGTTGGGCCGAAGTAGGAGAAAGCCAACTCACTGGCCCAGAGCTAATACAAGAAACTACTGAGAAGATTGTGCTAATAAAAAATCGACTACAAGCAGCTCGTGACCGTCAAAAGAGCTACGCGGACAAAAGGAGGAAACCACTTGAGTTTCAAGTGGGAGATAAAGTCATGCTAAAGGTTTCGCCATGGAAAGGCGTAATCCATTTCGGAAAACGTGGAAAGTTAAATCCTCGTTACATTGGACCTTTCAAAATCCTCGCAAGAATCGGACCGGTAGCATACCGACTCAAATTACCACAAGAACTCAACTCCGTGCATAACGTGTTTCCCGTATGCAACTTGAAGAAATGTCTTTCTGATGAAATTCTTGCTATTCCCTTGGAAGAAATCCAAGTTAACGAAAGATTGAATTTCGTCGAAGAACCCATTGAAATCATGGATCGAGAGATCAAACGGCTTAAGAAAAGCCGTATTCCTATCGTTAAGGTCCGTTGTAACTCTCAAAGAGGTCCGGAATATACTTGGGAACGCGATGATGAATTCAAGCGTAAATACCCACATCTATTCTCAACTTCAGCAAGTAACTCTAACAGAAAACCGAGGACGGTTTTCCTTCTAAGGCGGGGAGGATGTGACACACGGTAAATTTTCACTCATATTTAAATAATAAAGGGTAATTTATTATTACTAAGCCTAGTCATTAAGCATGCATAAGCTTTGCCTAGTCATTTGAGTAGATAACTCGTGACACAAGAGCTCATTGCACTTCTTTTGCATTCATTTCATAATACGAATATTGTGTTATTGTCTTATGATTAAATTTGTAAGGCGAGAGGTTATCTCGTTTTCCCCAGTGACCGACGCTGCACGTGTATCAACAATGTGATAAGGGCAAATAAAACATCCGTTAAATCCCCGGAATAGAAAACAATATAAACATAATACTATATCAGAAACGTAATCATAAGGCGTTTCAAAATACTAAGTATCAAATTATAATACTTCAGTCACGATTTTATATCGCGGGACACAAGAATATTTAACACAACCTTCACTTTAAATTATAACATTTAACAAATAAAAGTTTTATCACAAATAAAATCTTACAAATTAAATAAAAATACAACTTAATCACCTACCCCAAATAAAACCGCCCCCCACCCTCCTCTTTCTCTTCTATTTTGTCGCCTCTTACTTGGCTGCTTCCTAAAATATTCCACGTCCCTCTCTCTCTCTAAAAGAGATAACAACAAACATTTTTCCAAGAAGACTTATTCTTCCCTATACCTGCTATTCCCCTATCTCCATCTAGGTCAACGTAAACCCACAAGGATGATGGCTAAAAATAGAGTCTAGGAAAAGCTCTTTCATCATACCCTCTTCATTCATAGTACTTTGGTGAATGTCTTTGTTGGGTCTTCACCAACACACGCGCAGCCACACAAAAGAAAGAGACCAAGGTAGCCATAGGAGCTTCAAGAGTCACTATCCTCATCCCATTCTTCTAATGAGAAGGCGCCTAGTGGGAAGGTAGAGATAAAGGAGAGCCAAGAATGGTTACCACTTCTTTTCAAGGTGAGAAAGATAGTCAAAGACTATATCTTCTCTTCCATTTATCTTTGTCGAAGCAACCCAGGGGAAAAAACACCTCCAGAAACTCACCTCAAAGGTTAAGAAAACTCTAAAGGATTGAAAGCTATTGATTGTGGTTTTGCTAAGAACCGATTGGGGTTTATTGGTGCTTGGATTTCTGGGTTGACCTTCGACTTCATTATCATCTTCTTCCTTGTAAGAAATCATTCAACTTTGTATTTGTTAAACTTTATAAATTGAGTTGTAATGAAAATTGATATTCGATTGTGTAAGCTAAATGTTTTTGAAGTTACATAATCTTTGTGTTATGATGAAGGATTTATACCACTTTAAAACTTGAATTGGTCATTGACTTGTTAAAATAGTTTCTGTCGAGATGTATGAACCAAGAAAATTAGAAAAGTTAAGTTTTATAAATCGTGTAGGGAGTAAGTATCATATTAGAGTCATGATATTGAACTTGGTAATGAGATGTTGAGTTGTTGTTTGGTTCGACTAGGAACCCATTTTGATGCTCGTAATCCTTTCCAATGACCTCCGTGTTATTCATTGTGTCAATAAAAGTCATATGCTAAAGAAACCCACACCATGTTATAATCTTGTCTTAGCTTGAGAAACCGATGCTTGTTATCATGGTGCCTGTGTCTTGAATACGGCTATGGGTCTTATGTTAAAATGGTTGTGTCTCGCCTAGGAAAAGAACCAAGTCGAGTACTCATTTGCCAAAATAAATGTGATTAGCCTATATTATGTCATGATCCGTAATAGTACAATAGGTTGTCGGATGAAACCAGTCGAGTATTACTGACTACCCCATGGTTTCACCACACCCTTACTCTTATTTTTCCGACCAATGGGTTAGTCTCAAGTATCATACGAGACGTTATAGACCTGACGGATAGCCGAGTATGGGTTGGAGCACGCCGATCGTGACACCCTCGGCCAGAGTCTAAGCTCCAAAATATTAGCACTTTGCTCATCGTGAATGTACCACGGTTATAAATTCTTACGCATTTATGCCTCCTCCACGAAAATCTTGTCACTAGTAAATACTTCCAAATTGGTAGCATGTAACAATTTCCATCACATTTCGGGCCACAACCCAACTTTTAACTTGTATAACAAAGAGAGTTTGTTGTTTTATGGCCTCGGCCCAACACAGTACCCCATCATTATCGACACGGCCACGACCCTTTGTGGTTCGGGTGTTCACTGAAGGATTTAAACGAGTCAATAAAATAAAACTCAAACGTAAACCGAAATAAATTATAAAACCAAACTCATTTTCCATGTATTTGAAATCTTCGACATTAGATATATATACATATATGAGTTAACAAGTGAACAAGTGCAAAAATATTACTACACGAAACAAGTGTTTAAAAATATGATTGACTTGATAAAATTTACATCAAAGTTTAATGTCAATGTGTAAACAAATTTATGTCATAAAGGTTACTAGTCGTACATTGTGTAAATCTTAAGAACCAAATTTTAATAATTAAATGAAGACCACTATGTCATTTTATAAATTTGAGAGTCTTCAAATTTAACATAACACTTTTCTAAAGAAAATAAGCCAACTTATTAAATTTGACAATATCATTTTAGTGTCAACATGAGAAAGTATATATACATTCATATACTTACTAGTAAAACATTTTAATCATTTTTTTACAAAACAAAACTTTGGTCTTAATACATTTATGAAAACAATATAGATTGAACTATTTTAAGTAAGAGATACTTAAAACAATGAACTAAAAACATTGCCCTCCTTATCTAGGTCGCGTGTCGGTGCGACACAATATTCACTAAATCCCACTTTTGGATTGCTCATTTGCTAAGGTGAGTTTCATAGCCCTCTTTACTTGATAAATTATTTTATACATTTTGGGGTGAGAATATATGCAAAACCTTTTATGGACTCGAACTATTGCATGATTACTATTACGTGGTTTAGCCTAAGCCCTTATGTCCCTAGAAATGCCCCTTTTCATGAACCGCCGCCTGAAGGAAGCGAATGTTATAAATAGATCTATTGAGGGTGACTCCTCCGCTCGGTTGGCCATGCTTAGGCCAAGGCGAAACGTATACCATGTCGAATCGAGTGTTGAGGACAAAACACTCGCATTGGGCCAATATATTGTATGATATCATTTAGCATACCTTGAAACTGTCGTAGTATCGGTTGCATGAACTTAGAGCTAACGTAATAGACATTCATCCATATATCATTATATTCGTTGTAATGATTATATGACTTTGATTATGGTCCAAACTTCATCGCTTTTAATTTAAACCTATGAACTCACCAGCTTTTAGATGACCTTTTTAGCATATTTTCTCAGGTGTTTTTGTGATCATGGATGCAAGGCAAGAGATTGTAAATGGTCGTAGTAATGTCTAAAGAAGTGTTTTTACACATAATGATGTTTTTAAATTAGGACCACTAAACTTATGGGAAGTGCCCATTTTATTTAAACAATTGGTTGTAAGATAATATCTTTAAAACTATTTTTATGAAATTAAAACGGAGTATGTATTCCGTTCTTTATTACTTGTGTTGTGATCTCCGATTTCGTAACATTCCCCCTAACACGTATGCTTCCGCTAAACCAAATTTGGGGGTGTTACAATAACCAAACTTGTTGTTTCCATTTCCATGATTCCCCTTAGCAGCCTTAAATAATTTATTCTTTTTGTGGTTTTTCTGGACCTTACCACCACCCCCACGTACATAATGTAGTGCAGGTGTAACATCTTTCTTTGGCAACGTCTGCTCATGTTGCTTAAGCATAGCATGTAGTTCATTCATAGTCTTCCCCATGCTGTGCATATTAAAGTTCTGCACAAACGTAATGTACTCTTTAGAAAGACCGATTAGGATCAAACTAACTCCATAGTTCAGAGTAACTGGGTGACCAAGATGTTCCAAGTTGTCAATGTAGCTCTTCATCTTTAGAACATATGAGCTAACCGATTGACCCTCTTCCTGCTTGCAAGCGTGAAATTCACGTGCAGTTTGTAGAAGCTCTTGCTCTGCCTGTTGGGAGAACATAGACTTCAACTCCTGAAGCATGTCATAAGCACGTAGATGAGTTATATTTTGTTGGATCTCTAACTCCATGGTCATGAGCATGAAGGCAGCTATATCCTTTGAGCCTTTGACCCAAGCTGTGTGAGCTGCAAGGGCTTCAGCACGGATAGGGTGGCCAGGAGTAGCAACAGGTGCTGTAGGTATAGAATGCTCCAAATAAGTTTCCTTATCTTCAGCTGATAGTATAATGCGAAGCTGGCGATACCAATCAATGAAGTTAGGTCCAGTGAGTTTTTGTTTCTCAAAGAAACTCCTAAGTACCGAACTATTTCCGAGTTAAGTAGTTATCTACAATTTTAAAAGTTCAAATAATTAGTATTTTCGATAATTACATTCTTAAAAGAATTAACTAACCAATTAATTACTAATAAGACTAAGATCCATCTTGAACTCCCACTTAATTACTAGAGCTCGACCAATTGCTTAAAAATATAGGACAAGAGATAAGCGACGGCGTTAATTGCATAATGCAACTATTAGACTTTATGAGATGTTTAAGGAATAAGTATCAAGTAATAATGTCAAAAGCATGTTTAGTTCTCATCTTATGCCTCGAGTTCAAGGTCCACCAAGCCAACTCGAAATAAGTCGACCAAGTATGAACGTAAAAATAACCGAGGTCCCGACCAAAGCGAAATAATTACCATGGATTGGAAAGGCCCTTAGGTCCACTGCAGAAGTCAATCCAA
>CM040242.1:269363646-269432436 GCA_022545495.1 Chrysanthemum lavandulifolium
CTAAGGCTCCAAACATTTTCACGTAGGATGAGTGCAAGAGGCTTGTACTCTTCTCGGATATCCCTTGTAAAGATAATGTTTGGATCGAGTAATATGGTCGAGGTTTGCATATTATGCGATTTAAATCTTCCGGAGAGGGTATGTGTGAACAATATGGGCTATTTTCTTCACGAAAGTTGAAGAGAGTATCAAGAGACCAATCTTCGTGAAGGCACATTGTCCATGATTTGGAATCAGGAGGATGTGAGCAAATGCCCAAGGGTTAGAGTTAACTTTTGGTTTTTGATATAAAACCAAAGAGATAGAGAGCGATCCTCGTTACGAACGAGTTCGACTTGACGGAAGAATTCCATTATGAACCTTGGACATATCTTCTCGTTGATTTCAAGAAGACATTCTAGTCCTATGGCTCGGAAGGAGGTATTGATACCTTCTTCGAATTGTATAGAGGTGTCTACAATACGTCCTTCATGGAAGTGACGGGTTTCGAGATTGTTGAACCCACGGACATGATTGCCAGGTGTGTTGGGCTCAAGAGAGATGTTAGGAGTGTAGACGCTAGTGAGAGAAAAATCAAACTCGTATTCATGCGTCATAGTTGAACCTATAGAAGTGATGGGTTAACAAGAGGTGATGTTTATGGTCAACCTATGATTATCTAACGTTTTTATTAGATTTTTATTAACAATGGTTTTTAAACAAGAAAGACACTTGACTTACTTATGGTTTTGACATTCTAGTGGAGTATTACTTTTAGAAGAAAAATGGTTTTTAATTTGCATGAAAAACTGTTCTCCAGTAGGACGGATCCCACATAAACAGATTTGATAAAAACATAGGTTTTACATTTTTATACCACGAGAAGTGTTTTATCCTACATTTTCTTTTAGCATGCATGCATGACTTCTAATGTATCACAAAGGAATATGAAACATATAAATCACAAGAAAATAAATAATAACAAGATTATTAGTAATATTGCATTTCAATGCTAAGGATGATACAAAGGATTGGGTATATGATCCCAATGTAGATTAACAACACAAAGTAAATGTCTCCATATGTGAACTTCATCATAGGGAACACAAGTGCGATGAGTGTTAAGGCGATGAGCACGAGTGCGATGTAAACCATGTTGATGACGGATCTTCTTGGTTTCGGTTGAGATGAAATGAGGAGGAAGATGAAGTTTTTGAGTGAGAGGAAATTTTTGAAATTGGAAGATTTGAAAAGTGAGGGTTTGATAGAGTGGTCGACGATGGGAGTATTTATGGGGAAGGAGGAATTTTTGAAATTCGTGTTTTGTTTTATTATTGGATTAAAAGAAAACAAAACATAAGTTTTATATACCATGACTTTAGACGAGAAATAAGACACGTATGTAAGAAAAAGGCTTCCTAATGAAGCTTCATGTAAAACATGTAATTTGCACAAAAGATAATCATATAAATACCTAAATAGGTATACTTAATTATCAAGCAAAGTAAAAAGAAAATCATACCTCTAGCGCACTTAGGAATGTCTTTACAAATGACACAGCAAATGTCACTTAGACTATTCCCGCTCATTTGCGTTTATTCTTGTTACCAAGCGACTCCTAAAGCTTGGTGGGTATGAGCTTTGACTAATCAACATGACAAAGAAGATTAGTGCAATTAAATGAAAAAATAAATAAGAAAAATGTTATTATCAAATCAACATCCAAACATATAGTTTTAAAAGACATGGTTTTTGTTTTTATGAAAAACCTTATTTGTAGTTTTCAATTAACCATGGATCGTATCAAGTTTTTAAAGTACAATATACTTCAAGAAACTTGGCAACGAAGCTCTGATACCAATTGTGGAAAACTAGAAGGGGGGGTTGAATAGTTTTACCAATTAAAACTTCCTTTTAAACTATTTAGATCGACTTATGTCAATCTATTTGGTTGTGTGTGTTGGATGTTGATAAACAAGCATATAAAGATATGTAATGAGAAGATAAGAGTAAGAAGCACAAAACCACAACGCGAGTATTTATAGTGGTTCGCTACAAGGACACCTTCCTTGCCCTACTCCACTCCCCGAGTCACCTACCGAGAGTTTATAAACACTACACCAATCTCCTTACGGAGAAGCCTTCACAACGTCGCCTACCCTTTTTCGGTGCTAGGCTAACCACCGGGTTCTTTCACCCAAGGTGAACCAAACCTACACAACGTCGCCTACCCTTTATAAGGTACTAGGCTAAATACCTAGTTCTTTACTCCAAGGTGAACTACACCTTCACAACGTCGCCTACCCTTTATTAGGTACTAGGCTAAGCACCAAGTTCCATTGCAATGGAGGAACTACTACCACACTACACCAACGACTAATCCCAAAGGAGATCTACTCCTTTACAACATCATCAAGGATATCAATATCCTTGGATCTAATACTAGTCTATCTTGTACATGAAACACACCATATCGAATGTACATCTAAGGCACCTTTCACTAATGCCTTTGACTAGATCTACAATACACCTTTGACTAATGTCGTGTCTTCACTTCTAAGCACCTTTCACTAATGCTTCAAGTCTTGACTTCTAAGCACCTTTCACTAATGCTTCTTGTCTTGACTTCTAAGCACCTACCACAGTGCTTATGTGTGAGACAATAGATACCCTTCACAAATATCTTCGCTACACTTGAGACATCTTTCACTAATGTCTTCAACACTACACTTCTTTGAAGAAAGAAAGGAATCATCAACAAGAAGACTTCAGTAGCCTTGATGATGAGGAAGCATGGCAACTCATGGACTTGAGCTTGCTTGACTTCAAAGGTGGTGATCTTGCCTTTAAGAGGAACCTAAATGATCACACAAAAACAAAACTACAAACATAGATCTCTTGGATCCGAGGTTAGTGAGTTTTAACTCGGGAGAAAGTGTGTTAGAAAGGGGTGAGAAATAATGAAGAAATGGCTCACTATTTATAGAGGAAAAATCCTCACTGTTCCCGGATCCCACGGATCCTTCCACAAGGATCCGTCTAGCGTTAAGCTAGGGATCCGTGGACGCCCTTTACCCATGGGTATTTTGGTTATGGGTCATGGGTCATGGGTTGAACCATGGATCTTTGGCTAGATACAATGTATCTTTGAGTGCAATGCACTTAGTCACTGGGTATGGGTTGATCCATGGGTTATGGATATTATCCATGTATGATATAAGCATGATGTCATGCAATGGGTTATGAGTCAAGATCCATGGGTTATGGGCTTTGGGTTGTACCCAACTACATTCAATGTATTTGCCCAATGGGTTGTGATGCTTAAGTTTCTACCCATTTATATTACCCAATATACTACATACTAGTTATGTGTATATTTTATCCAAATATGTAAACACTAGTTGTTGTACATATGTATTACTAAATCATAAAATCACTTATACTTGTTTTAGTGTTTTATGTGAAAATGTGAATATGTTAGAAACTATTAGTTCAAACAATTTACGTATTTTATTTGTTTCGTTAAAATGATTTTACGTTTGTTATCGACAAAACATTAGAAGATCGTAAAATATAAATAAACGTTTTACTGACTTATTTGTATTAATGATTTAATGTTATGTCATGGTATGATTTTCTTTAAAATCAAGGTCTTTCAAAATGAATTTTTTTTTCTATTCTTGTTTGATTGTGAAATTGTTTTATTTTACTTAAAGATCTAGTAAAACAATAATACGACACTAACAATCTTTAATGTCTTAAATGGTCCTTATCTGTCATTTTCAAAATCAAATCTTGCCACGTCTTTCCTCAAAATTTTCTAAATGATTTAAATCTTTGGGATCACAAATCTCAAATGGTTTGAAATTTTTTGATCGGGGAGAGATCGTGATTTAAATCTCAAATCTGTTTTAATGGAATTGGTTTTAGTCCTTCAAAGGCACTCCGCCTCCATGTGCCAAACGATTTCAATATACATAATGCACATGTTGAGGGGAGCATTTATCCAAAACAAGATGAGTTTTAAATCGGGCACATTTCCTCCCATGTTTTCTAAACCAGATTAAATCACTTGGGATCCAAAATCTCAAAGGGTTTGATATTTTGATCGGGGAGAATTTGTGATTCAATGTGCATGCTTTCTCCCATATGTGCTAAACGCTTTCGATTCTCGTAACACATATTGAGGGGAGCATTTCAAAAGAAAACAAACTTTCAAGGTACAAAGATTTATATGTTTCAACATAAAGTACCTTGATTGATTTTGAATGGTTTCTTTATGGCTTTTGTGATCGTGAATGTACTTCAAAAGAACTAATTGCTTTATGTGATAAAATGATTTAAAAAATCCTATGCACATATTGAGGGGAGAATTTACCAAAGAAAATCAAAAGGCTTTTCTAAAGAAATTGTGATCAAAGAAATTATTTCTAAAGAACTCTTGCCTCCATGTGCTAAACAATTTCAAGATCATATGCACATGTTGAGGGGAGCATTTCTAAATGATCAAAACTATTAAGGTACAAAATGCTTTGATCTCGTATCACATGTACCTTGATTGTTTTTCCAAATGATTTTTCAATTGGCGAGAAAGAATGAACTGTACCAAAAGACCGACCATTTTACTTTATGTATGGAGTTATAAGGTTGGTGAGGTTAGGTATTAGTTCCACGATCCCGCCAGAGCCGGAGGGATCTACCGAGGACAATCCACTAGATAGTGTAGAGTCCTTAGGTATGATAATAAAAGGAGAAAATGAGAATATAGGAAGAGTGCCGATCGAGATAGAGCTAGTCTTGGAACAAACCTAACAAGGTTCTAGTTATGAAGTCTCGGTAAGTAATGAAGGGGTTGAAGAATGAAAAGAAATGAATGTGAAAAAGGGTGAAAATAAATAGCCCTCCAATTATTCAACCTTAGGGCGAAACCGGGTTCAATACATATGCTCTTGGTTGGTACCAAGGTAACACCGGTATTGAAGACAAGACGTCATGGACCCGTGACGACCGCACTAAACTTCCCAAGCTACTCAAGTTCCTCTTAAAAGGGCTTGTTTCATTCTCACGGGAACCGACATAATCTATCGACTTTCTTAGAGATTGTTGATATTGAAGAAGGAGACCTCTCCCTAGTCTCCCGAGATAGGAACCAAATGTGCACTATTGAGTCTAGAGCCAAGAGATCGTCCACAATATCTCATTAGGACACGAATTAATGAAGACTTCTTTGTTTCACACAATGTGGAAAGTAAGTATATATCACGCATTATCCTTGTGGTATTGCCAGAACATCCGAGTGATATGTAATATATTCACGATAAAGATGGAAATCCTTCTAGAGCCAACATCAAACAAGCTCTTGGTGGGTGACATGTGAGATCTTTTCTAAAGATCAAACTTGTGACAACTGGATAGAACGATGGGGCGATTCACTCGTGAATCAACCTTGGTCCAGAAATGAATTAACGAATACTTTTGGAAAACCGCTCGATATGCAAATTTTCTTTCTCTAGCGCATCGAATGTGTATTCATATTTCAAACGCAAAAGTATCTCGATTGAAAAATGCTTTTGGAAAAACATTCGATGTGCAAATTTCTTCTTTCTCTAGCATATCGAATGTGTATTCTTTTCAAATACAAAAGTATTTTTGATTGAAAGTTGATCTTTCTCATAAAACCTTCTTCGTATTGCAAAACTCTTTCTTCAAGCAATACGCGATTGTTTTCAAATCAATTTTTCATCAATTAGTGAATCTCAATTCGTTGGTTCACTCACTCCGTGTTGTCTTCTTTGAGACGTTCCGGTTTGAGAACGGCTAGAGCGGTGCGAAACCCGTCAAGGAGATTCTTTGGAATTATACCGATCACAGCAAGATTGTCTTGATCAACGGGAACCGTGGGCCGTGTACCTCAATTCAACGAAAGTGATCAAAGACACTTCGTAGGCTTTATTGCTAACTGTTGTTTGCGGTACATTTGGACGGTTGCGGTTGATTAGAATTGAGGAGTCAATCCAAAGCCACATGCTCACAAAGATCCACACTTAATTTGAAGAAATCATGACAAGTGCCTATCTACATAACTTGGCTCGAGATATTTTTATATTATGCTTCGCTACTGCCGCAAATATCTTGAACCAAGAAAGCTTCCGCTACTCGATGAATGATGTCATGATCCAAAAGTGTGAGCATGTCGGTCCGAAAGTCACAACATCACATGAAGGCAACACAACAAATGGTGATCCGAGATTTATCGTGGTCGATGATCTCAATGAAAGCTCAAGATCATCAAAGATGTGGATCGTTCAAAGACCTCCACCGAAAGTACAAAATAATCGGACTATGAAGAGTCACTACAAAAGCACAAAGAATGCAGACATTGAAGAATTGAAGTCTACGAGCTCAGAACCGAAGACAAAATAGAATGCTAGGATTTGAAATGTAAAACATGGGGTGACCTCCCTTTGGGGGGAGATTGTTAGGAATTAGAAAATTCCATGTCAAAGTGTCGGTTATCCCAATTATGATCTAGCATATGTTAGCTCGTAGACGTATAGTTATTTAGGTTATTTAGTAGTTTATTAGTTAGTTTGTAGCGTAGAATAGTTTAGTGTAACACCGTGGAGGAAGGACGGGTCTTTACCCATTGTATGCCTGATCCACAGTCCGAAGGAGGAAGTTTATTATGTAACTATAAATACCCTCTACCTCCCAAGGTAGAGGGTTGGACCTTTCAATCTAACCTTCTTTCTTTTGTTACTTTCTTTCTCTAGAAAGGCTCCCACTCTACTTTCTCTCTCTAAACTCACTTGCATAATTCGATCCATATATTGAATGTATTATGTGTTTATGAAATCAAATATCTTACAGTTTTTATTGTTTAGAAAAGTTACTTCCCTAAATTATAAGTTAGTATCTTTTCA
This sequence comes from Chrysanthemum lavandulifolium, assembly GCA_022545495.1. Lineage (NCBI taxonomy): Eukaryota > Viridiplantae > Streptophyta > Magnoliopsida > Asterales > Asteraceae > Chrysanthemum > Chrysanthemum lavandulifolium. The sequence goes on from CM040242.1 coordinate 269,370,549, forward strand.
AGGTTTAGAAAAATATAATAACCTAGTGATTACACTGCTTATTATATTGTTAGAAATAATTTTAAGGAGTAATTAACCTTAGGTTATTCAAAATTCAATATAAAATCTCGAGGATAGTTTTGGATTAAAACTAGTCCCGTAAAGTTTTATAGACTATAAGGAAAAATAAAACATAAGAGCTCGCTAGACATAATAAATTTTAAGACACCTCGTGTTAAATTTTGGAGATTTTTTGTCAATATCCTTAAGATATGACGAAAGGAAGTGGAGATAGTGGAAAGAAGGAAATTAGTACAATCAGTACACCTCAATTCCAATGCCCGATCCTAAAGCCCACGAATTACTCATTATGGGCAATTCGAATGCAAATCATTCTCGAAGCAAATGGTTTATGGAAAACAATAGAGCCGTCTGAGACGACTCAACCCGATAAGAAAAAAGATAAAACTGCTATTGCATTCCTTTATCAAGCCTTACCCGAGGAACAATTACTTCAAATAACAAAGCACAAAACCGCGAAAGCCATTTGGAATGCTTTGAAATCTAGACACGTTGGCGAAGATAGAGTTCAACAAGCAAGACTACAAACACTTAAATCTATTTTTGAGATGTTACATATGAAGGAAGACGAGACAATCGACACCTTCACTACAAAACTAACAACACTCGTTAACAAAGCCGCTAGTCAAGGGCACACAATTGAAGATCAAAAAATAGTACGAAAACTATTAAATGTTGTACCCGATAGGTATTTGCAAATAGTTGCATCAATAGAGGAATATTCTGATCTAAGTGAAATGACGATGGAAGAAGAAATTGGGAGACTCAAGACGTACGAGGAAAGAATAAAGTTTAACAAGAATAAGGAAAATAACAATCAAGATAAGTTATTGTTTACACGTCACAACAATAACATTACTCAAGGAAGACATTGTAAAAAATGTGGACAAGATTTGTTGCGAGGACAAAGAAGAAAGAAATATAAAGATGAAGGATACACCTCAGATGAATCGGAATGAACCAACAACAAACCACAAAAGAATGGTGATAAATCGCAAATAACATGTTACAAGTGTGGAAAACTTGGGCACTATGCTTACAAATGTCCAAGAAAGAAGAAAGAGGAAGTTGCGGCACTTGTAATAGAGAATGATGATGAACCGGCACTACTAATGTGCCTAGTTGACGAAATTTAGAAAGTTAGAAAGCTTGTTTGTGTGATACGATCAAAGCAAAGCCTTGTGATGAGGCAAATAACCTGTGAAAGGTAAGTCAATTCAGTGAATGAATTAAAAAAGAAACACGTGTGATACGGTTTCAAGTCGTGAAGGATGGTTCGTGAAGAACATATCAGTGACTGATCAAATGGTGTAAAGCCAAGTTTGTGTGAAACAAAGTTCGTGAAGGACAAGTTAAATTGAAGAAAGAAGGTACTGTGAAGCCATCAAAGTTTTATTCAAGAACATGATAGCAAAGATGATACCACTTATACGAGAAGATGAAGACTCAAACAAACAAGATAATTTCTAGAATAATACTACAGCACTAATGACAGTGATGTTGAAGATCAAAGGAAGTATCTGTTTTGTCACAAAAGCACTACCGAAGACAAAGAGATTGTGATTAAGGGGGAGAATATTGGGTTAATCCCAATCTGATAAAGTCAACCCGAAAGTCAAACCATACAAAAGTCAACGGCAGTTACAAATACAGTTATATAGTTAGTTACATAGCAGTTATATGACAGTTACAAATCAAGGTACATGTCTGTTGGATCATACGAACCAACACGACGTTTCATTTGTACCCTTTCAACATGTATAAATAGTTAGATCAAATGTATGAACAAGAAGATGACAAATATATAGAAAAGCATTTAAATTTAATTTGTTTTTTACATTCTGGTATATGTTGAGTAAGTTAGAAAGACCATAGATCCATAAACGGGCCAACACAAAGCTCTTTTTCTCAAGTTTCCAAGCAAAATTTGAAAGTTGCATGCCTTCACGTACACATGTTACGTTTTTATTCTTCTGATATGCTCAGATTTATTCTACCCGCATCCCCAAATATAATGAGCATTGTATGTTCCAAGCAACTTTCAAATGACCAAATGAAACTCATAGCACAATGGAGCCCCAAATTTGAGTGCCTAGAGCTCGATTCAGAGAAAAACTGTGACAATCAGGTAGATTATAAGCCACCAGCTGAGTTTTATTTTTATATTGATGGTTTATAGGCAGTGGTGAATACTTGTGATTTGTTTTATGTGGTTTTAAGGAGGAGACTGCATGTTGGGGATAACGGAGTTCGTTCCCTTGTATAATCAAATGTGTTTTTAGGGCATTTAGTTTTGGAAAGATGTGTTGGTGTCACAGATAAATCACTCAAAGCCATTAGCAAAGCAAGATGGTTATACTCTTTAGATTTGCGAGGTTGTTATTTATTTCTTGATTTGGGTTTGGAGTATCCGCAACAGGAAATTTAATAGTTCTAAACATTATTTGTTTGGCCGAAGCGGTGAGAGGGTCACCGATAACGGAATTTTTAACTTACAACGTCTGACTCGATTGAGTCGTGTGAATTTGTCAAAGTGCGGGGATAATGTCATTGATTTGTCTTGGTTGATTAATGTAACGGATACCTTATTAATTTACATTGCTACCACGTGTTTGAAATTGAAGCATATTGTTGTTTCTGGTTGTGAGGCTATAACTAGTGAAGGTCTGCGTGCTTTTGCTCATCATCCGACACTCGAAGACCTTGAGCTATTTTGTTGTTGCAATTTTTCTTGGGAAGATGTGGTGTCAGTTGCTTCGACCTGCAAAGAGTTAAAATTTCTTGGGCTTAGTGGGGAAATAAAGATGTATGTGCCAAATGCAATTAACGGTTTTGTTCAATTTGAGGGCAAATCATGCCGGATAGATTGGGAATGATAAAAGAGACGGACCACTGACCAACATTTATGGCTGGAACTAACATTTAACTTTTGACTAACAGAGAGAGGAGGGAAAAGTTGTAATTCTATTATTAGAAAATGAAATGTAACCAATACAAGAGTATTTATACTTACGATACTTTGACTATGAAAAAGTCAACTATGCTAACTATACTAAGACCACATTATCTTGTTACAATATATACAACTACAAGTTACTACAATCTTGTAAGCATTTGTGATGATGAAGATAGTTTGTTGAGAGCACAGTATTAATCACTTTCAACTTGTGAGGATGATCTTTAGCTCCATTACCCCCCTCTGCAAGTTGGCAGTGTGTATGGATCACACATGCCATACTTGGATATACAATGGTGAAAAGGTGATATGCTTAAGCCTTTGGTGAGAGCATCAGCAACCTAGTGATGAGATGAAACAAAGGTGGGCAGAATAGTACCATTCTTGTTATTCTCTCTGACAAAATGACAATCTATCTCTATGTTTAGTCCTAGCATGCTGAATAGGATTTGAAGCCAGTGCAATAGAGGATTGATTGTCACAATAAATAGGTACTGGACTGGTTGTAGGTATATGTAAGTCTTTGAGGAGACTGAGAAGCCAAGTTATCTCACATGTACAATCTGCCAAGGCTCTATACTCTGCTTCTGTTGAGGATCTTGAGACCATTGATTGCTTTTTAGACTGCCAAGATATGAGATTTGATCCAAGGAAGACGCAAAAACCAGTAAGTAACCTCCTTGTGGTTAAGCAATTGACCCAATCACTATCATAATATGCCTTAAGTTAGGGATTGGAAGCTGATGAAATGAAGAGACCTTGTCTGGACAAAGCTTGATATACCTTAGAACCTTGAGTAGAGCCTTCCAATGTGGTGTTCTTGGGTTGTGGAACCGACTTAGAGCATGGGTGCATAGGATATGTATGGCCTTGTAATTGTGAGATATAAAAGTTTGCCCACAATGGCTCTGTATAATGAGGGATAAGAGAGAGGCTCTCCATCTGTGTCATTAAACTTAATGATGTGATCAATAGGGATGTGAGATGGTTTCAGACCAAGGACATTAGCACTATAAAGTAATTCCAGTGCATATTTTCTTTGGGACATGGTGATGCCCTGTTCATTTCTCAAAAACTCAATCCCTAAGTAACAGTTAAGCTGACCCAATCATTGATACTAAATGTGAGATCTAGTTGGTGTTTGAAGTGAGTAATAATGGAGAGGTTGTTTCCTGTCAAAAGAATGTCATCAACATAGATCACCAAAGCTAGAAAATCACTGCTCTTTTTGTACGTAAGCAAGGAAGTATCTGCATAATTTGTGTGAAACCATGATTTAGGAGGAAGGAGGTGAGTTTGGAGAACCATTGTGCTTTTCCTGTTTCAACCCATAAAGGGATTTCTATAACTTGCATACTGGATTTAGAATGGAAGAGGTGTGTTTGTAGCCTTGAGGTAGCACCATATATACTTCTTCATAAAGATCCCCATGCAGAAAATCATTTTTGACATCTTGTTGGGCAACATGCCAGTTATATGAGCAGCATCAACCAATAGAGTCCTAATTTTCACCATTTTTCAACTGGTGCAAAAGTCTCTGTTTAATCAGTACCTTCCTGTTGTGTGAACCCTTTGGCTACCAGCCTGACTTTGAACTTCTCAACAGTGCCATCAGAGTGGAGTTTGACCTTGAAAACCCACTTGTTTCCTATGGCTCTTTTTCCTAGAGGTAGTGTGGTGACCTCCCATGTGTTGTTAAGGTGCAGAGCATGAAGTTCCTTGTTCATTGCATCTCTCCATCTAGGATCCTGAGAAGCCTGGGTATATGATTGTGGTTCTACTGTTCTATTATTGGCATTGATGAAGTGTCTATGTATTTTTGATTTGATGTTGTGATAACTAATGTATTTGGAGTGGTGAAATTTGATGAATGATTGAGTGGTGTGTTTGAGTTTTGGGAAGTTAATCTGAAAATCAGGAAATTTATTTGGGAGATGAGATGTTCTTGTTGATTTCCTAAGGAGTAGTGGTGGTGGTGTCGGTGTGGTGGTAGGTACAAATTGAGATGAAGAAGGAGATGAGTTAGAAAGTAGAGTGGTATTGGGATGAGGAGGTGAAGCAGGTGTTGGGATATCAGTGATGGTATGTCCATTGTTGAGGATAGGATCAGTGCACATGGGTGAAGGGTTAGGTGATGGTTCAAATGTTGGTGAAGAGTTGTGTGAGGAGTTGGTTGGATGAGATGTTCTTTGTGAAGGGTGATGGTGTGATTGATGGTGCGGTGTTGGTGTTGGATGGTGTGAAAAATTATATGGTGTGGATGTTGTTGTGGTGTGTGAAGGTGATGTTGTGGATGGTTTGATGGTGAATAGAAAGATGGACTCACTAAATCTTACATGTCGCTAACAAAAGTTTTTGAGTGGAGGTGTCATAAAGTAGGTAACCTTTACGTGTTGTTGGATATCCTATGAATACACATGGTTTGGCCCGGGTTCAAATTTGTATTGTGGGTGTTGGTGTACAAGTGCTTGGCATCCAAAAACTCTCAGTGATCAAGTGGAAGGGTGTTTTATATAATAGCTCATAAGGACTTTTATGGTTCAGGGGGTTTACAAGGTATTCTATTGATGAGATAAGTTGTTGTGAGTAGGCAGTAACCCCAAAGATGAATAGGAATATTAGCTTGAAATCTCAGTGCCCTGGCCATTTCTAAACGGTGTTTGTGTTTCCTTTCAACCCTAGAGTTTTGTTGTGGAGTATAAGGGCATGAAGTTTGATGGATGATACCATGTGATTGAAAGAATGTTGTTAAAGATTGATTAATGAATTCTGAGCCATTGTCACTTCTTATGGTTTTTAAGGTTGTGTTGAAATGATTTTCAACAAAAGCTGGAAAAAAGATTGATGTTGGATGTGGTGTGATCTTTGGATGGTAAAAGATAGGTCCATGTAGCCCTTGAATAGTCATCCACTATGGTTAAAAAATACTTGCATTTATTCACAGTTGGGTATTTGTAAGGACCCCATAGGTCAACATGAATTAGTTCAAACATAGAAGTGGCATGAAATGTATTGTTAGGGAAAGTTAAAGCATGTTGTTTAGCCAAAGGACATATATCACAAATGTGTGGAGTACAAAGTTTAGAAATAGACACATGTTTGATTTGTTGAATTACATAGAGTGAAGGATGACCAAGCCTTGAGTGCCACAAAGCAAAGTTGTTGCTATTAATGGAGCGATGGTGGATGAGGTGGTGGAGGTTCTTGCTTGATGATGTAGAGACCATTATAGAGGCCGCCATGTTCAATCCTCTTATGATGGTCCTGGAAATAGCATGAAAATGGGGTGAAGAGTATGGAAAGTGGTATGTGGGTGCCTAGTTTGCTCACTGATAATAGGTTATATGAAAATGAAGGTATGTAAAGAACATCATGTAAGGTTATTGCAGGCTTTATGTGCACTGATCCCATCAGTGTTACTTGTGTGTGTTGGCCATTAGGTAAGGTAACAAATATGGGTTGGGTACATATTTAGACATTATGCATATGAGTGAGTGAGATGCAAACATGATCAGTAGCCCCGTTATCAACTACCCAGAGAGTCTTTTGATGAAGTAGGACATATGCAATAATCTTTTATCTATAAGCGGTTATGTGTGATGCAACAAGCTTATATGTTCTGGTAGTAAAACTAGCCACAAGTTTAGGTATACATTCTGAATTTGCTTGTGGAAAGTCTGAAGTATCCTTGTTGTTTTGCATCATGAGCATCATCTGGTTGAGCTGGTTTTGTAACTGATCCATTCTTGCATTCATTGCAGCATCAGCTTGTTGATTGGTTCCATTTGTTGTTCCTGCATTTGCTCCATGTGCCATGGTCGATTAATGATCATATAAGCTTGGTTGCCCTGTCTTTGTGGTGTGATTGGTGGCTTGTATTTTCCATGAAGAGGATGGCCAATTGGGTATCCCACCGGTGATAGCATTCTTTTTATGTGACTTTCCTTACCACAGTTCCCACAAATGATTCCTTTCTTAAAAGTGCTCCTCCTCATCAAGACTCACTCGCTTGTGTTCCTAATTGATGACTCTCCTTTTGAATAGTTTCTACCGGACCTTGTGTAATTGTTGTTTTTGTTGAATGAGGTTCTGAAATGATTTGATTGAGCTGAAAGTGATGTGGCAGTGGGAATCACATTTGTATGAATCTCTCTTTGCTTTTCTTCTTGTCGTATCATGCTATAAGCCTTAGCGACACTAGGCATGGGGTTCATAAGCAGAATTTGACCCCTTATATTTGCATAACATCATCCAAGCCCATTAGAAACTAAATGAGTCTCTTCTTTTGATCCCTCTCACCATTGATTCTCCCATTTTCACAAGTACAGATACACACACACACACATATAAGGTGCTTCCAAAGAGTCATATTCATCCCATAAGCCCTTTAATTTCTGATAGTAAATCTTAATGCTATTTTTGTTCTATTTCAATTGGAATAAGTCATTTGTGAGTTGGTATACCCATGTCCATCTAATTGGGAGTAGTGCTCTTTGCAATTCATGCCACAAATCAAAAGCAATGTTAACAAAACTCGTTGAATTACTTATCTGTTTAGAGATTGTATTAAGTATCCAAGAAATGATCATATCGTTTTCCTTTCCCACAGAGGCCTGATGTTTGAATTCACACTAGGCTCTTCAAATTCACCATTGACAATCTTCATCTTGTTTTTAGCATTCAAGGCTATCATCATGGATCTTTTCCAAGATCCATAGTTATCAGAACCTTTTAACTTCTTTGAAATCAAAATCAGTCCAAGATGATCTTGTGGATGTAAGTAAAGTGGATGATATGGTGAGGTGACATCATTATCTGATGGTGGAGTGGATGAATTTTTTTTGATTATTGATAAGTCATTGTGATTGGTGAATGATTGTTGATAGAAGATAATCAGAAAAATGTGATGAGTTGTTGAAAAATTTGATCGGACTTTGTTATGACGCTGGAGAAAACGGTTATTTGATTGGAATTTGATTATGTTAGTTGATAGTGATGATTCTTGATTGTGTAATTGATATTGTTGATTGATTGTTCTGATTGTGATTTAATTGAGGCGGAATTATGGTGGTTTTGATGGCGGAGTTGTGGTGGATTGCCCGTTATGGTCACCGGAGTTTGTTGGGAAGGTTGTTAGACGATGGAAGTTAGTTATGAGCCATCGGAGGTGGTGGTGGCTCTGATACCATTTTGACAAACAGATAGAGGAGGGAAAAGTTGTAATTCTATTATTAAAAAATGAAATGTAACCAATACAAGAGTATTTATACTTACAATACTTTGACTATGAAAAAATCAACTATGCTAACTATACTAAGACCACATTATCTTGTTACAATATATGCAACTACAAGTTACTACAATCTTGTAAGCATTCGTGATGATGAAGATAGTTTGTTGAGAGCACATTATTAATCACTTTCAACTTGTGAGGATGATCTTTAGCTCCATTATTAACCCGAGCATCTACTAACAAATAAAGTGCGGTAAATCGCGTAACCATACTTTTTTTCTGCTTTATTTCAATTGCAAAAAAGGTCGTGGTGTTAGCATTCGGTCATTATTTCAGTTAGGATTTTCAACGATTTTTCATTGCTTTCTATTGGTACCGATGTTTAAAATTAGAATTGTAAACACATTTAGTAGCTTCATTAATACTACTAATTTTATGAATGTTATTTGTGAATGTGATAGTGAAGTGTTGTGATATGGGAAGACCCAAGTGATTATTGAGGTTTATGGAATTTACTGAATAACCATGGGTTGTGGCGTTACTTTGACACACAGAGCACCTATATATATCACATGCCGGGTCAATTCGTGTTGGGCTAGAAATATCGTACCCGATTAGAAGTACATATTATTTGTAGGGCTGTTAATCAGGTCGGGGCAAGTTACTATTGACGTCTATGGAATACTAACTTCTTGTGATATATGGAGTACTAAATATTAGAAGTACGTGTGTATATAATATGACGCTATAGCCAACCAAGAAAATAGGATAATTTGTTGAAACCACTAGCCCATATTACTGAATTATTGGCATACATAAGAAGATCTGACCATGGTTTTCTCATTTGTTTGTTTTTGGTTATCCTAACATTATATAAAAGGAATACTACTATCTTCTAGCCATTTTGTGTTTTCTGCACCGCCATTTTCATGCATCAGTCCATGGGTCCTTACGAACTAGGCTTGCAGTGAATCAAACACAACTTGTACGTTTTCGGCTCAACTAAAAACAACAATCTGATGTGGGTTTATAGGTGCTGTTGAGTTGTCACTAAAAGCTGCTATACTTATATCTCAACTACACACGTTTCATTCTATCTATTTTCTGCATTAATATCATCAGTTAATTGTTAAGAAACCCATGGGCGTCTCAAGCCTCCCGGATGCTTAACGCAAAGGTTGTAGATGAGGCCTTTCATTTAAGTAGTTTTTGTTTTTGCTACTTTAAAGTTTAAACTATTCTAGTTTGTTAGAAAAACAAAGGTTTGGTTGCAACAAAAAAATTGTAATTTACCATTTTATTATCACCCTTGCATATTATAAAATCTGCATTTAATTGCTGTAATAAATATATTATTAAACATGATAATTTGGGAATATCTTGTACAGAATGTCAATCAAACTAATACATATATTTAGGTCGTATATTCAGCAAGTCCTTCAATTATGTATTCCTGATTTATAGTTTTACCCAATATAGATTTATTGTAATCACTATTTATACTAGTAAAAGATTGGCAGTCAATGATAATGTTGCCCTCCTCTACTCCTCTAGTATGTCTCTTCTTCCTTTATTTTATTTCTTTGTTTTTCTGCCTTTATACTGTTGTCATTGTTATTTATATAGCTTACTCTGTGGAAGGTAGTTCTGAATATTCATCTCGATCTTATAGTTTGATTTTATTTCCAAAGTGGTTCCTAGGATTCTTATAAGTTAGGTCTTAAAAAACATTGAATGTATTGCTTGTTTTTCATATGTAAGGTGGTTGCCTGATGCTAGATCATATCCTCCCGTGCATGTAAGATCTTCGCATGTATTCCTTCTGCAATATTCTTACATAATTAATACCCCGTTTGGTGCTCGTCCAGTGAGTATCTAAAGTTTAGGTATAAGTTCCATAATGTCTACAGTAGGTCTCCTCTTAGTTTATGGCTCAAATATGTCACTTTCGGCATGGACGATATATATAAGATATTCATATGAAATGTGCAGAACTGTATATGAGATTCCTGTTTAACGTTTCATTGCATTGTGTCATATATTAATGCATTTGGCAGGTTCGTTTTCATACAAGGGATCTTTTAGTTTTATAAGGGAAAATGTTGTGTGACTTTGAGTCACCTAGGCTGGTATTATTATCATATTCTGTGGATTCAAATTTAAATTTATTTGTAAAAGAATTTAGACTCAACTTATGTGATGTTAACATTATATATTATGGTCACATGTGCCTAAGAGATGTATTTTTCTTATCTATGAGCTTATTGTTATGAATGTTCCTTGTTGACATAAAATGTTCTCCTGTCTCCTGGTACACGCACTAACATATAGAGGTGTAATCAGTAAGTGCTGCTGTGATGTAATCTATATTTTCAAGTTTACCCATTTGACCCGCATGATAATGTATACATATCTTTTCATTTCATTTATACCCACCCCGTTAACTTAGTCCTTAAGAATATATTACTTGCTCTTCATTTTCCATAGAAGTTAGTATATGCTCTAATGAGTTAAACATCCAAGTAACTTATTTTGTACATATGACAGGTGAGGTGGCAGAAACCATATATCTATTCTTAAGTGTTAGAAAGGATAACCCTAAAGAGTGATGGAGCGAATTGGAGAGGACGAGCTTACATCCATTTTCAGCAAAGTTCTTGACCGAAATGACAAACAATCATTCTCTAAAGTTTCTAAACAGTTCTTGAAAGTTGTGTGCTATCGCATACGCAAGTTACATAGTGAATTTCCTGATATGCTCTATGTTATCTTACCTGAATCCCCAAATATAATACAATTTAGATGCACTAAACAACTCTCAAACGCCCACATGAAACTCTTAACAAAGTGGTGCCCCAATATCCAAAGGCTGGACCTCAGTTCAAGGCAAGACATTAATGCTGACACGCAACCAACTGGCTTTGACTTTGATGATGATGGTTTGTGTGCAGTTGCGAATGCTTGTAGCCATTTGCGTTATGTGAAATTAAGTAGGAGGTTACATGTTGAGGATGTAGGGATTGTGTCCCTTGTAAGATCGTGTAAGAAATTAGTAGATCTAGATTTGGAAAGATGTGTTGGTGTCACTGACGAATCACTCAAAGCTATTGGAGAAGCAGGTTGTGTAGCTTTTTTGAATGTGCGAGGTTGTTCTTTGATTACGGATCTAGGTTTGGAGTATCTGACATATGGGGATTCGAAGAAGTGTTTGCGAAGTGTTGCTTTGGCTGAATGTAATAGGATCAGTGATAATGGCATTTCTCACTTCAAACAAATGGTTGGATTGGACTATTTGGATTTGTCAAAGTGCGGGGCTAATGTCACTAACTCTGGGATTTTGGCCGTGTCCCAGATCCCAAATATTACTAGATTGAATTTGTCTTGGTTGATCAACGTAACAAATACTTCATTGTCTGATATTGCTAGCACGTGTCAAAAACTGGAGGTAATTAGTTTTTCGGGTTGTGAGGCTATCACTGGTGAAGGTTTACGTGCTTTTGCGCAGCACCCGTCACTTAAATACCTTGATATGTACTTCTGCTACAATTTTTCTTGGGAGGATGTGGTTTTAGTTGCTTCAACGTGCATTTGCTTAGTACGTATTGGGTTTAGTAAGAGAATGAAGGAGCTTGCGCCAAATGAAGTTATGGATTATGTTGATTTTGGGGACCGCCGATGCTGGATAGATTGGAAAGAAGATTAGCGATAGATGAATCTCTGTGGCTGGAATCATCGTTTTTTCTGCTTTCTTTCCATGGGTAAAAGAAGCTTTCTTAGCATTCTGTCTTTAGACTCAGTTTAACTTTCTACATGTGTTTGCTTTCTTTTCTAGCATGGAATTAACATTTAGTAATGCTGCTTTGAAATAAGTTAAGAAACAGGTTTTGTATGCTTAATTAATTAACGGTTCCTCCCTTGCTGAGTACCTTCATCTTTTGTTTTACCGTAAAACCAAAAGTAGTTTTGCGGTTTATTGCTGATAATTTCATGAATGTTATTTTCTGAAGTTATTAGACATGAAATGGTTTTTATTTTCTCAGTTTAACGATAAGTACTACGAGTAATATATATGCCTTGTCTCTAAATGAGAATTGAACCTGCAAATTAACAAAGAATTGTACGCCGTATTTTAATTGAATGAATCGGAATTGTCACATTCAAAACACTTGCAAGAGAACTGAAATCTGAAACAAAAAGGTCTTTAAAAAAATAATGGAAATGAAAATGCTTACATAATTCAATAACAAAATGTATGACATAGGTTGTAATTATTAAAAAAGCACACAATGCACTCTATAATATACTATTAACCCAAATCACCTTCAAAAAAAATAATTCCAAAATGTTGGCTCAACTTCATTTCCCATCCATTTATCACAAATAGAATGCTGCAATAATGCCAATAACTCCAACGTACATTCCATGCAAATGACCACCACAAACAACCCCTCCAGAAGCATCAGCACTAGCACTACCATCATCAGTAGTCGGAGTATCGTCATCACTGCCGGCCTTCTTCTTTTTCAAAGGCCCGGGAGCTGGAGCAGGTGATGGTGGACCAAACAAACTCATGGGCAACAACACTTTTTCCACTTGGTACACAGCAAGTGTACCATCAGTGTAAAGAGTGTTAGACACTGGGGTATCCACCACACCCGTGGTTATGTTGACTTGATTCCCGGAGGTAGTGATATTCAGCTGACTTCCACTATCTCCGGCTTGTGTCCTTAAAGGGTTACTAACTGTTTGAAATTGTGAAGTAGTTAGGTAAATAGGGAGAACATGAAATTGTAACAATTGTACTTTTTGTTGGTCGGATAGTGAATTTAGGGTTCCGGCTTTTAGGGTTGAGAAAGCATTGTCCGTTGGAGCAAACACCGTCATCCCTTGGTTGGAGTTGTTGAGTTGTGTGTTGATTTGATCACTTAGTTGTGTGTTTTTCATGAGTCGCATTAGGGTTGTGAATTGACCTGCTTTCTCGAGGATCTTGGTTATGTTGGTTGGCCCGGCTGGTGCTGGGGCTGGAGCTTGAGCTAGAGTCATGGTGGTAGTGTATAGAATAATGGTTAAGAGTAGTAGTGATTGAAAATATTTCGCCATTTTTCCTCAAGAGAATAAAAGATGAAATCTTGAAAATGTTTGGATTGTGTGTTTGTGTATGTGGAATGAAGGGGTTTTATGGGGTGGATAGATGTGATGGTTTGGTAAGATGGTATTGTATTAGTTGGAAATGTCATAATATATTTTAGTTGGTGTGTTATGATTTCAGTTACAATGGCAACCTCAGTGTCATTTGACATTTTACGGACCATCATTGGTCCGAACTGTAAGAAGTCACTAATCATCTGTTAAATCATGTTTAACAACTTTGCTAACTGTTTGTGTGAGTATTATGCTGGTAAATGTGGGTTAAATGTCTACAGTTTATTACTCTATAATATATGTAATAATATCAGATCGAATAGTAGACAGACGCTATAAGTCATAATAAGATCATTGTTTCTAATGTAATATGATCTTTTATTTAATGAATGAGACGATGCCTAAAAGAAGTCATATGTTTATTAAAATCAATCATAATTCTTATCAAATATGTCGACACAGCTATGTTATTGTACTTGCTACTTAGTATGGTGAATTATTAGTTGGAAAAGCAAAATTTAAGAGAGTTGTTGCATAAATGATGAAATTAAAGAGTATGGTGCAATGACAGGTTGTAGTTTGCTTACAAAGGCAGGAAAAACATACAAGTTATGATGTCAAAATGGGGTGTGGTGGGGTGCTTGCTAACTTAGACTAAAAGCTATTGTCACATTTGTGTAACATCTTCATCATATATTTCCTTTCTTACACAATGTTGAAATACATGAAGATTCAACTTAAATAGTACATGAAGATTGAAATTTTTTTGCTATAAAAACTAGATAAGACTTAAGCCATTTAACGGCTGACGATGTGATATCTAGATTAGGAGATCGTGGGGTTAGAAAGTTTAAGACTTTGAGTACATCATAGTTTAGACTTTAGACCAGTTACAACGTTAGTATGATATAACGTGACATGTCTTATACGTATGAATCGTTAGTAATCACAATGTACAATTCATTGCGGCTCTCTCATTTTTGTTGTTGTTGCGTCATTATCCTTGAGATCGCCATCCTTGTAAAATGAACAATAATGCCGGTATGGCAAGGTAAGATGTATTCATCATCCACAAAGCTCAATCATAAACAAATTAGGGAAGTAAACACATATATGGCTATTAGGAGCTCCTGTATAACTCACGCCAAACATATGTGCCCGTTCTCTTGTTGACATAATTTTAATCCTCTATTACTTGTGTTTTCGACTTTCGAACAAAATTAGACTGAGTGAACAAAATCTAGACTCGGAACAGTGAAAACAAAAAGGCCTTAGTTATGAAGGTTGACAAGTAAAAACTGTATTTTGTAAAGGTAAAAAGAAACACACCCGGTGGGACTCGAACCCACAATCGCCTGATTAGAAGTCAGACGCCTTATCCATTAGGCCACGGGTGCTTTTTGAGATTTAAATTGTACAGTAGATATATATACCAAATACAGTAACTGTTATTATCAATAAATAAATATGCTAACTATATTTTGTTATTTTTATAAATATTGCAGGTTGTGGACTTGTGTTTAGTTCGTGTCTGCCGATTATATTAGCTCAAGACCTTTTTTTGGGGCTGTTTAAGAAAAACAAAAAGTTGTTTTGGGAATATGGGGCTTGTTTATATTTTGACGATATGCATTTCATTTGTGAGTTTGTGTTTTAAGCCCGATCCAATAAAGCAATCATGGGCCAGATGAAATCTCATGTTTTTCTTTGTTTTGAATAAACTTATGTCTAACCACAAACCACAAGGACTATTCTTTTGTGTATTACGAGGACTTTCTTTACCCGCGCTCAGTTGTAAGGCGTGGGTTTTACGTGCAGTGGCGGACCCAGCCAAGAAACCAAAGTGGTTCCCCTTTAATTTAGTCTAGACACAGAAGTCAACCGGGGCAACAATCAATGTATCTGGCGATCCGGTCGGGTCGGTCGAGTCTAATTTAACAAAGTAACATTAATATAAAATCTATGAAAATATTTTAAGGAGGCTTAATAGTTAAAGTGAAACACTAATAGTTGAGTTTTGTGGCCATTGACCATTGTTACATGAAACGTTTCATTTATGCTTTGTCAATTGCTACGCAGTGATACTAACTAGCATTTGTCAATATACGGAGTAGTACAAAACATATTTCGTTAGTTTTGATTTCATATTGATGTTAAAAGGTATATATAAGTGCATCAAATAAGTTGTACTTAACATTGGTTTCTTCTTTTTTTTTTAACTGTTTGAATTTTTTTTTAACATAATAAAATAACCAAAAATTTACTTACTGATAAAAAAAAATGAAGGATTTTGCCAAAAAGTTCCATAATACCAAGTACTATACAATATGAATATGTAATACTGCTTTTTTGTGAAAGCTTGAAAGAAAGGGTATGAAAATACAACATTATATAAAGTGAAGGGGTTAATTAGAGCTTTAAATGAAAAAAGGTACATACGTGCTAAAATAATGTTACATATTTCGAATTTTGAGTCTTCTTCTTTACGAGAAACCCAACCTCAAACTTCCATTAAAGACACCATGAGCTTCGTTTCCTATTTTTGCTTTCACAACCAATTTTTTGTCTTTCTTCCTTCTTGTTTTTTATCCAAGTGGTTCCTGATCTAATTCTAAGGTAGGTCCTAATGTTTTCATGTATGATGCTTCTAAAGACCTCGATTCTAAGGTGGTTCAGGAACCACCTTATAAAGATAGATGCCCTCATTTATATGGGAAAGATTTATTTTATTTATATATTTTTTTTACACAAACGTTCCTTATATTTAACTCAGTGATCGTTTAACATACGGGGACTATTTATGTAATTTTTTGTTGCATAAAGAGTTCCCATATTTAACCTAGGGATTGTGTAGCGTTCATTACACAAACTGTAATCGTAAGTAGGGGTGTCAAATATCCTTACCCGACCCGGACCCGGACCCGAACCCGAACCCGACTAAGCATATTCGGGTCGGGTTACTCGGGTTAGAAATTGAATTCGGGTTATTCGGGTCAACCCGAGTAACCCGAATATTAAATAGGGTCGGGTATCGGGTTGAGTTTTTTTGGTTAAGTCGGGTTCGGGTCAACCCGTTTGACCCGAATAAGGATTTTTTTTAATTTTTTTATATATTTATTTTAGAATTTTCTATATAAATTAGAACAAATAGGCAATTTTGTCACTATTTAACTTATATTCGGGTTGACCGAACCCGAATTGACCCGGGCCGAGTTGACCCGACCGAATTGACCCGAACCCGACTAACCCGAGGTTCAAATAGGGTCGGGTTGGGTAAATTATTTTTAGCATTGACCGACTTTGACTCGACCGGATTGACCGAACCCGACCAACCCGACCCGAATGACACCCCTAATCGTAAGTAACGGGAGGGACGTTCTTGCAAATGTAGGGATTGTTTTGCTACACACCTAAATCGGAGGGACACTTATGTAACTTTTTGTTGCACAAACAATCCTTAAATTTAAGTGAAAATTTGTTTTTGTAACCGAGAGTGAACGATAGGGAACTTTTTTGCGATTATTCAAGAACTATGTTTGTAACTGTAAACTACAAGGACCATTCTTGCTATTTTAGTCAGTGTAAAAATCGGCTTAGGCAGCCGATTAATCGGCACCTAGGCGCTAGGTGGGGATTAACTGCCCGGATTTAGACTAACCGGCCTTATTAATCGGGTTGGTTAAAAATCGGTCAACATACCGATTAATCAGATAAAAATCGGCCAAATCAGCCCAATCAGACAAAAATCAGCTACATCGGCCAACTCAGTTAACGCGGGTCAACTTTTTCCAAAATTTAAAATTGAGGTTTTTATTTCAATATACCTCATGTTTTCACCAGAATTAGTCGATACAGCCATTTAAACGCACCTCGAGCAGTGATTTAGTACAAAATGTAAATGTATGCTCGTTTTTCTTATTTTAATAGAATGTTAAAGACACTAATTGGATTCGGAAATTGATTTCTGAAAATTATTTGAACCATTTGAACTTTGAACCTTAAATTATTTTAAAGCATTTCGTTTATGTTATATATATAATTTCAAAAACCTTTTATTTTATATATAAAAAAATTCAATCCAATTAATAGTCGCTGTGAGATTAATCACCAAGTGATGCCGTGGCCGATTAGCGCCCAACAATTTTTACGACCTTGATTTTAGTTTAAGATTTACTGTTTCATGAGTAGTAAACATTTGAAAAATGTTTATATTTAAAAATTATATCAATCAATAAAGTTCTATGCAAATGTTTTCTTGGCCAAAGTACTATTCTTCTTGTTCTTTTGTTGAAGCTCATATGAGCTCCACAACAAACAAGTACTATATAGAAGTATAGAACCCTTCGTGAAACAATATTCCAATCCTCTATTGATTGCCTTTTGGACTTTCGTTTCCTGAGGAACTATATCTAGACTGGGAAGTGTCGAAAGGGAAAACTTTACAAACAAACATTGATAAAAACAATTACATAAAATAACTTAGTTATGAAGGTAGAGAGTTTGGTAAACAAAAAACAAAAAAGAAGGCACACCCGGTGGGACTCGAACCCACAATCGCCTGATTAGAAGTCAGACGCCTTATCCATTAGGCCACGGGTGCTTGTTGTTCTTTATTTTGTAAACTAAGTATAGGTTGTTATTTACAGTATGAATGATTTCACATGATCATCACAAGTAAAAAAGTATTGGTTAATTATCAATAATGTTCAAGATGGGGATGTTTTATTAGTCAAATTACTCTTTATCTTTTGTCCTTTTGTATATCCTATTAAAGTATTAACTTCTTTTCATTTGATACAAAACCAAAAGTTACGTGACTTAATGTACTAGAATTGTGTTAAAAAAATGTGTTAGAATTAAACTTAAGGTTATGAAAGTGTATTACCTTTTGAAAATATAGCTCAAATCCTTCACTATTAAATTTAAAGTCATCGCTGCCATCTCAGCATTAACTTAACTTTTTTTTAAAGATTTTTGGCATGACCAAATTAGTGTAATAAAACGACCGCGATAACTACAAAAAACATACCGCACCTAAATACAAATATACTCCATAAAAACAAATTAACCCCTCAACGAGAACCTTTGCTTGACCCTCAACCGTTAATAGAGCTTCTTCTCGTTCCTCACCCTCACTAAGAGGGTGGCGACTTTGTGGTCGACCCTCCATTACTATCGGCCTTATACCTAGTTTTTCTGTTATCAAAATGTATGTAAATAAAAACCAAGTTTTCCTATTATTAAGACGTGTACTCTTGTACCATGGTTCCGCGTCAAAGATTAGTATTATACTATTACTATTATTATTATAAGCTAATTATAATTTAATGACGAATAAGCCAAACTGCCGAAAGCCCGTGACCGAAAACAAAAGTTATGCTCATAATTGGTTGACTACCCATCAAATCTAGCCTATAATATTCTTGATCTCATTCACATGGGAAAGTATAGTATGTGATGTATTGATATGAAATATTTTTTGTTAATTTTGTACAACTATTTAGGCGATCCCATTCATAACACCATAACACCAAAACACCGTCGCGTCGCCGTGGCATCGCCTTTTAACATTTAACATTAACATCCCCAAAACACCCATAACCATAAGAGCACAAGGTATACTTGTGTTATTGGTATGCCAAAACAAAAACAATACCAATCACGTGCCATTGCTTGCTTACCATCCCTTTAGCCATTTGCATGTCAAACTTCCTTGAGCCATTTGAATGGCTCACGCCATATGTGATGCTTTGTGTTTTTTTCCTTTTTTTAATTGTGGTGAGTGGGTAATTTTGGTGGGGTATTTTGTGGGACCCGATAACACGTTGGTGGTGTGATATGAAGGAGGGTGTTTTAGTTATTGATGAGTTATTGGGAGGTGTATGATGTGGCGCTGAGGTGTCATACCAATAACGTGTTATTGGTATCCACGATACCTTGTGCTCTAACATCCCAATAATATCAATAACACCAATAACATTTCATATTTTCAATTTCAACCCTAAACTAAAACAAACACTTCATTTATTAAACCAAAACAAACATTTCATTAAAATTGAAAACATATTACAATACGAGATTAAAAAAAATTACAGTAAATAAAAAATACATCGAAATTAAAAAACACAAGAATTAAACGTTCAACATAAAGGAAATGACAAAAAAAAAAACAAAACATAGCAAATGCTTATTCATCATAAATCATTTCTCTTGTTGTTGTCAGTATCGTTCAAGATTTTCAGTCAAACATGCTCCATAAGGTCCCGTTGGAGTTGGGTATGCGTTGTCGGTCGTGTATTTCTTTTGCCTTACGATCGTGAGTATCACATCTTCGACCCATCTTCGTTGCCTCAAATTTCTTGATGGATCCACCCATTCATTATAGTCACGTAATGCAAATTTTTGATCTTTTATAATCATGTTATGCAAAATAATGCAACAATACATGATTCACGTGTCGTGGCAATATCCCATTGACGCTTGGGTTGTTGTAGTATACCCCAACGGCCTTGAAGAACACCAAAAGCACGTTCAATATCCTTTGGGCACTTTCTTGTCTCCTTTTAAAGCACGTATGTTTTCATCGAGTTGTTGCCGTGAAGGATTTGACGAAAGTTGCCCACTGTGGATAAATTCCATCACCAAGTAATACCCTGTTCATACCTAGTTCCGTTGACCATATAAGGTGCTCTTGGGGCATTATCGCAAGAAGGTCGTCGAATAACGGAGTTATCTAAAACATTAATATCGTTATTTGCCCGCCATCCCAAAAATGCATGCGGATCCATAAATCTTGAGAAAGCGAACAAGCATAATTGTTGGGTATTTTTTATCACCCCCAGCAAAATGCCCTTGCAAGCCATCGGACAATTTTTCCATTCCGGTCATACGGTAATGCTACCAAGCATTCCTTAAAACCATGTTTTCTTCATGTTGTTGATAAATTTTTGAATGTCTACCATGTTGGTTTCTTAAATACTCCAAGATAAACAAATCAATAATACATTTGTTAAAATTATCAAGACATAATTGTGAAGTACTACGCACCCATTTGCAAGTATTCATCAAATGCATCGGGTGAGGTGCCAGCGCCAATTGGCGTATGGCGACGTCACTTCATTAAAGCACTTATACTCATTCGACCACAAGCATCGGTGTTTGCCTAAAGTAATTAAAATGATGCGGAATATTATCGGAAGTATAAGATTCAATACCTTCAACTATTTGCGGGAATAGTTTCCTACGTCACGAAATCTTCTATGAAAATTCGGTTTGAATACTTACAACCTTGTACGAAATAATCGTTGCACGACGCTCATCTGCAAGCTCACGTTCACGATATACATGGAGTGCGAGCGAGTAGGATGTTGAGATTCAATACCTTCTTCTTGTTCCAACCGAAGGTGATACTCGTGACGCGACGCCATAAATTGGAAGTGTGCTAAGTCTTCTCTGTCGACCAAGGCAGAGGAATATCATGACTTGATTTGGATCCATTGTGAGCGAATTTGATTTTGAATTATGAAAGTGTGAGAGGAAGTATATAAAGTGAGAGGAAGTGTGAAAAATAGAGTTTTAGTTGGGTATTTATAGTGGTAAAACTAGTCGTTAGGGACTAATTTTGAAACTTTTGAATTTTTTTAAACCTAACGGATACTAGCCTTTTAAGGGACTAGAAGTGAAAATTTTTTGATTTTTTTTTTTTTTTTTTTTTAAACCCACTAGCGGGCGTTAGTGAAGCAACGCCCAAGCTTTAACGCCGTTTTAACGCCACCTTTCCAACCTTCAATGCCACTAACGGGCGTTACTTTCGGCTTTAACGCCGTTGGAGCGTTAAGGATGGAGATGCTCTTAGAGCATTATTTTTGTTAATATTTTGTTTTTTCATAAGAATAAGTATGGTTGTTGTTGAACAGTTACAAAATAAAATAATATGTTTCAAATGTTTTGCTTACACTGAAATGTGTGAAGTAGCATGATTCAATTATTGCTAGATGCAAACAATTTTAAACTGATCACACTATTTTTTGAAAATAGATGATTTTACCGTGTTTAAATTTGTGTAACAAACTAACTAGAAGTTTGAATCTCATAAATTAATCGAGTAAAAAGTAAGATATATTACCCAAAACAATGTTTTGTATACATTAAAATATTAAAAATATGACATAATGGATAAGCAATTTGAAGGACACATATTGTGTTGCCAGTATTTGTTTTTTAAAGTAAAACTTTATCTTCAAAACGAATCAAGTAATTCAAAGCCAAACTAATTTTAGAGAAAGATTGATGGCTCAAAACTGAACGAATTTGTTGGTGCAATAATGACTAAGGATCTTAAAATAATGACGACAAATATATGTTCGGGGCATTTAAAATCATAAGCGATAGCCAAAAACCAAAAAACTACTTTGTCTGAGCCTAGCGTGCTGGTTGGCGCAAGTCACACCTCCCCAGCGTGTTAGTGACTGTATTTGCATTTCAGTTTTTTCAAGTCGGCTTTCCTCTTACCCGACTAAGGTGTTTATTTCAATTAAGATTCGTACATGATATTTGAGAAGTTTACTTTACGAGACTTAGAGAGATGCCCAAAACAAAGTCTTCCCGATTTTACAAAACGCCAACTCATAAACGTTTTTACAAAGCCTCTGGCCAAGGCAAAGTTGCTTTTCCTCAAACCTAGAAGGTTTATACTTTCACTAGAACTTTAAAGGAAAGTATTCAAGTGACCATAATCATTTATCTTTACTAATCACGTAACGGGTTTACTCTCTTATTGGTCAATTAAGTCGAGGTCACTTTGCGTAAACGCAATTCTCTCATTTATAATATGTTGATTTGCCTTGATGCAAAGCACTCTTCTTACTTGCATTAAGATGATTATTGAATGATTAATTGTGGGATTAGTTAAGAATTATCAAGCTTCAATATTTGAACTTGAATTCATGAAAATATAAACAATCCTTTGATTATTTTCAAATATCTCACATAAACATTCTCTTAGAGCACTCCCAACCCTAACGCACCAACGGCGTTAAAGGGGGAAATAACGCCCGTTAATGGCGTTGAAGGTTGTAAGTGAGGCGTTAACATGGCGTTGGTCCTTGGGCGTTGACCCACTAACGCCCGTTAGTGGGTAAAAAAAATCAAAAAAAATTCACTTCTAGTCCTTCAAACGGCTAGTATCATTAGATTTAAAAATTTCAATTCTAGTCCCTAACGGCTAGTTTTTAAAAAAAAAAAAAAAAAAAAAAAAAAAAAAATCTAAAATCATTTTTTACCATTATAAATACCCAACTAAAACTCTATTTTTTTCACACTTCTCTCACACTTTATATACTTCCTCTCACACTTTCATAATTCAAAATCAAATTCGTTCATGATGGATCCAAATGAAGTGGTGATATTCCTCTGTCTTGGTCGACGTTGAAGACCAAGAGGACTTCCAATTTATAGCGTCCGCGTACGAGTATCACCTTCAGTTGGAACAAGAAGAAGGTATTGAATCTCAACAACCTAGTCATTCTCGTATCCATATATATCGTGAACGTGAGCTTGCGGATGAGCGTCTGCTGAACGATTATTCGTACAAGGTTGTAAGTATTCAAACCGTAATTTTCGTAGGAGATTTCGATGAGTAGGAAACTATTCACGCAAATAGTTGAAGGTATTGAATCTTATACTTCCGATAATATTCGGATCATTTTACTTTCTTTAGGCAAACAATCGATGCTTGTGGTCGAATGAGTATAAGTGCTCTAATGAAGTGTGCGTCGCCATCGCCAATTGGCGTCGGCACCTCACCGATGCATTTGATGAATACTTGCAAATGGGTGCGAGTACTTCAAAAGTATGTCTTGATAACTTTAACAAATGTATTATTGATTTGTTTATCTTGGGAGTATTTAAGAAAACCAATATGGGCCGACATTCAAAAATTATCAACAACATGAAGAAAAACATGGTTTTAAGGAATGCTTGGTAGCATTATTTGTATGCAGGAATGGAAAAATTTTCCGATGGCTTGGAAAGGCATTTTGCTAGGGTGATAAAAATACCCAACAATTATGCTTGAAGTTGTTGCTTCTCAAGATTTATGGATCGGCATGCATTTTTGGGATGGCGGGGCAAATAACGATATTAATGTTTTAGATAACTCTCGTTATTCGACGACCTTCTTGCCGATAATGCCCCAAGAGCACCTTATATGGTCAGCGGAACTAGGTATGAACAAGGGTATTACTTGGCGATGGAATTTATCCGCGATGGGCAACTTTCGTCAAATCCTTCACGGCAACAAGCGATGAAAACATACGATTTTAAAAGGAAACAAGAAAGTGCCGAAGGATATTGAACGTGCTTTTGGTGTTCTTCAAAGCCGTTGGGGTATACTACAACAACCGCGGCGTCAATATGAAATTGCCACGATACGTAGAATCATGTATTGTTGCATTATTATGCATAACATGATTATAAAAGATCAAAATTTGAATTACGTGACTATAACGAGCGTGGGTGGATCCGTCAAGAAATTTGAGGCAACAAAGATGGGTCGAAAGATGTGATACTCACGTCGAAGGCAAAAGAAATACTGCGATCGACAAACGCATACCCAACTCCAACGGGACCTTATGCGGCATGTTTCATTGAAGAATCTTGAGCGACATGGACAACAACAACAAGAGAGCGGCGATGAGGAATAAGTATTTGCTATGTCTTGTTTTTTTTCATTGTCATTTCCTTTATGTTGTAACGTTTAATTTGCGGTGTGTTTTCTTAATTTCAATGTATTTTTTTTATTTGTTGTAATTTTTTTTTCGCTGTATTTTTTTAATTTCGTATTGTAATATGTTTTCAAAATTAATGTTAAGTTTAGTTTAATAAATGAAGTGCTTGTTTTAGTTTAGGGGTTGAAATTGAAAATATGAAATGTTATTGATGTTATTGATGTTATTGGGATGTTATGGTTGTGGGTGTTTTTTGGGGATGTTAATGTTAAATGTTAAAGCTGATGTGGCGCTGACGTGGACGGTGTTATTGGTGTTATAATGTTATGGTTGAGAGTGCTCTTACATAATTGTAATTGTGTCTCATACATTCTCACATAATCAACTAAATATTCTCTTTTCCAACACACACTCACAACTCTCTCAATTCAAAATTGAACTTAGATAAAACCTTCATCATCTCTACCTTCTCCAAGTTATATCTACACCTCCATTGCCAACTCACTCTCTTACACATTCTTACAATGTGTCATACACTTTTCTTCTTCAATACACATTCCTCTCACATTTACCAACTAGCTTGATTTTGAAATTCAAATTATCACTCACATACTTCTAACCCTTCCTCTCCAAGTTTTGCCAACCCATTCTGTGACACATTCACAAATATAATATTATTCTTGTGTCCTCCTCTCTTACACACCTCACATCATACAATTCATCCGCCAACAACTAGTGTTTGAATTTGAAATTTAGATTTCAAAGATAGGATGCAAAGTTTTATCTATCATGTAATAACAAACCTTTGAAGAATACTCAAAGGTTATTACCCAATATCCAATGTTCAATGGTTCTTCTCTTTCTCTTTGAATTTGGACTAAACCCCTGACTTTTTAGTTTTCACTTCATCAAATGTTTTAAAAAATAATCCTTGGCTAAATGAGTTGGTTGACCTTATCCCAATTTGAGTGTTGAAATGTTTTTAGAAAGGTCAAATGTGAAGTGCAATTGAGGGTTTAAAAGGATTCGGGTATAATAAAACAAAACCCGAAAAAATTCCAGGGACTGACCCGGCACGTTGGGTGATGCGTTATCGCCTCCCCGACGCGCTATCGCCTCCCCAGCGCGCCAATCACGTCTAGGATTTTTGGATTCTTGCCTATTTATACTCCACTTTTGTCATTTGATACTCACATCTTGCCAATACATTCTTTTTCTCTAATTTCTTTTCTCTCAACCCTCTAAGTTTACTACTTCATAATTATGATATAAATTTTTCTGCTATCTCTAATTAAAAGATCACTTCTTCCGCAAGAGAGATTCACAATAACCTAATAACCTAATCCACTCTTGTGAATTGTGTTGAGCATCTTCTTCTTTATACCCTTTCTATTAGAATCGCATCTCTAGGTTAGTTTAGGGCTTGATTTTAGTAAACAACTACTATTCATTTAATTTGGTGTAAGGTGGTAAAGTATTTTACCTTGGTGGTTGATTCGTTGTGAAGTGAGTGGTGAAAAACACAATATCAACGTATATCAAAATAACCGTAAAATTCGACAAATCAACCTTTTAGGAAAAAGGTCAACGTGCCAAACCTCACGGGTGTGATAAAAGTGATACCGGGAAAGTGATTTCCCCGGGTCGTGTCCCAACGAGGTGTGAATGGAAGGATTCGTTGAGTTTCGTGATTATGGACTTGATTTGGTTTTTAATGATTTTGGATTTTGATTACACTACAAATTAAAGAACGGAAATGAAAATAAAGCATGTAAAACAAAGAAAACACTAAATAAAATACGACTAAGCCTAAGAAACAATAAAACAACGCTAAATTACATCCTAGGGTGCTAAAATGCAAAAACGCAAAAACCGGCAACCACCCGAGCCAAAAACGTAAAACTTTTGCAATTTAAGGGCTACGGGTGTGAAACTGATTTTCCTACATTCTAAACGACTAAAAATAATTTTAGGAAAAAGCCGGGAGTCAAAGTGGGTAGAAAGCTGTTTTAGACACCAAATAAGCTTTAGCCAAACACCCCTTTTATGGGTTGAATTGCTTAAAACTGATTTTAAGAAAAAACTAAACTTGGTTTTTCTTTTGTAAAAGCCGACTTAATAGCTTAAAAGAGAACTTATATTGAGAATTAATGAGCAATAAGCTAATAAGCACTAAAGTGCTTATTAGCTAAATAAGCAAAAAGTAAAACAAACAAGTGAGGAAAATTTTCATTAATTAAAAAGACATATTACAACTTAATGAAAAAGCAGAAACTAAATTTTATAAAAAACTAAGTCCTAATGCCCTTGAAGGCTTACAAGCTACTCTCTTTATACTACTGCCATCTAGGTCTTCAAGTCTTGAGCTTGTGTTTCTTTGATATCATCTCAGCCATCCCATTTGTTAGGTACCCTTTTGAGCTTATCAAAGCCATTGGTTTGGTCTTTTAGACATGGATTGCCAGCTTGGCAGTTGGGATGAGGGGGAAAACTTGGGTAGTGGGTTTGGGATTTGGGGTTAACCGGGTAAAAGATTGCTATGGAGGTGGAGTGTTTGGGGAGAGGGAAAAGATGGGTAGGGGTTGAGTTTTGATAACAGAGAAAGGGAAAGTGTCTAGGGTTCTGGGTTTCTTGGCTTATGTTTGGGCGGGAAGGGGAAGAAGAAAGGTTGGGTTGGTATATCTTTGACCGGGTATTGGTAATGGGTTGACCGGGTAGTGGTGATGGATTGGACCAGGTAGTTTATTATTGGGCCTTGGGGATGTTAAATGGGTTTAGGATTTAAGTAGTTTAGACACTACAAGAAAAGGGGGTTTTTAGGACAAAACTTTTTGGAACGGTCAAAAAATCGTGCCAAATACACGTATTTGGCACTTCTGGGGGATCCGTGACAAAAACGTAGGTATTTAGGATGACTATTAAGAAATTGTTCCAAAAACTTATGTTTTTGGAACGTTTTCTAATAATGGTGCCAAATACATGTGTATTTGGAACGATTTGAGTTACTAGTGCCAAATATTTATGTATTTGGGACGGTTGATACCACCGGTGCCAAATTTGTATATGTATTTGGAACGCTAACTGCTGTTGGTGCCAAATACTCATGTATCTGGAACGGTTGGTACGAACAGTGCCAAATACCTATATGTATTTGGAACATTATCTAATGCTGGTGCCAAATACTTATGTATTTGGAACGGCTTTTATAGGTTGTAAAAAACGCAAATGCATTTGGAGCGATTTTTATAGTTTTTAATTCTTATGTATTTGGAACATTTTTGAAAAACTAACCAAGTTTACATTTTTTTTTCGCAAGTGTAGACTATATTTTGCTTTTATTATATTGGACATCAAATTAAATTTATAATCGATTTTTATTAATTTACTCTAATATGTAGTAGCCCTTAGTCATTAACTTTTAATGGCTATAATTCATCTATATCAAATTAATATCTATCATGTTACTTAAAATGCGTCCTCTTCTAATTTTTGGTGAGTTAACTTTGTTGTTTCTTAAATAAATATGTTTTCCTTTAAGGTCAAGTTAAAAATATTCATATTGTATATACAAAAGCAGATAAAAAAATGATTGAGTTCATCTATGTTCAGGTTACCTAGCAGGGCGGGTTTCAGAGTAACAAGAAAAACAACGAGCCACATTTTTTTTACCTCAAATAGGTGTAAGAATTACTTCATTCATAAAGTATGTTAGATGATAATTATTTGTCTAGGCCTGAGCACGTTTGTGGACTTAGGTTTCTTAGGGTTTATGGCTTAATCGAGGCACCCCCGACTAATTCTCACCTATTTCTCGGCCAACCCCCAAACGTTAGCTAGTAAGTTTGAACCCTAAACCTATTGTCAGAAAGTTAAAGGCTTACCACTAAGCCATTTGATTAAGTTTAGGCTCAAAGCCCGACAAACATGGGCAAGCAACAATAGGATTGGAATAGGACCGTTGTATTATACAAACACATGTCATTATGGTACAAGGTTAGACGATGGATCACACGTGCTATAACATACATAATGAAGATTCAAGAGCAACCGATAAAAACACTTTATATTAAATTAAATAAAATTTACTTAACCAAATTAAAACGCATGAATGATAAAAAAAAATCCAAACATATTTTTGAGCATAACTTGAACTCGATAAAAGCTCGAACCAACAAGCTCGATTATTAGACATAATATTCGTCACTATAGGTGTCAAAAAAGCCGACCACATTTGAATCAAACCGAACCCGATTAAGTCTATTCGGGTCGGGTTACTAGGGCCAATAATTTTATTTTAGTATTTGGGTCAACCCGAGTAACCCTAATACTAAATAGGGTCAGGTATTGAGTTGAGAATGTTTGGCTAATTCAGGTATGGGTCCATCTAATTTACCCGAATAATGGTTTTTATTTATTTATTTTTTAAAATTTTTTTACATATAATCTATTTAATCTAGTACAATCTGGCAACTTTATTATCATTTTACTCATATTTAGGTTGACTCGAACCGAACAGACCCGACCCGAATTGACCTAAACATGACTAACCTGAATTCAAATAGTGTTAGGTTTGGGTATGTTATTTTTAGCACCCTTTTTCGTCACCGTGTCAAATGTATACTACCTCCGTCCCATATTAATTGTCCTGTTTTGACTTTTTAAATATTTCTTTCTCAACTTTGACCTTAAATAATTTTATTTGTGTTACATTATATTTAATAAAAATTATACCAATAAAAAATACATTTAAAACTCAATCTATTCGTATATTTTGCATCAAGTATTATACGGAGTATAACACAATTGAAAATATTTAAGGTCAAAGTTGGAATAGAAAGACTTAGAAAATCCAAAGTGGACAGTTAATATGAAAATGAGAGAGCATGTTTTTTGGAGCTCATTTATTTTCATTCCCTCCCTTATTTTTCATTACCTCCAAGGTTTCCTCCTAAAAATCACGACTTTCACTCCACACATTTCAAAAGTGTGATTTGAAATGACTAAAAATCTCCTTAATAAATATTGGATTCACGCCCCCATAAATTTCCCTAAAATTATCCAACATCATAACCACACAGGAAAGTAATTCTTCACCTAGGGTTCAATAGTTTGAGGTATGAAATCAATCATCTTCATTATTGAATTGATGGATAATGTGATTTATTTGTGGCTTTTTGTATCTAAAAATTGGTCGATTTTGTGATTTATTTTGCAAGTTAATTCCATACCTTCTTTTTGAACCTTTTTTACCCATTTGATCCGTAAATATATATTAATGAGTGTCAACGTAATTGGTGTATAATATTGAAGGTATGTGCTTTGATGGCATACATGTGCTTACGCATATTGGGGCTTAAATGGATGGGAAGCAAGCAAATGTTCTTTGGATCAACCTTCGAGAGGAACCAGTAAGATGATTTCTTTTTTCATGGCATTAATATTGAAGCATTGGAAAATGTTTATTTGTATGCATTGACTTGTTTACGGCAAAAAGTTTCAAGCACTAAAAAATCTTGTTTTAAATAGAACGTAAGCGACCTAAATGTTGAGGTTCTGAGATTTTTTTTAGAAAGACAACAAGTATTTCAAAAAAAAGTAATGTTATATGCACATTGTTATCTTTCGCACATGAATATGTGATTAGTTTGATATGCAGAACACACTTGTATTAGCCATCATTGAGCTTGAAGTAAATAATGAGTTAATGGCCATAGATGTTATGAATAGTCAGCCAATTAAATAACTTTATAACAGTTCTGTTTCTGGATTTTGTATTTTGCTTGAAGTTAATAATGACCACAAGGAACATCCGAGAAGGAAGATATAGCCTTTCTCATGTATCATTCAATTATAGTATATATTGTAGACTTGAAAGCATGTTGTACTGTTGTAGGATATGAATCCGATTTCAAAATAGGATAGACATGGCAGCAAAATAGATGTTCAAATTACCAGGTCTTAATAATAGGTTTGTCGATACTCAATACAAGTATGTTCTTCCTAGCAATGAGAAAACTGAGTATTGCCAATCTTGGGAACCACAATAGAAAATGTTGATCACACTGGTCAAAGTATGTGTGCTTGTCGATATGCATGTGTGTATGTATATCTTTTTATGTAACATAGATATATCTGCATATAGATTTGTGTTATTTGTAGATGAACATATGTATATGTTTATATATGCACGTGTTTGTGTATGCCCGCACACGGTGCTTGTGCTTGCACCTTGCACTGTCCAGCCCTTAGGGAGGTCAATCTTGGTGCATTTAGCGCCTTAAAATACCAGTGATAAAACTGTTTCCTTGTAACAGGTGGTGTACATCAATGGAATACCATTTGTCTTGCGTGAGGTTGAGAGACCCGTCTCCAATCTTGAATACACTGTATGCTTTTCCTTTCTCTATTTTTATTCTAGCTCAAACCACAGTTTGTCCTTCACATTTGTAAATTGGACTTCAGTTTGTACTTGCAATAGCCACGTGCCTCATGATTGGTTGAGTTTTATTGTCATGATTAATTTTGGGTGTGTGTCTGGCTCATGTCCTACTTCATGGATTTGTGTATGGAGTCATTAAGTTGTACTGTACTTTTTACTCGGAAGTTTGTCTAGTCTTGTGGCAATAGTGTGGCATATTATGGTGGTAGATGGCGTACTTCACTGAAATTGTATACATATCGTTTTAGGATTTATAAGCAATAAGTAAAAGATCTGTAGATTTTAGTTAAACAAGTTCTAGAAAGCGTTTTTGATGTTGTATTGTTGTTTATGATCAATAATTCATGTGCACGGGTTTTGATTTGTATCTGAATTATGTAATGACTAGGGTATCAATAGGGCAAGGGTGGAGCAAATGGAAGACCGCTTAAAGAAAGAAATATTGCTAGAGGCTGAAAGGTAATTCTTTATGACATGTGTGTGTATAGCCATATCTCTTTGGTTTTCATTATATTTACCTTAATGCCTGACTAAGCAGATATGGAAATAAGATCCTAGTGACTGATGAACCGCCTGATGGTCAGATGGTTGACCAATTGGAGCCGATTACACCCGAATCCGTGAAAACACCACTACAGGTCTTACTAATTTTCGTCTCCTGTCTATGAATGCAAATATACTAATGATGTATTTGGAACTGCAAAAAAGAAGGTAAAGCGTACATCAAACTAATATACATTAATGATGTAAATTTATATTAATGAGTGTCAACATAATTGGTGTATAATATTGAAGGTAAAGCGTACCACTGAGTTTACATGTGATGAAAGCCAATTAATGTTAACAGACATTAGTATGGTATTACTACTAGGAAGGGAGTTGCCACATCCGCCGGGTCATCAGGCTCATAGATCTGGATCAAGTGTTGGTCAGGTATATTGCTTATTAGTTATTCTCGATGTATTCTAGCCTGTATTGCATGTGCATCAAACTATTAAACGATCATTTGTATTTTGTAGGTCCGAATTCCGTCAAATGAAAATTGATAAAAGTGTTCAGACATATTTGCTTAGCTATCTTTTTAATATAAGTACCAATTATATACCTTAGCTTTGTATTATAAATCTATACACATAATTGATACTGTGATATTCTAGTTAAAAATTTATACCTATACTCATTAGTAATAAATCATTTTTGGTGTTCAATGAATCTAATAAAAAGCTTCAACCCATTTAACCCGTTTCAAATGACGGTATAATCATTAGGATGATATTGAACCCATCTGACCCAACTCAGTTTTGAGTTTGAAACTTTTGACCCGTTTTAAAAATTCTATACCCATTCTATTTCCATTTTGTATATCGAACTTCCTTCTTGTTTCATGCATATTTCTAATGTTGGAATATTATATTATGTAGGTTTATGATGAAGACGAGATCCTACGAGCTTTATTCGTTTCCGTTAGTAATAAATCATTTTAGTGATTAATATTGATTTATAGTTATGATTTTGTCATTCTAAAGACCATGGTTTACAAGGATGTTGAACATATTGTCTTTTACTTTATGATATTCAAGTGACTATGTTGACTTGATTTTATGGATGATTAATAAAAATTGAGTTCAATTTATTTTTGGCTTCGATTAAATTATATTAGCGCGTATTTGAGATGATTGGTTGATACGATGGTGTACTAAAACGTATTTGTAACGGAAAATGGTGCTAATACACTTTTGCAATGATTACGCAAACAGTGCCAAATAATTAATTGACGAATGCAAAACCATGCCAAATGATTTTTATATAATGAACGCAAAAGCGTGCCAAATATTTTTTTGGCAAGGCGGATAACAATGTGCCAAATATGTTTGGCACAAAAAACAGAAACCGTGCCAAATACGTTTGTCACGGTAGATACAATCGTCCTAGTTAATTTTGGCACGATAAATAGAAACTGTACCAAATATGCATTCGGCACAGGAGATGAATTGGTCCCAAATACGCATTTGGCACGAGATATAAAAGTGTGACGAATGCCCATTTTAGAACGGAAGATTGTCAGGCGTGCCAAATACGTCACTCATGGCACCCCAAAGTTAAACCGTCCCATGAACCATGCCAAATATTATTTAGCACGGTTTTAACCCGACCCAAATGTATTTGGCACCCTCATATTTAGGACAGAGTCAAAACCGTGCTAAAGCCGTGCCAAATAGCATTTGGCACGGTTATTTTAGTATTTGGCACAGATTTTCACCCTCCCAAATACCAGTTTTTCTTGTAGTGAGACTTAGGATTAACAATGGAGTCCATATAATACTTAAGGGACCAAAGGTGTCAAAGGCGAAAGTCCAGGATCAAATATGTAGAATCGAAAAATGTAATCCAAGGCCAACATTGACAATCTCCAACATTCAAGGACCAAATCATCATTTTTAAACTCAAGGATTTGAATTGTAATTTTCCAAAATTATCCAAATGACCAATTTTGACAAGTAAGAATTACCAAAGGACTAAAAATGTTTATTTTCCAATTTAAAATGTCCAGGGTGAATTCATCATTCTTTGAAATTCCAGGACTAAAGTTGCCATTTTAAAAGTTGGGGGTGAAGCGCCAATTATGCAAACTTTGTTCGTTTTTCATCCGATTTTAAACATTTTGCATCGAAACATATAAAACACAATTTTGAGATATTTTCGGTATTTTGATGCATTGGAGTGTTTTAAATGTTTTGCGATTCAGATTGACCAAAATGATGAGTGAATCACGCACTCATCAAATCCCCCACACTAAAACATTGCTAGTCCCTAGCAATCTTTTGAGAAAACTTAATGGATTTGAATCTCTTTACCAAAAGCCATTACTCGGAGTAGCCAAATGTTTTAGTTCGAGGAAGAACCATGGCACATCGATAACCATGTGATTTTGAGCAAACCACCCATTTCAACGGTTTTGATTTGTCTTTACCGTAAGCCGTTATACGGACTAGCCAACTCTTAGATAAATTATCAATATTATCTTTGGTGAGTGATTACCAATTATGGATTTCAATGCGCTTTACCACAAGCCATAAACTCATGCGGGCTAGCCAACTCTTCACTTTTAAGGATATGGTGAAATTGAACACCATACAATTTTGGGCAAATTGCAAGCCGTCAACGGATTTGATAAATCTTTACCAAGAGCCGTTTGCTCTGGATTAGCCAATCCTTTTGTCTTACGTACATGGCGGATCGATAACAAATGAGTAAGTGTAAACACAACAAAAAAAAAAAAAAATGGCCAAAAACGGGAATTAATATAATTATATGATAAAATTCGTGAGAATTCCCACACTTAGAAATGAATATTGCCCTCAATATTCAAAGTACCGCAGCGGTTATCCGAAACAAAGAACGTAAAGGGAAATACTACGCCATTATTTGAAAGGTTTTTTTTTAATACACAACATGTGGGCAACTCCCCACACTAGGTCGTATACACGGGTGAAAACCCATGTTTAGCTATCGTTTTTGATTACCGAGTCGCTAGCTTGACTCGACCCAGAATTAATTGGTTCATGGGAAGCAAAGTGGAAGAAACAATCTCCATCGGACTTTCATTCAAGATGTTTGGACAAACATTTGAAGCACGTGAAAGTTCCACACCGATGAGATATATATAGAACCGACTCAAAATGATATATGGAAATGCCGGGATCAAAGATAATGTCTTCATTCCGAAGGAGTGAAGAAAGAGAAGCCACGGATAGGTGAAGAAGAGATAGAAAATCATGATAAACATCATGATTAACTCATCATCATCGAAGGAGAATTCATAATAGCATGAATCTCATCATTTAAGCTCAATTGGTCTAGACATATCCCGGTGTGTCTAGATCAGTAGAAGTTATCATACTCCGCGGAGATATGATATGAGTGAGTTCATCCGAGAACTCCATGAAGGTGAATGAATCATATTCGAATTGATATGAGTGGGTTCACCGCGAACTCCTCCAATGTAAATGATTCACAATCGGGAGAGAATTATGAGAATGAAAAGTGGACCGCCACTAATCTTCTCTCCCATATTATCAAAACAGAGGCTTTCATTTCAGGAATAGAATCATCGGAAGAATGTCACTATCCTTAATGGGGATAGGAGATGAAATAGGTTTCTCTTTGAAAGCCTCGATTTTAGAAACGAGAAGACCGACATTCAATAATGTTGCTCAAGAGCTTCATCTTTGATTTCATGTCGGTTACTTCATCATTCTCTTCTTCTAAGCTAACAAGCTCGGAAGGTGAATCTTCCACATAAATGATGTCTCCACAAGATAACGAATCATCATCATCGAATCGAGAGCATCTCAACATGATCTGTTTGGAAGACAAGAGGAGGAGGATATCACACATGTTCAAGAATTCCTGTGACTCTCTTGGGATTCGGACAAGGTTCTCAACACTAGACTTTATGAATTAGTCCGATTCCTTTTCAGAACAGTGTCGAGATGCTCGTCCCCATAATAAGAGGTGAGTGTGAATCTCGGGTGTGATAGCGGTTGTTTGAGATGGAATCTCAAGCTGCAGGATATCAACAGATCGGGGAGTTGAGAAGTATTATCTTTAAAGGATAAAACTCTCCTCGTCATCGCCATAAAGTGCTTGCCTTGAGAAATTGGGAAGCCTTAGCCGCTTGCTCTAGGATTAATAATTCTTCCCTAGATTTACGAGCCTCGTTCTTCCTCGTTCTTCGCCACAATTCTCCTATGGTTTTTTCACCACCACTTGATTCTTAAAGTTTTGACTCATATCATCAAGTGTTTTCATTGTGGTTTCAAAATCTTGGGAGATTTCTTGAGATAACGGCTCGGTGGAGTTTGAACCGTATGGTCTTGTGGAGGTTGGAAATTGTCAAACATGCAAGGGTCATGATTGTTACAAGGAACTGGGTTCCCTATTTGACAATCGAGTCAGTGGGGACCTCAGCGATTACTCACACAACAAAGCTGTTGAGAGTCCGACAGTGAATCATATGGATTTTGGTTATAACCAAAGTTTTGAGCATCACCGAAAACTGCTCATAGACAAACGTGTTTCCGGATTGACACTCAAATCCTTGGTGAGGACCTCCACAAAATTCACAGCGAGAATGTTGATCATATGAAGATAAGTCGGCTGTGGTGGGTAATTGAAAAAATTTGGGGGTCGTTAAATGAGTTTCGATTAGGAACATAATCAAATGAATTCCTCGAACCACAAAACAAACAACTCCGTTATGAATATCATTACCACATTGTACACACGTACACCAACGATGTGGTGAACCAAAGAGGCTCACCACAACCGACACAAGGAATAAACGATTGCATTTGAGAGTTATGAAGAGGAATCGGTTTATTCAAAGAATCAACAAAACCAACATGGTGATCCGAATGACTATCAAGTCTCAAGAACATTCGAGAAAAATCGGGAGGTGGGACAAGTGGTGTGCTCGAGAGCTAGCAATTTCCACCACTTCCGTTATGGTCTCCGGTTTTGGTTCTTGAGAAACGTGAAGATTAGGCAAGTCATTCTTGCTAGTCACCGGTGTTTGAACGGGTTCATCGTGAATCAATTCTAATTCTCGACCTTTTTCATCGGCTTGAATTTGTTCGATTAGATTACTGCTCTATCTTTAAAGAAAGTGTCCTCGTAATCCTCGGTGGGTGCTTGGGGTAGCTTCGACGTTTGAACCGGTTTGTCAAGATTAGAATGTATTTCGGGGTTGTGGCGGGTGGTCGAAATAACTTTGAAAAGAATTTTGATGGATAATTCATACAATTGCAAAATTCGCTTGAACTAGACCCTCCACACCGCTTCACACACATTTGTGACGATGATGTTGACGATTGTCGACATAAGAATTAAACATATAGAGGTTAAAGAGATAGAATTAAGCGGTTTTGAGGTTAAAGAAGAGTAGAATCAAACGGTATGAGAGGGTAAGAGAAATAGAATCATACGGATAAGAGGAATGAGAAGAGTATTTTGGTTTTTGTATTTTCAAAAACGGTAACTTCACGAGGAAGGTTCTTCAAGTCACTAATCGCAAAATCACGATATTGTCGCGAACACCTCCCGGTGCGCCAAAATTTGATTCGTTAGAAGTGAGTGGTGAAAACACAATATCAACGTATATCAAAATAACCGTAAAATTCGACAAATTAACCTTTTAGGAAAAAGGTCAACGTGCCAAACCTCACGGGTGTGATAAAAGTGATACCGGAAAGTGATTTCCCAGGTCGTCCCAACGAGGTGTGAATGGAAGGATTCGTTGAGTTTCGTGATTATGGACTTGATTTGGTTTTAATGATTTTGGATTTTGATTACACTACAAATTAAAGAACGGAAATGAAAATAAAGCATGTAAAACAAAGAAAACACTAAATAAAATACGACTAAGCCTAAGAAACAATAAAACAACGCTAAATTACATCCTAGGGTGCTAAAATGCAAAACGCAAAAAAGAACCACCCGAGCCAAAAACGAAAACTTTTGCAATTTAAGGCTACGGTGTGAACCGATTTTCTACATTCTAAATGACTAAAATAATTTTAGGAAAAGCCGAGTCAAAGTGGGTAGAAAAGGCATTTTAGACACCAAATAAGCTTTAGCCAAACACCCTTTTATGGGTTGAATTGCTTAAACCGATTTTAAGAAAAACTAAACTTGGTTTTTCTTTTGTAAACCGACTTAATAGCTTAAAAAAGAGAACTTATGATTGAGAATTAATGAGCAATAAGCTAATAAGCACTAAAGTGCTTATTAGCTAAATAAGCAAAAAAGTAAAACAAACAAGTGAGGAAAATTTTCATTAATTAAAAAGACATATTACAACTTAATGAAAAAGCAGAAACTAAATTTTATAAAAAACTAAGTCCTAATGCCCTTGAAGGCTTACAAGCTACTCTCTTTATACTACTGCCATCTAGGTCTTCAAGTCTTGAGCTTGTGTTTCTTTGATATCATCTCAGCCATCCCATTTGTTAGGTACCTTTGAGCTTATCAAAGCCATTGGTTTGGTCTTTAGACATGGATTGCCACTGGCGGTTGGGATGAGGGGAAAACTTGGGTAGTGGGTTTGGGATTTGGGGTTAACCGGTAAAAGATTGCTATGGAGGTGGAGTGTTTGGGGAGAGGAAAAGATGGGTAGGGTTGAGTTTTGATAACGAGAGAAAGGGAAAGTGTCACAGGTTCTGGGTTTCTTCGCTTATGTTTGGGCGGGAAGGGAAGAAGAAAGGTTGGGTTGGTATATCTTTGGCCGGGTATTGGTAATGGGTTGACCGGTAGTGGTGATGGATTGGACCGGTGTAGTTTATTATTGGGCCTTGGGGATGTTAAATGGGTTTAGGATTTAAGTAGTTTAGACTTAGGATTAACAATGGAGTCCATATAATACTTAAGGGACCAAAGGTGTCAAAGCCGAAAGTCCAGGATCAAATATGTAGAATCAAAATGTAATCCAAGGGCCAACATTGACAATCTCCAACATTCAAGGGACCAAATCATCATTTTTAAACTCAAGGATCGAAATTGTAATTTTCCAAAATTATCCAAATGACCAATTTTGACAAGTAAGAATTACCAAAGGACTAAAAATGTTTATTTTCC
The DNA here is from genome assembly GCA_022545495.1 of Chrysanthemum lavandulifolium. Classification (NCBI taxonomy): domain Eukaryota; kingdom Viridiplantae; phylum Streptophyta; class Magnoliopsida; order Asterales; family Asteraceae; genus Chrysanthemum; species Chrysanthemum lavandulifolium. The sequence continues at coordinate 269,408,741 of CM040242.1, forward strand.
AATTTAAAATGTCCAGGGTGAATCTGTCATTCTTTGAAATTCCAGGACTAAAGTTGCCATTTTAAAAGTTGGAGGACCTAAACGCCAATTATGCAAACTTTGTTCGTTTTCATCCGATTTTAAACATTTTGCATCCGAAACATATAAAACACAATTTTGAGATATTTTCGATTTTGATGCATTTGAGTGTTTTAAATGTTTTGATTGACAAAATGAGTTGACCATCAAAAAATGATGAGTGAATGAGAAAAACTTAATGGTTTGCAAACTTATCGAGTAATTTGTCTTTCTCGAAGCCGTTTCTTTCGGACTAGCCAACTCTTAGATAAATTATCAATATTATCTTTGGTGAGTGATTACCAATTATGGATTTCAATCGCCTTTACCACAAGCCATAAACTTGCGGGCTAGCCAACTCTTCACTTTTAAGGATATGGTGAAATTGAACACCATACAATTTTGGGCAAATTGCAAGCCGTCAACGGATTTGATAAATCTTTACCAAGAGCCGTTTGCTCTGGATTAGCCAATCCTTTTGTCTTCTGAGACATGGCGGATCGATAACTAAATGAGTAAGTGTAAAACACTTTCGAAAAAAAAAAAAAAAAAATGGCCAAAACGGGAATTAATATAATTATATGATAAAATTCGTGAGAATTCCCCACACTTAGAAATGAATATTGCCCTCAATATTCAAAGTAAAGCAGTTATCGCGAAAACAAAAACGAAAAGGGAAATACTACGCCATTATTTGAAAGGTTTTTTTTTTATACACAACATGTGGGCAACTCCCACACTAGTGGTCGTATACACGGGTGAAAACCCATGTTTAGCTTCTTGCTTTTGATTACCGAGTCGCTAGCTTGACTCGACCCCAATTAATTGGTTCATGGGAAGCAAAGTGGAAGAAACAATCTCCATCGGACTTTCATTCAAGATGTTTGGACAAACATTTGAAGCACGTGAAAGTTCCACACCGATGAGATATATATAGAACCGACTCAAAAATGATATATGGAAATGCCGGGATCAAAGATAATGTCTTCATTCCGAAGGAGTGAAGAAACAGAGAATACACGGATAGGTGAAGAAGAGATAGAAAATCATGATAAACATCATGATTAACTCATCATCATCGTAAGGAGAATTCATAATAGCATGAATCTCATCATTTAAGCTCAATTGGTCTAGACATATCCCGGTGTGTCTAGATCAGTAGAAGTTATCATACTCTGCGGAGATATGATATGAGTGAGTTCATCCGAGAACTCCATGAAGGTGAATGAATCATATTCGAATTGATATGAGTGGGTTCATGGCGAACTCCTCCAATGTAAATGATTCACAATCGGGAGAGAATTATGAGAATGAAAAGTGGATGCCACTAATCTTCTCTCCCATATTATCAAAACAGAGGCTTTCATTTCGGGAATAGAATCATCGGAAAGAATGTCACTATCCTTAATGGGGATAGGAGATGAAATAGGTTTCTCTTTGAAAGCCTCGATTTTAGAAATGAGAAGACCGACATTCAATAATGTTGCTCAAGAGCTTCATCTTTGATTTCAGTGTCGTTATTTATCATTCTCTCTTCTAAGCTAACAAGCTCGGAAGGTGAATCTTCCATAAATGATGTCTCCACAAGATAACGAATCATCATCATCGAATCGGAGAGCATCTCAACATGATCTGTTTGGAAGACAAGAGGAGGAGGATATCACACATGTTCAAGAATTCCTGTGACTCTCTTGGGATTCGGACAAGGTTCTCAACACTAGACTTTATGAATTAGTCGATTCCTTTTCGAGAACATTGTCGAGATGCTCGTCCCCCATAATAAGAGTGAGTGTGAATCTCGGGTGTGATAGCAGTTGTTTGAGATGGAATCTCAGCTGGGGATATCAACAGATCGAGGGAGTTGAGAAGTATTATCTTTAAAAGGATAAAACTCTCCTCGTCATCGTCATAAAGTGTTTGCCTTGAGAAATTGGGAACGCCTTTGATTGCTTGCTCTAGGATTAATAATTCTTCCCTAGATTTGCGAGCCTCTCGTTCTTCTCGTTCTTCGCCCAATTCTCCTATGGTTTTTTCACCACTCACTTGATTCTTAAAGTTTTGACTCATATCATCAAGTGTTTTCATTGTGGTTTCAAAATCTTGGGAGATTTCTTGAGATAACGGCTCGGTGGAGTTTGAACCGTATGGTCTTGTGGAGGTTGGAAATTGTCAAACATGTGCAGGGTCATGATTGTTACAAGGAACTGGGTTCCCTATTTGACAATCAGTGAAGTGGGGACCTCCACAGATTACAACAAGAAAAAAAGTGAGTGCAGACAGTGAATCATATGGATTTTGGTTATAACCAAAGTTTTGAGCATCACCGAAAAACCGCTCATAGACAAACGTGTTCCGGATTGACACTCAAATCCTTGGTGAGGACCTCCACAAAATTCACAGCGATAATGTTGATCATATGAAGATAAGTCGGGGTGTGGTGGGTAATTGAAAAATTTGGGGGTCGTTAAATGAGTTACGATTAGGAACATAATCAAATGAATTCCTCGAACCACAAAACAAACAACTCCGTTATGAATATCATTACCACATTGTACACACGTGACACCAACGAGTGGTGAACCAAAAGAGGCTCACCACAACCGACACAAGGAATAGCGATTGCATTTGAGAGTTATGAAGAGGAATCGGTTTATTCAAAGAATCAACAAAACCAACATGGTGATCCGAATGACTATCAAGTCTCGAAGAACATTCGAGAAAAATCGGGAGGTGGGACAAGTGGTGTGCTCACGAGAGCTAGCAATTTCCACCACTTCCGTTATGGTCTCCGGTTTTGGTTCTTGAGAAAGCGTGAAGATTAGGCAAGTCATTCTTGCTAGTCACGGTGTTTGAACGGGTTCATCGAATCAATTCTAATTCTCGACCTTTTTCATCGGCTTGAATTTGTTCGATTAGATTACGGGCTCTATCTTTAAAGAAAGTGTCCTCGTAATCCTCGGTGGGTGCTTGGGGTAGCTCCACGTTTGAACCGGTTTGTCAAGATTAGAATGTATTTCAAAGTTGTGGCGGGTGGTCGAAATAACTTTGAAAAGAATTTTTGATGGATAATTCGCATACAATTGCAAAATTCGCTTGAACTAGACCCTCCACACCGCTTCACACACATTTGTGACGATGATGTTGACGATTGTCGACATAAGAATTAAACATATAGAGGTTAAAGAGATAGAATTAAGCGGTTTTGAGGTTAAAGAAGAGTAGAATCAAGCGGTATGAGAGGGTAAGAGAAATAGAATCATACGGATAAGAGGAATGAGAAGAGTATTTTGGTTTTGTATTTTCAAAAGCGGTAACTTCACGAGGAAGGTTCTTCAAGTCACTAATCGCAAAATCACGATATTGTCGCATAACACACCTCCCAGTGGCGCCCAAAATTTGATTCGTTGTGAAGTGGTGGTGAAAACACAATATCAACGTATATCAAAATAACCGTAAAATTCGACAAATTAACCTTTTAGGAAAAGGTCAACGTGCCAAACCTCACGGTGTGATAAAAGTGATACCGGAAAGTGATTTCCCGGGTCGTGTCCAACGAGGTGTGAATGGAAGGATTCGTTGAGTTTCGTGATTATGGACTTGATTTGGTTTTTAATGATTTTGGATTTTGATTACACTACAAATTAAAGAACGGAAATGAAAATAAAGCATGTAAAACAAAGAAAACACTAAATAAAATACGACTAAGCCTAAGAAACAATAAAACAACGCTAAATTACATCCTAGGGTGCTAAAATGCAAAAAGCATGGCAAGCAACCACCCGAGCCAAAAACGTAAAACTTTTGCAATTTAAGGCTACTGGTGTGAAGCGATTTTCCTACATTCTAAATGACTAAAAATAATTTTAGGAAAAAAAGGAGTCAAAGTGGGTAGAAAATCATTTTAGACACCAAATAAGCTTTAGCCAAACACCCCTTTTATGGGTTGAATTGCTTAAAACTGATTTTAAGAAAAACTAAACTTGGTTTTTCTTTTGTAAACCGACTTAATAGCTTAAAAGAGAACTTATGACTGAGAATTAATGAGCAATAAGCTAATAAGCACTAAAGTGCTTATTAGCTAAATAAGCAAAAAGTAAAACAAACAAGTGAGGAAAATTTTCATTAATTAAAAGACATATTACAACTTAATGAAAAGCGAAACTAAATTTTATAAAAACTAAGTCCTAATGCCCTTGAAGGCTTACAAGCTACTCTCTTTATACTCACGCCATCTAGGTCTTCAAGTCTTGAGCTTGTGTTTCTTTGATATCATCTCAGCCATCCCATTTGTTAGGTACCCTTTTGAGCTTATCAAAGCCATTGGTTTGGTCTTTTAGACATGGATTGCCAGCTTGGCAGTTGGGATGAGGGGGAAAACTTGGGTAGTGGGTTTGGGATTTGGGGTTAACCGGGTAAAAGATTGCTATGGAGGTGGAGTGTTTGGGGAGAGGGAAAAGATGGGTAGGGGTTGAGTTTTGATATGAGAGAAAGGGAAAGTGTCAGGGTTACGGTTTCTTGGCTTATGTTTGGGCGGGAAGGGGAAGAAGAAAGGTTGGGTTGGTATATCTTTGACCGGGTATTGGTAATGGGTTGACGGGTAGTGGTGATGGATTGGACCAGGTAGTTTATTATTGGGCCTTGGGGATGTTAAATGGGTTTAGGATTTAAGTAGTTTAGACTTAGGATTAACAATGGAGTCCATATAATACTTAAGGGACCAAAGGTGTCAAAGCTGAAAGTCCGGGGATCAAATATGTAGAATCAAAATGTAATCCAAGGGCCAACATTGACAATCTCCAACATTCAAGGGACCAAATCATCATTTTTAAACTCAAGGATGAAATTGTAATTTTCAAAAATTATCCAAATGACCAATTTTGACAAGTAAGAATTACCAAAGGACTAAAATGTTTATTTTCCAATTTAAAATGTCCAGGTGAATTGTCATTCTTTGAAATTCCAAGGACTAAAGTTGCCATTTTAAAAGTTGGAGGAGGAAACGCCAATTATGCAAACTTTGTTCGTTTTCATCGATTTTAAACATTTTGCATCCGAAACATATAAAACACAATTTTGAGATATTTTGATTTTGATGCATTTGGAGTGTTTTTAAATGTTTTGCAGTTCAGATTTGACCAAAAATGATGAGTGAATACGCACTTATCAGTGGTCAAGCATAGATCGGAGAAGATCAAGTTAGGGTTTGATACTCTCGGTGGGGAAGTCTTTGTGTCCCTAGAGGTTAAGTCGAATCGCGAGATTCTCGTGGGTGGTTTTCGAGGGCAAAATACCGTTGGGAGTAGCTATTCTTAGTTAGCGCAGATCTTTGTGCATATCGGTGGTGCGAAGCTGTAACTGGACGTACTTAGTAATAGTGCGAAGCATATCTTTGTAATCTGCCATAAGATTATACTTAGTAATAGTATTGGTGTCGTGGATTCGCAACTGGACGGACGGATGGTATATGTAAGCTTCCGAAAAATTTCATTTGTAATTAATAACTTAATCATGAATAAAGCACAGATTAGAACACCATGAAATTTTCTTGTTATCGTTATTGCATATCATTTGGAAAATGCATAGTAAACGTGAATTTTACGCTCAAAGTTACACCGTTGTGACCCGATCAAAGTTCCCTCGATCTCGGTATTAATAATTATTTAAAATATATAAATAAATTATATAAATAAATATATAATAATTTTTTTATTTCTTTGAACCGGGCCAAACCCAATTCCCTCCACCTATTTTCCTTGGGCCCTCGCTACATTCGATCCAAGACCAAATCCAAGCCCAACCCCTTCTTCCTATTTTGGGCCTCGTTTTCTGCCTAGCCCAGCGCAACCCAAACCAAGCACCACATTTACATTTGGCTAGTAAAATTTGTTGAGTTTTATTTTTGCTTGCCTGTGACCGGTCGAACAACAAAGTGCAACAACAAGAGGAACAAACACAAAACAAAATGCATCCCCTTTGGTCATATGTGTTTGCGTGTGTGTGTGATAAAGAAGAGACAAAACCATACTCTTAGCCACCCTAACCCCTTATTATAATACCCTAAGTCCCATTGACCACCCATTTGACTTTGTAACCCAATGGTTAATGTGTTTCCCATGCTCACTTCGACATGACCCAACCAAGTGCATGTCCTATTTTCCAGCTGCCGATCGGGCATGCTCACAAATAAGACCATTTTCTCTCTTCTTTCTTGGGAATATGTAGAATCAAGCTTAAAATAATCTAAACATCATGATTGGTCTACTCTTTATAAACAACCACACACTTAGCAAAAACTCACAATATCTCACAAGTTAACTCACAAAATACTCTCTCAAAACTTCTCAACCGTCCACAGTGGTGTATCAAAGGAAAAAAGTAAAGAAGAACGAAACGTTTAAGGGTTTAAAGGCTTTGGGTAATTCGTTTTGGTTTATAAGGAGAACAAGGGATCCTCTATTCTCGTTCATCTTGTTTCATCACCACTCTACCGAGTGTAGTAAGTCTCACCTCACCTCATTTCATTTTGTTCCCTTCGTTAACTTTTAATTATCACACGATATAAAGTTGTGTGCACCTTTAGATCGATCATATAAATACTTTACAGGAATGTGAAACACTAACAACTCAGTGAGCTAAGTCTCACACATATTCGACCACTAAGCTTATATCCTAACATGTATTACGTTTTCTATAAATACCTAATCTTTATATCACTTTTGTTTAAGCATGGATCGTACATACCAAATCTTTTAAACTCACACGACATATGTTTTGCTAATTAAATGCCTAGACGACATACAATACATATTGTAACACACCCCTTAAAACCTCCCCATTGCCTCGTTTTATGTCTCGTTAACCATAAACCAAACGGATCATCAAATGGGCCTTATGGCCCAAGACGCACAAAACCTCGGCCCAATCCAGTTTACCCGGCCCTTTAACAATAAAAATATACTATAAGCTCCTAATAAGCTTCTAATAAGCTAGGAATGAGTTTTATAAAAAGTTAATAAGTTCTTGGGTCGAAAATGTGTTTTTGGGACTAGTTTTGCAAAACGTGTAACAATCGGGTGAAAAATGTAAAGTCTCGAAAGATAAAGGTTGGTTTTTACACGTAAGTTTCATGCATGAAAAGTCTAGGGTGTAAATTGTACATTTTCGAAAGTCCAAGGTCACTTTTATACGTGAAAAATCATGCATAGAAAGTTCGGGGTACATTTTGTAATTATGGCAAACTAGTTTTAAAAGTGAAATAAAAGTTTGTGTTTAAATTGTAAAGTTTAAAACTCGAGGGACTAAAAGTGTAAAATCGACTTTTGAAATATTTTTATGAAAACAGTTTTATCGAGGGACTGAAACTACCAATTCTGTAAACTTTGAGTATAAATTACTTTTGGGTATAAAATGTCATTTTTCCAAAGTTGAGGGACTAAACTTGTACTTTTTGAAACTTAAGGGTAAAAAGCAAGGTTGCAAAAATCGTGAATCGGTAGTGAGGCGTTCGACCCCCCTGTAGCTTGTAATCGGTTTAGGCGGATTAATCGGTGATTAATCGGATTGGCATTTTTGGCAAGTTTTGGGTATTTTCGGCGAGTTTAGGGTATTTCCCATAATGATTTTCCTTAAAAACATATTGTAATAGCTATAAAAAACGACTATAATTGATTACATTTGGTCAGAGTTACAAAATTAGCGAATCGGTGATAAATCGTATTGGAAATTTTGGCAAGCTTTGGGTATTTACAGGGAGTTTTGGTATTCCCGGCAAGATTTTTTTGAAAAACATCTTTTAATAGATATAAATAGTGACTATAAATGATTAAACTAATTTACGACGAGTTTAGGGTATTTCCAGCAAGATTTACAAGTTTTTGGCAAGTTTGACCATCGTTAACTGCCGTTGACCACGGTTGACCGATTTGTTTTAATGATTTACAAAAATCGGCAAGGTCGGTGGCCCAGTATCACCTAATCGGTGATTAATCGGCCTTGTAGACCTTTTTTTGCAACACTGGTAAAAAGTGTAAATTCGGGAACAAGTTTAGAAAACTTATAAACTTATCACGATTTCGTGAAAACGAGTATTTTAACGACCTAAAGTCTATAATGAGTACTATTATGTCGATATTTCATTAAACTTATATATATATATATATATATATATATATATATATATATATATATATATATATATATATATATATATATATATATATAGTGTCAAAACCGTCCGATGGACGGGTATGACTTGTGGTTTTTATTTTAGGATTTAGTGGAACAAATATAGCATGGATTTGGGTGACCACAGTTATTCAACATGTGATATGTTTTATATAAAATTATTAACAATTTTGATAATATATAATGTGTTTACACGATTACATTCAGAAGCTTTTCCACTCATATCCATATCCCAATATTTTTAGTTTGGAGCCTTTTCACGATGACCTCACCTGCTAATTGAATCACCCATATCGTACTATTTCACCTACAAACACAAAAACAAAAAATAAAAGACAAAAATCCTTAATCTCTTAAAACCAAAATATATTTTCGTAAGAGGAGATATAACGGTATACTGCATTTTAATGTAGTAACTTATGTGGTATATATGATCATGAAAATAATATCAATCAAGTACCTAGAGTCACTATAAATGTTAAGCTTATATAAGTAGGTTGTAGCTCATAATTCAATCAGTTAGTGCTTAAGTGCTTAACTATTCTAGTAGCAATGTCCAACGCTTACCATTTTTAAGCAACATTTTTTTTTACCTACATTACTCTAAAATATGTGCTCAAAAAATTCCAAAAACTACATCTATGAATGTTACAACAATAAAATAGTCGGATTAAAGGGTGCATACTAAGAAGATAACCCATTACCACAACTGCAAGCTCATGGTAATCATAGTAGACACGCATCTAAATACCCCTTGTAGCCAAGATTTTGTGGTTTTAGATTCACACAGCTTTAGTTATGTACGTAATATGAACTTAAAATTATAATTCTTAGTTTGTGGAAGCCTATGACTTATTACAATTTTAATTAAAAGAGAAAACATATTTGAAGTTCAAAGTAGAAGAGTAGCCTAACAATGCAAATGAACCAAATAGCATATAGTTACATCCCATGGAAACAAAGCAATATAAATTCGAAGTTTTATTGGGTTCATGAAAGAGGTTGTTTCACTATGGCCAATGATAACCTTTTATGATGCACGGTGTTGTTTTGAAAATAAGAGTTGCACAAACTTGGTTGTTTAGTTTATGTATTGCTTTACGAATTGAAAGATTTTTTTATGTACGATTGTTTTTTTTATTTTAAATAACGGTTGCATAGGCTTGTTTATTTTGTTGTTTTACGTATTTGTGAGTAGTTGTATTTAGTGGTTTTTTCAAGAACTTGGCCATTGATGACGTTGTTTATATTTATGTTTCAATTTAGTTGCATGCATTGATGTCGTGGTTCAAACGACTCTATGGGTTCTTTGGAGATATAGAAACGAGACAATCTTCGCATCAACAAAACCAAGAAAAGACATGATTCTCAACGACATCAAGCTCAATTCCTATAATTGGATTCAAGCTAGAGCAAAAAAAAAAATACTCTCTTAGATGGATAGATTGGTTCATTAACCCTTGTACTGCTCTTATGTAATCTTGCTTTTGCCCTCTCCTAGCTCCTTGCTAGGATGGCTCTTTTATATAAATATCTGTTGTTATAAAAAAAACTATGGTTTGTTATTTTTGAGTTGTTGTCATTGTGTGCATGAGCAATTGGTGTTATTATTACATCATATACATGTATAGGTGGTTTTATTGTGTATTAATCATATACATTATTATTATTATTATTATTATTATTATTATTATTATTATTATTATTATTATTATTATTATTATTATTATTATTATTATATTATTATTATACATCACTTTATTAGAAAATCATAGGATTTACATGAAATTATTATTATTATTATTATTATTATTATTATTATTTTTTTTTTATTTTTTTTTTTTCATTTTAGTTTTCTTTAGCTTCCTAACTATTCTTACGTAGTTGCACACACAAAACATTTAGTAAAGGTAAGTTCTTATAAATTTCATGACTACATACTCGATTATTGTTTATTGTACCCATCTGGTCAATCACTTACGTGCCAAAGCTCAAGCACCATTATCACCATATGTGTCGTCACCCCAGTAAAAAAAAATAATTTCATCCTCAAACATCATTTGATTACCAATATGCACAAATAGTAAAAATGATTATCATGTGAATCTGCTTATAACGTGTTGGTTATTATATTTCATAAAAAAACACTAATCATTTTTGCTATTTGATGAATGATGGCATCATTATCAAATTTTGGTTATTTCATACTATCAAATAATGCTATATGAGAACGGCAATAAGCGACGGCTAATGTTTGTGAAAGCTATTCTAAGGCCACTCATGTTAAGAAAAACAAAAGATATGAAAGACAAAGAAGGAAGGTGTGCATGCAAACCCATTAAACCATTTAATCTTATAAGTACCAACATTTTTATACTTAAGCATGAAAGTTCTTTAAGTTATGAATTGATCCCAAAGTTTCTTTTATATACATGCCAATTTATGTTCTCCCGCCAACTGATATTCAAGTTTCCCAACGTGAACAATCAAAAGTTAATTTTTTTTTTGTATACCTAGGTTTCTGACTCGACATTGCAAGCCGACTAATCACAGGGAGACTACCTTTTTGGATAGACCGGAGTTGTCGCAGGTGAACCTCCTTGGCTAATGGGGAATTAATTTTCTCCCCATGGTTCGGACCCAAGACCTCTTGGCACTTTCGTCCTAAGAGGCTAAGCCCTTATCACTGAGTCATCCGCATTGGTTTGCTATGATGCCCTTTTCAAGAAATCTAAGTAAGGTCCATTAGCTTAACATGATTTATATGATGCCCTTTTGAAGAAATCTAAGGTACATTAGTACTTTGACCACATTAATGTATTGTTGCAGATGATGCATCTCATACATTTTCATCTTTGCATTACATATCCAAGCTGATCAGTTCATGGTGCAAGGCAAAGCTCTTCACAACTATGCTAATATCCTTAAGCTTCTACTAAGATTAATAGAATGCTGCAATCACCCATTTCTCTTTATCGGGTTAGAATCCTTATCATTTGAAAAAAAAATACAAACTTCTTTTTAACTGGTAACTAAATCATCATTGTTTTCTTATTTATAGTCGTGATGATTCCCAACATTTTCCAATTCTTAACAGACTTGCTAGAAGGTTTCTTGATAACAATCCTGATTCAACTACCCCAAATCCAAGTAAAGACACTAAATTCCAGAAAACTATACAAACACCCCTTAAACAAAATAACCATTTTGAAAAGTGCTTAAGCTGAAAGCATCAGCATACCTATGGTCTTAAAGGCTACAAATTTGCAAATACAGTAGGTTCATAAGAAGAACTATAAATAAATAAGCATACTAAACACAAAAGAATTCTTTAAATGAGCCGCACCTTTTTAAAATTAAGTAGATTCACATGATAAACCATTCTTATTTGTTATCCTCTCCTAACACTATAATTAATGTGTATACATTTAAAACTATCATAACTATTGTAACTGAAAACTATGGAAATTGTAAATCAACGTTATAGTGACACTCAGAACTGGAAAAGCTTGCCCACGTAAAACATGACTCTTGAGGATTCTGAAGAGGACTTCCGTAATCCCCTTTTGACGTCTTTTCAATCCCCTTTTGACAATGTGGAAGGATGCTCTTCTCAAAGTTAATTCTGTATAAAACTACAAGGTAGAAAATAGGGATGCGAGTTATGTTCGACATCATATGGTCAACATATCTTAATTTTAATTAAAAAAATAGTTGTTGATCTTATTTTTTATTGTTTAGTATTAACACTATTATGATCTTGAGCCACTAATGATCAATATCATAACTGAAAGAAATCACCATATTCAAAAGGCAAATAGTAAATATGCCACAAACCTCAAACCTTTTACTCCGTGAAAAATCTCCGTTGCTCTATGAAAAATCTCTTTGGACTCATTTATTGCCATTTGAACCTTGATGAAGAACCCTATCATTTTCATGTAGACCACTACACCCTACCGCAACCCGTTTGTCCGTAACTAAAACAACACCAACCATTATTATGTCAATATAACTAAGCCGTAACGGATATATTTTTCATAAGAAGAGAAACTGTTGGGTATTTTTTATGGTGCAAGAATGTTACTGTTACTTGATCAATAGAGTGGCCGACGTCTGAATAATGATTGTGCGTGTACATCGTCACGTTTGCATCTATCACTCTTGTTTGAGCTACTATAACTCACCTCAGCTCCTTCATTCATACCTAAAACAACAATAACCATCAGCATATTACAGCAGGAGCAAACCTACCATTGATGTGGTTGTAAGCTTCTCCCTGTAAGAATACGCAAAATCACAAATCTTCTAGTAGCGAAATGAAGTTGAGTCTGAAGTTCTGAGTTGTGGTTGCAAGCGGGGTCATAATGGGGAAGACATCTCATGGCCGATTCAACTCGCTCTTTAGATTTTCCATCCTCTTCGAGAAAAACCACTCCAGATTCTGGTTCTAATATCAGTTCAAATTGAATAGATTACTTCTATGCTTGTGGAATCGTTATTTTAGCTTGCAGAATCAGCTAAATTTATTGACGGAAATTATATGAAAAAGAGGTCAAACCTTGAGGAGGAACTCGGTCCGAACATTGGTGGTTACGGTATCACAAGTATCTCTTAACATCCATTTAATATTCAAAGTAAATGCATAAATAATTACACATTTAGCTTCTATTTTCTAATTCCGTTAACTTTTGCTCAGAGCAATAGAATGTGTAACATGACTATAAGACTATCCTTGTTAGTATAGCACATCTGACCATTTTCTTGTGTGTTTGCACATTCCTTGTTCAATAATATCATATATTAAAACCTTACCCAAGTGATACAGACATGCATGTCTTTTTTTTTAGGATAAAAAAAGTGTATAAGCTAAATTTAGAAAAAGCGATAAAGTCCTAAATAATTACAATTTATCCCTCATCCTATCATTATCAACACTTTTATTTCCAAGAAATCATTGCAAAACCACTATAACTTAAACTGCTCATTTATTAATTCGAATTGAGTCCGAAAACCACGGTTCTCTCGAAATCGATGTCATTTACTGGATTCAATTAATCCAAAGCAAAGTTCGTTGATGTTTAGTTTTCTCATCTAAAAGGCGGTAGGTGTTTGTTGATTCACGAATGTACTTACATATTTACTCTGAGTCCCTGTATGTACTTACATATTTCCTCTTTTCTGGTAGGTGTCTTTTAGATGAAACAGGTCCAGCCGCTTTTGCGACAAGTAGCTTTGCTTCTATTTCTCTCGAGTCCACGATAAAGCTTACATACAACTAATGTTGCGACTTCTTTAGCGACTTGTTACTATAAAACCATATGAACATGTCAAATACGACTTTAGAACTGCAAAATATCCTATATTTTTCATCGTCAACAAATTTGTTGATCACCGAACATGAATCGCTTATGTCTTCTTCACTTTATGTTAGTGGCTCACGGTATTTGGATCAAAGACACTACCAATACAACCATATACTTGAGCAAAGTTGGGAAGAACTGCAGAAATGGAAAAAGAACATAAATTTTTCAAGAAATGCATATACTAAGAAATATAAGTAGACGGCTTACCTCTTAGTTGAAGCCGGGTGACCTTTGCTCATTTATTTCGCTCGATGGTCGTATTTTGAGAACGATCTCATTCTCACGCCATTTGTGTTGATAAATGAGATAGTCATGAAAATAACATAAAATATGTATCGATTTTAAGTATATAGGATTCAATTTATGCCAAAATCATCATTATATGCTAACGGGTTAAATGGGTATGATTTAGGCATTTTCTATGAACTTATTTCCCATTACCAAACTCGTTAGACCCGTAGATTTGCCAATTGTCACTTTGCTTGTATTAAAGGTGAAGATCAACTTATTTACATCATGTCATTATTCTAACTCAAGTCATTGTGCCATGAATCTTTGTATCACGAACAGTTATATTCGAAACACAAGCTACTGTACTATTTTCCCAAGGCTCCCGATGCTTATTCCATAGCCTAGTCCACAATCCACGTATTGTATTTTTACTCATAAGCATCCAGTTTGCATCGAAATACAATCATCTCCTGTAGAAAGAAAACAATCGTAGTTATATAAAGATTTGGACCTCTCATGTAACAAAAAGAAACTGAAAATTTATTTCAAAATTTCAAATACCACAAGCAAGCTTGCTACTTTGGATTGAAACATCTTGAGAGTTTTGCAAGTGAATTACATCTTTATTTGTCTCATCCGGTGTCCGCGAGGATGAAACACTAATACCAAAAACCTAAGGGGCGTCGGCATTGCGTTTTGCAAGTGAACTACATCGTTATTCCATCTTGAGAGTTTTGCAAGTGAATTACATCGTTATTCCATGGTTATTCCATCTGTACTTGCTTCCCTATCATTCAGCACTCCTCCGCATTTGTGCAACCTGTCACATTGTTCAAAATGTAATACAGCCATGCCAAACTTCTTGTAAACTTACTGTCTATTGAATCGATTCTTTTTAATGAATAGATCCGATCGCAACTTCGAATATGGAATTCAAAGGGATCAAATAGGAAAGGATACTCTGAATCATAGAACGCCAATTATTCTTTGCTAGTCTTGGCCTTACCGCCTTCAACTTTTCTAGAGATTTCAGCCTGTATTACATCCCCATACTTTTGCAAGGATAACAATGAAACAACGCTCAGCATTGGCCCAATGATATACCTATGCAATAATTTATGGGAATGACAAAAAGAAACTCGTTCGTAAAGCTGGCACATAGTCCATCTGAATTAGCAAACCAAATGCCCGTAAATGAATAAAAATTTTATAAGCAGGAGGAACATAAAGAGAAAGCTTTGGTGATGCATCATCCACAATTACCTCGATAATGTGACCCCCCGTCTTCATATACATAAAGAGCTATTCAGACACATAATCCATACTCGTGAACTGAGAAACCGTGTCATTCAGACTCTCTATAGCGAAAAGCATACCATGTAACTCATTTATAAATAAGTAACCCACTTACCAAAAAGATTATAAAAAAAGCGCAACAATAAATATCATCTAATGATATAAATAAAAAGTATTTTACGAAATATGATGTTGTAAACGTTTAGCCCGAAAGACACCAATTGAGATCATCACAACTGCTTTCTACGGTTCATGTTTAGGATTGGGGTTCGACTTCTGTTTCACAGCCTATCTACCGATTAATTTCATAGCAATGAGTGATTTCGTTATCACTGAAAGGCCCAACATCGCCTTCAATACCCCCGAGTTAACACTATCATTTGAACCAAAATGGAGAGCCTAGAAGCTGGTCTTATGACCACTCCTAGCTGATTATGGGTTACAAGTTTAATCTCTCATTGAGGTCATGTGATTGAGGTTGTGGAGATTCTACCGACCTAGAGAACCCCGGTGATTGAGGTTATGGGTTATTAGGTTTAATCTCGATTGAGGTCATGTGATTGAGGTTGTGGAGATTAAGTGGTTGGGATTAAGGTTGTGGAGGTTAAATGCTTAATCCTCTCCCCCTGTAGAAAGAAAAAAACTGTGGTTAACGTTGCAGTTTTTTTAGGGTTAAGCATTTAAATGACAGATTCATGTAGTGAATTCTACCACAGAATCCAAACCTCTGATCTTCATACTATGATTGATTTAATCAGCTCTTTGTAAGAACAAAAGAGCCCACCAAATGATTTTCATATCACAATAATAATCTTATTCGTACCCTCTGATCTTTATCCCTGTCCAAGCTTTGCCCAACATAACCATCCACTTCTGATCTTTGTCAATATTGAGGGTCTGGTATGGAAATCCTACATCTGGAAATGTTTGTACGTCAGTGGCTTTTCCAAACAGCAACGTCATTCGGTTTGGTAGTGTTTGCATCTTCAATCTTCCAAAAATATCTCCAAAATCTTATATACAATAAACATCAAAATAAAAATAAAAATAAAATTGTTTAACCATATACCTGTAGTTCAAATTAGTGATGCTATATTATGGTTCTTGATGAAGATCCGTTGCAAAAAAATAGAAAATAATCAAAACATATGGATGATTAGACAGCCGCTACCACTGTTTGACGGTGATACTACGTGCTTTAGTTGTCATAAAAGTGCTATCAGCGCATCCCATTGATTGCTCGGAGACCGACATTTTAGGAAGCTCACCGTCTACTACTCTTTTGACGGTGATACTCCGTGCTTTAGTTGTCATAAAAGTGTTATCGACGTATCCCATTTATTGTTCGAGACCAAAATTTTAGGAAGCTCATCGATTATATAACATATTGGCACAAGTTTCCAGTGAACCAAAAGAAGAAACAGTGCCAATAGAAACCTCAAGTGTCTAACAACCATTTACTCCACATCCATGTAATGCAAAGATGCCTCCTAACATATGCTCACAAGTAACTAATAGCACTGAAATCAGATAATGCTAATATTGAAATTAGTGGGCTATCTTAATTAGTCATTCCATTAAAAAGCTAAACCAACCCTATGGATTTTCGCTTATTTTAAATAAATGATATTTCAATTATTAAAACTCTTGGAGCACTATATAAATCTATCAATTTTTCTTAGAAAAAAACACTAACAGTTGGTTGCTAATAAAAATGATATTCAGAGTAGTAAGGAATATGAAGTTGATGAACTTTCTAATCTTTAAACCTTACACTTGAATTGACATCAATAATCTATTCTGCTTGGAGAGTTAACTTCACTCGTAGACCTAAAGAATATTCACTCATGCGACTTTGATGGCTTAAACCATTAGTTGTTATCTTATTGCCGTCTCCAGGAGGTTGTAATATATTCTCTATCTCTCTTTGCCTTTCCATAAAAATTGCATCCATATTTCGTATAAGCTTCTGTACTTCATAATAAGGTACATGTATTTTGCTCTTTCTTTCAAGCTCTGCATACTCCAATATTCTTTTAGGTATCCTCCTATGTATATACTGGTAAAAACATTATGCCCAAAAAGAAGAATACATCAAAAGCAGGTAAAATTCTTGAACATCTTCATATTATATTCTTTAAGCAACTACTATGTAATAATTAGACCGAGATATATACCGGTAGTAAAAGTAATAGCATAGACTAAAAGTGCTATAAAAGAGATAGAAGAGCAACAAAGTTGTATTCTTGAGACGAATAAGATACACCAAATGCCCTCAATATTAGTGTGATAATCAAAGTTATCACGATAAAAGCATAGTCTTTGCATGATCACGAGTCTCGGACTCACGAAAATACCCGAACACCGCAAAAGGTGTAAATACTAAACTCACATGAACCAACGTAGATATAAAAGTATTGGTCTATAGTTGTAAATGAGAAACTCTATAGTGATCACAATTCTTATGAGACGTAAAGAAAGCAAACCGGTCAATAGTTGTAGCGCTTTGTTGTTAACACCAAAATATGCACTTATATAAGGTTTTGGGCACAGTTAAGCATATCCCCATAGAACGATGAGGAATAATATTGATGATCCGATTAGCAACCCAACTCCTATGACAACATACTCTTGACTTTCTTCATTGCTACTTAATAGTCAAGACATTGCGATAATAATACAAAATATATAAAAGGGTATCTCTGAGACCATATTATTGGGTATCTATGAAACTAAGCTGCAAAAATGAAAGAGATCAATTAACACAACATTGTAACAAAACACCAGGAGATTAATATGAAGTATAGGCTGATAATCTCACCTCATTTAGTTCTTTGAATATTGATTTGTGCCCATCGTGTAGCGACGGGGTTGCCTGTTCGAGGTTGGTTTTGTTCTCCGATGTTATTTCATGTGTTTGTCCACATAGTTGCTTTCGTTGTTAGTTGTTTTGTGATGTCTTTTTCTTAAATCAAGACCGGGCTAGCATGATTGTGTAGTCGTTAAAATAATAATTGGTTCTTATATTGCATAAGCCCATATTTTCACCTATATAGGCTTGTATGCACATAAATGAGCTTAAAAATACACCACTCAAAAACCAAAGATCAATTCAATCGATATAAAATAATTCATGAAACAAATACATATTACACATGATCCTCGCTTCATTTGTGAATGGCTAGCACGATGAAATATAATCGAACATAGACACATGTTACATGTGATCCTACTTCATTACTTCATTGAGCTTGCTTCATCCAGTAAATGCACCATTTTGTTTGTGAAACAAAGGATTATATATAGCATTATGATTATCTACAACCTTTGTCAAACCTGTAAGTTCCCGTGTTACGGCATAACATTTAGGTTATAACGTTAGCATTGATGATGCCTCGACATTCCCAAACGTGCAAGTTCCAAGGTTACAACATAGCACTTAGGTCGTAGGTAATATTTGTGCACCTATATATCATAGACTTGTTTAATTCATATTTTTGCTCATACATCGAGAAACTATCTCGTTAATTCCTAATACAAATTTCTATTACATCAATGTTGCAATGCATTTGGAAAACATCAAATCAACATAATCCAAAGATTCGAGTAAGTAGTGCTACATGGTGTATTTTAATATCTTATATTATCATTGTAGAAATACATGTTTTGTAATCAACACTTACATGTTACGTGTTTATACGTTTAGAAAAGAGATAAAAATAAATTGTGCCGATGTGCTGGTCAACGCCATCTGTGCACACTGTTTTGGCCCGTACTAAAAGTTTCCCATCACGACCGAGAGATTTGACACGTTAGTAGTAAAACTTTAAGAATAGCTTAATGACCTTTTTCGTTGATAAAGATGCAATAGTTGCAACGATGAGTACGCTACTATAAGTCATTTGCAAGATGGTGATGAGCAATACGTCCAACGTCATTTCGGTTAAAAGCCATCCAAACACCCATTAAAATGACCGGTTCACCCTTTGCTACACCTATTTCACATCAGCCCCAAACAACCATCAAGAACACCCACAATCCCATAATATCACACCCTAATTATACCAGAATTTAGCATACCAGAACCAAGAATGGTCTTCAAATACTCGGCGAGATGGAGAAGTGTCACCTCAAGAAAATCCAAGAAATAAGCTGCAACAACCTTCATTCTGTCAAAACAAACAACAACATTAATTCAATCAAATTTTAACTTCAAGTTCTTAACTTTAAACACTTTAGACATAAATGAACATGAACCTTTCTCTCACCTTACCAATTGCACCCAAAAATGGCATATTGTAAAGGTGCTGCCAGCAACCACCAATCCACGGCTAAGTAGTCACCCTTTTGCAGCAATCACATGCTCGCATTCAGCTCTCGTAGTCTAACCAACAATCAAACATATAACAAAAGTGTAACACCAAATACACTACACAGCTGAACACAAAAATACAATGTTTTATACTTTTATAAAGAAAAAAATCCATTATGTTGACCTTAGATACCATCTATCGAATATACGACTTCGCATCATTGTCCACACGCTTGTCACTCGCCAAATATAAATACGAAAATGTATAAGCTTTGGTCATTCCAACCTGGGTCGGATTGCTTCAACATGGTCTATACTAAATTGAGAGTTTCGTTCTGGTAAGCTGCTAAGCACCTAACTATTAACCAAATCCTTTGGTTGATTCTTTGAATTTTTTTAATATGCTTGAACTTCTTACTTTAAACAAAAACTTCTTATCTACTTATTCTGGACTACCAATAACACTTTTCAAAGAAAAAACCTCGCACATCTTTATCAATTTCACAACTCAACACATGATTAACAACTTTGAGTTGCAGTTCCAAACATGTGGTCCGCTTGAAATAATTTAAGAGGTTCTGTGCATTATACTTACATTAGAGACTTCAGCATGAAAATTTATTTTGCTTTTCATTCAACTATGGGAGGCTATTATTCAAATCCTGAGTTGCTTTGGATCTATGTATTTTGTTACATGTTTTAAATCTTATTAAATCAATCGTACAGTTTCTAAAGGAGCCAGTCTCAGTCCCTTCATCTTATACCTATCAGAAAAACCCCAATCGACAGTTTCTAAAGAAGCCGGTCTCAATCCCTTCATCTTATACCTATCGACAAACCCTCCCGTGAAGTGACACTATTCACAATGAAAGAAGTCAAGAACAAGCGTGATAAATGGTAGTCCCATATTCCAAGTTGTAGTTTCACGATTTTTGGTAAGCGCAATAACATTCTAAAAGATGGCAGTTCCAATTCCAATTTAGTCCTACCATTTTCTATAAAGTAAATTTGTAGCCATTTGTGTCCAAGTTACTTGATTGACGCAAGTTTGCAAAATTTCAGTAATTCCAAACACCCTCTATTCAAAATATAATCACTACTTGGAAAATTTCTTGAGTGCAAATAAGAATAATCAACTGAAGTTACCTAGTGAACTGTCATTTTTTAGAGATGATAGCCCTTTTACATTTGGTATATCTCCATTCAAATTGTTGAAACTGAGATCTCTATTCAAGTAAAATTATATACATATATTTTTAATCCAATAGAAGTAACAACATATACATTATTCGAATTGCAATTAGAATGCCACCGATATGAGAAGTTACTAATAATTGAGATTTACCCGCTTCAAAGGTAATGGTGTCTCCTTTTCAATAAAACCGTTCTTTTTACAATTGTCCAAGTAGTCCATTATTTCAAGCCCTTTAACTCTCACTTTGTCATCATATGACATAACATTATAGTAAAAGTCAATTGTACATTTATGCAGAACCAATATCAAAAAGTTATGGTTAAAAGCGTTGAATACTATATTCATACGATGTCGAAATTGATAGATAAGAGGGATAAGCAAATGAGAGGCTAAAAAGCTTCCATTGATGTTCCCGACTCTCACGGATGTTAGCGTCAGGTTGACATTCAATCCAAGGCAAGCAAGACGAAGCTCAAAACTGAAAAAGGGATCTCAATCTGCCACATGTGCCAAAAAAAGGAATTGTGGTCCAAAATGATATCACAAATGGTTCACAAAGACTGGAAATAAATTGGACCTTGTGAGGTCAAATATTGAGGTCTTCTTCAGATGGTTTTAGTAGCAATTCAATAAATGAACTCCCATTTTGATTTACCTTCTCATCAAATGAATATCCTCGTATTTTCAAAATGCAAGAAACCTAAAATCGAATCACCGTTTGCGATCCTAATCACCATCAAAGAGATGAAAGCTCCTCAATCATCGGGGGTTGTTGCCTATTCTTACGGTGACCTATTATCCTCTCTATTTTTAGAAAGAAACACAAAACCAATTAATACAACATCACAAATTCAAATTAATTGATAAAGGCCAAAAAAGTTAATTTTTTATACTTATTTCTTGAATCATCGCACTTGGTGACTTAGGGTTTCGAATGATATTGGGTTCGGGTTTCTTAATGAATGATATCGAAGCCTTAGAGTCAACATTAATGTTGTAACCACATGAACTCTTCATCTTTAAATGAATGGTTACAGAACTCTTCATCTTGAGTTGCATTGATTTAGTCTCCATACTCATCATGATTACTCCACATTAAATCATGATTACTACACAATAAATCATGATTACATACTACAAATAAATCATAGGACTAAGTTTTATAGTATATGATTTCCAAAGCATGAACACTCATACATCAGAAGAGTTATAATGCGATGACCCACCACGTCCAGCATAACCATCTGTGTCACTTCTGCCACCACGGCTTCAAGTGCTACCACCACTGGATTCTATTGTATCCTTGGACTGAACACAAAAAAAAAACCCGAAGTAAATAAAAAAGCCTAATAACTTAATTCATGAACCCAATAAAACTCTGAAGGAAACAAACCTACCAAATAATTTATATGAATTACCAACAATTCGATTATGCAATGCAAATGTAACAGTGTCCAGTAACATAACCTACCAAATAATTTATATGAATTATTCGAAAACTCTGAAGTATGTTACATTCCGAATAATACGTGCTACTTGATCCTTGTAGGAAACAAACAGTTCAAGAGTTGCTTTGAAAACACGCTCCAAGGCCTCACCTGGCAACTGATCTGAAGGAAGTGTAAGCAGAGATGTCGCCATTGTTAAAACCCTAAAAAGGTTTTGGAATAAAGAGATCAGATCACGTATTACGTAAAACATTATATTAGGGTTAATGTGGGATTTTATCATTGAAGTATTATTATAAGATATAAATTTTGTTTTAGGTTTTTGATCACAACTTATGGAGTGGCTCCATTGGTTGATACATTTGCATACCATATAGAAGACTTAGGTTCGAGCCTCACTAACCTCATTTTTTAAACTAATTATTCCGAAATTTATTTTCTTTAACCTTGCATGGCCTTAATTTCGAATTTTAATCAAAAATCGGGCATTAATTTGTAATGATGGATTTAAATAAATGACATTAATTAAAAAAATTAAAAAAATGCCACATAAATATAATGATGACATGGAAATATGACTTGGTATTATTGGATGCCAAGTGGCATTTATGATGACATGGAAATATGACTTGGCATTATTGGATGCCAAGTGGCATTTTATGTGGCATGTCTCCTCTTATATATAATGTATAGATATATATATATATATAGAGTTAGGATCAAATAAGAAGATTACTTAAAATAAGAAGGAATTAGAAGAACTATAACCGCAAATCCGAGATGCACCGACCTAAATTAGATGCATCCCTATAATCTTAGATGCATTATAACGCACCACAATATGTTTTCTAGCTTTTAATCAGATGCATATACGTTTATTAGATGTATTTCATGATTTCTCTTGTTTTTTGTTCCTCTGCACGTGCCAAAATTTTGAAAATCAATTTGCACAATTTATACATCAAACTAACTTTCGAAACTCAAGATGTTGCATTTATATTAATAGAAATGCATCTAATGCAAGTCGTTGCATCTCAAATGCGTGGTTTTGGTCACTTCTCACCACTTCTTATTTTAATTTACTTCTCACTGGATCCCTACTCTATATATATATATATATATATATATATATATAGAATCTGGATCAAATAAGATCAAGCTTAAAGTTGTTAAATGAGATCCAACTAAAATTTGACAAACGGCACTCTCCTTACAACAAAATTTAATTTTTATTAACTACAACTAAAATTGTTAAAGTTTCGATAGATTTCTTTTAAAATCTCGAAACCTAGGTGATACACTTTGATTAGAAGTGTAATGTGTATCAAGGTTTTGTATGTGTATCGTGTTTTAGAATATTTATTAGTGTAATGTGTATCGGTGTATCACTAATCAAAACTCATGTATCATTTGGTTATTAGTTGATAAAATGTTCATTTGTATTAAAATATTATTTTATGTGTATTATTGCTAAAATTGTTATTTATAAATGTTTTAAAGGTTTTTAGACTTGATCTTATTTTTACAACTTTAAGATTGATCTCACGTTAACTCTCCCTATATATATATATATATATATATATATATATATATATATATATATATAT
>CM040242.1:269432536-269512234 GCA_022545495.1 Chrysanthemum lavandulifolium
TGATGATATGGAAATATGACTTGGCATTATTGGATGCTAAGTGGATTTTATAAAGATGTCTCCTCTTATATATAATGTATAGATATATATATATATAGAGTTAGGATCAAATAAGAAGATTACTTAAAATAAGAAGAATTAGAAGAACTATAACCATAAACCGAGATGCACCGACCTAAATTAGATGCATCCCTATAATCTTAGATGCATTATAACGCACCACAATATGTTTTCTAGCTTTTAATCGATGCATATACGTTTATTAGATGTATTTCATGATTTCTTGTTTTTGTTCCTCTGCACGCCAAAATTTTGAAAATCAATTTGCACAATTTATACATCAAACTAACTTTCAAACTCAAGATGTTGCATTTATATTAATAGAAATGCATCTAATGCAAGTCGTTGATCTCAAATGCGTGTTTTGGTCACTTTCACCACTTCTTATTTTAATTTATTTTCATCGATCCCTACTCTATATATATATATATATATATATATATATATAGAATCGGATCAAATAAGATCAAGCTTAAAGTTGTTAAATGAGATCCAACTAAATTTGACAAACGGCACTCTCCTTACAACAAAATTTAATTTTTATTAACTACAACTAAAATTGTTAAAGTTTCGATAGATTTCTTTTAAAATCTACGAAACCTAGGTGATACACTTTGATTAGAAGTGTAATGTGTATCAAGGTTTTGTATGTGTATCGTGTTTTAGAATATTTATTAGTGTAATGTGTATCGTGTGTATCACTAATCAAAACTCATGTATCATTTGGTTATTAGTTGATAAAATGTTCATTTGTATTAAAATATTATTTTATGTGTATTATTGCTAAAATTGTTATTTATAAATGTTTTAAAGGTTTTTAGACTTGATCTTATTTTTACAACTTTAAGATTGATCTCACGTTAACTCTCCCTATATATATATATATATATATATATATATATATATATATATATATATATATATATATATATATATATATATATATATATATATATATATATATATAAAAGAATATAATTATATGAAACCGCTCATTGTTATCGACACGCTTTGATAATAAATAAACTAAAACAATGATAACATCGTTATTTTCATAACTCTACAACGGGGAAACATTTCACTTATGCGTAAGTGTGAACTTTTGATGAATATCAAACTAAGTCGATATAGCGCGTATTTTGAACTTAAAACAATAAGCACTCTCCACACTCACTATAACACTCTATTGAATTGTATAATTCAATGCTCTATTGAATAAGTATATTCAATGCTCTATCATTTTGGTCTCGAACCAAAGGTTTATCATATTCTGAGACTTGCTATCTCATTCTTAGGTTCCGGATTGGAGCCTCCGCTACATCATACTTGATCACACTGTGCTTGTTCATTTCCACTAAGGTGAGTTCATAGCCTCGCTTTTACTTTTATTTACAAACCCCGCGAGGGAGATACATGCTCTAAACTAGAAGAAAAGGTTTTTCATAACTGTTCGCTACTTGATTATTGGAATTGCCTAAGTTATTAGCCGAAAGACCCCTGTATCATGAACCATTAGTCACTGCGAGTGAACTCAGATATCGTGAATAGTACTATGGGGAGTAACGACCCCGTCTTGGTTATAGGAAATAACCGGAGCGCACCATATTTGAATTGCATTAGGTAATTGGCTATTACCTCCTTTGGGGTAAACTATTACGTACACCAGTAATTCGGTGTATGCAGTTGAGTATTGGTTGCATGAGCTTAGCGCATAATAATCTGTGATTTTCTTTATGATAAATTGTTAGTTAACAATTATCATGTTCATGTTCTTGTGTTCAACTATTTAATTAAAACCTGTGGATTTTACTCAACATTTTTATTGACTTTTTTAAGCATGTTATCTCAGGTAATCATTGAAGATCATATGCATGGCACAGAGCGGGCAAAGTGAGACCTTTATTGTGATGTAAAACATAATGTTATCATTTCTTACAAACTGATGATCGGTATTTTGGTGTATCATCTAAAAAAATTTGGAATATTTTGTATCAAACTATGAGTTTTCATTGAATGATAACCAATTTTCTTAAAACGCCTCTTTTGAGTCGTTTTCTATGATTATTGACTATGATCCCCATCCAAGTAACACCCCGATTAGTCTTCCGCTGTCATGATGATCTTTGGGGGTGTTACAGTATAAGCCCCCCATCCCGAACCAGTATATATCATGGTGTCTCTTTGCTCGCTTTATATATTGTGGTTGTGATTGTTATATAACCACTTGTTGATCTTTGAAATTATAAGTTGTTCAATTTCAAGTTGGTCGAAAAGACCGTATTCAACCCCTTTACGGTTCTACAGAATCAAGTATTGGGTTTTGATTTTAGGAAAAAGTAAATCGAAACTAAGACTATATTATGACATACTAATAAAAAAGTTGCATACCAAATGAAAAATATCACCCCACTCATTTCTTATGCAGTTTAAAGGGAGAGAGATTGATAAATATTTTTCAATAAAAATGCAATTACACTAATTTATTTAAAAATTAAATATCTCATGAATCGTTAACCGTTAATCAATAAAAAAATATACCGTCACGAAGAGTTTTTATTATCTTTCAATAAATGGGAACTTTCATATATACTTTCAATGAATTTTTTTCTTTTTTTTTTATCAGTTTGCTACAATATTAAAATTCGCATGATATATCACATGTGATTTTACATTATTCCAGACGTTAACATTGAATAGTTGCATTAAAATGAACATAAATATTTGTATATAAGTTCAAAAGTTTTCTCATTTTTGCAAGAGTGAATTACATAAATCGTCCTTGTGGTTTGGTCAAAATAACGGATTTTGTCCCTATACTTTTTTTTCGCATGCGTTCCCTCGTGGTTTACAAATCATACTGATTTTGTCCCTCGTCCAAAAATGTCCGTTAAGTGTTTTTGTTGTTAGTCCTTCGTTAGTGCGATTCGTTATGTTTTGCACCGTTAGTCCTTATTTTTAAAATGTAGTTTTTCCCATTAGTCCTCCGCTAATAGTTATCGCCGATTTTTACGCTTTTGTCCGCTTTTATGCTTTTCATTCGCTTATCCGCTTTCCCCGCTTTTTTTCGTTTTCAGTCCGCTTTTATCCCTTTCGCCTCTGCTTTTATATGCTTTCGTCTGCTTTTATATGCTTTAATCGCTTTTTTACGCTTTTCGTCCGTTTTTGTCTGCTTTTTATCCGATTTCGACCGTTTTTTTACATTTTTATTCGTTTCGCCGCTTTTGTCCGTTTTTTTTTACTGTTTTTACGTTTTGTCTGCTTTTCTTACATTTTGTCCGCTTTTCTTATGTTTTGTATGTTGTTCTTACGTTTTGTCCGTTTTTCAGACGTTTTATCGGTTTTGGTATGTTTTGTCCGTTTCAAAAAAAATTTGAATAAAAATATATTTTCAAATATGTTTTTTAAATATGTCCGTTTTTTCAAAATATTTGAAAAAATATTTTTGTTCAATTTTTTTTTGAAATTTTTATTCAATTTTTTTAATTTGATATTTTTTTTCAATTTTTTCGAAATATTTTTTCCAATTTTTTTGGAAAAATTTTAAAAAACGAAGAAAAACGGACAAAATGTAAGAAAAGCGAAAGAAAACGTAAAACAACGCAGAAACGGAAAAAACGGACAAAAGCGCAAAACGAATAAAATGTAAAACGGTTGAATTGATAAAAAATGCACAAAACGGACAAAAGCAGAAAATGCATTTAAAGATAAAAAGCAGATAAAGAGATAAAAACGTAAAAACGGATTTAAAACGAAAAACGGGGAAACGGATAAAACGAATGAAAACGATAAAACGACAAAACGTAAAAATCAAAGATAACTATTATTAACGGAGGACTAATTGGGAAAACTACATTTTAAAAAATAAGGACTAACGGTGCAAAACACTTAACTGATCTGCATTAACGAAGGACTAACAACGCAAAACACTTAACGGACATTTTGGACGAGGACAAAACCGTAAGATTTGTAAACCATGAGACGCAAACGCACCGAAAAAAAGTATAGGACAAAATCTGTTATTTTGACCAAACCACAAGGACGATTTATGTAATTCACTCTTTTTGCAATGAAAAACACACTTTAATAACTTTCCAGTCATATATAACATAATACATTTGAAACTCTAGCTTAAAAGTCAAACAAAGTATAAGAAAAAAAAAAACTTGATATGAAAACCTCTTTCGATATATTACATTGATTTAACCCTAATAAAACTTGATATGAAAACCTCTTTTGATATAACATAATACAATTGCATACCTTTTGCAACATATAGTAAAAGTGGACATAACTCTTTGTAACAAACTTCAAAGTTTATAAGTTCTTGCATTGAAAACTATTGGGTTCAGCAAATACCCAAACCCCTTAAGTCTAGGATTTGAATAGAAAATACCCAAAGTGTTGTCCGTTAAACACTAACAGTCATTAAGTGCGAGTCTCGGTGAGCCATCTTCGGGATACTCGAAGAGTGGCGGAAGAAGTCTCCACTCGCAGGCGGAACTTGGGGTGAAGATCGAAAGAAGAGATGGTGGATTCGGTGGAATATGAATAACTCATTGAATCCCTAAACTCCTCACCAACTACTTACACGAAGACAAATGAAATAGAGATCAAGGCAATGAAGATCAAGAATGAGCGGGATAAGGCGGGATAAGTTTGAATCGATAAGAGCAAGTCCTTATCAACCAAAGTCAACTTTCCTTAACGACAAACGATCGTGCTCAAGGTCATCACCGACTTGCTGAAGCAACCTTGTATCTTACTTAATATTGTCTTTAGAATGAGACAAAATACATCAAGATTTTGTCTTACGTAAAATGTCATTTTGTCATTTAGGATAAAGTTAATACGTGATACTTGTATAAATAGCAGAAGAGATGGAGTGAAAGATTTAAGCTTGAAGTGTAAAACACACACACACACAAGCCATCTTTCACTTCTCCAACACAACTCTGTCCCCGAGATAGCTCGGTGGTTCCTTGTAGTTGTCTTTCGAACTTCAGTCGAGCTTAATGAGGAGTACCAATCCTTTGTTTTCAATCCCAAGTACTATTCCGCAAGTACTTGGGTAATGTATTCTTTTTTTATTCATTTCTAATAAAGAATATTATGTTGAAAATTTATCAGTGTGTTTATACTTATGTCATTTCAGTCATTGATTCACTATTAGTTTGTTTTTAAGTACTTTAACTGTTTTTATACGATAGTGAATAGGGAACAACCAAAACAAAACCTTATCGATCTTAACTCATTCTATATAGTTAAATGTGAAAAAAAAAAATGAATTATACAATATGGGGTTATACCAGTTCAAGAGAAAATGAACCGAATTCAAATTCAGTTTGAATTTGATTTGATCAAATATGAATTTGGCTTGTTATGGTTTTGGTTTTGTCTTTAAAGATCTTCAACCCTAAGAACCTTACCTCTTTAACTCTAAGAACCTGACCTAAGCAAGGTTGTAAAAATCGCTAGACGCTAGTGGTGCTTGGTCGATCGCCCCAAAACTCAACCCTAACCCGCATACGCATAACATCGTAGAACTGTTTTGTCACATGTTTAACTTGTTTAAGTAAATATGACAAAGGATGAAAAAGGTTGGTGATTTATCAATTCAATTAATTTAATTCAAAAAATGATATAATGAAACGGTTTGTCTAATGGGTGCCATTAGGGCAAGGTTTAAGATGCTTAAAAAAGAAAAGTTTGAGTTTATTAAATTACAAATCAGATTTAATTATGGTAATTTGTAAGTTTAATTAATGTGTATTAAATACAATTTGCAATATAAAAGGAATGTTCGTGCTTAATAAATATACCTAAACAAGTTTATGGTTTAACTTGTTAAATACTTACTCTACCTAAACATGGTCCATTTATTAAACGGTTTAGATAGGTTAACTTGTTTTTAACACAAACACGTTAATCTTCTACCCAAACATGTTTAACTTTGTGTCAGCTTCTTGATGTTTCGAAAATTGCTGCCTCTTTTAACAACCTTAGTTCTTTTCTTTTTCTTTTTTGGCAAGATTAACGCCCTTGTCAAACATGTTGAATAACTATTGTAGATCGGTGTAAATGATTAGACGAATAGCTATAAATATTCTTTACTTAAGACTTTGTACAGTGTAGACTAAATAGGCTACAAACAAACAAATACTGCCATCACTTGCGTGTAGTATTGGTTTAGTGCCGTTCAAAAAAAAAAAAAAAAAAAAAAAAAACTTGCGTGTAGTATTTATATTTGATTTTGAAACAGGAAATAAAAACAAATTTGAATACCTAAACATTAAAAATGATATAATTAAGGTGGTCACCTAAAATGCTTAGCTTTGGGTGTTGGGCGGTATAAGTTGGTGTCTTATAACACCGGCGTATAACATGACATGCCATCGGCACTCGAGTTGTACCCACCAGCCCACGTTATACCTTTTTTTTTTTTTCCTTAAATTTGCAATGGTACGATTGGGGTTTAAAAAAAAAAAGACGTTGGAGCCATGTCTACTAGCCATTTTTTCAAAAGAGAAAAACAACACTTTACCCACTTTTTTTACCTTTTAAAAATCTTATAAATACCCGTTAAATATTCTAATTTTTACATACACTTTCAAAGACACATCTCAACAACAGTTCTCTTTTATTACCTTCGAAACCGTTATGAATCCCAGCTATAATCATTACGTTGTTTACTTTCAAAACGATTTGAGTAAGTATACGTGGATTTTTCAAGCTTATGAACAATTTCAAGTTTTGGGTAATCATCAAGCCGAGAGTATGGGTCCTCACACAAGGACAAACATACCACATGAATGAGAGTTTATGGAACAAGGGCTTTTAAAAGATTATTTTGGCGATGTAAACAATCCACCAAAATACTCGGAGACGAATTTTAGGAAAATGTATCATATGAGTTCAAAACATTTTAAACAAATACTCAATCATATTACCAATTAAAATGTTAGAGCATCTACCTGAATATATATATATATATATTTTTTTTTAAACAACAATCAGGATGCTTGGGTCGTTTAAGTATTAGTCCTCTTATGAAATGCACAACTGTCATACGCCAATTGGCATACGGCACATCACCCGATGCATTTGAAGAGTACCTGAAACTTGGTGAATATTGTGCATGTGATTATTTATCAAACTTTACCAAATGCATATACACTTTATACTTGGAGGATTTTTTAAGAACACCCGATTTTAATGACATCCAACATATATATGCATTGCATGAAGAAGACACATGGACTCCCGAGAATGCTCGGGAGCATTGATTGTGCGTTGAGAATGGACAAAATATCCTAATGCACTACACGAGCATTCAAAAGGCATGATCATAAATACCCGACTCTAGTACTTGAAGCCGTTGCATCATATGATTTGTGAATTTAGCATGCATATTTAGGTGTTGCGAGGTCAAATAACGACCTCAATATTCTATATAATTCGAACTTATTTGATGACTTTATTAACGATATTGCTCCGAAAGCTCTATTTGTAGTAAATGATAATGTTGGGAATTATACGTTTGAGTTGATAAGACAAAAAGAATGAAACAAGAGGGACTTAATACGACAAGAAGGAAACCTACAAAAAGATGGAAGGACTTGCTTGCAAAAGAAGTTTTATTTATTAGTCATTCGTAGAGATTTGTAAACCCTAAACCTCTAGTATATAAAGAGGACATAGATGTAGGTTTTATACATGTCTTCCATAATGTAGTCGACTAAAGGTGTGTGTGTGTAACCTAGGGCGTATAGTCTTGTAAACGCCTAGGTTATTAGTTTAGTTATCTAGACATGTTCCTATAAACGTCTAGGGTTAGTTAGTGTTAGTTAACCTCGTTATTAATATAATTAGAGGTAATAGTGAATGAAACCTTGTGTCAATAACATAATTGTTCTTTGTTATTCCGTTGCGTATGTATATGTTATTGTCAAACCCTAAGGCTCAAAACGATCTCAAGGAGTTCTAACAAACTTTAAATTGGTATCGAGCTCGGGGAGCTCGTTACCTAGGGATTCACAAGGTTTCTTGGCCAAAAAGGAAGGAGAAATTCGAGTCCGAAATTTTCAGTATATACTCACAAAGACTTGTTTTCAAGAGGGCATAACTTTTTCTTGAACCGTTGGATCGAGCTAAAATTTTTCTTTGGTGCATCTCAAGATATTCATCTAACTTTGCACCGGAGGGATTGTGAATTGGAGCTCATAATCAAAAGTTATTCAATGTCAAAGTCTGTCAGAAACGAAAAAATTTCGTAAGGTTACTACTGAGACTGTTTTGAAACGATCATAACTTTTTAGTTAACTGTTGGACCGTGACGAAATTTTTGGTGGATGTTCTCATATAGCCATCTAACTTTCCATCAAGAGATCTTCGATCTAAACTTCCGAAAAGATATAAGGCGTCAAGTTGGTGGTGAGTTTTCAAAGCATTGTTAGGATTTATGCAAAGTCTTCTATCCAAGTTAAGTATCGTTATTATTGAAAGTATCTGCTGTTATTCGAAGTATCGCTAAACGAAGGTACTTTGGCTAAAGGTAACGCTTCTCATTCAAAGTATTGCTCTGCTCCTTCTCAAAGTACTGTTCAAAGTACTGCTACTTGTCAAAGTGTTGCTAATAGGATTGTTTTGGATTTGAGGGGAAGTCGAGCGTGATAAGTGACACACACAGGTTATTGGTTTACACACACAAGAGATTGGTTTATTTGTTCTTCAATGTTTTAAAAAAAGGGCTCGTTTTTTGGAGATTTATTGGATTAGTTGATTACGAAGAAGGTTAAATATCATTAATTTGATGTTGTAGACTTGTAGTTGAGTTACACAGGTTTGTGTTCTTATCATATCTCAAAGTGGGTGTTACACTTTGGAGATAACTTGTTCGTGCTTCAATGATTATGACAAACGAATTGACGAATAGTAGATGAAGGTTTTCGTCAAGGGATTGCGGTCTCCCTATACATAGGTTGTATACGTTCGATGTCATCTATAGTGCAAGACATAAGATACAAGTTTGGGTTATTTTACTTCTTTATCAAGTTTGTTATATTTGGTTTTCTTCACAAGTGATCATTACAAGGAGCTTACAGATTTGAAGAATCATTTGATGTTCATGCACCACTCAAAGGGAAGTGTTTGATTTTTACTACCGTTGATCATTATTACTACTGCTAGTTGTAGTTTTCTACTGTTTTGGATTCATTTTTAGTAAGCATTTTGGTGTTCTTCATGGAGGGCAATTCAAACATTGGACGGCTTAGATTGGAAGTATGATATTGGTTCGTGGTGGTCAAGATCATTATTTGCATCGCTCCCTATTTGGATAATAACAAAAGGGGAAGAGATGTTTGAGTGGCATGGCATGGATTAAGGGAATACAAAGGAAGACACGAATGTTTCATTCATGGTGAGATCTCAAATCTCAATTTCTACTGCGCCTAGGGAAGTTCGTTCAAGAATGGTTTTGTCATTATCAACTAGGGAAAATTGTTGGGAATTATACGTTTGAGTTGATAAGACAAAAAGAATGAAACAAGGGGGACTTAATACGACAAGAAGGAAACCTACAAAAAGATGGAAGGACTTGCTTGCAAAAGAAGTTTTATTTATTAGTCCTTCGTAGAGATTTGTAAACCCTAAACCTCTAGTATATAAAGAGGACATAGGTGTAGGTTTTATACATGTCTTCCATAATGTAGTCGACTAAAGGTGTGTGTGTGTGTAACCTAGGGCGTATAGTCTTGTAAACGCATAGGTTATTAGTTTAGTTATTAGTTTAGTTATCTAGACGTGTTCCTATAAACGTCTAGGGTTAGTTAGTGTTAGTTAACCTCGTTATTAATATAATTAGAGGTAATAGTGAATGAAACCTTGTGTCAATAACATAATTGTTCTTTGTTATTCCGCTGCGTATGTATATGTTATTGTCAAACCCTAAGGCTCAAAACGATCTCATGGAGTCCTAACGGATTTCACAGATAAACATACGAAAAAGTTACTATTTAACAAATGGAATTTATCCTTAATAGGCTGTGTTTGTCAAAACATTTTCCATTGCAAGGGATGCAAAAATAATGAAGTTTAAAAGATTTCAAGAAAGTGCAAGAAAAAGATATTGAATGAGCTTTCAAAGCACTACAAGGTCGTTAGAGAATTTTACAACAGCCTGCAGGTGCTTACGAAGTCAAGGCACTACAAAGATTATTCATGTCTTGTTGTATCATATTACATACAATGATATTGAAAGATCAAGAATTCACAATAATTGAGTTTAACAACAAAATTCCTCTCCGGGTATTTAGGTGAGTTTAAAAATGTGACATATATTGAAGGAAAAATAAAGAGCGTCGGGATAGAAGAGTGCATAACGACCTTCGGTAAGATATTTTGAACCATTTATGGAATCTTAATCACTAAAGTATATTTTTTCCAATGTATCGTTATTTTTAACTCAATGAAATGTAAGGTTGCGAACGAGCCAAGTTGAACTCGAGCTCAACTAATAATCCTCAAAGCTCAAGCTTTGCTACTATAAAAACACGTTATACATGAGATTAGAAACAATGCATTTATGAAAGGAGAACATTATTCGAAAAGTTTTAGTATTTAGGCACATAACTAAGGGTATCACTGATAGATAGGTCTGTGAAGATTTAACATTTTTTTTAACGGCAGAATTATATTAAAAATAGCTACTAGTAAAGCACTAGAAGCTAAAAGTATCAATACAAATCTAGAAAACAAAGCTACACATCTAGATTCCTCCCGGCGCTTTAACTCATGGAGAACTACAAAAAAATGAAAAACTCTTTGCCAATTATGAGATAACCAAGACAAGAGAAAATCCCACCCACGGAGCCAAGCCACCGGTTTTCACTCAGTGTTTTGATGTAGTCCCATACAAGCCCGGGAAAGTTACAACAAGAAAAGACATATCAACAAAAGATCCAAATAATCTTGATTTGCTCGATACTCTCAGCAACGAGAAGCAATTCACAACAGCAACCATCACGTAATCGCAAACAATCTTCATACGATAGGCTCCCCCAAGTAGATTATATAAACAAAATCGGATTTTTAAAACAGTCATCCCAGCACATACTCGCTTTCTTATACCTATTCCGATACCATATATATGAAAAATGATTTAACATTTACTCTATAGTTTAAAACTGAAAACTCGTTCGGTAAGAAGCGTTAGCAATTTGTTTTTACTTTCCAAATGTCATTTGAAGAAAAATTCAACACTAGCGTTTACCTTTTATGATATTTTACACTTTATAATTACTCATTTACAAACCAAACGCTTAAATAAAACAAACAACTACTGATGACTGCATTGTTTGCCGCTATTGTTAAGTGTTGATGCTACAAACTGTTAGAAGTTAGGTAAACGTTGTGATGATAATCTTCTCAAAACCTGTATGCTCACTTTTTGAATAAAGTATTTTGACATTTAATGTATGTGTATCAGGAAATCCTTATTAGGATAATTCAAGAAAAATACTTAATTTCTAGACACGAGAAACTAAGCAAAACATAGAAATTATATTAATTTTTTTGTATGTTCAAATGAGACAATAAATCTGTTAATTAAATATTCTAATTGACAGTCAGATGCGGTACAAGTTGGTTAAAATCTAAAAGTCACAATTGTTATCTCATCAGTCACATCGGTTAGAAAAAGGTACGATAAATGGGTAAGTAATTTGGAACCCAACAAGGGGCTCTGCCCCTTGACCCCTGCGTATTTGTCGTGATGAAAGTATATTAGTGTGAACGATATACACCTCATAATTTTTTAACTCATATCTGAGCATAATATGAAATATCATTGGTTTTTGATAAATCACAAATACTTAAAATATTGATGACACCAAAATCATTAACCCAAATAGATTTTTGCTAACAACAATCATATGAGTTGTAGTTAAGCATTCTTTAATTAACAAATTAGCATTAAATGAACTAATATATTTCATAATTATATACTTTTATTTGTTTTAAACATAAATGTGATATTAAACATAATATATTTGGTGTTTATTAATTGTTATTTCATAATTTTTAGTTAAAAACACTTAACCTCAATTAGGGGTGAGCAAACGACCCGAACGGACCTGGAATGACCGGACCGGACCGGGACCGGACCGACCACATCTTGCCTCGGCCCTGGCCTACGATTTTGGCTAATTCGATCCCCTGGTCCGGACCACAAACCAACTATTTTGGCTTAAGAGATCCGAAACGGTCCGGTCCGATCGACGACCGGATCGGCACTGCATCGGGCCGGACCGGACCGGACCAACCACATCTCGGCCCCTGCCGATTCCCGGCTTTCTTTAATCTCTGCCTTCTGCCTGTTTATCGGTCCCATGGTCCGGATCGACGTCACCCTTAACCTCAACCGATAAAGTTGTTGTTAGCTAAACTCTTTGAAAAAAAAAATTCTTTAGTTATCTTAATGGTCACTTTCAAACAATATATCATAATATGACACATAAAACATTTTGAAAAGTGATAAAAAAGGAAATAAAATCAAATGGGCCCAATCAATCAACAATAATTTGTTTGACAAATGAATACGCGTCATGTTTGCTAAACAACATTGGTTAGTCCATTCGGGACCGCCACAACCTAAAGACTTGCGAGGCCTAATATTTTGGTCCACAAAGTCAATGCCACCTTATCTTTTTCGATTTGTATTATTTATTCCTTCGTGAATCATTGTGTTTGTGGACCATGCATGTGCCGGTGACACCACCACCAGACTAGTGGTGGTTCGTTTGTCTCCCACTAAATGAACCCTAGTATGGTCTCATCAACAGACCACAATCTTATAGTAAGTGATTGATTTATTACGACACTTAACATGATTATAAACATTTGTACATGCGGGTAAGATAATGTATGTATAACTCAGATGGTGATTTGACCACAAACAAGTTACCACATGATCCACTACAAGGTATATAAAGCTCGTGCGTTGCACCGGGTTAAAATCTTTATTATTTGAGTTTTATCTTTACTATATATAAAGAGAATAATTAACACAATACCGCATTTATAATTGTTTGTCGCTATAACATTTTGTTGCTATAAGTGTATGCTGCTATAAAACCCTGTTATTAAACACGAGTACTCACCTAGTTTATTGAATTTGTTCTAGCGATTTCATCATTTTCAGTTATATCTATTTACGTGTGGAGTTGCATATAATTAAAGTTAATCAAAAACTAACTAATTCATGAAAATGTGATCACCTAGTTTAACTAATCTATGTTCATGAAAAACTAACATTTATTCATATAATTGCTACGGCAAAGTTTAAATCAATACGTATTATGTAAGAATTACAATTTATATAAATTCAAGGATTAAAACATTTAATTGTAAGTGAAAGGTGCAAAATCAAATTTTGAATATCTGTTTATCCTTCTGATTTGTAAAGACTATATCTTTTTAATCTAGCGAGAAAAAAATTAAAATGACAAAATAAAATGCCACGTATTTTAAATAAATAAAAAAAACTTTACGGTGAGATCGTGATTTTGTAAGTATATCTACTATGGACGGAGAATTTAAAAGGCGGGGTGGGGTTGTGGCGCCAAAGTTTGCCCTTATGTTAAGTTACATGTTGGCCCTTCCCAAATTTTAGAAGTACAAAATGCAAAATACATTAGAAATTATATTTTGTGTTTGAATGATTTTACCTCCTCGATTAATTTGTTCAAGCTCCTTTTTTACATCTAACTACGTGGTTTGCAATTTTAATTTTCTTCCCATTGATCATATATGATATAAAGAAGATTAATGTTGCCTTTAAAGATATTATGAGCGGATTTTAACCCGTGAATGTCAAGCCATCTCAATTTCTCGAGAGACATATATACCGTCCGTAAACCATCGTTAAGGTGGCTTAGAAACACAAAGTCTCAGCTAGTTCAAATCTCACCAAGAGGTCTCGTACTTTTTTTTGCAGTTAATCTGAAATTATTAGTGATTATTTCTTTTGTGGATAGTAGGTTTGATAGATCTAACAACACAATTTTAGTCACATTTATCTTATTTTGCTTTCTTTAATCTAGCTATTATGAGTATCCCAATCCCAGCAAGACATTAGTAGGATTCACACATGAAGTTTTTCTTCTAGAGTGTTTTCAGGCATTTGGCTTATCCCGGGCCATTTATAGTGCGTACTTTTTAGTTTTTATAATAGAAATTTGGAGGTCGGTGTGCTTAATGATTGGGTTCAGTCACGTTATATTGGTGCGATTATGGAGCAGAAAATTGGTGCTACTATTATATGACAAAACTAACTTTCTCCCACCCCACTACCCCATATCCTTCTTCACCTATATAAAAAAATCTTTAGGCATAATTTTATATATATCTTTTCCTGGATTAATAATTCGTATATTAACTTCTGTATTAGTTTTTGTCATAAAATATAATCTTTAATCATCAAAGAATATATATATAATTTCTAAATTTCCAGGATATATATGTAAAAGCCCCATCTTTATCTATGTTCCATATCTTTAAATGGGAAAATTAGAATAATCAAACCGGATATTTTAATGAATCATGTAATCGCTTTTCAATATGAATTATTTGACTTTATTTATTTGGGTTTCACGAGAATCTTTTTGAGATAATTCAAAAAGTCATGTTTTGATTTAGGCACAAGTACGAAAACCCTTTCGCTTATGAGTATTATGGTTTTAGTGTGTTTATCTCATGCATGATGTTTCTCTTATATAGAGAGTGCTTGAGTCAATGAAATTATGAGAGTTAATGGGATAATTAATTTCCTTATAATGTTCTTGTATTTTAGCAATAGTGGTTCCAAGATCAATTGATTATGATCATTGAACCAAAGTAAAGTTGCCTTTAAATTGGTAAACAACTCTTACACGTTAGTAGTAAATGAGTTTCACCAATAGTGATTACAAGACCAATTGATTATGATCGTTAAACCGTAGTAAAAGTTGCCCTTTAATATTTAAAATACTGTTACAAGTTAGTAGTAAATTGGTTCCAGCAAGTCACAAACTCATTAGCATACTTGCTGATGTGTTTGCTTGCGCTGATGAGCTTGCTCACTTAACAAGCTTGCTCCCTCCCTGAGTATACTCACTGATAAGTTCTCTGAC
Organism: Chrysanthemum lavandulifolium; assembly: GCA_022545495.1. Taxonomy (NCBI): domain Eukaryota; kingdom Viridiplantae; phylum Streptophyta; class Magnoliopsida; order Asterales; family Asteraceae; genus Chrysanthemum; species Chrysanthemum lavandulifolium. The sequence goes on from CM040242.1 coordinate 269,447,764, forward strand.
TGATGAGTTATCTTACTAAAGGGTTGAACCTTTTGATAAGACTATTCCCTGATGATATTAATGTTTAATGAGATTGTTCAAGTCTACTCACTAAACTCATCAGTTCTTTGATGAGATCGTTCATAGTCTACTCACTGAAGAGTGCAACTCACTAAACTCATTAGTTACCTTATTTTTACAACCCCATTATTTAATTCAAGGAATTTTAATGACTAAATAAGTGTACACTTCGTACCTCCAAACTCATATTCAGTTATGACATGAACCCTCGATTGCACAAAGTTTCCAACAACTTATATGTAAAAACATGTAATTCTTGAACCAATTATTGTAAACCGCGAGTGTTTTCTTTCGAGGGTAGAATATACAAGTAAATCTTAATTTGGTATTGGATAAAAGTTTATATGGTTCAAATGGTATGTAATAACAAATTGATTAGGCAATGCTTTCGGATTTCAACGTATTCAACTAAATTTACAACCATGGTGTAAATTAGGGGTGAGGAAAAAACTCTAAAAGTCAAATCAAAATTGGAAAAACCACAAAGAACTACATGGAAAAAATTGAACCAATTGAGAAACCAATCAAGGCAGTTTTGATTTTAAGAAAACCCGAATGATTGGGGCGGTTTTTGGTTGAATACGAAACACAAAATAGAAAAAAACCACCCCGCCTCATCTTTTTCTATCTTTCAAATCTGTTAGAAAAAATTTTCAAATATAAAGGATCTGGCGCTTAATTATTTAACGAAAGAATTTGCATATCTCTTGAAATGTTGCAAATATTTTATAAAATGTTAATACTTTTATTTCATATTTCTTTGAATTTTATATGGTTGTTTTATACTTTATTTTATATATATATTTTTATTTTATTTGATATATTTAGATTGTTAGATGTTATGCTGCTATTAATCTCATTTGAATTATGTTGTTTGGAAACTTAAGTTTATGTTCAATAAAAACTTACTAGTTGTTATTTTGTTATTGGTTGATACCATGATGAAATAAGTTAAGAGTTAGAAAGGTTCATGACTCACTACTTTATTAATTGGTAAAGTTAAAGGTAAAAAACAACTGCTATAAAAATCGAAACCGAACCGATTTAAAGAGAAAAAGAATTGGAAAACCAAAATGGAAAAATCAAACCCAAAACAGTTTGCAATTCTCAAAAACTGGAGTATTCAGTTCATGGTTTGGTTTAACCAAAAACCACCCAAACAACCCTTGCTTGTAAATATTAAAATCTTAGGTGGCTCATAATGTTACATAGTCTACCACTTAAAACTTCTTCACTTTGAGACGAATAATTAAGTGTTAAATACCATATCAAATTTAGGAAATAGTCCAATTTCTTTGTTTTCAACTTAAAAGAATTTTGAAGACAACTTAAAGCTTATAAGATGTATAAACATCTATATGCAAACCTAGATTATATTATGTTTCCTGCCAAAATAAACCTGTATCTATATCGATATATTAAGATTGTGTAGCGGTGACCTCACGACGCGTTTATTAGTTGCTAAAAGACAATAAATCATATTTAAAAAAATTAATCTTTATTTAGTATATCTAGACCATCTCTTAAATAATAAGAGATTTTCAAAAAATGAACAATGAACGTTAAAGAATTAAAATTAAATGAATGGGAGTGCGCCACTTTGCCACACTAGCTTTAGTTTGATCAAACTCATCTAAATTGCATCAGACAAAATAAATATACATGAAAAGCACATGTGCCGATTTGTAAAAAAGTAAAAATGAGAAAAAAAAAAAAATGAAAGGATAATTAATAAAGCTTTGGTTGTTAAAATTTAAATAAATTACATGAGTTTAATAAAATTATCAGTTTTCATGTTTTTTTAATAAATTTATAAATCTAATAAATATGACATATACTTTATATTTTATAAAATAAAGAGTTAATTACATAATTGGTCCTTGTGGTTTGTCGGATCTTGCGAGAAAATGTCCCGAACTTTTTGTGGGTCATGTCCTCGTGGTATGCAAAGTTCTGGTTTGGTCCTTTGACGGTCGTCTTGTTAGTTATATTAACATGAAATGAAACCAGGGACGATTTATGTGACAAAAAAAAAAAAAAAAAAAAAAAAAAAAAATTGTATGAAAAAATTGTTAAAAAAAGCGATTAAAAAAAAAAACGAAAACTTGTTTAAAAAGCGTTTACAAAATATTTATTACACTTAAATGGTCTTATGTATAATGTGAGGCGCAGGAGATTTTTTTTTTTTTTATTATCATAAATTTTGTCTTTATGTATACTACGGCGGCTAAATTGTTTTTATTAAACTCTAAAAATGAAAATAAAAAATAGGCATTCATGGCGTGAGGCTTAAATTTCAATCGTATTTTGTGCGTTTTGTACAATCTGGCATTAAAAATTAAGCCTCACGTTATAAGTTTTATACGTTTTGTACAAATACGACTAAAATTTAAACCTCACGTTGAGAGGCGCAATTTTTATTTTCATTTTTAGAGTTTAATAAAAAAATTTGAGCCTCATCATATAATGTTCTCAAAATAAGTATAATAATTAAAAAATTCTCTTGGGCCCTCGCGTTATCATATGGCACCAATTTAAGTGTAATAAATATTTTTCTAAACGTTTTTTAAACAATTTTCGTTTTTTTTTAAGTTTTTTTTTTTTTTTTTTTCGATTTACATAAATCGTCATGTGGTTTAAGAGTTAACGGTCATTAACGACGTGGCGCTGTCGAGGGCCGGCCGTAACTTTGCATACCACGAGGACATGGCGTCAAAAAAGTTCGAGGACATTTATGCAAGATCGACAAACCACGAGGACCAATTATGTAATTAACTCTAAAATAAAACAACTTATATGTGTTGTTGTTGTTTATAAATAGTAGAGTTAATTACATAATTGGTCCTGCGGTTTGTTTGATCTGCAAAAACGTCTCAACTTTTTTTGACGGGTCATGTCCTCGTGGTATGCAAAAGTTACGGTTTAATCTTTGATCCACGCCGTTAATGACCGCTAACTCAAGAAACCATGCGACGATTATGTCGACAAAAAAATAATAATAAAAATGAAAACTTGTTTAAAAAACGTTTACAAAAAATATTTATTACACTTAAATTGGTCATTATGAATAATGTGAGGCCTTGGAGAATTTTTTTTTTTTTTTTTTTTTTTTATAATTATTATATTTATTATGTATTATAAACACATGAGGCCTAAATTTTTTATTAAACTCAAAAATGAAAATAAAAAAATATTTCATAGCGTGAGGCTTAAATTTTAATCGCGTTTTTTGCGTTTTGTCAAATCTGCGATTAAAATTAAACCTCACGTTATAAGTTCTTATACGTTTTTGGACAAAATACGACTAAAAATTTAGCCTCACGTTGTGAGGCCTAATTTATTTTTCATTTTTAGAGTTTAATATAAAAATTTGAGGCTCTCATGTTGTACGTAAGCTCAAAATTGAAGTATAATAAATTAATAATTTAAAAAAAGTTATCTTAGGCCTCGCGTTATACATAAAGACCAATTTAAGTGTAATAAATATTTTTGTAAGCGTTTTTTAAAACAATTTTTCGTTTTTTAAATTTTTTTTTTTTTTTTTTTTTTTTTTTTTTTTTTTAATCGGTTTTTTTAAACAATTTTCTTTTTTTAATCGGTTTTTTTTAAGTTTTTTTTGTCGAGTTTAAATCGTCACATGGTTTGCCAAGTTAACGGTCAACTAACGGCATGACCCGTCAAAGGACCAAACCGTAACTGCAAGATCCGACAAACCACAAGGACCAATTATGTAATTAACTCTAAATAGTATTATCAATATAAACTAAGTTAATATCTATGCACATATTAAAATATCAAAATGAAAACACAAGATATTGTGATGTGTAAATGAATACAAGAGTATACATACACGAACGATTAATGTTATTCCTCTTTAGAAGGTTAAATAAGAATATCAGGAAAAAGTATTTTTTTTACTATCTACATTCAATAACGTTCATATTATATCTTTTTATAAATTTAACTCGCGCGTACACAAGATTAAAAATTAAATATGGCTAAAATTATTATTAACAAGAATATATGTATCAAATGAAGGCACGACCTCACGAGCTACTATGAGTTAAAACTAAATACACGAGATTGTACATATAGTAACGACGCATATTGATTCAAGGGTCATTACCTGTTATGCCAGTTAACCTTGATAATTGAATTTAAACAACATCAACTTAAATATTATGCATGTTAAACACAGTCAAATCCTTCATGCAACAAAAATATATACAAGTATTAATCGATATAACATATAATGAAAAATATGTGTGAAATCCGTTTGTGCACGAAATTATAACTGTATAAGTATAAAGATTTAATATAGTCTTATGGGAAAACAATAGACTTTAGAAACCATGAATTTATGAATTTTTATAATATCTATTAATCTATCTATTAATACTATTAAAACAAGGTTTATGCGTATGTCATCTTTAACTAGGTAGAACTTTGTTATTGGTTGATGGAATTAAAAAATATTAATTGATGATGTCATAAACAAAGAATAATTTTTTTTTATTTAGTTTTATATATGTATTCTTTTTAGTCTTTTCAAGTCCGCATGCTACTGCAATGGAACACGGAGTACAAAAAAGACCTTCAACTAATTGGTTTTTCAGTGAGGTGCCTTGGAAGTAGCTATATTTTGAATCACCTTCATCTTCATCTTCATTCGGATTTTAATTAACCTTCATCTTCACCTACAAAAAGATGGTACATTTTATTTTTGACTTCCATACTAAAAATTAACCTTCGATCCTTCATCATCTTCATTCTTCCATCTAAACGTATCGCGTAACTCAATTTTGTTGCATATGTTACTAACCGATTAATTCCAAATCAATGAAGTAAATCCGAGGTATAAGAGAGAGATCCCATTGAGTTTTATATTATCTCAGTGAAGAAGATTGTTATTTGATGTTGTCCAAATCGAGTTCTAAAGGAGGATTTTGACGGAGCTCAAACTAGGTTTATAGTGAACAGAGATAACGAAACTATTTTTGGAGGTGAATTTGTAATCTTTATAAATCATCACTTGATTGTTTCTTATTACTAAATATTTTTTCTTTTGTTGAACTTGAGTTGTTTGATGAAATGCATATATGAAATTTTTATTTTTTTGGAATGTTACAAGCTTGAGGTCATTTTTTTTTTTTTTTTTTTTTTTTTTTTTTTTTTTTTTAGCAAGTAGGCATTTTGGTATAACTTATCTTTGAGGTAAGATTAAGAATAGCTTTGTATTGATGTAAGGTTCGCGACAGTGTCGATTTTATTTTGGATATATGCTAATGTTTCTTAACAAGGTTTTAATTTTTCTAATTTTTACTCTTTAATTTCTGCTGGCGATTTTAGGCAAGAAGAGTACGGGGCATTGCAATTTGTTTGAGGAGACATTATCACACTGTTCTACATCACCTTATTTTGGACAAAAACTTTTGGAATTTCAATATGAGGTAAGTTGAGACACATGGTTATGTTATTAGATACGAGTATACAACCAGTTATTTGATGAAATGCTAGATGAAAAAGAAAATCAAGTCCGAAATTAGTTGTGAAATCTTCTGAAATGTTTAAAAGGTAAGTCTGCTACTGATGTTCGAAATTTGTTTTGTGATTGAATTTTTTAAATTAAAATAGTTTTGAATAGGTTATAGTGTTATACTGTTATCGATACTAGCATTTTTAGATAGCCTTAAACTATTTTAAATTAGCCTTAATTTATTTTGGGGTGAGGATGTACAATCAAGTTAGTTGCATTCTTAACAGTAATTTATGTTGACTAATTCTTTAGTTGCATTCTGCTATTTAGTTAAATTATAGGATGAGTCGTTGTATAGATTGGAGTAAACTTACTACTGCTGATAGGAGTGGTCGCTTTAGACTTTTTTTTGGAGTAAACTTACGATTTTATACACAAGCTATTCCAACGCTATTGTCTGCATTAATTTTTTTTTCAGCTCATTATATACTTGCAGCTTATAACAACATAACTGCTTGAAACATTGTTTTAGCCCATTCTAAGTGGTGGTTTGTTGCAGGAAATTGCATCAAATTCATATAAAAAGTATACAATCGAGGAGGAGTTTTGGAAACTTCTCCAGTCCTTCTAAAGGGTACACATGTTAAAGAAAGTTTAGTACAGTTTGGTTCTTTCCCTTTTTTCTTTAAAAATCTTGGTTTCCAGATATAATAATCATGGAATACGGCTGCAATGTTGTATGACTTGACTTGCTATGGTTATAGTTTTTCTTTACCATATAATGGGCATTATGATATACACTCTTCCATTTGGTACCTTCTTTGAATAATGGGCATATGTTTACGTTAGTTTTGTTCATCTTTTTCCGAAAGTTCTTCTAAAATTGAAATGCTTTTCATAATGCCTGATGATATATCAGGTGGTTACTTTATCTGTTTGCAGGATTGTTGGTTCTTCAACAAATGAACAATCTGCAAGAAAAAGGAAGATCATCACATTTTAATACATTTTCTTAACGCTAAACGAAGAAATATAATCCCAATATTATAACCTTCGCCATAGTTTTGGCAACCAAAAAAAAAAAAATGGTTTGATTGCATCATTAGTAAAGACTATATTATAAGTGAGTATGTGTTTTATAATCATTTTACTCATTCAATGCCATTTCTTGATATTTAAGGCTAGATTTTGTGTTTGAGACTGCATATTTTAATACATAGAAAAGATACATGGCAGGGTTGTAGTGCTTTTTGTAAACGCAAGAAACAATATTAGGAATATTGAAAATGCTTCTGTATTTTCTTCACTTTCTTTTAGCTTTTCTTTTTCATGTTTATAGTTTTAATGATACACGAGACCGATTTTGTATCAGGTTACATGATAGGTTGTAATGTGGCACTATAAAGTTAGTCTTTTATTTGGATTGTGATCTTCTGGTGGTAGTATGGAACAAATAAACTATAGATCCATGAGTCAATTGGTGTAGCAAATTACAAACTGGATTTTACCTTTGAAGAAAAATTAATGTAAGTGTTAGGTATTGGTTTTTTGGTTCGTATCTTTTGTTTATGTTTATACAGTGGGCCTTAAGAGTATTCGTGCTCCTTTCTTGGACAGCAGCACCAATTGAGTCGTGGGTTTATAAAGCCAAAAATAATGTACAACACTATTTTACGTTCCACTACTTTTGCAGTAAACTATGAATTGGAGGTGTTAGTATGTTCCAGGGGATTCTTTGTTTTTTTTTGTTTTTTTTTTTTTTTCCTTTTTGTGATGATTTTCTGTTTTATTTTTGTAATTGGTTGTGTGTTACCTTTGCATGCATTCCGAAACTAAAGTGTTTAACTTAATAACAAAACCTTATAAATTTAGTAATTAGAAGTAACTTATAGTATATAATGCTCACGAGTTTAATTGTAAACTTTATTAAGCTACATTTGCTTTTATAAATACTTACAATATATTTTTAAACTGCCCGTGTATTACACGGGTTTTAAACTAGTTTAACTTAAAAACAAAGTTATTGAAATATTATTACCTTTTATATTATCTTATTATATAAAATATTATTACGATTTAAGATCTTGAGGACAAAAGATTATTTATATACCAAGGGATCAATCTCCATCATCAATTTTTATTTGATCTAATGGATGAGATTAATCCCAACAATTTAAAAAACCCACTTTCATCCTCTTTTCAAATATTAATAATTTTCAAACAAGTTAATCGTTAAGCGAAAAAAAAATATAATCATGACGACAGATTTAATTATCTTCTATAGATAGGCACTTTGATATCTTTTCACAATTTTTTTCGTATTTTTACGTTTTTTAAGTTTTTTGTTTTACGTTCACGAAATTTGGATTAAAAATCATATATGATTAAACACTAATTTGAATATCACATGTGATATTAAATGTTATATCATATGATATTAGTGTTATATCATATATGATATGTAATAAGGCGTGTGATATTAGTGTAATATCACATATGATATACATATCATATCACACGCTGACATTACATATCATATATGATTTAACACTAATCATCATGTGATATTCAAATTAGTGTTGTCATATATGATTTTTTCACGCAATTTCATAACGTAAAAATCCAAAAACATGAAAAAATGATTTTTTTCTTTCTCTCGAAAGATATCAAAGTCTTGCGTCTATGAAAGATAATAAAATCTTTCTTGGCGGCGGTGTAAATATTTTCACTTAACGATTAACGGTTTAAAGATATTTAAATTATAAAAAATAAGTGAAATAATAAAATGCTTTTAATCTCAGCTATTGATTTCTTTTTAGATGGATGATGGAGATGAGTCTCTGATATGTAAGAAAAGTTTTGTATGTAAAATAACTCTCCTCATATTATTACTTGTTATACTGTTTGTCCAAACTTCATGCGTGTACAAGCTCTATACCTAGTTTATGTAGAAACTTAAGTAAAGATATTCTATGATTTTTATTAATGGCAATTATACGAAGGATAGCAGCCATGAATTGTCATCTCTTTTATGCTAAAAGTTGATCAATCCCATTGCTAACATTAACTTGCATTTTATTTGTGCACGTACCTTGACTTTTTGAAATAGAATTCATTTGATTTCCTTAGTTTCAAAAAGTACTAGTTCTATTTCTATGGTTGAATTAATTACCACGCGTTTTCATTGAGTAGCGTATTGCCCTTTTCAATGTCATTTGTAGCTAGTGATCCGTTACAAGGTCTTGTTGAACAGTTTGCTCTAAAGTTTCACTTTCAACATTTATTAAAGTGATATTTTCTCTTTTTCGTGAACAACTCTAAAGTTTCACTTTCAACATTTATAAGTGAGTGTTTAAAGATGATAACAGATTTTAGTTAACTTGGTGAAGTTCATGCATGCACAATATTTAACCTTGTACATTCCTTCTCCCACATGTGAAAGTGAAACTTTAGTGACAAAATGATCATGCAATTATGAATGTTTACCTACCAAAAATTGTCAACTTTTAGATGCCAATTAATTTGTTCCCCTTTCCATCGTTCCACCAGAAATTTATAAAAAAGTTATTATGATTTTAAGGTAACATATTACATATCTTTAGCTAGCTTCCTTAGTTAGATTTTTACCCTGATGATTTTTTTCTTCTGAAATGCTAAATTTTATTAAAAATAACACCAAGTTTTGATGTATTACAAAAACCATAGCAAAAAAAGCTCAAACCCACAAAGAAAAAAGAAATAAATTAGAACAACAATAATAATAACAAAGTGTGAACAAACTAATTGCCAATTTTTGATAACCTTTCGCATCAAGAAACAATTTAGGTTATCGAGACGTATGGGCATTTCTTCTCTTCGATGTTTGGTAGCAAGAAATCATCAATTCACAAGTTGCCTATGGTCAGTTATAGTCACTAGAATTCAATGCTAAACTGAAAGTGAAATGTTGAAGTCATGTTGCAGACGATAGGCCCGATATACCATATTCGGATAAAAACGTATTTATTATCAAAACACTCGGGCATCGACCACATCCCTCAATATACATCTTCCAATACAACAACAAACCACAAACTTTTATTTAAGTAAATTGCATTTTTGGTCCCAATAGTTTGGCCAAATTGTATGTTTTGTCTCTGTTTTTTTGAAATCGTAACTAACGTCCCTATTTTGAACTTTAGATTGCAAATACAGTCCTCGATCGATGTCAAATGACCAAATTACCCTGATATAAAAGGAAGAATACAAGGATGATTTGGTCATTTCACATCAATCGAGGACTGTGTTTGCAATCTAAAGTTTAAAATAAAGACGTTCGCTGCACTTTCAAAAAAGATAAGGACAAAACATGCAATTTGGCCAAACCACATGGACCAAAAATGCAATTTACTCTATTTTTAATTGCGTAAAGCTTAGAGAGGTGTTGCTATAAAAATATTGATCCTCATCAAGTAGAGTAGTTTAGGTTCGATTCCGTTGATAATATAGACCAGATAATAATGAATTAATGATCGACAAATGAAAGATTTTTTCAAGATTCTGACGTCTCTACTTGAGATATTAAAATCGGTTGGTTGAACTCGAAAAATCATATTAAAATAAATACAGTAACCGGCTTAATATGTCGCAATGACATATTGATTGTTTCTTAAGGATGAATGAAGAGTAATCATGATTTTGAAAAACTAGAGAGGTATTCAGAAAAAACTGTTGATCTATCCAGAGTCATTCTACAAGGCGTGCAATGCAATTGCACAAAAGCTCAAAGTTTTACGGGGCTTAAAATGCATGTCATATCATATATTTGGTGCTTTTTATTCACTTTTAAGCGAAAATGTTAACGATATATGAACTATACTCTAATTATATTCTTGGTGGTGAGCACGAGGTGACGACATATCAAAATAAGACTAAAGCTTAAGGAAATCAATTGCTCTTCTCTAGTCCCCCTCCCAAGTTAGTTGCTTTGGGACTTTATTGTTTCGCATTCTTTTTATGGATTTCATCTAGAATCCTAAGTTTAAATAGTTGGGTAGGTTGGGTGCAAAGACCGTTAGCTACTATTTCCTCGTTGTAATTTTTTTTTCTAGCTTTAGCTAGTCTTTATTAAAAGCCGCCGTTCCAAAAAAAAGACTAAAGCTTAAGGAAATTTTGCAAAACTGTGGCCCAAGATGATAATTATTTTCAATTACACTCAATTTTTTGGCATATTGCGAAACTAAGATTTTTTGTGAAATAACGAGATTGTCCTTGCTTTAAATGTGAATAATCACTTGTGCCCTAACGAAATATGACACTCCCTTTCGTACAAAAAAAATTGATTTCTTTCAATATATCATACGATTCGTAGTACATTAATAATGAAAAATTACCTTTAAAATAAACTCTCTCATTCCTCCCATGACTCTGTAAAGTCTGCAAGAAAAGTCAATACTTTTTGTTTATTTGTTTCTTTGTTTCTGTTTACGAAATTTACGAATACAATACGACGTTATGTGAGACAAGGGCAATCTTAGCGTTTAGAAAAAAATAGTCTTGCTATTAATAATATGTCATAAAAGTGAGCTAATTTGAAAATAAATGTCATCTTGAGTCACGATTTTGCAAATTTCCCAAAGCTAAATTGTTTGATTATTACATCTTCTTATGTACAATAGTTTGCATGACATATTTAATCACCCTTTTTTAGTAGTACATAAGTTTTTGCACACGGACTTTCTTTGTTCAACTCGGCCCCGTATTCATCACATATATGAGAACTCCGTTTCATGTTAGTCGTGCAAATATGAAATTGCAAGTTGTAACCACCATCAATTATGTCAAGTTTCAAATTCCACATTGATCAACGTGGTCTTGTTCCAAAATGAACTTAAACTGAACAAAAATCACCTATAAATATCAATATACATCGATCTTCTAACTACTTGTATTGTTTAGGCCATCATTAATAATCACTTCAATGTTAATCCAACCATCATATGTGAAGTCACTTCACAACTAATTAATATTGTTGGGTTAAATATTTGAGCTAATTGTCTCTGACATAATTTTAACATAAAACAATATGAGTTACATCCTGATGAGAATCAGTGAGTATGTTACTCACTGATAAGTAAGTATGTAACTCCCTTGTGAGAATCAGTGAGTAAGTTCACTCAGTGAAGAGAATCAGTCAGCAAACTTACCCCTTGAGGGACTGTTGTATAGCTCGATCAACAACAACAAGCTTCAAGAACGTCGTAGACCAACTAATACACTTTACCTCACTGAGATCTGACAAAATCTCCCTTACTCAATATACTCTCTTAAAACCAGGCTTGAAATATGGGCGAGAACTTCTTAAAAGCAAATACAAAAAAGTCAAACAAGTATAAGAGCGGTTGCTAAAAAGATGAACAGTTGAATTAACTATCTACTAAAGCACTTTGAAAGTGAAGCCATATATAAAAGCACTATGTAGAAAATGTACTTTTTCATTAAATGCTTGACACGTAACCTATTGCACACATGTGACTTCCTTTTTACCTACATATATAAACACATAGCCTATAAAGAGAGAGTTAGGAGGTGTTTGGTAAGGTCTTATGGGAATAAAGGTATAGCTTTGAGAATGATATATTGTGTTTGTTTTGTATAAATTGGTTTGAGGAAACCCACCAACAAAGGTTTACTCATATCTCATTAATATGGGTGGTTTTATGATACTCATTCCTAGTTGTCTCGAAATTGATGAAACTTTTGGCTTCTTTCATAAATGGGTTTTAACTTGCTTGAAAGCGTGAGTTAATATGTCATAAGACAGCGAGGCGTGAAAAACATACTGCGTCCTGCATAAAAGACATCTGACATGCATTTTTATGTGGATCTCGTCTCTTTGGTATCTTTATGGTATCTTAACTCATGTCTTGCAAAACAAAGTTTATTAAAACCCTTCATAAATAATCACATCAAACTCAACTTTAATATTGGAGCCCCTTTATATTATTATATTATATTTGATAGTGATATCCATTTTCTTAATATTGGACCAAACAACACTTTTAGAACTTTTTTTAGTAATTTTTTGCAAATCCATTTCTATTCAAGAAAAGTTCTTTTTATTATATCATACTTGTGATTGTGATTCGTGGTGACAATAATCAAACATTCTTTAGAGATTTTGACACAAAAAAAGAAAAACACACAAATGTATTATAATGATATAATCTTCATCTCGTTGAATCATATGCTAAGCTAGCAAGCTTTGATTCATTTCTAGAAGAGTTTCATTTGTTATTTAATTGAATAGTGTTTCGCAACTATCACTTGTAATTCTTCGTTCATTTCTAATAAAAATTATAAAAGTTGAAAGTATGAATGATGTTTTTAGTTATCATAGGTTTTGTGTAAAACATGTTTTCAATATCTTAAATACTCTCGTTTTATCCAAATATCGAGTACGTATCAACCATATGTCGAGATAACAACGCATTTATTGTCGTGTTTGATGGTCACATAGGAAGTAACCTGTAGTCATATATGAGCTTTGCTTTACACATTTCGTGCTTGTAAAAGAAAGACATTAAGAACATGATAAATATCTGTTGTTTGCTTGCGTAGGAGTCCAACCTTAAAAGAAACATTTAGCTTGCACGTATGAGAAAAAAAAAAATGATCCAACAATATTCTAGAATAAGTGTATAGTTTTTATGATGTATTGAATGCTACATTTCTCAAAGATTTGAAGCTCAACTAGACTTGTTTAAGTCGTTAAATCTTTTGTGACAAACATGAAATTACCATAGTCACAAGCATGTTATCATTATTTACCAACGACGCTTGAATGAATAAGTAACAAGGTACTCGCGTGATGCTACATCTCTCTACCTCTATATCATAAGTTAAAAGAAAACTTTGTGTAGATATGAAACATTCTGTGAAAAATCACTTATTATTATTATCTTTGGTCCAAGGAATACTAATATGTTAAAGGTTTTTTTAACTTGTGACCCAATGACACATATTGAGGGTTTCAAAGCCTAGATATCACCATTTGAATGGCCAACAGCCACTTATTGGTACCCATTATTCTTTAGCATCAGGCCTCACAATCACTTACTGATCATTTAGAGGGTGACAACCAGACCGTTGAACACTCTTTAATATATGTGCTTAAGGCACAAGTTAGGAAAATCCATATGTTAATCGATTGATGCTTAAAATGACACAATAAGGAGGGTTTGAGCAATAACAAAGTCAAGATAGTTTATAGAATGATTATAAGACTTTACTTTATGACAATAAAAATTAGGTGGAAGGATTTTTAACCCTATATGAGTTGGTCATCGGGTTAAATAAGAAGCAAGTTTATACACAACATCAATTTGTAGGGTAGTTGGTCGATGCCAATTTGAGCACTCACCCACCTTAATCAATTTTGCTTTAAAGGTGCAACCACCCTAAGATAACTATATGAATCCTTTATTAAATTCATCTCCTGATTTTTTTTCATAAACTTCAATAATACATCTTATAAAAGATACTCTCATAAATATAAAAACCTTATTTTGATCTTAGCTATGAAAACTGAAGTATCTAATTATTGTGTTTTTAATTACTTAAAATGTTTATCTAATGAGGATCGCAACATCCTAATAAAAAGGCTCTGGTTCAAACATCACTACATACATGGCTGAATATGAACAAATGAAAGGTCCAAAATAACTATATTTTTTTTTTGGATAAGACGACATCTGAATTAAAAACTTGCCTTCCAAATAACATTCTTAGCTATGACATTAATACCAAGTTATAGTGTTTGAAAATTGAAGTATCTAATTATTGTGTTTTTAATTACTTAAAATGTTTATCTGGTGAAGATCGCAACATCCTAATAAAAAGGCTCTGATTCAAACACCGTTAGATACATCCTTGAAATGTGAACAAATAAAAGGTAAAAAATAACTACATAATTTTTTTATAAGACGCATACATCTGAATTAAAAACTTAGCCTCCCGAATAACATTCATAGGGAAAACCTCAACAATTTCGTTGTCAATCCTTGATAACCAATGACAACCCTCTTAACATTATTTTTATACAAGTTTTTTGGATTAAAGAAAATGCAGTTAAACAAATTTTGTTGGCAGATATAGTAGTTCATAGAATCTCTATGTGTCGCAAATGTACGTGGTTCATATAAAAGTACGTAGTTTAATTAGGAATAAATGTTTGCATATATTTCTGCATTAACTCTCTGTCTGTGTAGTGGTGTATCTATATTTTTTTACTACATGAGATGATGTCGATGCAAAATGTTTAGTTTAAAAATTATTACATATTCGTTATTACTTCATTAGACCTCTGGCCATTTCATCAAACCTAGGTAAATTAAATTGATCATTACCTAAACAATTATGGGGGAGAATCCGGTGAGAAGAAAAACTAAAATGAGAAGAATAAGAAGAATTTCAAGCTAAATATTTCAAATTAGAGTGAGATTTTTAAAAAAAGATGCATCCATATTTGTAAGTGCATCTAAAATGTGTGATTGTGGTTTCTTCTTATCATTCTTATTTTAATTTTTCTTCTTATTTGATCATAACTCAACAACCATTATATTTTTTTAAAAAATTACCATAAATATGTGTTACGTACTTTTTGCAAATTATTTAAAACTTCTGTGTCCTAGGGGCATAAGTTAAATATAACAAAATAATTTAGGGAACTACGAAAAAGAACTCATGGACCCATATAAAAGTATAGAAAAATGTACTTTTGTGTGAATCCCTGAGTCCTTCACGAGTAGGGGTGAGCATACCGGACCGTGGACCGGACCGAACCTATTTCGGTCCGGTCCTCTGTCCACAGTTTACCTCATGTTCGGTCTCCAGTCCGGCCGGTCCGATCCGATCTTACGTACAACCGACCAGTAATACCTTCTCAGACCGAACCGACCGAAGGACCAAACCGGACCACACTAGACCGACCTAAAACGAACCAAACACATTATATCCGATCTTCGGTCTGTGATTTTTGACTAAAATAGTCTCGATTCCGTCAGATCCAGTTTTGACCCGATATTCACCCCTATTCACAATTCACAAGTTAGAAAATCCTATTTAAAAGACAAAAAGATTCCAAAGTGTTAGTTGAACCGTACGCGCCACATTCATAGTTGGTCCCGCCAATTAATCATGCTAAATTAGTACAGGGATACATCTTGTCAATCATCAAAAATTCAGGGGGTCAATTTGTAAAATCTAACACAATATACCCTGTAATCTGTAGCCTGCCCTGCAACAATTCGGTGATTGCCACATTTTGTCCTTGTTCTCCGATCCTTATCATTTATTTTCGTCTCTCAAAACAAAAAAATATCACCATCTTTGCAATGCGACGAATTTGTAGCCACATTTTAATATTTCATATAAGAATTTAATAGTTTATCCCATTTTTCTAAGATGTATCTTATCAGAAAACACACGAAAGAAAACGGGTAAACGTATAAGATTTTCTGACTGTGATATTCGTGGCTAAATCGGTGCTTCTATGGGTTTGTCAAAATTTTCTCGGGACGTCTCACAATTTTCACCTAACGAGATTCGAACTACGAAAAACATATCAGGACTAGAAAGTGACAACATCTACAACTAAACGAAAATGGTACAAACACGTAAACTAATTTTTGTAATCTATAGAAATATGTAATTATTATATTACTCATCAATCAATATTGTTTTCACATTTGTGAAACTCTTTGTAATTGTTCTTATCCAGAAATCTATTTTTGAATATATATCTTTGGAGGAAATATGCATATCCATTGGTTATTTAAAATCATTTGTCAAGAGTTATCTAGTATTGTTCACACTGATTTTGGAAAGCAAATACGAAAGACAGGTATGAAAACCTTTTTTTTTTTTTTTTTTTTTTTAATGCTATTATAAAATTACAAAAGATTTGTCTAACAAGTAACTTCAGGGCAATGGTTAGAATGTATAAATTAAACACATTATTTTATTATGTTATTTTTTTTTTCCGGATTGGAATATATGCATTTAATAAAATTACCTTAGTTAAATGAACATCAAGTTTCATTCTTTAAACGTACAAAACAATCTTCAAAACAACATTGAGAGGAAGCCAATTACAAATTGAAAAAAATAATAATAAAAAATCAATATTTCTTTCTTTTATTAGATTGTTATAAACAAAATAAAAGCTTATTAAAACAAAAAGTAACAAATAACCAGATTATGTTTTTCATGTCAATATTAAAAACGGTTATTTACTGCGTAAAAAATAAATTGTCTTGATCAGTTATTTACATGAAACATTTTATTTTCGTAGAGATTATGGAAGATTATTTTTTTATAATCTCTTATAAGTTATTGAAACTTATTTTTGAAAAATAAGATAATCTCCATAATCTTGTGTCTTGAAACATACTTAATTAAGATAAACCCTTTACAAGCTCACTAAAATAGTTTTCAATAATTTAAACTTAATATAAAAAAAAACACATATACAAAATAACAGAACAAGAACCTTATATATAATAATACATACCTTTGTCTTGCTCACTGACCCACAAGCTTATGTTCATCTTTCATTGACGATGACACGTGACTTATAGCTTATTATAGCTTCTAACATTCCGGCAATATCATATCTCCAAAACTTCATCTTTCACTTCACATTTTCTTAAAAATTATTCTTTACTTAATACTCTTACTATTTTTTCTAGCAAAAGTAAACCACATGCTTTAAGATAAAAAGTGTTCTTACTTCTTAGAACATGTTATAAAAACACAAGCTAGCTAAGTGTTTTGTTAAGTTAAGGTAACATGATGAGAAGTGTGACGACAAAGATGTCTTTTGTTATGGTTTTGGTCGTGGTTATTGCTGCAGTTACTGAAGTTGCTGGTGTAAATGTTACGTATGATCATCGGGCTTTAGTTATCGATGGAAAACGTCGAGTTTTGGTTTCGGGGTCTATTCATTATCCTCGTAGTACTCCTGATGTAAGTTCTGTTTTTTTTAACTAGGGTGACAATATATACATATGCACCACCGACACTTTTTTTTTTTTTTTTTTTTTTATTTATTTATTTTTTTGGTATTTAACTTTGTATAAATGAAATGCTTGCAGATGTGGCCTGACCTTATTCAGAAATCAAAAGATGGAGGATTAGATGTGATTGAAACTTATGTTTTCTGGAATTTGCATGAACCTGTTAGAGGACAGGTTATTGTTTTTTTTTAAAGTTTTTTTTGCAAGATTATTGGAACATGCTTTATGAACATTAATTGGTGGTTGATTTGAGTACCTTATTTTGTTTTCTTGGTGAGAAATGATATTTGTGTTTAGGTGTTTTAAGGAAACTATATTTAAAAAAAAAAAAAAAAAAAAAAAAAAAGTTGTTTTGATTCTGTTATTAATTTTATTATTCCAAATCATATACAGTAGTTAATTTTACTTTTTGGTGGGAAAGTTTTGTATGTCAAGAGTTTGTCTTGAATTAGAAGCACATTTCTACACTTTTTTGTTAATAGAATCAATATTGTACTATTATTATGTTGACTGCTGCAATTAAAGTGAGACCCGACAGGCCAATATTTATGAAATGTGCTAACATAAGTTGGACTTGAACAGTATGACTTTGAAGGAGGAAAAGATTTGGTTAGATTCGTGAAATTGGTAGCTGATGCTGGTCTTTATGCTCATATTCGAATCGGTCCTTATGTTTGTGCTGAATGGAATTATGGGTCAGTGTTAAATTTTAGTTTTTTCAATTTTTTTTTTCTTCTTTGATAGTCTGAATGCTTCAAGTTTTGACGTTTGTGCTCATTAGTTTGTTCTGTGAACAGTGGATTTCCGCTCTGGTTACATTTCATACCTGGAATCCAGCTTCGAACAGATAACGAGCCTTATAAGGTTTACTTATTAATCTCCTTAAGTTAGTATAAAAAAAACTTCCTTATTTGTTCAACAACTCCTTAACCAAATGGATATATTTCAGGCTGAAATGAAGCGGTTTACAGCCAAGATAGTTAGCATGTTAAAGGACGAGAATCTTTATGCGTCTCAAGGTGGACCAATAATCTTATCTCAGGTTAGTCTATCCACCAATACACAATGATTCATTTAGTCCATTTTAAAGTTTGACATGAATATGTAAAGTTCTTTTTTTTTTCTGCGAATCTTTGATGACAGATTGAGAACGAATATGGGAATATTGATAAAGATTATGGCTCCGCTGCACAAACTTACATCAAATGGGCAGCGAGTATGGCGACATCCTTAAATACAGGCGTACCATGGGTGATGTGTCAGCAAAGTGATGCTCCTGCTTCAGTGGTAACACACTAACACTAACTAAAGAACACGGTTAAAATTACCAAATTTCTTGACCCGTTAAAACCTAAAGAAAATTTTGTTTTATATGTTTCTATGAATGCAGATAAACACTTGCAATGGATTCTACTGTGACGGGTTTACTCCAAATTCTAAGAACAAGCCTTCAATGTGGACTGAGAATTGGACCGGGTGGTTTCTTGCATTTGGTGGTGCTGTCCCTTATAGACCAGTAGAAGACATTGCATTTGCGGTTGCACGTTTTTACCAGAGAGGAGGAACCTTTCAAAACTATTATATGGTTAGTATATATGTAACAACACGTGCTTCCTTATTTATATATATTGAAGACAGAAGTTTGAACATCTTATGAGCCCGAAGTTAATTCAGCTGTTAAATTTTTGCAGTACCATGGCGGGACAAACTTTGGACGTACTACTGGAGGACCGTTTATTTCAACAAGTTATGATTATGATGCTCCACTTGATGAGTATGGTATGTTTGTTTCTTAATCTTGTTTTTAACAACTTTTAAACATGATTATTGTTATTATAATACATCATCATATAATTTGTTGTTGCAGGAGCACTTCGGCAACCTAAGTGGGGTCATTTAAGAGATTTACATAAGGCTATAAAGCTTTGTGAAGCGGCAATGGTAGCAACTGATCCAAAAAATACGTCTCTTGGTCACAATTTAGAGGTGATGTATAATTCTTAAGCATTTGACCCGTATTGGATTAACATAAAGTTTTCAATTAACATAGATTTTTGGTTGTTTAGGCTGTTGTGTATAAGACATCATCGACATGTGCTGCTTTTTTGGCGAATACTGATACGAAAAATGATGCAACTGTGAGCTATAACGGGAACTCATATCACTTACCTGCTTGGTCTGTCAGCATCTTGCCCGACTGCAAAAATGTTGTGTACAACACTGCAAAGGTTTGTTTGACTCTTTGGTCAATCCTAGCGCGTTTTAAATTCATTTTGATATGGTTTTCTTTACAATTTAAACAGAAGCAAAAAACTTATTTGTGGTGTTTGTTATAAGGTTTCAAGTACCTACAAAAATGGATGTTGTTTAAGTTTGTTCTAAAAAATAGTACCTTGTTAATAAAGTAACCGTTGACAGATAAACGCTATGGCTACCATCCGAACTTTTGTACCTACAAGTATTGGAGATGAATTCAGTGATTCAAAGGCAATTTCATCCGACTGGAGTTATGTTAGCGAACCCATAGGGATATCAAGTAATAGTGCATTTGACAGACCGGGATTACTGGAGCAGATTAATACCACAGCTGATCAAAGTGATTATCTATGGTATTCAATAAGGTATGAATACTTTCTGCTTAGAATTTTGAAATGGATTTAAACATGGCGAGTATAGTTAACAATTAGACTTATTCGGGTTATACAATATTTGTAGTGGGTAAAACTGAAACGGGTTGAATGTCAGTTTTTAATGAATACAATCTAATAAATCATTTTGTTAAAAAGATTTATATATTATCATAATAAATTCTGTATTGATATTCAACATACTATCAGTTTATTAAAAAAAATTGATATTGACAAAAGTGTTTCGGTCCAAGCCAACCCCGACCCATGCAAATTACTTGTTTTGACTGAACCTAGTTTGACCCGTTACCCAACCGGCCCATTTTAAAATCTATAATTACAAGTAATTTGACTCTAAGGCATCGTGTGTGCTTATCTTACAGTACTGACATCAAAGGTGATGAGCCGTTCCTTAACGATGCATCACAAACAACTATTCACGTGAAATCACTTGGCCATGTTCTTCATTTGTTTGTTAATGATCAACTCGAAGGTACAAGATAATTAAAGAACTTCAAAAAAAGAATGTATATATTTTTATTCTTTCTTAATGAATATTTGATGTTTTTAACTTATAGGTAGTGCATTTGGTAATTCTGGTAACCCTAAAATCTCTAAGGACATCTCTATCACTCTCAAACGTGGCACGAACAAGATAGATCTATTGAGTGTTACAGTGGGACTTCAGGTTTTCTTCATTAAACTTTTTTTTTTTTTTTTTTTTTTTTTTTTTTTTTTTTTATGCGTAACAAGTGATTGTATTTAGTACTAATATGATCTTTGTGTACAGAACTATGGTGCATTTTTTGATAAAACGGGCGCGGGTATTACTGGTCCAGTGGAGCTTGACGGATCAAAGAGCGGGTCAACGGTCGACCTTTCATCTCAGAGGTGGACATATCAAATTGGACTTAAAGGAGAATCACTAGGACTGGATACTGGAGGTTCATCACTCTGGGTTTCGGGGTCGCCTAAAGGTCAACCTTTGACTTGGTACAAGGTAAATATCAAAGCTTTTTTACTTTTGGACTTAAAGATTGCAGTACTTAAAAAATAAAAAAACTATGTTTAAACAGACAAATTTTGATGCACCTTCTGGTGACGGTCCACTGGCGATAGACTTCACCGGGATGACAAAAGGTGAGGCGTGGGTCAATGGTCAAGGCATCGGGCGTTATTGGCCAGGTTATAATGCTCCAAACAGCGGTTGCTCAGAGTGTAGTTATAAAGGACCATATAGCTCATCAAAATGCCTCAAGAATTGCGGAAAACCATCACAGAAGCTGTAAGTGAAGACTTTATTGAACATTAAACATACATATCAAAGTTTGAATCTTTTAATAACGATTGAACTAATCTTGTAGGTATCACGTGCCCCGATCATGGCTAAAACCAAGTGGGAACGTACTGGTCTTGCTCGAGGAAATAGGTGGTAATCCTAACCAAATATCTTTTGCAACACAGGAGTTGGAAAGTTTGTGTTCCCATGTATCCCAAAATCACCCACTCCCAATAGAAGCCTGGAGTCAAAATAAAAAGTCAAAGTCAAAGTCAGAGCCAAGAGTTTCGCTCGAGTGCCCTCATCCTAATCAAGTCATTTCATCGATCAAGTTTGCTAGCTTTGGAACTCCACAAGGAAAATGTGGAAGTTTTAGTCATGGTGAATGCCGGAGTACTAATGCCCTCTCAGTCCTAAAAAAGGTCAGCTCTTATGACTTTGACGTTTTTCCATTCATATATATGTTTTTTCAAACAGTTTCGACTAACCAATGCTAAACACTAAACATTACAGGCTTGCGTTGGGTCAAGGAGCTGCAGTGTTGCAGTCACCACATCCAAATTTGGGGACCCTTGTAAAAATGTACTAGTAAAAAGTTTAGCAGTAGAAGCATCGTGTGCATGAAAAACAAAAACACGAAAACATGCCACATGATTATAGAATAAAAACATATTATTTGAACAATAATGAAATTTTCGAAATCCTTATTTCCCTCATTTAATACATGAAATTACAAAATCTTTATCAGCATTGAGATCAACCAACAGTCGTTATATGTAGCTGCAACTGTAATCTGAAACTTGCATTGTTTGCAAACAGTGAAGTTACGGATGAACCTATATTCACTACCCATTATAGGGATAACTATGCCTCTACAACCGGGCTCACGTACTTGGGCTGGTAAAATTTTCTCAAAATACCTTCGACATCGTGTGATGGGTTCATGAACTTAAACGGTAATTCAAAGTGCTGCAAAAAACACACCACAGATCCGTGTGACGCACTTGAAATTTTCCAGCAGGCCAGTCCGAGGCATCCACACATACGGCATCCTCGTACGTTTTTTCGAAAATCAAAAGGATAAATAAAACTATTTTTATCAAAATTTAATTATGTGACAATCTTTTATCAATATTTTTCTCTATAATACTTTCTTAGTCCTCAAAATACATATTGCTCAAAACAAAAGTATTTAATATAAATGGAGATATTTATGTGTTCAGAAAACTCGAGGACAGCAACAAAGTTACCCAATCTGCGGGAACGGGGTATATGTTCATTTTGTTTTTTTGGCAATGATGTGACTTAACCATTGTTCTAAAAAGTTCGCGAAGAACTCAGAAGCGTCAAGAAAGTAGGCTGATCAATGTCGTATTCGCCTTATGTCGCGTGTTTTTAACTCAATATATATGACTTATGATATAAATATATAAATATTTTCATATTTTACGACACGCCTTATAAACGCAAAACCAAGTCGTGTTCTTATGCCACGCCACGCTATTTATAACCTTGGACCTAACCAATATTAGCACGTCGTTTTGGAACTTTATTTAATCATTTCCAAGATATGTAACTAGCCTTATTTCAGTCTCATTATGTTATGACCCTTTAAAGTTTAAAATCACCAAATTACCGCTGAACTATCGGGTATGAAATTATGAGAATGACTTTCATTTCCAATATAATCGTTTGGTTGGTGGGTTAGTTTTGAAAATCAGGAATGAAACCTATTAAAGTATGAATATCTCATATCATCCAAGGATGGTGGGTTTGTAAACCCATAACTATTCTCATATATGTAGTGATTCCCCTTCACAAACCAAACACTCCCAAAGATAGTTAAAAAAATACCTAACACATATCAATATTAATTAGGCCTTGTCCAGTTCATCAAAACCTCGGTAAATTTAATTTAAATATTTCAGGAATAGACAATATATATTGCAAATAAAGAATAATTGTCTAATGTATTTAAATTGACACTTTTTTGAATTATGTGTAGCATCTTTTTTTCGGCTATTTAATAACAAACTTTTTGAATTCAAAATTTTTTGTGTATCAATTGATTTGTTGAGCCCTTAGATTCTATGTGTCAATAAGTTTTTTCCACACAAGCCCAAAATGTATCTGTATTTTGTTATTTTCATTAAACCAAACACCCTTTAAAAGCAAGTGGTGAAAGTAAGACCGCAAACAAGCTAAACTTTTATCAATAAACTCAAGCTCGAGCTCGAGCTTTTATCGAGCTTGAGCCCGAGCCCAATAAACCAGCTCGAAACATAGAACAAGCAGAGCTCGAGCTTTTAATAGGTCGAGCTTGAGCTTTTATCGAGCTTTTCGAGCCTTCAAGAACATATATATTTTTATTATACATATTTATGTAAACACCCTAACGGCTAACGTGAATATTGGTATAATAGTTAAATATTTGTAGAAGCACTATTTAAACCCTAATGCTCCCGTATGTTTTTTGTAAGTTCTTTGCTCTTGAGCTCATCGCGTATTTTCTTAAATTTATTGATGAGTTTGGCTATCGAATTTAATGTTTATATATAAATTCAAGATTTTCGAGCTGAGCTCGAGCATTACTTGAGCAGATCTCAAGCCTGGATGATTAAAGATCGTCAAGCTATCCAGCCAAACTTAAGCCTATCTTATAATTTTTGAGTCGAGTTCAAGCCTTATCAAGCTCAAGCTTAGCTTGACTCGATTACAGCCCTAGGTGACTAGTATAACGGTGTATACCTGCATCTTCCTTGTACAAGTAATCATGAGATCAAGCTGAGCAAATCAAAGGTACACAAGCCCTAACTATTCTTGCAGTTATTTTAAGATTGTAACATATACATAGATCCGTGGCTATGCTTTGTAGTTAATTTGTTTCCGTATATTAAACTGATAATATTATTTAATTACAAGTAACATGATTAATCAATAATTCCCTACATGAAGATGGGTGATGGAGAGATGATTATGGTGGCGACAATTGGTATGACCGGAGATAACTATCATCGATGTGGCCGGAATCTTTTTGTAACGTTGGATCATTGTGGTTGTTCATTGGTGGTAGTTGATACCGGTGTGGTGGGTTACCGTGGTGGTAGTTGCAAATAAGGTTATGAATGACAAAGTGAGAAGTAGGTGGCTGTAGCAAATAAGGATATTGTAAGTACTTTTCCCGTCTTAAAATTATTGTTCACCTTTTTAGTTTGGGATGTCTCAAAATAATTATTTATTTTTTATTTTAACTATTAAAAAGAGTGTTTAGAGGGTGATATGATATTTGATTGGTGGAGGAGTGTTGTGGTCTCACATTTTTTTTTTCTTTGAAGACAATAATTTTGAGACGAAATGAGTATATCTTTTGTGTGGTGGTGATAGTTTGATGACATGATATGATAAAAGTGAGAAATAGGTGGTTATTGCAAATAAGGATCTCGTAAGTACTTCTTCCGTCTTAAAGTTATTGTCCAGTTTAGGATGTCTCAAAAAAATTGTTCACTTCTTATTTTAACTAATAAAAAGAGTATTTAGTGGGTTCGATGGTATTTGATTGATTGAGGAGTGTTGTGGTTTCATTTTTTTTATAGTGTGTATTTTTTTTGTTCTGAAAACAATACTTTTGGGACGAAAGAAGTATATCTTTTGTGTTGCGGTGAGAGTTTGATAACAGGATATGATAGAGGTGAGTGTCGTAGAGATGGATGGTGGGAAAGGAGAAGAGAATTATGAAATGTTGTTTGAATTCATCTGTTAGTTATGGGATCTAATGACTTGTAAGTTATGTGTTTGTGGATTTGTTTTTCGGAAAATTAGGTGGCATGGCGATTGTAGTTGTTGTGGTGGCTAAAAAAGGGTGGTGTTGGAAAGGTGAAACATAATGTTGGTTTTTGGAAACGAGTTTATAAGTGTGATGTAGATTGATATCTGGAATGAAACAAAAAAAAAAAATGTAAAATAAACAAATAACTTGCAACCTGCTAAGAAGGTGACCAAGTACATATAATTATCAAATTTCAAAAAGTTTGTTATTAAATATTTCGAAAATAAATGTCACACAAAATTTACAAAAGTGTAAAGTTAAGGCGATGTTAGTTACGTGGGTTTTGACCCAAAAGAATGGAATAGGCTCAGATAACATAAGTTTGGCACATGGATTGGGTAATCAAGTAATGAAATGATTGCAAAAGCTCAATCCGAGCTTATGTGATGGGTTTAAAAAAAAGTGCCGAGTGTTTCTGACAATTTTGTACTATCTTACATTTTCAACTAGTTCTAATCATATATTTTTATTTTTGTATTTAAAAAGTAATAAATTTTAATTTTATTTTCAATCTCAATAAATTAAATCAAGCAACTTTTATTATAACATACATTTTATTTTTATTTTTTTATTTCTCTTTAGCAATTTTCTCAAATCATAATTCAATTCTAAACCCATTAACAAAACAAATGGGCCTTAGATACATTTACAAAATGTACTTATGCAAAAAAAAAAAAAAAAAAAAAAATGAAAGATTACCACTACGTTAGGGATAATCCACCAATCAAACTTAAGCGGGTACAAATGCAATTTCCAGATCTAAAGTAACTTTTCGTAAAATCTAACACAATGTACTCGGTTTTCGTAGTCTGCCATGCAACATTTCCGTGATTGATTGCCACATTTTGTCCTTGTTCTCCGATCCTTATCAATTATTTTCGTCTCCCAAAATTATATAATTCACCATTGCATCTTGCAATGCCACGAATTTATAGCCAAATTTTAACATTTTATATGGAAATTTTATAATTTACTCCATTTTCCTAAGATATATATCAACAGAAAATAACATGAAAAACACATCAGGTTTAAAGGTGAGAAGACAAATCACCTAAATATGGATTCACATCAATTGTGTCAATTTTCAAATACCAGAGTAACTACTTGTATTGTTTAGATCATCCGTATCAATCACTTCTATGCTAATCCAAGAATAATGTATGAAGTCACGTCACGACTAACAGAGCCAACATATAATAAAACCCGGATACGTATCAACCATATTGATCAAGATAACACCACATTTATTGTTTCGTTGGATGGTTGATCTGTCACATACTTGATATATCTTGTAGTCATATATGAGCTTGCTTTAACAAATTTCTTACTTCCTAAAAAGAGAAATTTTGAGAAGAGCACGGAAGTACCTAGTCTGTGGTAATGAATTACTAGAAACATTATTATTTGTCTTTCTATAATATACTGTAATACACAGTAGCCATTAAGGTTGTTAGCAAAACACCTTTCATGACTTTGTAAGTATTTTAAATTTATAAGATGGCCATTGTAAAAACTAAGGTAACATGATCATAGTAGCATTTTGAAGAGATATTTGATAAGTTACAATTGCTTGTTTGTTGAGCTAATTTAGAACCCAATGATCCTCGATTAAGATTTGAACATAAAATAACTTAAGTGTGAATGAAGACTTTGAATGATACAACATTCAAAGAGTCGTCTTCAAGAGTTCTTCAAAGACTAAAAAGCCACTCTACTTCTTGAAGCGGAACTCGCAAGTGAAGTATGAATATGAAAGAAGATGATGGAGTCAGTGGTGATGACGATGAACGCACCGACTCCCTTGATCACCTCAACAACAAAGACATATTGAACTTAAATACTTAGGAAAAATATATAAGTCTCTAAAACAAATAGGCGAGAACTTTATTGAAAAGATAAAGGATAGCTACTTATCAAAGAAAAATTCATTGGGTAGCCTGGGATAAGTTCGCCTCTCCTGTCAATGTTGGAGGCCTTGGTTTAGTCAGATTATCGGACGCAAATGTAGCCCTCCTCTCGAAATGGATTTGGCGCTACAGATGCGAAACTGGTAGTTTGTGGAAGAAAGTGGTGGACGCGTTACATGGTTCATCGAGACAATGGTCCTCGCTCCCGATTTGTAAAGCCGCGTCGGGGGTATGGGCTAACATTGTTAAAACCGTCTCAAAGGTCAAGGTTACTGGTACTAGTTTGCAGTGGCGGAACTTGGCCATTTATTTTGGGGGCGGAATTAATTTTGGGGGGCCGAATCGGAGATTTATTTATAACCTCAACTAAATTACCCCTAAAACCTACAATATTTACATTAGGTGCCGTAAATTTTGGAGGGGCCGGGACCCTCCCCTGCCCTCATAAAGATCCGCCCCTGCTAGTTTGAATCAAGCTTTCAAAGGGGTTGTCGGGGATGGGAAAATGATTAGATTCTGGTTGGATCCGTGGGTCTCCAATAAACCTCTGTTGGAGGAGTGCCCATATTTGTTCAAAAAGAGAAGGATAAAAGATGTTTGGTTGGTGATAAATTTGTAGCAGTATAAATGGCTTTGTATGCTTCAATGGGTTCTCCTTGGCGGCGATCCCGAAGACGAGGTTGAGGAATGGAATCGGATAAACAACTTGTTGGCGGGTTTGCATCTTTGCGACCGTAGTGATCAATGGAAGTGGATTGGCGGGGATCATAATAAGTTTAGTGTTAAGGCTGTAAAGGAGTTTCTTAGAAGCGGAATGGACTTTAATGTGATGCGTTTTCAAATGGTCCAAATGGGTTCCGAAGAAAATTAATATTTTCATGTGGAGAATGGGTTTGAATCGTTTACCCACTACGGATGCCCTCTGTGCGAGGAATTGTCAAGTTGGATCTCAGGTTTGTGGTTTGTGCGAGCAGGAAGAGGAATCAGTGGACCATCTCTTTTGCTCTTGTCAGGTATCCTTGGTTATATGGTCTCAGGTGGGTAAATGGTGCAAGACTTCGCCTATTTTTCTGTTCTCGTGCCTAGATTTATTTGACATTCACAAGACTGTCACAACTGGTAAGTCGAGAAGGAAGATCTTGAAGGGTATTATTTTCACCTCTTGTTGGTGCATTTGGAAGGCTCGAAACGTTAAAAGGTTTGAAACTGTCCGAATTGATGCTCGGAAGATCCTGCAAGATATTAAATCTCTTAGTTTTTTATGGTATAAGAATCGTACGAGGAATTGTTTGATAGGATGGAAAGATTGGTACTCATTTAACTTGATGTAATCTCGTTTGTTGTTGCCTCTCCGCTTTTTGGTAGAGGCGTGCTTTTGTGAATAATAGTCAACTTTCAAAAAAAAAAAAAAAAAAAAAAAATTATCAAAAAAAGTTAATAAAGTACAAAAGTTGGTACAAAAGCAAAAGTCAACACTGCTCTAAAGTAGAGTTGAGCGTGTTCGAAGAATAAAAGTTTAATGCGATGGTACCAGTGTGTACCTTCCAGTTAGATGTTTGACACGTTACTATTACCCCATTAGTATCCACCTTGAGTTTGCCTATATAAGAGAAGGGAAATGATTTGTACACTCCATCTTTTGATTGGTACACTCCATTTTGTGCATTGAACAGTTGTACGGTTTATAAATTCTGCTTTATAAAGTTGTACATTTGAGTGTACAAATCAAATATAAATGTGTACAAATCATCTCCCATAAGAGAATATTGTAATAGAGTAAATGTTACCTCGTACAATTAATGTGTTAACATTTACGAGAGTATTTACTCCTCCTAGAACTAAGTTCTTGAATCCTTTCAGTGAATTAGCATAGTTCTTACTTAAACACATACTTTGCTTTGTGTTTAAGAAAGTGAGAGATCACCATTTTTTGCTATTCAACTTTCACTGTTATTTTGCAAATAATCATAGTAAATTCTTTGTTTCATTTAATAAAATTTTAAACGTTGAAAACTTTGTTTTGTTTATTGTTTAAATTGCTTTACGTTTTATTGCTTTATAGTATTTTAAACATACATCATATTACATCTATTTTTATAATTTAAATATCTCGTGAATCGTTAATCATAGGTAACACAAGTTATATGTCGTGATGAGCAAATACTTTTGTCGAAGTCCTTTTCATTATTATTTTTCCTCCCTTTTTCGGTATTGAAATTCGCATGATGTACACTTTAACACCAATATGAAAGTTTGAACACTAAACAATGTAGCAACATTGGAATAACTAGTTGTATATAAATCAAAAAGTTTCTCGCTTTTTGCAATGAAAAACATACATTCATTGCTTTTCAACCAATATCACACTTTGTATTTGAACTTATAGATTAAAGTAGTTTTTTTTATTAAACTTATATTATCACATGTAATAAAGGTCACATGTGATATATATCACATGTGATTTTATTTGTTTTGTCAAACTTTGGCGAATTAATTGCTTTAATCTATAAGTCAAAGTATAATGTATGATATATGGTTGGAAAACTATGAATGTCTAGTTTATAATATAAAAATGGTGAAACTTTTAAAATTTTGTAGAAAGAGTTATGTTTATTTTACTACATGTTTTAATTGTTCGAAAATTAAAATTAGCGTTAAATGACATATGATTTCTCATACAAGTTTCAACAACTAAAATGAAAAGATAAAAGACGACAAAAACGTGAAAAAAATAATAAAAGTTTGTCGAAAAAGTATCTAAAATGTATATTTATTAAAAGATAATTAAATGTTGGTTACCGTAATTTTA
This sequence comes from Chrysanthemum lavandulifolium, assembly GCA_022545495.1. Lineage (NCBI taxonomy): Eukaryota > Viridiplantae > Streptophyta > Magnoliopsida > Asterales > Asteraceae > Chrysanthemum > Chrysanthemum lavandulifolium. The sequence continues at coordinate 269,477,804 of CM040242.1, forward strand.
GTGTTTGTTATTTGATCAACAGAATAGACGACTATGTTTGTCTTGCTCAATGACTCACAATTTGCATCTTTCATTGACGAAAACACGTGACCTATATAACATATAACATTACGGCATTCATTTCTGGCGATATCTCCCATAACTATCTTAGAATTCATCTTTCACTTCACATTTCATAAAATTATTCTTTAGTCTTTACTTAATGCTCTAACTATTTATTCTAGCATAACTAAACCAAAAAAACATTAGTGTTTTATTAAGTTAAGGAAAGATATGATGTTGAGAAGTGTGACAAATATGTTGTTTGTTATGGTTTTGGTGGTCGTTATGGCTGCGGTTACGGAGGTTGTTGGTGTAAATGTGACGTATGATCACGGGCATTGGTTATTGATGGAAAACGTCAGTGTTGGTTTCAGGGTCTATTCATTATCCTCGTAGTACTCCCGATGTAAGTATGAATCAGCAACACGCAGCAAAACACATAATATACACAACCTGCACTCATGCATGCAGTCTTATTAATCTTAGGTGTTTTTTTTTGTGGGTATTTAATAGAATATATAGATTGTATAGTATCTTAACTTAAATTAACATTGCAGATGTGGCCTGGGCTTATTGAGAAAGCAAAAGATGGAGGATTAGATGTGATTGAAACTTATGTTTTCTGGAATTTGCATGAACCTGTTAGAGGACAGGTTATCGTCTTATTTTTATTTTTAAGTTATTGAAACATGTTCTATGAACATTATTTGGTGGATGATTTGAGTACCCAATTCGGCCAATATTTATGTAATGTGCTAACAATACTTGGACTTGAACAGTATGACTTTGAAGGAAGAAAAGATTTTGTTAAATTTGTGAAATTGGTAGCTGATGCTGGTCTTTATGCTCATGTTCGAATCGGCCCTTATGTTTGTGCTGAATGGAATTATGGGTTAGTTGATTTTCAGTTTCTTTCGGTCTCTGATAGCCCGAATGCTTCAAGTTTGGATGTTTGGGCTCATTAGTTTGTTTTTGTGAACAGTGGATTTCCGCTCTGGTTACATTTCATACCTGGAATCGAGCTTCGGACAGATAACGAGCCTTATAAGGTTTACTTATTATTCTCTTTATGTTAGTATAAAAATACTTCATTATTTGGTCAACAACTCCTTAACCAAATGCATATACTGTAGGCGAAATGAAGCGATTTACAGCCAAGATAGTTAGCATGTTAAAGGCCGAGAATCTTTATGCGTCTGAAGGTGGACCAATAATCTTATCTCAGGTTAGTTTATGTACCAATGCACTATGCTTCATTTGGTCCACTTTTAAGCTTGACACGAATATGAAAATTTCTTTTTCTGTCTGTGAATCGTTGATGGCAGATTGAGAACGAATATGGTCAAGTTGAGAAAGATTATGGCCCTGCTGGACAAACTTACATCAAATGGGCAGCGAGTATGGTGACATCCTTAAATACAGGGGTGCCATGGGTGATGTGTACACAACAAGATGCTCCAGCTTCAATGGTAATTCACTAATCAAAGACTCAGTAAACTTTAGTTAATTTCGTGACTATTAAATAATTAAGAAACGTATGCTTATTCATATTTTGAATGCAGATTAACACTTGCATTGGATTCTACTGTGATGGGTTTACTCCAAATTCTAAAAACAAGCCCTCAATGTGGGCTGAAAATTGGACCGGGTGGTATCTTACATATGGTGATGCTGTTGCTTATAGACCAGTAGAAGACATTGCATTTGCGGTTGCACGTTTTTACCAGAGAGGTGGAACCTTTCAAAACTATTATATGGTTAGTATATATGTAACATTTGGTTTCACATTTGAATATCGAAGATACAAATTTGAAGTTTTGAACATCTTATAAGCCCTAAGTTGATTCAGCTGTAATTTGCAGTACCATGGTGGGACTAACTTTGGCCGTACTAGTGGTGGACCATTCGTTACAACAAGTTATGATTATGATGCTCCACTTGACGAGTATGGTATGATTTTCCTTATTAATTAGGCGTTTTTCTTAGAAATTGCACAAACGTTTTTAACCAGATTATGTCCATTGGTATTTTTAATGCAGGAGCTCCTCGACAACCTAAATGGGGTCATTTAAGAGATTTACATAAGGCTATAAAGCTTTGTGAAGCGGCTTTGGTGGCAACAGATCCAAAAACTACATCTCTTGGTCACAATATAGAGGTGATGCATAATCCCTAAGCATTTGACCATCATTGAACTAACATAGATTTTTCGGTTAACATAGATGTTTGCTGGTTTAGGCTGTTGTGTATAAGACATCATCAACATGCGCTGCTTTTTTGGCGAATATTGATGCGAAAAATGATGCAACTGTGAGCTATAATGGGACATCTTATCACTTACCTGCTTGGTCTGTCAGCATCTTGCCCGACTGCAAGAATGTTGTGTACAACACTGCAAAGGTTTGTCTGACTCTATATGGTCAACTATAGCTCGTTTCATATTCACTGCCATATGAGTTACTTTTATGAGTAATAGACCAACATGAAACTTCTTTGTTGCAATTTGTTATAAGCTTTGATGTAAATATCAATACTGAAGTTGGTCAAATTGTTTTAAGAAGTCGGAGCTTGTTTATAATTTGACCATTGACAGATCAACTCTATGGCTACCATCCGAAGGTTTGTAACTACAAGTATTGGAGATGAATTCAGTGATTCAAATGCAATTTTGTCGGATTGGAGTTATGTTAGTGAACCCGTGGGAATATCAAGTAATGATGCATTCAACAGACGAGGATTATTGGAGCAGGTTAATACCACAGCTGATCATAGTGATTATTTATGGTATTCCACAAGGTACGAATACACCCTGCTTTGACTTATGCAAATGAGTCAAACATGGCCAGTTATTCGATTCTAAAGATTGTCTCATGCTTATTACAGCACCAACATTAAAGGTGACGAGCCATTTCTTAACGATGCATCTCAAACAACAATTCATGTGAAATCACTTGGTCATGTTCTTCATTTGTTTGTTAATGGTCAACTCGAAGGTACTAAAAATTCTTAAGAATAAAATAGGGAACTTTTTCTAGTAAATCTTTCTTGATAAAAATCAAAATTTCTAACTTGTAGGTAGTGCATTTGGCCATTCTGGTAACCCTCATATCTCTAAAGATATCTCCATCACTCTCAAACATGGAACGAACAAAATAGATCTCTTGAGTGTGACCGTTGGACTTCAGGTTTGTCCTTTATAAATTTCAATATTTTTTTCATATGGGTAACAAGTTGTCCTAACTCCTAAGTACTAATCTGATCTTTATGTACAGCACTATGGTTCATTTTTTGATAAAAAGGGTGCGGGTATTACTGGTCCAGTGGAACTTAAGGGGTTAAAGAAAGGGACAATCGTTGACCTTTCACATAAACGATGGACATATCAAATAGGACTTAAAGGAGAATCACTAGGCTTGGACACAGGTGGTTCATCACTTTGGGTTGCTGGTTCACCTAAGGGTCAGCCTTTGACTTGGTACAAGGTAATATCAAAGATTTTTTTTTTTTTTTTTTTTATTTCTTATAGCAAAAGCAATGTCAAAGACTATAGTTAAACAAGAAATTATGTTGAAACAGACCAACTTTGATGCACCTTCTGGTGATGGTCCACTCGCAATAGACTTCACGGGATGACAAAAGGTGAGGCTTGGCTCAATGGTCAAAGCATAGGGCGTTATTGGCCAGGTAATAATGCTCCAACTAGCGGTTGCTCAGAATGTAGTTACAAAGGACCATTTAGTTTCAAAAAATGCCTCAAGAATTGTGGGAAACCATCACAGAAGCTGTAAGTGAAGTCTTTATTGAATATACTTATCAAAGTTAGGTTTTTATTTTATTTTATGAATGGGTTAATTTTGTAGGTACCATGTACCCCGATCATGGTTTAAACCAAGTAGGAATGTACTGGTCTTGCTCGAGGAAATAGGTGGTGATCCTACACAAATATCTTTTGCAACACAAGAGCTGGAAAGTTTGTGTTCACATGTATCCCAAAATCACCCACTCCCAATAGAAGCATGGAGTCAAGACAAAAAGTCAAAGTCAGAGCCAAGAATCTCGCTCGAGTGTCCTCTTCCTAATCAAGTCATCTCATCGATCAAGTTTGCTAGCTTTGGAACTCCTCAAGGGAAATGTGGAAGTTATAGTCATGGTGAATGCCGGAGTACCAACGCCCTTTCAATCATGCAAAAGGTAAGTTTTTTTGTCGTTAACCTTTTTTTGTGCATATTTATGTTCATTTAAACAGCTCCAGGTAATGAATGCTAAACATTAAATATTACAGGCTTGCGTCGGGTCAAGGAGTTGCAGTGTTGCAGTCACGACATCCAGATTTGGTGATCCTTGTAAAAATGTAGTAAAAAGTTTGGCAGTAGAAGCATCGTGTGCTTGAGAAACTAAAACAAGAAAACATCGTAGAATAAAAACGTATTATTTAAACATTAATGATGTTTTCGGGAATGTTTATCTCCCTTATTTAATACATGAATCAAAACATGAAATTATGAAATTGCAATAGCTTTAATTATCAGTATTGAGATAAACCAACAACGTTAGATGTAGTTGTGACTGCAGTCTGAAATTTGCATTGTTTGCAAACAGTTGAAGTTATGGATGAAGTTTCATACTTATCTTCACCACCCAGTATCGGCATAGCTATACCTCTCTTAGCCGGGCTAACATATCCAGGCTGATATGTTTTCCCCAAAATACCCTCAACCTCATCTGAAAGATTCATGAACCTAAACTGTAACTCGAAGTGAGCAAAAGCGTCATCTGATGGTAACTGATAGTTGTGTGCTTTATCATCTGCCTTAGTCACAGGGACTGCTTTCATGTTAATCTCAACCAATCCACCAACAGTCACTCTAACGGTGTTAGTGTCGTCGGTTCTTTCAATCACCACTTCTCTAACTCCAGTGTTCGTTTTCCATACAGAGTCTCCATCAAATGGGATGGAAATTTCTTCACCGTTCCATTTTACAAGGAGTACATCAACTGTGTCGTCCCATTGTGCCACTTTCTTGGCTGAAATGACCAGTTTTTGGGTGTCGAACATGATCGAGACTGCTTGGACCCATGTGTAGTCACGCTTCCTTCCATTGGGCCGGCTTCCAATGAAGTGACCGTTGATTTGGAGGTTGGTGTCTGAGACTAGAGCGAAATCACGTCCTTTACCACCATGGAAGTAGAACATAACTCCATCACCACCAACAAACCTTGGATCATAACATAGTGAGCCATAGCCGTTACATTGTGGCCTCCTCCCTGTCAAGATTCAATTTCAAATAGAGATTAGTTAAAAAAATGTATACATATAAGGAAATGTTTCGATCGAGAAGTTAGCATGCTCATATTTGCATGTAGCTTCACACTTGCTACCACAATTGATATGACATCCTTTGCCTTTCTTGTTCTTCTTGGGCTTCCTCTCTGGGCACTCCTTGGGGCAAGTGAGTGTTTTGTAGTTGCAACGCCCTTTAGATTTACAAAAAGCTCGTTCACATCCTGTTTGGGGTTCCGGTGTCAAGTCATCATAGTTAGTTTCATCATCCTCGACTGGTTTAGGCTTTGGCGCGGGTTCTGGAGCCTTGGGCTTGGGCGCAGGTTCAGGATCCTTTGGCTTGGGTGCTGGTTCAGGAGCCTTGGGCTTTGGGGCGGGTGCTGGTGTCTTGGGCTTAGGCTCAGGTTCTGGGGTCTTAGGCTTCTCTGGTTCTGGTGTCTTAGGCTTTGGTGTGGGTTCAGGTGTCTTAGGAGCTGGAACCGGTGCTGATGGAGTCTTAGGGGCGGGCACAGGAGCTGCTGGCACTGATGCCGGAGTCTTTTTACCATCGTCATAAGCTCGAACCGTGGTTGAGCCAATGGAGATGGATACGAGTAGGAAAGCCACCAAAATAAGTGACTTCCCCATATTTAAACTAGTGAGTGTTTCTTAACTTTATTACCTCTTTGTTGTTGGTTATTTTTTCTTTTTGTGGTGTTTGAAGATGGAAATGAATAATGTTTTGATCAAAGTAAAACTTATTTATAGGAGAATAAAGCAATTGGTGTAAAACCACGAAGTTCGCATTAATTCATGTACATATGTTTACCTTCATCTCAAAAAAGAAAACAGCCAAGATGCTTCTATGTCAATGAAATATACCTTTTGACTTTCTAAGACTTTTTATTCTTATACAAAGAATCTATATAATAAGACAAAATATAAATTTTATGATAATTGTGATTTGTAGTATGATTTCTGTTTATATATAAGAAGAGAATATATTATCTACAATTTTGTCTTTATATAATGTGGGTTCACGATTCTTTTGTGGGTTCGATTAACTTCATGGAATTAAGGATTCATTCTTAGTGTATTTTTATGAAGGATGTGGTAATTAATTTCTAAAATTGTGTAAAGTTATCCTCATATAAGAAACCACATTTGAAATCTAAACTTCCAAATATTCTGCCATTTTGAATAGGGTTGCAGGTTAATTCTTGAAAATATATTATATTTGTCGTTTTCGTTGTGTGTATTGATTTTTTTTCTTATTATTGTGTGTCGAAGCTTTCAAATTTTTATTTCGTATTGATTTTTATGACCATTTTACCTTTACTTTTCAAATTTTGAATGGTTAAATGGTCATTTTACATGGCTAAATACTAGGGGTGGCAATTTTCGACACGACACGATAAGCGACACGAACCCGACATGAAGTTAAACAGGTTTGGGTTGAGGATAAATAGATTTGGGTAAAAACGGGTCAACCCGTCTAACCCGTTTAATAAACGGGACGTGTTTGGGTTGAGTAAGTATTAAACAGGTCAACCCGTGAACCCGTTTAAGTATATAAGATCTTAAAAATAAATTATATAACCTGGTTTTATGTTGGATGTTGATTAAATGTCAATGTTGCAAAAATCGGTCAACTCGGCCGATTAATCGGCCGAGTACCTTGTCGATTTTTGAAAATCGGTCGAAAAATCGGCCTAGGATAAAAATCGACACTAAGCAGTCAAAAAATCGGCCGAATCGGTCAAAATCGGCCGAATCGGTAAAAAATCGGCCGAATCGGGCAAATCGGTCATTTTAAAAATAATAATAATTTAGGCATTATACTTAATTTGGGGATCGTATATTTCACTTATAACGCACAATGGGCATCATAATCAGAATTGGAGCCTTTTATTGAGGTTTGGAAACATAGCAGGCTTGAAATCGGTTAAGATTTTTAGTTTGGTCTCAAGAAATACCAAAAAACTGCAGGAAATGCCAATCCGATTAATCACCGATTAATCCTGACTTGACCGATTACTCGCTGCAGGGTGGTCGACCGCCAGACTACCGATTCACGATTTTCGCAACATATAAATGTATTTTGTTATTTACTTAGTATGAGTGAATTTTAATTTTATACCTTAGATATCATGAAAATTGACGCTTGTAATTCAAAAATTGTCGATAGTTATTTGTATGTTATTCTATCATATTTAGATCCTTATATCATTTTTGCGTTTAAACTAGTTAAATCGACAAACCACCAACTTTATTCATTTCTTGACCTATTTACTTAAATGGGTTAAGCGGGTCACAAATGGGTTACACGTGTTATGCAGTGCGAGTTAGGGTTGAGTTTCTTACGATTAATAAATGGGTCGTGTTTGGGTAAAGGCTATACTAACCCGCCAACACGCGAACCCGAATAGGTTAACACGAACACGACTCGATTGCCACCCTTACTAAATAGTCACAAAATACACACAATAATCGAAATTTGAGAGTTCATTGCACACAATAAAAAAATATAGTATATACAATAATAAAAAGTGACAAGTATGATACATTTTTAAATAATTAACCCTTTTGAATATACTTTGAAGATTTTCAAGTCCAAAAAATATTTCCTCGTTAGCCATCTTTTATGGTATAGTAGTACATGTTTTTGATAGCCATCTTTTATGGTATAGTAGTAGATGTTTTTAGGAAGAAGATTGTCTTAAGTTGTTAAAATAACTTGAGTCAAATTGGGGAATCAAAAAAACTTCTTTTGATTTGAGTCATTGAATCAAATTCAATGACTCACAAACACCCAACTTGACTTAAGTTGTTTTTACAACTTGAGATAATCTCTCTCCATGTTTTTAACAAACATAATACATCTGCTGTTTCTATACATGTGACCCAAGTAATTATACATTCGTTAATCCAACAATACCTTGTAAGCTAGAGCGAAATATTGACTCAAAGTAATTATACATGTGACCTCAAATGTTACATTGTATTAATTAACGAATGAGCAAAGAAGAATATAATGTTTGGGGTCACATGTGTGGTTACTTTGAATATTCCACACTAGCTTACAAGGTTTGTTGGTTTTTTATCCCACAATTGGTATCACATCCTTGTCCAAGAAGAACGAACCACGTATCGTGGAGACAGCTGAAACAAGAAAAATGATTGAAACGGATTTTGTTTGTCTGTCGTGGGAGAATTGACGTTCCAGGTTCGTTAACCATTGGATTTCTAAGAAATTCGAATCTTAAGTTTAAGGGTATCACTGAAGGGATATTGCATTTGAGGTTTCACGAAGGAGATAATGCTCGTCAAAGTTTCTGATCTGGCTGTTGTGTTCTTTGTCGTTTTTGGTTTTTGTTTGGCTATCATTGTGTAGATTACAAGGTTCAAGATTTCTATTACGAGTCAAGATTACTTAGGCAACAAGGTTATTGAAGTTTTCTTGCAAGGAGGTGGATCAATGCTCTTACGGTTATTGATTCTCGTTTTCTTTTGTCACAAGATTCTTACAGTTTTGGTTTTGAGCTTCAAAGGTGACAAGGTTTGACAAGAGTTTCGACTTCAAGGTTTCGGCTTAAAAGAATGTTACTTGGTGGTGAAGTTTGATTGATTCGAGCAAGGGTGTAAAAAGGGTTTTCTTTGATCGATAATTTGTTCAAGGTTTTTCGATTAGGTTCTTCCTGTAGAGTATTGGTGGTCACTCGCATGGTCTATAAAACATGCATAGTGAAAATAAACACATAAAGGCCATGCAGCCTCTAATAACAGATCTCTTAATCAGTGATATAACTACTAATAAGTATAAAGGGTGTTTAGGATTACTTACTTGTGTTCCTGTAATTGCGTAAGCTCCACAACTTTCTTGATCAGCAGGAAATTACCTTCTTGATCTTTTTGATGATTTAGTCGAACAGTTAGAGTTTCTTGGGGAATCACCCCTTGGATTGCGTTAGGTATCTATCGGTACTGCACAGGTAGAACTAGGGCTACGAATCTATGCAAGTTAGGATAGTATGAAACACGGGTAACTAGTCGACTAGTAACCGACTTGTGGAGTTTTTATTATCGGCTAAGGGTTTGTAAACCCTTGGTTGACCGATCAAATGAAAAGGAAATAAGGGAAGGATTTTAGGGTTAGAGGATTAAAGTGATTTTTAGTTTAGGTTACCTTTGTATTTCTATGAATATAAAGGTTTTGTAATAAGCACTAAAAGTACCTAATAATTATCCGATAAATATACAAGTTTGATAAAGAGTCAAACACCCCTTATGAGGTTCGGAAACTTTAAAATTTTAGTTGTAGTAAATAAAAAATTATTTTATTGTAAGGAGAGTATCTCTTGATTACACAAACCCCAAAGGTTTGTGGTTTTGTTATAATATAAATATATATATATATATATATATATATATATATATATATATATATATATATATATATATATATATATATATATATATATATATATATATATATATATATTTATCATAAATACATATACCTTGGATAATTACCATTTTACCCTCTATTAGAATATTATCGTATTTTCATTTCATTTTTTACTTCCATTTATTTAAATCACTCTTTTCTCATTTTAAACTTGCATGTTCCTTTAGTATGCAGGTGTGACCATTCGACATTTCTATGAAGGCGAGTTGTGAGAGAATTTTCTTTTCACACTAATCTTTTCACTTCTACCATCGAGGGTTTTGTCGAATAATTTGTTACTTGGGTTTCAAGTTTCAGGTTTGCTAGGGTTTAGTGTACAAAAGATTACTTCAAAGGGTTTATCGGGGTAGCTCTCGGGTTAGTAGATTTCTTGTTAGAGTTATCTACAAGGGTTGAGTCAATTAAAGAGTGAAGAAACCAATACTTAAAGGGTTGAACACACAGAACCTGTTAGTCGATTTTGAGTGTCGTTTTTCACTAGGTTTAATCAACTTTACAAGGTCTTATAGGATTTCAGCGGTTAGTTTGGCATTTTCATGTTTGGGGACATAGTTTACTTTGAGAATGGATGACATACGCATACTCTCAAAGGGTCTAGTGTAGGTATGAGTTCAACGCAGACGTTGTAAGGAGTTGAGTTTGAGGTAGAACCACATGAGGATTGTGGATTTGAGGTGGAACCCTAGGGAGTTGCAATATGGGTGATGGTTCACAGGTTCTTCTGACTCAAGATTTAATCTTCTATCAATTTTTACACGATACAGAGCAATGGTTAGTACGGGAACCACTCAGGTATTGAGGTGACAGTAATATGGTTGCTTTGGGAGTTGCTAGAGTCATAGAAGAATATGCACATAATTCATTGCCTTTCAAGGATGTAATTGCTTGTGACGAATTTTCAACTGGATGGTTGTAAAGAAAAAAGATATGGATACTCGGTCTGGTATGTGTATGCTCATCAACAATTTTAGGTGAAGCAGTGACGACAAGAAGAGTAAGGGGTCATGTATATATGCCGTTGGAAGTCATGAGTATCAAGTGTTTTGCACGAGATGTGACATAGCATCTGCGGATGTGGGCGTATTGGATGGGTATGATCGTGGATTACATACGGACATACATGTTTTTGTAGATTCGACTACGCCATAAGCAGTCCATCATTGTCATCGTAGATCAATAACAAGGTATGAGTTTATGTAAACGTGCGGTGAGCTAGGATGCTATATTGCAGCACATGATGGTTTTGTTAACAACTAAAGCGGAGTATATGACACTAACGAGAGAATTAAAGGAGGATACATGGCTAAAGGGACTATCTACAGAGTCAAGATTTGAGCTTAGGTTAGTAGTTAGTATTGTTACTGGTGCCTTGACGAAGGCAGACCCTGGTCCGAGGTTCCAACATTGCTTAAAGCTAATGCGTATCGGAGAAGGCTAACTATCACAGCTAATGTGGAAATTTTTATAATATTAGTGTGTAATAGTTGGGATATAACTCAAGGGAGCTAGTGTAGTTCAGTTCAAACTTAAAGAGGTTATTCATGTATTAGAAAATTTCATAACCTACTCATGAGTAGATCAACCGAATCTTTGGCTTGCAAGCCAAGCAACAAGTTGATCGTAGTCCTATGATGACTAACATTTCGACGTATTGGGACTCTCCTAAATACTCGGCTGGAACTTCCGAACCGACCTAGACAATGCCTAAACTCAAAGCTATGACTTACTTGCCTTGCAAGGCGAGTAAGACTACATAAGGAAACCTACACATACATGGCTGACATCTAATCAACTATCATATTAACCTAACTAACATCATCACTAATCTTTGAAAGAAATCCAACAAATCGGTTTCTAGAGCGGAACCATGAATCAAAAACAACTCCAACTAAAGCTCGACAAAGGGTTATGATCCCTTAATTTCGAGTGGCACCAACACACACGAGATATTTACACTCAAAAACTTATTAAACGTGACCAAGAAAAGAAGTTACAAATAAACCTCACCTCCCATCTCTATTTATAGACAATGAGGGAGGGAGAAATCAATTCCTTCTTCACCAAGGATTAAGTTTTTCCCCCTCATTGTCTATAAATAGAGATGAGGAGGTGAGGTTTATTTGTAACTTCTTTTCTTGCTCACGTTTAATAAATGTTTGAGTGTAAACATGTCTCATGTGTGTTGGTGCCACTTGACATTAAGGGGTCATAACCCTTTTCGAGTTCTTGTTGGAGTTGTTCTTGATTCATGGTTCCGCTCAAGAAACCAATTTGTTGGATTTCTTCCAAATATTAGTGATGATATTAGTTAGTTATTATGATAGTCGATTAGATGCCGACCAGGATGTGTAGGTTTCCTATGTAGTCTTACTTGCCTTACAAGGAAAGTAGTTATAGCTTTGAGTTTAAGCATTGTCTAGATCGATTCAAGTTCAATCGAGTATCTAGGAGAGTCCCAGTGTCGAGACTTGGATATTCATTGTCGATTGGTCACGACCAACTTGGATATTCATTGTCGATTAGTCAATTGCATCAAAATGATAAAATATCACAAATCGGTGTTTATGTGTTTCAAATGCAAAATATCAAAATCGGATGAAAAAGCGTATCAAGTTTGCAAAATTGGCGGGTTTTAGTGCAGATGTGTAAATACTCATCATTTTAGTCAATCGAGCGCAAAAGCGTCTAAAATGCTCGAAATGCATCAAAACAACGAAAATATTCCAAAATTGCATTTTATATGTTTCGGATGCAAAATGTTTAAAATCAAATGAAAAATGAGCAAAGTTTGCATAATTGGCGACTTGATCCCCAAGTTTCTAAAATTATCAAAAATAGTCCACGAGTCAAAATTTCAAAAGAAAAATCACCAAAGGTCCTTTTAAAATCAAAAGTTGTCAAATTTAGTCCTTTGGTGAAAAATATCAAAAGTTTGAGAAAATTACAAGTTTGGTCCTCGACTTTGAAATTTGGCAAAAATGGCCCTGGAAAATTTCAAAATGGCAAGTTTGGCCCTTATACTTTTGAGATTGTCACTTTCAACCCTTGGATCAACTTTTACGAATTGGCGCAATGGTCCCTTGATTTTCGATTTTACACCTAAGGTCCTCAATATTAAACCCTTAAACCCATTTGGACCGCACTGACCCTTGACCCCTGTCATAATGACTTGTGAACCCCCCTTTTATTACTAATAACCGGTCAAACCAATGGTCAAACTCAACCCCTTGGCGCCTTTTCTTCACCTTCCCACTGCTTTCTGCTCCCAAAACCCCACACTCCACCCCTCCTCACCTTATCCCTTCACATGTTCCCCCTCCAAACACTACATCCAAGAGATCATTAATACTTCCCTCCTAACACTCTATCTCAATCTAAGCGCCAAATAAGCATTTCCCAAAAAAACCGATCAAGGGCCAAAATTAGCTATGCTCGTCCAATGGTCAAAAATACAAATGGGATATGTTCGAAGAGAGAGAAAGAAGTTTGGAGTATAAAGAAAGGAGAAAAAGCAAAGCCAAGTAGTTTTAGTTTTAAATTTTCCTTTAATGTCGTTTTTTTAATAAAAGTAGTAGTTTAAGTCTAAATGTTGTAACTCAACTTTCTTTATATCACATTTAAGTTAACTTATCATTGTAATGTGTTGTTGAGTTCTCAATTCAAGTTTTTAGATAAATTCCATATTTCAAGTTCTTGTTGAAATTTTCAATCTTAAAATCTTATGTTTAATCTTTCGAGCTTATATTTAATCTCAAACAAGCTTGTATAAGCTCATGATTAGCTTTGTATCATTTCGCATTCAAAGTTTAAGTAATTTAGGTTCATGGTCAACACAAGTCAACTGTGGGCTCAAATTGAAAAAGGAAATGGGTATTGGGTTGATGCAATTGGATTTTGGGTTGGTTTAGAATAGTTTAGCATAGTGGGATTACGGTTTTGCTTGCAATCAATTTGGACCAATGTGAGTTTGAATGTCACTTGTCATTTTCAATCTATTTTGCATAATTGGTTTTGTACATGTATCGTGCTTACATCGGTTTAGTCTTGTTTATTTAATGGTACTTAGAGTAGTTAAACTCCATTTGATCTATTTCACTAGCTTGTTCATCAGTTGGCTTCATTTTCATTGCAAATTTGTTTCTAAAGGGTGTTTGGATTAGAACTCACAGCGTGCTCAAGGGTAGAATATTGTGTTAGATCGATTGCATTATTCTTGTTATAGCCTATTATTATCATATCTGTCATTTCTTCTTGTCATTTGAGTTCAAAGTCAAATTCATAAGCCCATTGTTCTTGTTGCATTTATTTGGAATCTAGAGTACGATAATCATATCACATAGGTTTAGAAGTTGATCATCCACTTGCATTGCTTTCACTACATCATATTTCATCCATTCCGATCAATCATTTGCATTCTAATCTCAAGAAAGTCAAAATGCTAATTTGTTCTTAAAAGTCAAGTGAGCGATAAACCGGTTTTTGCAAAGTTGCGATCATTGCACGATCTTCATTTCATCTAGTTAGGGTCTTATCTTTGGTCTTTAAGCGATCGCTAGGTGGTCTTCAAGACCACATTCATGGTTTTGTTTTAGCTTCTTGAATTAGCCGTTACATTAGCTTATAGTAGGTACTGTTTCACTTTGTTTCTTTGCGTTCATTCAATGACTTTGTCCATTATGCCATTTTAACTTGCTCAATATCTTCTTCATTACTAGTCCTAATTATCTATAAATCTGGATATGTGATCTCGGTAGGTGGTCTTGAGAGCCATGCTTTTAGTTTTCACCTTAGCTTATTGGTTAAGCTTATAGAGCGGCTTAAGCGATTGGGTTGACCATTTGTTTTGTTGAAATTCGATTGGCTTAATCCTAGGTAAAATGCTCATTAGTGGTTAGGAGTAGATGTAATTGGTTTTCTTAGAGTGGTTTTAGCATACATTAGCTTATATAATCGGTTGGTTCACTTTGGTGCTCATTAGCTTATTCCAAGAGCTTATTGATAAGCCATTTGCACCCATTTCTAATTCCTCCTAACAACCCCATGTTTTCCATTTTTCTTAGCTTCCTTATATTATTTTAGAGTTTTCCTGAAACTTTCAGATTTTTCTAAGTTGATTTGCTATTTTTCTTAATTTAAATTAGTTTTAAGCATTTTTAATTAGCTTTAAATACAAATAATTAAGAAAGGTTCAAAAAATAATTTTCATTTTTCTTAAGTTTAGATAAATATAAAAAGCCAAAAAGTATTTTTCTAGATTTTTCTTAGTTACATTTGTATTTTTAAGTAATTTAATTAGTTTTTAATAGTTTTTAATTCCTAGAAAATACAAAAATAATCAGAAAATTACAAAAATAGTTTTGAAAATTATATTTTGATATTTTAGATTTTTCTAAGTCTTAATTTTATTTTTCTAGCTTTATTTCCTAATTTCTTGTATTTCAGGTAATTATTAAATAGTTAAAAATAGTTTTTAATTAATAATAATTAGATAAATAGTTATAAAAATAATTTTCTTTTTCTAAATATTTTATTTTATCATTAGGTTTGTAAAATATCATTTTCATATTTTTAGGGTTAATATTGTGTAAGTTTTACTTTTTATTTTGTACGTCACGTAGATTTTAATTTCAGTTTTCTAAAAACATAAAAACAAAAACATCATTTTAAATATAGTGATAGCGTTTATTTAATATTTTTAATCTTTTTAATTTCCTTCAATTTACATTTAAGCCCTTGTAGTTTATGTACTTTTTCCGTAGTTATAATAATCTCAAAATCCTTTTCCCGTTCAAATCTCGCGATCACTATACGTTTGATAATCCATTGCATAGCTCATTTGGGACATAACGACCGGGAAACACTATACTCCCGGATCTTCATTGAGTTCGTTCTGAGCCGTTTTAAGCTTGTTACGGTCCGCCATTCACAAGTGGCGGGCTTGAGTGATAAAGCTTGACTGCTACAGGCGCATCAAAATTTAGGCGCTTGCTTGGGAGTCATCTTGATAATCTTAGGTCTAGCAGTTAGTGATTTGGATATTCACTCTTTGTTCATACCATCCATACATATATGTTTATATTTTCTTATCCAAAAATACAAAATATTCTTCTCATTCCTCTTATTCGTTGATTCTATTTCTCTTTACCCTCTTTTTGGTTTAATTCTATTCTTCGTATCCTCTCAACCATTTGATTCTCTTCTTAATCCTCTATATGTTTAATTCTTATGTCGACAATCGTCAACTTCATCGTCACAAATGTGTGTGAGCGGTGTGGAGGGCCTAGTTCAAGCGAATTTTGCAATTCGTGCGAATTATCCATCAAAATTCTTTTCAAAGTTATTTCGACCACCCGCCACAACTTTGAAATACATTCTAATCTTGACAAACCGGTTCAAGCGTCGGAGCTACCCCAAGCACCCACCGAGGATTACGAGGACACTTTCTTTGAAGATAGAGTCCGTAATCTAATCGAACAAATTCAAGCCGATGAAAAAGGTCGAGAATTAGAATTGATTACGATGAACCGTTCAAACACGGTGACTAGCAAGAATGACTTGCTTAATCTTCACGTTCTCAAGAACCGAAAGGAGACCATAACGGAAGTGGTGGAAATTGCTAGCTCTCGAGCACACCACTTGTCCCACCTCCCGATTTTTCGAATGTTCTTGAGACTTGATAGTCATTCGGATCACCATGTTGGTTTTGTTGATTCTTTGAATAAACCGATTCCTTCTTATAACTATCAAATGCAATCGTTTATTCCTTGTGTCGGTTGTGGTGAGCCTCTCTTTGGTTCACCACATCGTTGGTGTACGTGTGTACAATGTGGTAATGATATTCATAACGGGAGTTGTTTGTTTTGTGGTTCGAGGAATTCATTTGATTATGATCCTAATCGAACTCATTTAACGACCCTCAAACTTTTCAATTACCCACCCCACCGACTTATCTTCATATAATCAACATATCTGCTGTGAGTTTTGTGGAGGCCCTCACCAAGGATTTGAGTGTCAATCCGGAAACGCGTTTGTCTATGAGCAGTTTTCCGTGATGCTCGAACTTTGGTTATGACCAAAATCCATATGATTCACCATTCCGGACTCAGCAGTTTCTTGTTGTGAGTCTGTGGAGGTCCCATTTCAGCTCGATTGTCAAATAGGGAACCCGGTTCCTTGTAACAATCATGACTTTCACATGTTTGACAATTTCCAACCTCCACAAAGACTATACTGGTTCAAACTCCACCGAGCCGTTGTCTCAAGAAATCTCCCAAGATTTTGAAACCACAATGAAAACACTTGATGATATGATTAGTAACTTTAAGAATCAAGTGAGTGGTGAAAAGACCATAGGAGAATTGCTGGCGAAGAACGAGAAGAACGAGAGGCTCGCAAATCTAGGGAAGAATCATTAATCCTAGAGCAAGCGGCTTTAAAGGCGTTCCCAATTTCTCAAGGCGGCACTTTATGGCGATGACGAGGAGAGTTTTATCCTTTTAGAGATAATATTCTCAACTCCCTCGGTCGGTTGATATCCTGCGGTTGAGATTCCATCTCAAACAAGCGCCATCACACCCGAGATTCACACTCACTCTCTTATCATGGGGACGAGCATCTTGACCTTTGTTCACGAAAAGGAATCGGACGAATTCATAAAGTCTAGTGTTGAGGACCTTGTCCCAATCCCAAGAGAGTCACGAAATTCTTGATCATGTGTGTGATATCCCTCCTCCTCTTGTCTTCCAAAATGATCATGTTGAGATGTTCTCGATTCGATGATGATGATTCGTTATCTTGCGGAGACATCATTTATGTGGAAGATTCACCTTCGAGCTTGTTAGCTTAGAAGAAGAGAATGATGAAGTCACGACACTGAAATCAAAGATGAAGCTCTTGAGCAACATTATTGAATGTCGGTCTTCTCATTTCTAAAATCGAGGCTTTCAAAGAGAAACCTATTTCATCTCCTATCCCATTAAGGATAGTGGCATTCTTTCCGATGATTCTATTAGGAAATGAAAGCCTCTGTCTTGATAATATGGGAGAGAAGATTAGTGGCGATACCACTTTTCATTCTCATAATTCTCTCCCGGTTATGAATCATGTACATTGGAGGAGTTCACCGGTGAACCCACTCATATCAATTCGAATATGATTCATTCACCTTCATGGAGTTCTCGGATGAACTCACTCATATCATATCTCCGCGGAGTATGATAAATTCTACTTTGATCTAGACACTCCGAGATTTGTCTTGATCACATAAGCTTAAATGATGAGATTCATAATCACGAAATTATGGATCCTCCGTAGATGAAGATGAGTTAGTCATGATGTTTATCATGATTTTCTATCTCTTCTTCACCTATCCGTGACATCTCCCTTCTTCACTCCTTCGGGAATGAAGACATTATCTTTGATCGGCATTTCCATATATCATTTTTGAGCGGTTCTATGTATATCTCATCGGTGTGGAACTTTCACATACTTCAAATGTTTGTCCAAACATCTTGAATGAAAGTCCGATGGAGATTGTTTCTTCCACTTTGCTTCCCCATGAACAAATGAATTCGGGTCGAGTCAAGCTAGCGACTCGGTAATCAAAACAAGATATTAACATGGGTTTCACCGTGTGTACCACCCTAGTGTGGGGAGTTGCCCCATGTTATATATATCTTAAAAAAAAAAAAAAAAAAAAAAAAAAAAACTTTCTAAATAATGGCCGTAGTATTTCCCTTTACGTTCTTTGTTTCGGCATAACCGCGGTACTTTGAATATTGAGGGCAATATTCATTTCTAAGTGTGGGGGAATTCTCACTAATTTTATCATATAATTATACCAATTCCCGTTTTGGCCAAATTTTTTTGGAGTAAGTGTTTTACACTTACTCATTTGGTTATCGATCCGCCATGTTTGATAAACAAAGGATTGGCTAATCCAGAGCAAACGGCTCTTGGTAAAGATATCTCAAATCCGTTGACGACTTGCAATTTGCCCAAAATTGTATGGTATTCACCACCATATCTTTAAAAAGTGAAGAGTTGGCTAGCCCGAAGTTTATGGCTTGTGGTAAAGGCGTGGAAAAACCATAATTGGTAATCACCACCAAAGATAATATTGATAATTTATCTAAGAGTTGGCTAGTCCGAGCAAACGGCTTCGGTAAAGACAAAATCAAATCTGTTAAAAGGCGGTGGTTTGCTCAAAATCACATGGTTATCGATGTACCATGGTTCTTACTTGAACTGAAACATTTGGCTACTCGAGTAATGGCTTTTGGTAAAGAGATTCAAATCCATTAAGTTTTCTCAAAAGATTGCTAGGGACTAGCAATAGTTTAGTGTGGGGGATTGATGAGTGTGTAAATACTCATCATTTTAATCAATCTGAATCTAAAACGATCCTAAAATGCTCGTAAATGCATCAAAACATTGAAAATATTCCAAAATTGCATTTTATATGTTTGGATGCAAAATGTTTAAAATCGGATGAAAAATGAGCAAAGTTTGCATAATTGGCGCTTTAGGTCCCCAAGTTTCTAAAATTATCAAAAATAGTCCACGAGTCAAAATTTCAAAAGAAAAATCACCAAAGGTCCTTTTAAAATCAAAAGTTGTCAAATTTAGTCCTTTGTTGAAAAATATCAAAAGTTTGAGAAAATTACAAGTTTGGTCCTCGAACTTTGAAATTTGGCAAAAATGGCCCTGGAAAATTGCAAAATGGCAAGTTTGGCCCTTATACTTTTGAGATTGTCACTTTCAACCCTTGGATCAACTTTTACGAATTGGCGACAATGGTCCCTTGATTTTCATTTTACACCTAAGGTCCTACAATATTAAACCACTTAAACCCATTTGGACCGCTTGACCTTGACCCCTGTCATAATGAATTGTGAACCCCGTTTATTACTAATAACGGGTCAAACCAATGGTCAAACCCAACCCTTGGCGCCTTTTCTTCACCTTCCCACTTGATTCTCGCTTTCCGCAAAACCCCTCGCACACTCCACCCCTCCTCACTTATCCTTCACATGTTCCCCTCCAAACACTACATCCAATAGATCATTAATACTTCCTCCTAACACTCTATCTCAATCTAGCGCCAAATAAGCATTTCCGCCAAAAAAACCGATCAAGGGCCAAAATTAGCTATGCTCATCCAATGGTCAAAAATACTGGTGGGATATGTTCGAAAGAGAGAAAGAAGTTTGGAGTATAAAAGAAAGGAGAAAGAAAAGAAGCCAAGTAGTTTTAGTTTTAAATTTTCCTTTAATGTCGCTTTTTTAATAAAAGTAGTAGTTTAAGTCTAAATGTTGTAACTCCACTTTCTTTATATCACATTTAAGTTAACTTATCATTGTAATGTGTTGTTGAGTTCTCAATTCAAGTTTTTAGATAAATTCCATATTTCAAGTTACTGTTGAAATTTTCAATCTTAAAATCTTAAGTTTAAGCTTTCAGAAGCTTATATTTAATCTCAAACAAGCTTGTATAAGCTCATGTTAGCTTTGTATCAGCTCACATTCAAAGTTTAAGTAATTTAGGTTCATGGTCAACACAAGTCAACTGTGGGCTCAAATTGAAAAAGGAAATGGGTATTGGGTTGATGCAGCTGGATTTTGGGTTGGTTTAGAATAGTTTAGCATAGTGGGATTACGGTTTTAGCCCGCAATCCAAGCCGGACCCATGTGAGTTTGAATGTCACTTGTCATTTTCAATCTATTTTGCATAATTGGTTTTGTACATGTATCTGTGCTTACATCTGGTTTAGTCTTGTTTATTTAATGGTACTTAGAGTAGTTAAACTCCATTTGATCTATTTCACTAGCTTGTTCATCAGTTGGCTTCATTTTCATTGCAAATTTGTTTCTAAAGGGGTGTTTGGATTAGAACTCACAACTGTGCTCAAGGGTAGAATATTGTGTTAGATCAGTTGCATTATTCTTGTTATAGCCTATTATTATCATATCTGTCATTGTCTTACTGTCATTTGAGTTCAAATTCAAATTCATAAGCCCACTGTTCTTGTTGCATTTCTGTTGGAATCTAGGTACAGTAATCATATCACATAGGTTTAGAAGTTGATCATCCAGCTTGCATTGCTTTCACTACATCATATTTCATCCATTCCAGTCAATCATTTGCATTCTAATCTCAAGAAAGTCAAAATGCTAATTTGTTCTTAAAAGTCAAAGTGAGCGATAAACCGCTTTTTGCGAAGTTGCGGTCGTTGCACGCCTTCATTTCATCTAGTTAGGGTCTTATCTTTGGTCTTTAAGCGATCTGCTAGGTGGTCTTCAAGACCACATTCATGGTTTTGTTTTAGCTTCTTGAATTAGCCGTTACATTAGCTTATAGTAGGTACTGCTTTCACTTGTTTTGTTTGCATTCAACAAAGAACCATTATGCCATTTTAACTTGCTCAATATCTTCTTCATTACTAGTCCTAATTAGCTATAAATCTGGATATGTGATCTCTGGTAGGTGGTCTTGAGAGCCATGCTTTTAGTTTTCACCTTAGCTTATTGGTTAAGCTTATAGAACTGCTTAAACAGTGGGTCAAGCCACTGTTTTGTTGAAATTTCAGTTGGCTTAATCCTAGGTAAAATGCTCATTAGTGGTTAGGAGTAGATGTAATTGGTTGTCTTAGAGTGGTTTTAGCATACATTAGCTTATATAATCAGTTGGTTCACTTTGGTGCTCATTAGCTTATTCCAAGAGCTTATTGATAAGCCCTTTGCACTTCAGTTTCAAATTCCTCCTAACAACCCCATGTTTTTCCATTTTTCTTAGCTTCCTTATATTATTTTAGAGTTTTCCTGAAATTTTCAGATTTTTCTAAGTTGATTTGCTATTTTTCTTAATTTAAATTAGTTTTTAAGCATTTTTAATTAGCTTTAAATACAAATAATTAAGAAAATGTTCAAAAAATAATTTTCATTTTATTAAGTTTAGATAAATATAAAAAGCCAAAAAGTATTTTTCTAGATTTTCTTAGTTACATTTGTATTTTAAGTAATTTAATTAGTTTTTAATAGTTTTTAATTCCTAGAAAATACAAAATAATCGAAAATTACAAAAATAGTTTTGAAAATTCTATTTTGATATTTTAGATTTTCTAAGTCTTAATTTTATTTTTCTAGCTTTATTTCCTAATTTCTTGTATTTCAGGTAATTATTAAATAGTTAAAAATAGTTTTTAATTAATAATAATTAGATAAATAGTTATAAAAATAATTTTCTTTTTCTAAATATTTTCTTTTATCATTAGGTTTGTAAAAATATCATTTTCATATTTTTAGGGTTAATATTGTGTAAGTTTTACTTTTTATTTTGTACGTCACGTAGATTTTAATTTCAGTTTTCTAAAAACATAAAAACAAAAACATCATTTTAAATATAGTGATAGCGTTTATTTAATATTTTTAATCTTTTTAATTTCCTTCAATTTACATTTAAGCCCTTGTAGTTTATGTACTTTTTCCGTAGTTATAATAATCTCAAAATCCTTTTCCGCTCAAATCTCGCGATCACTATCGTTTGATAATCCATTGCATAGCTCATGGGACATAACGACCGGGAAACACTATACTCCCAGATCTTCATTGAGTTCGTTCCTGAGCCGTTTTAAGCTTGTTACGGTCTGCCATTCACAAGTGGCAAGCTTGAGTGATAAAGCTTGACTGTTCTGGAGCGCATCATAGTCCCCTAAGTTTCAAAAGTTGTCAAAAACAGTCCCTGGTATGTCTAAATAAAGAAAAATATCATTCAAGGTCCCTGAAATATTTTAAATTGTCAAAAATGGTCCTTGAATGAATCTTTGGTCAAATGGCAGAAAAGGTCCTTAAAGTTTGAAATGTCATGTTTAGTCCTTGGAATTTTCAAAGATGGCAAATATGGTCCTTATATTATTTGAGATTGGCAAGACCAAACCTTGGGCTACATTTTCGAAGTTCTGCTTTGGTCCTCGAATTTTGGATTGTACACTTTAGTCCCTAAACTACAACTTGGGTTCATTACTAATCCTAAATCCAAACCGGACCCTTTGTATATTAAGCCCAAGCCCCAAACCCAAACCCTACCCAATCCAACCCGTACCCTAATAATACTACCCGGTCAACCCTACTTGGTCAAACAAACAAGCACCCGCCAAATCCTCTTCTTCCCCACCCACTGTCTGCAAACACTCAACCTCACCACACACACACCTCTCCTCCAGTCAACCTTCACCTCCCCTTGTTTCCTCCACCTCAACAC
Organism: Chrysanthemum lavandulifolium; assembly: GCA_022545495.1. Classification (NCBI taxonomy): domain Eukaryota; kingdom Viridiplantae; phylum Streptophyta; class Magnoliopsida; order Asterales; family Asteraceae; genus Chrysanthemum; species Chrysanthemum lavandulifolium. The sequence goes on from CM040242.1 coordinate 269,500,831, forward strand.
AAAACAAATAACATTAAATGCAACCCTCCCCCATACACTCAATCCCTCCACCTGTCAAAATACCTATTTCCCGCCAAAATGCATCAAACGGCCAAAATGGTCCCAAGACATCCAATGGTCCAGAATATTAGTGGGAAGTGCTCAGAGCAAGTGGGAAAGATGTCTTGATTATAAAAAGAGGAAGAAGAAAGAGAAGCAAGGAGCGAAGTAGTGTAGTTTAGTTTAGTTTATATCGTTTTAATATTTTCAAGTTTTCTAGTGTACTTTTAAGCTTTTAAGTTCTTGTTTAAGCATTTTTGAGTGTAAGTGATCCTTTATCAATAATAAATTTCAAGCTTCCTTTCCATTTGCAGTTTATGTAAAATTTCAATTTCAAAAGAATCTCATGTTAAATTGAATGTTGTTATCAGTTGTTGTTAAGTTCTCATAAGCTCTGATAAGCTCTCCTATAGCTTATTGATTGCTTATATAAACCTCTACTCAGTTTTAAATCTCAAAACAATACCAGTCAACAAAAGTCAACTGTAATCAAGTGAAAGCTGAAATGGTTTGATTTGCTGAGATGGTGATGGATTTGGGTTGATTTAGTTTGATAAGGGCTGAGATCAGTTAGGATAGTGGTACTGTGATCTTAGTGGCAAGCCATTGTGGCTAGGACTTTTGTAAGTGCTAATTTCAATTGCTATTTCACAACTGTTTTACTGAATAATTAGAATAGTATAATATCTGTTAGTATTATTTGATTGTTGTTAGATCATATTCACAAGCTGTCATAGAATAAGTTAGTGTAGATTGCATATTAGACTTATTAACTAGTGTTTGGATCATTGTGTTAATCTGAGCTAGAGATTAGTGTAGTGTTTAAATATAACTGCTATAGGTTAATTTAGGTCTCATATAGTCACTTTAGCTTTGATATTGCATCCACATTCTCTAAAGTCAAAATTGCATGTTGTCGATCATATAATCAAACTGTTTGAATCGGCTGGTGAAAACTTGCATATAGGTGTAGAAATAGATAAGTTAGCTTGCATTGGCTTATTTTCATCATATAATATCATAATCGGTTCACCACTTTGATTCAAATCTCATAAAAGTCAAACGCTTCATTATATAAAAGTCAAATTTTCCAATACCGTTTTGAATAAAACTTAGAATTTTATTGTGTGTTTAATACTAAGTTTTAGCTTAAATCCTTTGGGATAGTAATATTTACCGCTTAATAAAATTAGAAAAATACTAGCTTTTGTCTAGTTAGCTTATTCACTGCTTAATTCATAGCTTCTTTTGAGACCCTTGTTTGAAAACATGCCCTGTGCACAACTTTGGTAGCTCATTTCTCAAGCTCTCATAGAGCTTATTAGATAGCTTCAATTTGTGTATTTTGGTTTTTTGAGAAGCTCACCTAGCTAACGCAAGGTGCCAAGTGCTTATTTTCCATAATTAGCTTATTTAGCTAGCCTCGCTAGTGATTTTAGTTTTGTCCATTTTTGATTAAGTGTAATAATAAGTCGTTGTTCACCGCTTTTTCAAAAGCTCCTCACAAGCTCATTTGTGAAAGCCAATCTTTGTAATTCACTTTTGGATAGCTTAATTGGTCTACTTGTTAGTTACGTGGTTGTTTTCATTTCGAGCTTAATCAGTGCTTAAAATTTAGCTAGAAGTTGCCTAGATATCTAACGATTGTCTTTGTAAACCATTGTAGCTAGTGCTTATTTGAAGTTTGTTAAGTGCTTATCTCTAGTTATAATTGTTTTTTTTAGTTTACATATTAGATTATTTAAAGTTAATTAGCTTATTCCTAGTTTCCATTTGCTTATTGAGTAGCTTATTAGCTTTTTAGCTTAATTTTATGCTTATTTCCATTCTCTAGTTCACTGTTGGATAAATAAGCTTAAACTCGAGCTTATTAGTACTTTTCATAAAAAGTTGTAGTTGTAAAATATGCTTATCATCATTAGCTTAATAATTACGTAAAAGAAAATTGAAAAAAAATGTTTTGCAAAAGGTGGGAGGAGTGCTCGAACCCGAGACCTCCCACCTTTACGAGAGTGTTAGAGTGTGTACCGGATAGATCATACTTGGGTCTTTCTTGTCATGGTTTGCATAATCTATATACTTAAACCAATTTTGCCTTATTAGCTTATTTAGGTCGTTAGCTTATTACCACTTATCCAATCCAAATTTTTCATCATTTGTATTTTTCTTTAATTTGTATTAGTATTAAGTATTTTATAAAAAAGTTTCAGATTTTTCTCATTAGTTTTAGTATTTTTAAACATTTAATTAGTGTTATTTGGTTTTTAATTCGTAATAAAAAATATAAAAGTCAAAAAAATATAAATCTTTTTCTAAAATTTTCTTTTGTCATATATTAAGTAAAAATTGTTTTACACTTGTAGGTCTTTTATTTCACAAATTTTACGTTTTTGCTTATGCACTGCGTAATTTTTATAAATAACGCTGCTTTCATTTTAAATCACGTTTTAGGTAATTTAAGTTTACGTTTCAATTAAAATAGTTTATTTAAGATATTTTGTTTTATAAAATCACAAAACATCATTTTGCAATTAGTGATAGCGTTTATTTAATATATTTTATCTTTTAATTAAGTCATTGTAATTTATAAACTTTTTCTTTAAGGTATAATTATCAATCCAAATCTTTATCGATCACTATCCTTAGTGATCATTCTATCGTCTGAAAGTGTTTACACACCATTGAGTCTCCGTGGGACTTAACGACCCAGAATTCATTATATTCTCACGATCTTCATTGCATTTGTGCTTAAGTCGTCTTAAGTTTCTTCTGATTGGCCATTCACAAGTGGTCGACTTGCAGTGAGAAAACTTGACGGTTTTGCATGGATCAAAATTTTACGCCGCTTGCTTGGGAGGCTTTAGCGTGTGTTTAGCCTTTTCGCATCCATTCTTGCACATATACCACCTTTTGTAAATGCTTTCTTTTGTAAAGTTATCAATAATCCAAAAGTTCATTAGCACTTTTCCTAAAGTGTTAACAACACCAAAATATTTTCATTCTTTGTTTTATAGCATGTTTTCAAAAATCCAAAAATATCCATCCTTTATCCTCCAACTGCTTAATTCTACATTTCTTTATCCTCAAACTGTTTAATTCTCCATTCCTTATCCTCTATAACCGTTTAATTCTTCATCTCTTATCCTCTTATCCGTTTAATTCTTCATGTCATGGTTTTCGACATGTTCTGGTGTGGAGGTCCATTTAACGGTGGAAATTGTCGGCGATGTACCAATGTGAGTTTCGAGACAAGTTTGTCGGTAATCCCGATCCCATTTCAAATAATGAAACACCGATTTTTCCTACCTACCTCCACAACCCCAATACGAATCCTACTCATGCGAGTTTTGTGGGAATGATTCTCATTACGGTTTTGATTGTCCACCACGGGTCCCGCTTGTCTATGAGCCGAACCATGTTACAATCGAACTTTGGTGAAAGTTATTTTCCCAATTATCTCTGTTGTGAGAATTGTGGGGTCCTCATGCGACTTTTGAATGTCAACCGATGAATCAAAATTTTCACAATTCCAATTCTCCTTTTGACAATTTCCAACCCCACAAGATTCCATCACCATCGGACTTTCGAGCCTTCACAAGATTTCAATGATTACGAGGAGTGTAATCTTCCACAAAGTTCTCAAGAAATACGCATTCGAAAGAAACTACAAATGAAAAGAATGGTATGTAAGCTTCAAACAGATGAATATAAGAATCTGATATGATGACGATGATGATGAGGATACTATTCAAATGAGGGAATATTATGAGGACGACGAGGAGAGTGTTATTCTTTGAAAGATATCATTTCTCAACTCCTCGGTCTATTGCTATCACACCTATCTTACCTATTATTGCTTCCAAAGACTCTCTCATAATGGAGGATGATCATCTCAAAGACTATTTCTAAACGGAATCATCAAGTGTTGAGGATCTTGTCCCAATCCCAAGTGAGTCTCGAGGATATATCCGATAGTAATTGTGATTTGCCTTTTGTGATTCTCTTGACATTTCGAGGTTACTTCCGGATTTTCTCAAATCCTCTTTTTGAATTTAATAATGACTACACTTTTGGGAAAGTAAATCCTCTTTTCGATGAAATGTCCGAGGCCGATACTGAGACCATCACGGAAGTGGTGGAAATTGCTAGCTCTCGAGCACACCACTTGTCCCACCTCGGTATTCTAACTTATCTCTTCCATCATGTGATGGCGATTCTATCCTCATCGATGAGATTCATGATCCAAAATTCATGAATTTCCTTCCGATAATGAGGAGTTAGTCATGATTTTTATCATGATTTTCTTTCTTTTCTTCACATATGGTGTGACTTCTCATTCCCTTTCTCCTTCTGGAATGAGGACACTATTTTTGATCCCGGCATTTTCATTTATCATTTTTGAGCCGGTTCTATCTATATCTCATCGGAGTGGAACTTTCAACACATTCAATGTTTATACAAACATCTTGAATGAAAGTCCGATGGAGATTGTTTCTTCCACTTTACTTCCCCATGAACAAATGAATTGGGTCGAGTCAAGCTAGCGACTCGGTAATCAAAAACAAGAGCTAAACATGGGTTTTCACCCGTGTGTACCACCACAGTGTGGGGGTTGCCCACATGTTATATATATATATAAGTTTAAAAAAAAAAAAAAAAAATCCTTTCAAATAATGGACGTAGTATTTCCTTTTCGTTCTTTGTTTCGGCATAACCGCCGGTACTTTGAATATTGAGGGCAATATTCATTTCTAAGTGTGGGGAATTTCACCTAATTTTATCATATAATTATACCAATTCCCGTTTTTGGCCAAAGTTTTTTGGAGTAAGTGTTTGCACTTACTCAATTGGTTATCGATCCGCCTTGTCTAATAAACAAAAGGATTGGCTAATCCAGAGCAAACGGCTCTTGGTAAAGATATATCAAACCGTTTATGGCTTGCAATTTGCCCAAAATTGTATGGTATTCAACTCACCATATCCTTAAAAGTGAAGAGTTGGCTAGCCCGCAAGTTTATGGCTTGTGGTAAAGGCAATGGAAAAGCCATAATTGGTAATCACTCACCAAAGATAATATTGATAATTTATCTAAGAGTTGGCTAGTCCGAGCAAACGGCTTCGGTAAAGACAAATCAAAACCGTTGAAAGTCGATGATTTGCTCAAAATCATTTGGTTATCAGTGTACCAAGGTTCTTACTTGAACTGAAATATTTGGCTACTCCAGAAGTGATGGATTTTGGTAAAGATTTTTTTAAAATCCATTAAAGTTTCAAATCATTGCTAGGGACTAGCAATATCTTAGTATGGGGATTGATAAGTGTCTAAATACTCATCATTTTTGTACTATCTAGATCAAAAAACATCCGAAACACTCAAATTGCATCAAAATGATAAAAATATCACAAATCGTTGTTTTATGTGTTTCAAATGCAAAATATCAAAATCGATGAAAACGATCAAGTTTGCAAAATTGGCAGTTTTAGTCCCCTAAGTTTCAAAAGTTGTCAAAAACAGTCCCTGGTATGTCTAAATAAAGAAAAATATCATTCAAGGTCCCTGAAATATTTTAAAATGTCAAAAATGGTTCTTGAATGAATCTTTGGTCAAATGGCAGAAAAGGTCCTTAAAGTTTGAAAAATGTCATGTTTAGTCCTTGGAATTTTCAAAGATGGCAAATATGGTCCTTATATTATTTGAGATTGGCAAGACCAAACCTTGGGCTACATTTTCAGAAGTTACAGTTTTGGTCCTCGAATTTTGGATTGTACACTTTAGTCCCTAAACTACAACTTGGGTTCATTACTAATCCTAAATCCAAACCGGACACTTTATATATTAAGCCCAAGCCCAAAACCCAAACCCTACCCAATCCAACCCGCACTTAATAATACTACCCGGTCAACCCTACTTGGTCAAACAAACAAGCACCCGCAAATCCTTTCTTCCCACCCACTGCTGCAAACACTCAACCTCACCACACACACACCTCCTCTAGTCAACCTTCACCTCCCTTGTTTCTCCACCTCAACACAAAACAAATAACATTAAATGCAACCCTCCCCATACACTCAATCCCTCCACCAGTCAAAATACCTATTTCCCGCCAAAATGCATCAAACGGCCAAAATGGTCCCAAGACATCCAATGGTCCAGAATATTAGTGGGAAGTGCTCAGAGCAAGTGGGAAAGATGTCTTGATTATAAAAAGAGGAAGAAGAAAGAGAAGCAAGGAGCGAAGTAGTGTAGTTTAGTTTAGTTTATATCGTTTTAATATTTTCAAGTTTTCTAGTGTACTTTTAAGCTTTTAAGTTCTTGTTTAAGCATTTTTTGAGTGTAAGTGATCCTTTATCAATAATAAATTTCAAGCTTCCTTTCCATTTGCGCTTATGTAAAATTTCAATTTCAAAAGAATCTCATGTTAAATTGAATGTTGTTATCGATTGTTGTTAAGTTCTCATAAGCTCGATAAGCTCTCCTATAGCTTATTGATTGCTTATATAAACCTCTACTCGCTTTTAAATCTCAAAACAATACCACCAACAAGAGTCAACTGTAATCAAGTGAAAGTGAAATGGTTTGATTTGCTGAGATGGTGATGGATTTGGGTTGATTTAGTTTGATAAGGGCTGAGATCGCTAGGATAGTGGTACCGTGATCTTAGTGGCGCCATTGTGGCTAGGACTTTTGTAAGTGCTAATTTCAATTGCTATTTCACAACTGTTTCTTGAATAATTAGAATAGTATAATATCCGTTAGTATTATTTGATTGTTGTTAGATCATATTCACAAGTTGTCATAGAATAAGTTAGTGTAGATTGCATATTAGACTTATTAACTAGTGTTTGGATCATTGTGTTAATCTGAGCTAGAGATTAGTGTAGTGTTTAAATATAACTGCTATAGGTTAATTTAGGTCTGTTATAGTCACTTTAGCTTTGATATTGCATCCACATTCTCTCTAAGTCAAAATTGCATGTTGTCTGATCATATAATCAAATCTGTTTGAATCGATTGGTGAAAACTTGCATATAGGTGTAGAAATAGATAAGTTAGCTTGCATTGGCTTATTTTCATCATATAATATCATAATCGGCTCACCACTTTGATTCAAATCTCATAAAAGTCAAACCGCTTCATTATATAAAAGTCAAATTTTCCAAATACCCGTTTTTGAATAAAACTTAGAATTTTATTGTGTGTTTAATACTAAGTTTTAGCTTAAATCCTTTTGGGATAGTAATATTTACCTGCTTAATAAAATTAGAAAAATACTAGCTTTTGTCTAGTTAGCTTATTCACTGCCTAATTCATAGCTTCTTTTGAGACCCTTGTTTGAAAACATGCCTTGTGCACAGCTTTGGTAGCTCATTTCTCAAGCTCTCATAGAGCTTATTAGTTAGCTTCAATTTGTGTATTTTGGTTTTGAGAAGCTCACCTAGCTAACTCAAGGTGCCAAGTGCTTATTTTCCATAATTAGCTTATTTAGCTAGGCTGCTAGTGATTTTAGTTTTGTCCATTTTGATTAAGTGTAATAATAAGTCGGTGTTCACCGCTTTTTCAAAAGCTCCTCACAAGTTCATTTGTGAAAGCCAATCTTTGTAATTCAGCTTTTGGATAGCTTAATTGGTCTACTTGTTAGTTCTGATGGTTGTTTTCATTTCGAGCTTAATCAGTGCTTAAAATTTAGCTAGAAGTTGCCTAGATATCTAACAAAGGTAATCGTAAACCATTGTAGCTAGTGCTTATTTGAAGTTTGTTAAGTGCTTATCTCTAGTTATAATTGTTTTTTAGTTTACATATTAGCTTATTTAAAGTTAATTAGCTTATTCCTAGTTTCCATTTGCTTATTGAGTAGCTTATTAGCTTTTTAGCTTAATTTTATGCTTATTTCCATTCTCTAGTTCATCGTTGGATAAATAAGATTAAAATCGAGCTTATTAGTACTTTTCATAAAAAGTTGTAGTTGTAAAATATGCTTATCATCATTAGCTTAATAATTCGTAAAGAAAATTGAAAAAAAATGTTTTGCAAAAGGTGGGAGGCGGCTCGAACCCCGAGACCTCCCACCTTTACGAGAGTGTTAGAGTGTGTACTGGATAGATCGCCTTGGGTCTTTCTTGTCATGGTTTGCATAATCTATATACTTAAACCAATTTTTGCCTTATTAGCTTATTTAGGCAGTTAGCTTATTACCAGCTTATCCAATCCAGCTTTTTCATCATTTGTATTTTTCTTTAATTTGTATTAGTATTAAGTATTTTATAAAAAAGTTTCAGATTTTTCTCATTAGTTTTAGTATTTTTAAACATTTAATTAGTGTTATTTGGTTTTTAATTCGTAATAAAAAATATAAAAGTCAAAAAAATATAAATCTTTTTTCTAAAATTTTCTTTTGTCATATATTAAGTAAAAAATTGTTTTTACACTTGTAGGTCTTTTATTTCACAAATTTTACGCTTTGCTTGCAAGACTCGCTGTAATTTTATAAATAACGCTGTTTTCATTTTAAATCACGCTTTAGGTAATTTAAGTTTACGTTTCAATTAAAATAGTTTATTTAAGATATTTTGTTTTATAAAATCACAAAACATCATTTTGCAATTAGTGATAGCGTTTATTTAATATATTTTATCTTTTAATTAAGTCATTGTAATTTATAAACTTTTCTTTAAGGTATAATTATCAATCCAAATCTTTACCGATCACTATCCTTAGTGATCATTCTATCGTCTCGAAGTGTTTACACACCATTGAGTCTCCGTGGGACTTAACGACCAGAATTCATTATATTCTCTCGATCTTCATTGCATTTGTGCTTAAGCTGTCTTAAGTTTCTTACAGTTGGCCATTCACAAGTGGTCAGCTTGCGTGAGAAAACTTGACGGTTTTGCATGGATCAAAATTTTGGCGCCGCTGCCGGGGAGGCTTTAGCGTAAATTTTACGAGTAAATTGCAGTTCAAAAAAATGTCCCAACCAAAATCTTGAGTGTGCAAATCAATCTCCATTAAATAAACAAACACACTTCAAGTGAAAAGTCAATGCAAATTAAACAATTTTGAACTGACAAGTATGTGGGTTTGTTTGTAACTAATGGGTCAAATAACTAACACATTAATAGTTACAAAGTGTATGTGTATTAGTTGTTTATCTCATTCGATTTCTTTTAAAATAATTAGTACACTCATGACTCATCTTTGTCCTCCCATTTGAATTGTTGACATTACTTTTTTTTTTTTTTTTTTTTTGAACGGCGACATTACTTGTTAATTTTTTTCCTTGAGACTCATGCATTTGATGACTAATAATAGTTTATAAAATAGGCAACACGTTAAAAACATACTTTAAGTGTACCCCAAACAAATCGATAACGATTACAAGAATGTAACTTCTATGCTAGCTCGATCGAACACTCCTTTACTTAAAAGAAAATACCGTAGGTCTTGTTATTTCGCATTTCAAGCTCTATACTAATAGAAGTTGAAAGATGGAAAGTTACAAAGTATAGTTTGTAATAGCCTTCAACATTTAATAGAACAAGCATTGACACTTTTGATGGAACAATCCTGAAAACAAAGATCATGAAGGTAAGAACCAAAACCAAAAACATATAAGAGTAATAAAAGAATAGACATCTTGTTTGGGTGACTGACCTTAGCCTAACCCTCTTAGCTCCAATGTCATGAGTCATGACTCATCAATATGGTTATCTGCAAATTTTATCTCTAAATGTCACATTTTTGTATAGATAACATGCTTGGATTAGTATTAATAATAAAAGATGTCAAACCACTGTGCGAGGATCATACAACTACAAAAAATGAAAAAATTATATAAGAACATAAAAATATGCTATTAATCACAAGTATAATCAGACATCAAATAAAATCACAACTATAATCTTAAGATAACAAATAAACAAAAACCATAATCTGATTTACCTTGTGCAAGAATTGTCAATTGATAATATGCATTACCATTCTACTACCCATCCGAAACCTTATTAATGCGGAATTGTTAGGCATGCTCAAACAGTCTTTTTCAAAGGAATCATTGGAAAATGATTTAATCCGAGTTAACTTTCTGGATGGATTTTTAAACTCTAATCAGAATTTAACATTTACATCCGGTTGAACATCCGATTATATACATTTGAATTAAACATGATGACTACGATACATAATTAACAAAATTAGAGTGATAGAAACACAATGTGAATAAGCAAACAACGTGCAACATATATACACATTAACTTAATAAATACTTAAAGAATAATCTCAATATAAATACCATAAAAATATTGATAACGTCAAGATCACCTAGCTAGTAGAAATTTTCTTCATGCGATGCTTGCATGAATCCAAGTGAAATAATCAAGCTTTCAATAGGAGTGTCTCGTTCGTTTAGTTTAAGTTTATAGAAAATGTTTTGAGATTGCTTATTATATATATAAGGTAAAATAAGTTATGTATAGTTTCGCTCGGTGGAAGTAAATCGGTTTAAGTTTTTATTTTTTGGTTTAGGAAGAAAAAAAAAAGAAAAAAAAAACTTTGAATGGGCCGAATGTGTCTAGTTTTACAAGAATTAGGACTGGTAAGTTATCTTGAATTGATTACAAGTCTAGTTAACCGCCACCAAAATCGGATCTGAAGTTGTATAAATAATAGAAATCATCAAGAAACCTACCTTCTGTGAACCCTAAGTGATAACTATAGCAATCAAACATGGCAAACTACATTCCCTTGAAAATCAAGCTGAAATTATGAAAAGGCTTCCGGTGATATCATTGATTTGATTCAGATCCGTCTCCAAACAATGGAAGTCTCTTATAGATAACCCTAAATATATTGTCGATCACTATGTCATGCAAAGACCACACCGATCGCAACATCTTCTGTTAAGTTGCTTGGAATCAGGGGTGTCGTCTTGCGATGTTGTGGCTAGATATTTTCAATATTAGATGATGATACATTCCCACATCACAAGGTCTTGATGACTACTCCCGTGTCCCTTAATGGACTTGACTATTATCCAAAACAAGTTGTTGCTGTCTCTGGAGGCTTGTTTTTGTTTTTTCGGTTCTGAGAGAGACATAATGAATTCCGTTATTTGGAATCCATCAATTAAAAAAACAGTTATTGTTGTTGTCCCTAATGTGCCAGATGATTTCCCGTACAACACTATTGTTGGCTTTGTGGTTTGTCCTCGAACTAGTGATCCTAAGCTTGTCAAGATCACATATAATTGTTTGGACCGGAAGTAATATGATACTATTCCTAATCAAGTTGAGGTTTTTTCGTTGAGCTCAAGTTTATGGAAACGTCAGTGGCAACCGCCTCGTAAATCAATTGTGTACATCTATCCTC
>CM040242.1:269512334-269963334 GCA_022545495.1 Chrysanthemum lavandulifolium
ATGCACGTGTTCATAGTTGGATGGCATAGACTTAAAATTAACAAATAGGTATGCACTTAAATGTGGTAAAGTCGTGTACAAAGAAGCATGCAAAACAACTTTGTAGCACTAATTTTAAAACTTTGGTAATGACACATGTAGTGATCATCATGGTTCACGGTAGCTCTAATCGAACGCATGGGGAGGGAGAGGACCGGTAAGCACCAAGCAATAACCTAGACATCCTTTCGGTGCGACTATGCGCACCTCTTTAAACCCCCTTTTGAGTTTGTTGTAGTGGGTGAGCCGTACATCCCAAGTGTCCGTAGCGTCTAGTTTTTAAATTCTTGAAAATGTGTTTCATTATATTAGGTCACTTTATTTTACAAAAACGATTTTCCACGAATCAAATAGCAAGTCACAATGAGCATGATATTTAGGCGTGTAAATAAAGACCAATATTAATGTTATGGTTACGATATGTATTATTCCATATTGCATACAATTAGGTGACAAAGCAAGTAACAATAATGCACATAATGGAATCACAAACATATAATCATAAACATCAACATAAATAAACACATATTGTTCCGAGTTCTCTTCCGAGTCTTCCCCAAACAGAGAACCATAAGACCGTCACTAGGTACGAAACCTAGATCGCCCCATACTTCACTTAAAAGCAATTGAGTGGGTCTTGTGGCCGGTAAACACATAAAAAGCATGGAAATCTCAATTAACAAGTAATTACGCAATTTTATGTACTTAATAAACAATATGTAATTCTAATTATCATTATACTTCTAATTAACAATTAATTAATTCTAATTAACTTTTAATTCTAATTAACAAGTAATTCTAATTAACAAATTTAATTCTAATTAACAAATTAATTCTAATTATCAATATAATTTAATTTGTGTGTGACTAATTATTTTTTATTAAAAAATTGACAAGTATTGCATATAGTTATCAAAACAAAATAAAACGAATAACTAAATTAGTTTCATGCAGCCTTTTAAACATGTTTATTAAAAGAAACGTGTAACTCATAATCGCAAAAACGAGTTCGCTCTGATACCACTGTTGGGATTTTAGAACTACGTTAACCAATTAATGCATATGAGTACGCAACGGATATGAATCTAGTAATCACAATTAGGTTAACACGTAATAATAAATAATTAATGAATAAAAGGTAAAATAGAAACCGAACCTCTCGTGGCAATTGAACGCAAGTGTAACGAGCAAGAAAACCAATACGAAACCCAAGTATCTAATTAGACACCTCCACGAGTATCATATACAACACGAAAACCGTATACGTTCGATTAAGAGCTAGTCGAGAACGTATTAAATCCAATCAACCTTTGACCCACTTGAATATAACACGAACAAGAAAACCACCAAGAAATCAAACTTGTTTCCTGCCCGAGATCCTTCTGTCCGAGAACTAGAAAACAAATAAGAAGCTAAAAAACTTCTTTACCCGATATCGAATAAGTGTTATCCGATATCCACCTTGATGTTCTGTTCGAGAAGCGAGCTACGACCAAAAACAGAAAAAACAAACACCACCTTCTGCTGCTATTCAAATGCAAGGAATCAGCAAGGAACTACCAATTAATCAAACACCTAAATGCTTGAACGTTGCAAGTTTAGGAGCTTAGAAAACCAAAAAAACCTAATCGATTGGAGATCAATCGATTGAGTTTAGAAGCTGAGAATAGTTAATTGGTTAGGGATGTTTTAGGATAGATTATGCGTACATGTGATGGGTGAGGGGTTGGTTTATATAAGGTCTTGACGGACCTAAAACCAAGCTTGTAGCTTGGTCGACAAGTCATAAACCCAACACCCCTTTTCTGCCCCTCTTGCCCGATCAGTGAAAACCCAAGGCCCAAGGCTTGTCCACTTCGACCCAAGTCCAAACCAAAGATAGTCCATGGATCGCTTAATGCAATCGGGTCAAGTAGCATGCATAACGGTAATGTGTATTCAAGTATATAACGCTCGACACGTATACTGCTTTTATCGTATGTGCCTCAAAGGCTCACACACTTTTAGTGTTTTGTCGTGTTTACAACTCCCACAAACCAACAAATTCTTCACTTGTGAAATCAAATGACATGATAAAATGATAAGGTCGATCTTTCCAATCCAAGGAACCCATATCAAAAGCAAGCCAAGAATTGAATCATTTATAGGTACCGAGGATAGATGTACACAATTGATTTACGAGGCAGTTGCCACTGACGCTTCCATAAACTGAGCTCAACGAAAAACCTCAACTTGATTAGGAATAGTATCATATTACTTCCGTCCAAACAATTATATGTGATCTTGACAAGCTTAGGATCACTAGTTCGAGGACAAACCACAAAGCCAACAATAGTGTTGTGCGGGAAATCATCCGCACATTAGGGACAACAACAATAACGCTTTTTTAATTGATGGATTCCAAATAACGGCATTCATTATGTCTCTCTCAGAACCGAAAAAACAAAAACAAGCCTCCAGAGATAGCAACAACTTGTTTTGGATAATAGTCAAGTCCATTAAGGGACACGGGAGTAGTCATCAAGACCTTGTGATGTGGGAATGTATCATCATCTAATATTGAAAAATATCTAGCCACAACATCGCAAGACGACACCCCTGATTCCAAGCAACTTAACAGAAGATGTTCCGACTGAGTGTGGTGCTGCATGACACAGTGATCAGCAATATATTTAGGGTTATCGATAAGAGACTTCCATTGTTTGGAGATGGATCTGAATCGAATCAATGATATCACCGGAAGCCTTTTCATAATTTCGGCTTGATTTTCAAGGGAATGTAGTTTGCCATGTTTGATAGCTATAGTTATCACTTAGGGTTCACAGAAGGTAGGTTTCTTGATGATTTCTATTATTTATACAACTTCAGATCCGATTTTGGTGGCGGTTAACTAGACTTGTAATCAATTCAAGATAACTTACCAGTCCTAATTCTTGTAAAACTAGACACATTCGGCCCATTCAAAGTTTTTTTTTTCTTTTTTTTTCTTCCTAAACCAAAAAAATAAAAAACTTAAACTAATTTACTTCCACTAGAACGAAACTATACATAACTTATTTTACCTTATATATATAATAAGCAATCTCAAAAACATTTTCTATAAACTTAAACTAAACGAACGAGACGCTCCTATTGAAAGCTTGATTATTCCACTTGGATTCATGCAAGCATCGCATGAAGAAAATTTCTACTAGCTAGGTGATCTTGACGTTATCAATATTTTTATGGTATTTATATTGAGATTATTCTTTAAGTATTTATTAAGTTAATGTGTATATATGTTGCACGTTGTTTGCTTATTCACATTGTGTTTCTATCACTATAATTTTGTTAATTATGTATCGTAGTCATCATGTTTAATTCAAATGTATATAATAGGATGTTCAACCGATGTAAATGTTAAATTCGATTAGAGTTTAAAATCCATCCGAAAGTTAACTCGGATTAAATCATTTTCCAATGATTCCTTTGAAAAAGACTGTTTGAGCATGCCTAACAATTCCGCATTAATAAGGTTTCGGATGGGTAGTAGAATGGTAATGCATATTATTAATTGACAATTCTTGCACAAGGTAAATCGATTATGGTTTTGTTTATTTGTTATCTTAAGATTATAGTTGTGATTTTATTTGATGTCCGATTATACTTGTGATTAATAGCATATTTTTATGTTCTTATATAATTTTTCATTTTTGTAGTTGTATGATCCTCATGATGGTTTGACATCTTTTATTATTAATACTAATCCAAGCATGTTATCTATACAAAATGTGACATTTAGAGATAAAATTTTCAGATAACCATATTGATGAGTCATGACTCATGACATTGGAGCTAAGAGGGTTAGGCTAAGGTCAGTCACCCAAACAAGGTGTCTATTCTTTTATTACTCTTATATGTTTTTGGTTTTGGTTCTTACCTTCATGATCTTTGTTTTCAGGATTGTTCTATCAAAAGTGTCAATGCTTGTTCTATTAAATGTTGAAGGCTATTACAAACTATACTTTGTAACTTTCCATCTTTCAACTTCTATTAGTATAGAGCTTGAAATGCGCAAATAACAAGACCTACGGTATTTTCTTTTCGTAAAGGAGTGTTCGATCTAAGCTAGCATAGAAGTTACATTGCTGTAATCGTTATCTGATTTGTTTGGGGTACACTTAAAGTATGTTTTTTAACGTGTTGCCTATTTTATAAACTATTATTAGTCATCAAATGCATGAGTCTCAAGGAAAAAAATTTAACAAGTAATGTCGCTGTTCAAAAAAAAAAAAAAAAAAAAAAAAAGTAATGTCAACAATTCAAATAGAGGACAAAGATGAGTCATGAGTGTACTAATTATTTTAAAAGAAATCGAATGAGATAAACAACTAATACACATACACTTTGTAACTATTAATGTGTTAGTTATTTGACCCATTAGTTACAAACAAACCCACATACTTGTCGGTTCAAAATTGTTTAATTTGCATTGACTTTTCACTTGAAGTGTGTTTGTTTATTTAATGGAGATTGATTTGCACACTCAAGATTTTGGTTGGGACATTTTTTTTGAACGGCAATTTACTCGTAAATTTTTTAGCAAGGAGCTAGACGATACAACCCAAACAATAACAAAAGATAGACCTACCAAATTACCTAAAAATGCCCGGTTACAACCATAACTAAACAACCTAACGTACACCATGCCTTCAACAAAACCAAACATTAGTAAACAGACACCGAAAACCGATAACTTCTTGAACAAACAAATTAAGATGCCATTTGACGAAGCAATTTGAGTGCTTTAGAAGATATAAATTATCTTCTTCTTCTTTGTCTTCTTCTTCTTCTTCTTCTTCTTCTTCTTCTTCAAGCAAGTCTTTTTTCTTTCCAATAGATGGATTGAACCTTTTAGAGAAGTTGAGTGAGGTTGTTCAATGCTACTTGTTTGAGGTGGGTTGAAAGCTGCAAATCCGTTACGAATTTCTTTGATAGACATGTTTGATAGACATGATTAGGACACTCTATTTTATGCATAACATAATTATCCAAGTTTTATAGTATGCACTGTATGCTTGTACATTGAGTGTCTCAATCAAAATAAGGAGTGTGCAAATCACCTCCCTTATTTAATGGATAAAGAACAAGTTCATAGACGGAGGCATGGCCTACACCCGATTATAGCTTATAAACTATATAAACTTTTATTAAAAAGTGTTGTTTTCAAGCAAGTCTTTTTTCTTTCCAATAGATGGATTGAACCTTTTAGAGAAGTTGAGTAAGGTTGTTCAATGCTACTTGTTTGAGGTGGGTTGAAAGCTGCAAATCCGTTACGAATTTCTTTGATAGACATGTTTGATAGACATGATTAGGACACTCTATTTTATGCATAACATAATTATCCAAGTTTTACAGTATGCACTATGCTTGTACATTGAGTGTCCTAATCAAAATAAGGAGTGTGCAAATCACCTCCCTTATTTAATGGATAAAGACCAAGTTCATAGACGGAGGCATGGCCTACACCCTATTATAGCTTATAAACTATATAAACTTTTATTAAAAAGTGTTGTTTTGGTTCGTGCAACCCCATATTAGTGTGTTAAACATGAATTCTTTGTGATGATTTTTTTTATTTTTTTATCAACCCCTATCTCTAAAAAAACCCTAGCTATACCCGTGGCCACATCCTTATCATCAGGTCCTAACTATTTTTAGTGTACTTACCATAAGGTCCCAACTATTTAAAAAAACAAACTCTTTTATGTCTTCCACAAGGACATAGGAAGACAATCTCATATACTTTAATGAGAAATTCCTAAAAAAGCAGTACAAAAGTGGGAGGATGGTCCACATTATGGTAAAAGAGATCATCACATTTCAGTTTTGGTCATGTGTGACTACGCGACTGTGCTACTCCATTCAATGTGCGACACGTGTCATTTTTTAATAATTAAAGTAAATTTAACATGTAGCCAAACTGACAGTTTCGCTAAATTGGCCCCTCTGATATGGATGCAGCCTCTATTAACATGTAACTAAGCTGACAGTTTTCCTGAAATTGGCCCCTCTTTGAACAATAATCATGAACGATCAAGATGTCCATAAGTATGTGTGATAACTGGCTGTAATGATCTAAATCTTTATTTTCCAAAGAAAGAATGACATGTCTTGTGGATTGTTCAAATGACAAACTTATTTTTAGCTATGAGTCCTTTTAGTTGTTCATGTGTGTTAAAATAGTTCTTTAATGTTTCCTTTTACTAATTTCAACTCGTTGTCTTCCTTGTTCTTTGCTTTTTTATTCGAAGTGTTAATAATGGATTTTTTCCAGCTCTATATAAAGCTTTCAGATATGTAATAGATAGAAAATTTTATAGTTTGAATAAAGAAATCAGCTTGTAACGCTAATTTGAGTGTTTTATACGAAGACGATTATTGATTGTTCTTAGTGTGGCGCTATTGTTTTATCTTTATAATTAATAACTTTCGCCAATTTGATCCATCTTAGCAGTTTTTACGTACTATCCTTGATCTAATCGGATTATTATTCTTGGTAGTGAAAACTTTATCCAAGTCATATCCATTGTTTTCTATTATTTGTTCGCAATTTTGAGTACCCGAAAAGTGTATCTTCCGTACTTCGGATCCGATGTTTCATAATTATCATCAACGACTGGAAGAAAACCAACAAACAGTTTCATAAGTTGACTAATGAAATCATGGTTACCAAAAAAAAGTCGACTAATAAAAGAAAGAAAAGAGCAAGCACATACAAATATCTCAACGCTTAGGTGGTATTAAATGAAGGAGTAGTGAAAAGATGATCGAACTACAATATAAGCTCCCTCCCCACCTCTATCTATAGAGACAAGGGGGAAGGGTCAATCCTAAAGAGTAGATCGGCCGAATCTTTGGCTTGCAAGCCAAGAAACAAGTTGGTATTAGTCCTATGATGGCTAAACTTTTCGACCCACTAAGTATTGGAAAGATATTGTTGGAATCTCTTCGCAACAAACCCGAAACGTCAAACATGGAATCGGAAAATGCTAGATGTTAATCGCACAAGAACAACAACCCAAGTCAATTGACTTGTAGAAGAACCTTGAACAAACATAAACCACAAAGAACCAAACGATTAACTTTTATATTAACTTTGGGTTACACAAGAAAGAATAAAAGACACGACAATGAATATCCAAGTCCTGACCAACTTGGGACTCTCCTAGATACTCGATTGGAACTTCTGAATCGATCTAGACAATGCTTAAACTCAAAGCTATAACTTACTTTCCTTGTAAGGCAAGTAAGACTACATAAGGAAACCTACACATCCTTGGCTGGCATCTAATCGACTATCATAATAACCTAACTAATATCATCACTAATATTTGGAAGAAATCCAACAAATTGGTTTCTTGAGCGGAACCATGAATCAAGAACAACTCCAACAAGAACTCGAAAAGGGTTATGACCCCTTAATGTCAAGTGGCACCAACACACATGAGACATGTTTACACTCAAACATTTATTAAACGTGAGCAAGAAAAGAAGTTACAAATAAACCTCACTCTCATCTCTATTTATAGACAATGAGGGGGAAAAACTTAATCCTTGGTGAAGAAGGAATTGATTTCTCCCTCCCTCATTGTCTATAAATAGAGATGGGAGGTGAGGTTTATTTGTAACTTCTTTTCTTGGTCACGTTTAATAAGTTTTTGAGTGTAAATATCTCGTGTGTGTTGGTGCCACTCGAAATTAAGGGATCATAACCCTTTGTCGAGCTTTAGTTGGAGTTGTTTTTGATTCATGGTTCCGCTCTAGAAACCGATTTGTTGGATTTCTTTCAAAGATTAGTGATGATGTTAGTTAGGTTAATATGATAGTTGATTAGATGTCAGCCATGTATGTGTAGGTTTCCTTATGTAGTCTTACTCGCTTTGCAAGGCAAGTAAGTCATAGCTTGAGTTTAGGCATTGTCTAGGTCGGTTCGAAGTTCCACCAGTATTTAGGAGAGTCCCAACACGTCGAAATGTTAGTCATCATGGGACTACGATCAACTTGTTGCTTGGCTTGCAAGCCAAAGATTCGTTGATCTACTCATGAGTAGGTTATGAAATTTTCTAATACATGAATAACCTCTTTAAGTTTGAACCGAACTACACTAGCTCCCTTGAGTTATATCCCAACTATTACACACTAATATTATAAAATTTCCACATTAGGCGTGATAGTTAGCCTTCTCCGACACGCATTAGCTTTAAGCAATGTTGGAACCTCTGACTGTGGTCTTCGTCAAGGCACCAGTAACAATACTAACTACTAACCTAAGCTCAAATCTTGACTCTGGAGATAGTCCCTTTAGCCATGTATCCTCCTTTAATTCTCTCGTTAGTGTCATATACTCCGCTTTAGTTGTTAACAAAACCATCATGTGCTGCAATATAGCATCCTAGCTCACCGCACGTTTACATAAACTCATACCTTGTTATTGATCTACGCATGACAATGATGGACCTGTTTATGGCGTAGTCAGAATCTACAAAAACATGTATGTCCGTATGTAATCCACGATCATACCCATCCAATACGCCCACATCCGCAGATGCTATGTCACATCTCGTGCAAAACACTTGATACTCATGACTTCCAACGGCATATATACATGACCCTTACTCTTCTTGTCGCCACCGCTTCACCTAAAATTGTTGATGAGCATACACATACCGCATCGAGTATCCATATCTTTTTCTTTACAACCATCCGCTTGAAAATTCACAAGCAATTACATCCTTGAAAGGCAATGAATTATGTGCATATTCTTCTATGACTCTAGCAACTCCCAAAGCAACCATATCGTCACCTCAATACCGAGTGGTTCCCGCACTAACCATTGCTCTGTATCGTGTAAAAATTGATAGAAGATTAAATCTTGAGTCAGAAGAACCTGTGAACCATCACCCATATTGCAACTCCCTAGGGTTCCACCTCAAATCCACAATCCTCATGTGGTTCTACCTCAAACTCAACTCCTTGCAACGTCTGCGTTGAACTCATACCTACACTAGACCCTTTGAGAGTATGCGTATGTCATCCATTCTCAAAGTAAACTATGTCCCCAAACATGAAAATGCCAAACTAACCGCTGAAATCCTATAAGACCTTGTAAAGTTGATTAAACCTAGTGAAAAACGACACTCAAAATCGACTAACAGGTTCTGTGTGTTCAACCCTTTAAGTATTGGTTTCTTCACTCTTTAATTGACTCAACCCTTGTAGATAACTCTAACAAGAAATCTACTAACCCGAGAGCTACCCCGATAAACCCTTTGAAGTAATCTTTGTACACTAAACCCTAGCAAACCCGAAACTTGAAACCCAAGTAACAAATTATTCGACAAAACCCTTGATGGTAGAAGTGAAAAGATTAGTGTGAAAAGAAAAATTCTCTCACAACTCGTCTTCATAGAAATGTCGAATGGTCACACCGGTGCATACTAAAGGAACATGCAAGCGAAAATGAGAAAAGAGTGACGAAATAAATGGAAGTAAAAAATGAAATGAAAATACGATAATATTCTAATAGAGGGGTAAAATGGTAATTATCCAAGGTATATGTATTTATGATAAATATATATATATATATATATATATATATATATATATATATATATATATATATATATATATATATATATATATATATATATATATATATATATATATATATTTAAGTATATAAGGCAAAACCACAAACCTTTGGGGTTTGTGGTAATCGGCCGAACCTCATAAGGGGGTGTTTGACTCTTTATCAAACTTGTATATTTATCGGATAATTATTAGGTACTTTTAGTGCAATTACAAAAACCTTTATATTCATAGAAATACAAAGGTAACCTAAACTAAAAATCACTTTAATCCTCTAACCCTAAAATCCTTCCCTTATTTCCTTTTCATTTGATCGGTCAACCAAGGGTTTACAAACCCTTAGCCGATAATAAAAACTCCACAAGTCGGTTACTAGTCGACTAGTTACCCGTGTTTCATACTATCCTAACTTGCATAGATTCGTAGCCCTAGTTCTACCTGCGGCACCGATAGATACCTAACGCAATCCAAGGGGTGATTCCCAAGAAACTCTAACTGCTCGACTAAATCATCAAAAAGATCAAGAAGGTAATTTCCTGCTGATCAAGAAAGTTGTGGAGCTTACGCAATTACAGGAACACAAGTAAGTAATCCTAAACACCCTTTATACTTATTAGTAGTTATATCACTGATTAAGAGATCTGTTATTAGAGGCCTGCATGGCCTTTATGTGTTTATTTTTCACTATGCATGTTTTATAGACCATGCGAGTGACCACCAATACTCTACAGGAAGAACCCTAACTGAAAAAACCTTGAACAAATTATCGATCAAAGAAAACCCTTTTACACCCTTGCTCGAATCAATCAAACTTCACCACCAAGTAACATTCTTTAAGCCGAAACCTTGAAGTCGAAACTCTTGTCAAACCTTGTCACCTTTGAAGCTCAAAACCAAAACTGTAAGAATCTTGTGACAAAAGAAAACGAGAATCAATAACCGTAAGAGCATTGATCCACCTCCTTGCAAGAAAACTTCAATAACCTTGTTGCCTAAGTAATCTTGACTCGTAATAGAAATCTTGAACCTTGTAATCTACACAATGATAGCCAAACAAAAACCAAAAACGACAAAGAACACAACAGCCAGATCAGAAACTTTGAAGAGCATTATCTCCTTCGTGAAACCTCAAATGCAATATCCCTTCAATGATACCCTTAAACTTAAGATTCAATTTCTTAGAAATCCAATGGTTAACGAACACGAACGTCAATTCTCCCGACGGACAAACAAAATCCGTTTCAATCATTTTTCTTGTTTCAATTGTCTCCACGATACGTGGTTCGTTCTTCTTGGACAAGGATGTGATACCAATTGTGGGATAAAAACCAACAAACCTTGTAAGCTAGTGTGGAATATTCAAAGTAACCACACATGTGACCCCAAACATTATATTCTTCTTTGCTCATTCGTTAATTAATACAATGTAACATTTGAGGTCACATGTATAATTACTTTGAGTCAATATTTCGCTCTAGCTTACAAGGTATTGTTGGATTAACGAATGTATAATTACTTGGGTCACATGTATAGAAACAGCAGATGTATTATGTTTGTTAAAAACATGGAGAGAGATTATCTCGTTGTAAAACAACTTAAGTCAAGTTAGCCGCCAAAAGAAGGTGTTTGTGAGTCATTGAATTTGATTCAATGACTCAAATCAAAAGAAGTTTTTTGATTCCCCAATTTGACTCAAGTTATTTTAACAACTTAAGACAATCTTCTTCCTAAAAACATCTACTACTATACCATAAAAGATGGCTATCAAAAACATGTACTACTATACCATAAAAGATGGCTAACGAGGAAATATTTTTTGGACTTGAAAATCTTCAAAGTATATTCAAAAGGGTTAATTATTTAAAAATGTATCATACTTGTCACTTTTTATTATTGTATATACTAATTTTTTTTATTGTGTGCAATGAACTCTCAAATTTCGATTATTGTGTGTATTTTGTGACTATTTAGTAAGGGTGACAATCGAGTCGTGTTCGTGTTAACCTATTTGGGTTCGCGTGTTGGCGGGTTAGTATAGCCTTTACCCAAACACGACCCATTTATTAATCGTAAGAAACTCAACCCTAACTCGCACTGCATAACACGTGTAACCCATTTGTGACCCGCTTAACCCATTTAAGTAAATAGGTCAAGCAGTGAATAAAGTTGGTGGTTTGTCGATTTAACTAGTTTAAACGCAAAAAATGATATAAGGATCTAAAATATGATAGGAATAACATACAAATAACTATGCGACAATTTTCTGAATTACAAGCGTCAATTTTCATGATATCTAAGGTATAAAATTAAAATTCACTCATACTAAGTAAATAATAAAATACATTTATATGTTGCGAAAATCGTGAATCGGTAGTCTGGTGGTCGACCACCCTGCAGCGAGTAATCGGTCAAGTCAGGATTAATCGGTGATTAATCGGATTGGCATTTCCCGCAGTTTTTTGGTATTTCTTGAGACCAAACTAAAAATCTTAACCGATTTAAGCCTGCTATGTTTCCAAACCTCAATAAAAGGCTCCAATTCGATTATGATGCCCATTATGCGTTATAAGTGAAATATCGATCCCCAAATTAAGTATAATGCCTAAATTATTATTATTTTTAAAATGACCGATTTGCCTGATTCTACCGATTTTTTACCGATTCGTCCGATTTTGACCGATTCGCCCGATTTTTGACCATGCTAGTGTCGATTTTTATCCTAGGCCGATTTTTCGACCGATTTTCAAAATCGACAAGGTATTTCGGACGATTAATCGCCGAGTTGACCGATTTTGCAACATTGACATTTAATCAACATCCAACATAAAACAAGGTTATATAATTTATTTTTAAGATCTTATATACTTAAACGGGTTCACGGGTTGACCTGTTTAATACTTACTCAACCCAAACACGTCCCGTTTATTAAACGGGTTAGACGGGTTGACCCGTTTTTACCCAAATCTATTTATCCTCAACCCAAACCTGTTTAACTTCATGTCGGGTTCGTGTCGTTTATCGTGTCGTGTCGAAAATTGCCACCCCTAGTATTTAGCCATGTAAAATGACCATTTAACCATTCAAAATTTGAAAAAAGTAAAGGTAAAATGGTCATAAAAATCAATACAGAAATAAAAATTTGAAAGTTCAGGACACACAATAATAAGAAAAAAAATCAATACACACAATAACGAAAAATGACAAATATAATATATTTTCAAGCAATTAACCTGCAACCCTATTCAAAATGGCAGAATATTTGGAAGTTTAGATTTCAAATGTGGTTTCTTATATGAGGATAACTTTTACAATTTTGTAGAAATTAATTACCTGATCCTTCATAAAAATACACTAAGAATGAATCCTTAACATGAAGTTAATCGAACCCACAAAAGAATCGTGAACCCACATTATATAAAGACAAAATTGTAGATAATATATTCTCTTCTTATATATAAACAGAAATCATACTACAAATCACAATTATCATAAAATTTATATTTTGTCTTATTATATAGATTCTTTGTATAAGAATAAAAAGTCTTAGAAAGTCAAAAGGTATATTTCATTGACATAGAAGCATCTTGGCTGTTTTCTTTTTTGAGATGAAGGTAAACATATGTACATGAATTAATGCGAACTTCGTGGTTTTACACCAACTGCTTTATTCTCCTATAAATAAGTTTACTTTGATCAAAACATTATTCATTTCCATCTTCAAACACCGCAAAAAGAAAAAAGAAAAAATAACCAACAACAAAGAGGTACTAAAGTTAAGAAACACTCACTAGTTTAAATATGGGGAAGTCACTTATTTTGGTGGCTTTCCTACTAGTATCCATCTCCATTGGCTCAACCACGGTTCGAGCTTATGACGATGGTAAAAAGACTCCGGCATCAGTGCCAGCAGCTCCTGTGCCCGCCCCTAAGACTCCATCAGCACCGGTTCCAGCTCCTAAGACACCCGAACCCACACCAAAGCCTAAGACACCAGAACCAGAGAAGCCTAAGACCCCAGAACCCGAGCCTAAGCCCAAGACACCAGCACCCGCCCCTAAGCCCAAGGCTCCTGAACCAGCACCCAAGCCAAAGGATCCTGAACCCAAGCCCAAGGCTCCAGAACCCGCGCCAAAGCCTAAACCAGTCGAGGATGATGAAACTAACTATGATGACTTGACACCGGAACCCCAAACAGGATGTGAACGAGCTTTTTGTAAATCTAAAGGGCGTTGCAACTACAAAACACTCACTTGCCCCAAGGAGTGCCCAGAGAGGAAGCCCAAGAAGAACAAGAAAGGCAAAGGATGTCATATCAATTGTGGTAGCAAGTGTGAAGCTACATGCAAATATGAGCATGCTAACTTCTCGATCGAAACATTTCCTTATATGTATACATTTTTTTAACTAATCTCTATTTGAAATTGAATCTTGACAGGGAGGAGGCCACAATGTAACGGCTATGGCTCACTATGTTATGATCCAAGGTTTGTTGGTGGTGATGGAGTTATGTTCTACTTCCATGGTGGTAAAGGACGTGATTTCGCTCTAGTCTCAGACACCAACCTCCAAATCAACGGTCACTTCATTGGAAGCCGGCCCAATGGAAGGAAGCGTGACTACACATGGGTCCAAGCAGTCTCGATCATGTTCGACACCCAAAAACTGGTCATTTCAGCCAAGAAAGTGGCACAATGGGACGACACAGTTGATGTACTCCTTGTAAAATGGAGCGGTGAAGAAATTTCCATCCCATTTGATGGAGACTCTGTATGGAAAACGAACACTGGAGTTAGAGAAGTGGTGATTGAAAGAACCGACGACACTAACACCGTTAGAGTGACTGTTGGTGGATTGGTTGAGATTAACATGAAAGCAGTCCCTGTGACTAAGGCAGATGATAAAGCACACAACTATCAGTTACCATCAGATGACGCTTTTGCTCACTTCGAGTTACAGTTTAGGTTCATGAATCTTTCAGATGAGGTTGAGGGTATTTTGGGGAAAACATATCAGCCTGGATATGTTAGCCCGGCTAAGAGAGGTATAGCTATGCCGATACTGGGTGGTGAAGATAAGTATGAAACTTCATCCATAACTTCAACTGTTTGCAAACAATGCAAATTTCAGACTGCAGTCACAACTACATCTAACGTTGTTGGTTTATCTCAATACTGATAATTAAAGCAATTGCAATTTCATAATTTCATGTTTTGATTCATGTATTAAATAAGGGAGATAAACATTCCCGAAAACATCATTAATGTTTAAATAATACGTTTTTATTCTACGATTAAGAGGCATGTTTTCTTGTTTTAGTTTCTCAAGCACACGATGCTTCTACTGCCAAACTTTTTACTACATTTTTACAAGGATCACCAAATCTGGATGTCGTGACTGCAACACTGCAACTCCTTGACCCGACGCAAGCCTGTAATAATTAGTGTTTAGCATTCATTACCTGGAGCTGTTTAAATGAACATAAATATGCACAAAAAAAGGTTAAAGACAAAAAAAATTACCTTTTGCATGATTGAAAAGGCGTTTGTACTCCGGCATTCACCATGACTATAATTTCCACATTTCCCTTGAGGAGTTCCAAAGCTAGCAAACTTTATTAATGAAATGACTTGATTAGGGTGTGGACACTCGAGCAAAACTCTTGGCTCTGACTCTGACTTTTTATTTTGACTCCAGGCTTCTATTGGGAGTGGGTGATTTTGGGATACATGTGAACACAAACTTTCCAGCTCTTGTGTTGCAAAAGATATTTGTGTAGGATCACCACCTATTTCCTCGAGCAAGACCAGTACATTCCTACTTGGTTTAAACCATGATCGGGGTACATGGTACCTACAAAATTAACCCATTCATAAAATAAAATAAAAAACCTAACTTTGATAAGTATATTCAATAAAGACTTCACTTACAGCTTCTGTGATGGTTTCCCACAATTCTTGAGGCATTTTTTGAAACTAAATGGTCCTTTGTAACTACATTCTGAGCAACCGCTAGTTGGAGCATTATTACCTGGCCAATAACGCCCTATGCTTTGACCATTGAGCCAAGCCTCACCTTTTGTCATCCCGGTGAAGTCTATTGCGAGTGGACCATCACCAGAAGGTGCATCAAAGTTGGTCTGTTTCAACATAATTTCTTGTTTAACTATAGTCTTTGACATTGCTTT
This sequence comes from Chrysanthemum lavandulifolium, assembly GCA_022545495.1. Taxonomy (NCBI): domain Eukaryota; kingdom Viridiplantae; phylum Streptophyta; class Magnoliopsida; order Asterales; family Asteraceae; genus Chrysanthemum; species Chrysanthemum lavandulifolium. The sequence continues at coordinate 269,528,188 of CM040242.1, forward strand.
TGCTATAAGAACTAAAATAAAAATAAAAATCTTTGATATTACCTGGTACCAAGTCAAAGGCTGACCCTTAGGTGAACCAGCAACCCAAAGTGATGAGCCACCTGTGTCCAAGCCTAGTGATTCTCCTTTAAGTCCTATTTGATATGTCCATCGTTTACGTGAAAGGTCAACGATTGTCCCGTTCTTTAACCCCTTAAGTTCCACTGGACCAGTAATACCCGCACCCTTTTTATCAAAAAATGAACCATAGTGCTGTACATAAAGATCAGATTAGTACTTAGGAGTTAGGACAACTTGTTACCCATATGAAAAAATATTGAAATTTATAAAGGACAAACCTGAAGTCCAACGGTCACACTCAAGAGATCTATTTTGTTCGTTCCATGTTTGAGAGTGATGGAGATATCTTTAGAGATATGAGGGTTACCAGAATGGCCAAATGCACTACCTACAAGTTAGAAATTTTGATTTTTATCAAGAAAGATTTACTAGAAAAAGTTCCTATTTTATTCTTAAGAATTTTAGCACCTTCGAGTTGACCATTAACAAACAAATGAAGAACATGACCAAGTGATTTCACATGAATTGTTGTTTGAGATGCATCGTTAAGAAATGGCTCGTCACCTTTAATGTTGGTGCTGTAATAAGCATGAGAAAATCTTTAGAATCGAATAACTCGTCATGTTTGACTCCTTTGCATAAGTCAAAGCAGGAAGTTTTCGTACCTTGTGGAATACCATAAATAATCACTATGATCAGCTGTGGTATTAACCTGCTCCAATAATCCTCTTCTGTTGAATGCATCATTACTTGATATTCCCACGGGTTCACTAACGTAACTCCAATCCGAAAAAATTGCCTTTGAATCACTGAATTCTTCTCCAATACTTGTAGGTATAAACCTTCGGATGGTAGCCACAGAGTTAATCTGTCAACGGTGAAATTATTAGCACGCTCCGACTTCTTAAAACAATTTGACCAACATCAAAATTGATATCTACATCAAAGCTTATAACAAATTGAAACAAATAAGTTTCGCGTTGGTCTAGTACTCATAAAAGAAACCCATATGGCAATGAATATGAAACGAGCTATAGTTGACCATATAGAGTCAGGCAAACCTTTGCAGTGTTGTACACAACATTCTTGCAGTCGGGCAAGATGCTGACAGACCAAGCAGGTAAGTGATAAGATGTCCCATTATAGCTCACAGTTGCATCATTTTCGCATCAATATTCGCCAAAAAGCAGCGCATGTTGATGATGTCTTATACACAACAGCCTAAACCAGCAAACATCTATGTTAACCGAAAAATCTATGTTAGTTCAATGATGGTCAAATGCTTAGGGATTATGCATCACCTCTATATTGTGACCAAGAGATGTAGTTTTGGATCTGTTGCCACCAAAGCCGCTTCACAAAGCTTTATAGCCTTATGTAAATCTCTTAAATGACCCCATTTAGGTTGTCGAGGAGCTCCTGCATTAAAAATACCAATGGACATAATCTGGTTAAAAAATGTTGTGCAATTTCTAAGAAAAACGCCTAATTAATAAGGAAAATCATACCATACTCATCAAGTGGAGCATCATAATCATAACTTGTTGTAACGAATGGTCCACCACTAGTACGGCCAAAGTTAGTCCCACCATGGTACTGCAAATTACAGCTGAATCAACTTAGGGCTTATAAGATGTTCAAAACTTCAAATTTGTATCTTCGATATTCAAATGTGAAACCAAATGTTACATATATACTAACCATATAATAGTTTTGAAAGGTTCCACCTCTCTGGTAAAAACGTGCAACCGCAAATGCAATGTCTTCTACTGGTCTATAAGCAACAGCATCACCATATGTAAGATACCACCCGGTCCAATTTTCAGCCCACATTGAGGGCTTGTTTTTAGAATTTGGAGTAAACCCATCACAGTAGAATCCAATGCAAGTGTTAATCTGCATTCAAAATATGAATAAGCATCGTTTCTTAATTATTTAATAGTCACAAAATTAACTAAAGTTTACTGAGTCTTTGATTAGTGAATTACCATTGAAGCTGGAGCATCTTGTTGTGTACACATCACCCATGGCACCCTGTATTTAAGGATGTCACCATACTCGCTGCCCATTTGATGTAAGTTTGTCCAGCAGGGCCATAATCTTTCTCAACTTGACCATATTCGTTCTCAATCTGCCATCAACGATTCACAGACAGAAAAAGAAATTTTCATATTCGTGTCAAGCTTAAAAGTGGACCAAATGAAGCATAGTGCATTGGTACATAAACTAACCTGAGATAAGATTATTGGTCCACCTTCAGACGCATAAAGATTCTCGGCCTTTAACATGCTAACTATCTTGGCTGTAAATCGCTTCATTTCGGCCTACAGTATATGCATTTGGTTAAGGAGTTGTTGACCAAATAATGAAGTATTTTTATACTAACATAAAGAGAATAATAAGTAAACCTTATAAGGCTCGTTATCTGTCCGAAGCTCGATTCCAGGTATGAAATGTAACCAGAGCGGAAATCCACTGTTCACAAAAACAAACTAATGAGCCCAAACATCCAAACTTGAAGCATTCTGGCTATCAGAGACCGAAAGAAACTGAAAATCAACTAACCCATAATTCCATTCAGCACAAACATAAGGGCCGATTCGAACATGAGCATAAAGACCAGCATCAGCTACCAATTTCACAAATTTAACAAAATCTTTTCTTCCTTCAAAGTCATACTGTTCAAGTCCAAGTATTGTTAGCACATTACATAAATATTGGTCTAATTGGGTACTCAAATCATCCACCAAATAATGTTCATAGAACATGTTTCAATAACAAAAATAAAAATAAGACGATAACCTGTCCTCTAACAGGTTCATGCAAATTCCAGAAAACATAAGTTTCAATCACATCTAATCCTCCATCTTTTGCTTTCTCAATAAGCCCAGGCCACATCTGCAATGTTAATTTAAGTTAAGATACTATACAATCTATATATTCTATTAAATACCCACAAAAAAAAACACCTAAGATTAATAAGACTGCATGCATGAGTGCAGGTTGTGTATATTATGTGTTTTTGCTGCGTGTTGCTGATTCATACTTACATCGGGAGTACTACGAGGATAATGAATAGACCCTGAAACCAACACTCGACGTTTTCCATCAATAACCAATGCCCGGTGATCATACGTCACATTTACACCAACAACCTCCGTAACCGCAGCCATAACGACCACCAAAACCATAACAAACAACATATTTGTCACACTTCTCAACATCATATCTTTCCTTAACTTAATAAAACACTAATGTTTTTTTGGTTTAGTTATGCTAGAATAAATAGTTAGAGCATTAAGTAAAGACTAAAGAATAATTTTATGAAATGTGAAGTGAAAGATGAATTCTAAGATAGTTATGGGAGATATCGCCAGAAATGAATGCCGTAATGTTATATGTTATATAGGTCACGTGTTTTCGTCAATGAAAGATGCAAATTGTGAGTCATTGAGCAAGACAAACATAGTCGTCTATTCTGTTGATCAAATAACAAACACTAAAATTACGGTAACCAACATTTAATTATCTTTTAATAAATATACATTTTAGATACTTTTTCGACAAACTTTTATTATTTTTTTCACGTTTTTGTCGTCTTTTATCTTTTCATTTTAGTTGTTGAAACTTGTATGAGAAATCATATGTCATTTAACGCTAATTTTAATTTTCGAACAATTAAAACATGTAGTAAAATAAACATAACTCTTTCTACAAAATTTTAAAAGTTTCACCATTTTTATATTATAAACTAGACATTCATAGTTTTCCAACCATATATCATACATTATACTTTGACTTATAGATTAAAGCAATTAATTCGCCAAAGTTTGACAAAACAAATAAAATCACATGTGATATATATCATGTGACCTTTATTACATGTGATAATATAAGTTTAATAAAAAACTACTTTAATCTATAAGTTCAAATACAAAGTGTGATATTGGTTGAAAAGCAATGAATGTATGTTTTTCATTGCAAAAAGCGAGAAACTTTTTGATTTATATACAACTAGTTATTCCAATGTTGCTACAGCTGTTTAGTGTTCAAACTTTCATATTGGTGTTAAAGTGTACATCATGCGAATTTCAATACCTGAAAAAAGGGGAGGAAAAAATAATAATGAAAAAGGACTTCGACAAAAGTATTTGCTCATCACGACATATAACTTGTGTTACCTACAGATTAACGATTCATGAGATATTTAAATTATAAAAATAGATGTAATATGATGTATGTTTAAAATACTATAAAGCAATAAAACGTAAAGCAATTTAAACAATAAACAAAACAAAGTTTTCAACGTTTAAAATTTTATTAAAATGAAACAAAGAATTTACTATGATTATTTGCAAAATAACAGTGAAAGTTGAATAGCAAAAAATGGTGATCTCCTCACTTTCTTAAACACAAAGCAAAGTATGTGTTTAAGTAAGAACTATGCTAATTCACTGAAAGGATTCAAGAACTTAGTTCTAGGAGGAGTAAATACTCGTAAATGTTAACACATTAATTGTACGAGGTAACATTTACTCTATTACAATATTCTCTTTGGGAGATGATTTGTACACATTTATATTTGGTACACTCAAATGTACAACTTTATAAAGCGTAATTTATAAACCGCATAACCTGCTCAATGCACAAATGGAGTGTACCAATCAAAAGATGGAGTACAAATCATTTCCTTCTCTTATGCAAACTCAAGGTGGATACTAATGGGGTAATAGTAACGTGTCAAACATCTAACTAGGAAGGTACACTGGTACCTTCTGCATTAAATCTTTTATTCTTTGAACACGTTCAACTCTACTTTAAGTGCAGTGTTGACTTTTGCTTTTGTACCAACTTTTGTACTTTATTAACTTTCTTTTTTAATTTTTTTTTTTTTTTTTTTTTTTTGAAAGTTGACTATTATTCACAAAAGCACACCTCTACCAAAAAGCGGAGAGGCAACAACAAACGAGATTACATCAAGTTAAATGAGTACCAATCTTTCCATCCTATCAAACAATTCCTCGTACGATTCTTATACCATAAAAAACTAAGAGATTTAATATCTTGCAGGATCTTCCGAGCATCAATTCGGACATTTTCAAACCTTTTATCGTTTCGAGCCTTCCAAATGCACCAAAAGGTGAAAATAATACCCTTCAAGATCTTCCTTCTCGACTTACCAGTTGTGACAGTCTTGTGAATGTCAAATAGATCTAAGCACGAGAACAGAAAAATAGGCGAAGTCTTGCACCATTTACCCACCTGAGACCATATAACCAAGGATACCTGACAAGAGCAAAAGAGATGGTCCACGGATTCCTCTTCCTGCTCGTACAAACCACAAACCTGAGATCCAACTGGACAATTCCTCGCACGGAGGGCATCCGTAGTGGGTAAACGATTCAAACCCATTCTCCACATGAAAATATTAATTTTCTTCGGAACCCATTTGGACCATTTGAAAACGTACCTGTTACTAAAGTCCATTCCGCTTCTAAGAAACTCCTTTACAGCCTTAACACTAAACTTATTATGATCCCCGCCAATCCACTTCCATTGATCACTACGGTCGCAAAGATGCAAACCCGCCAACAAGTTGTTTATCCGATTCCATTCCTCAACCTCGTCTTGGATCGCCGCCAAGGAGAACCCATTGAAGCATACAAAGCCATTTATACTCGCGTCAAATTTATCACCAACCAAACATCTTTTATCCTTCTCTTTTTTGAACAAATATGGGCACTCCTCCAACAGAGGTTTATTGGAGACCCACGGATCCAACCGAATCTAATCATTTTCCCATCCCCGACAACCCCTTTGAAAGCTTGATTCAAACTAGTAGGTCCCGCCTCCAAAATTTACTGCACCTAATGTAAATATTGTAGGTTTTAGTAATTTAGTTGAGGTTATAAATAAATCTCCGATTCGCCCCCAAAATTAATTCCGCCCCAAAATAAATGGCCAAGTTCGCCACGCAAACTAGTACCAAGAACCTTGACCTTTGAGACGGTTTTAACAATGTTAGCCCATACCCCGGCGGCTTTACAAATCGGGAGCGAGGACCATTGTCTCGATGAACCATGTAACGCGTCCACCACTTTCTTCCACAAACTACCAGCCAGCATCGTAGCGCCAAATCCATTTCGAGAGGAGGGCTACATTTGCGTCCGATAATCCGACTAAACCAAGGCCTCCAACATTGACAGGAGAGGCGACCTTATCCCAGGCTACCCAATGAATTTTTCTTTGATAAGTAGCTATCCTTTATCTTTTCAATAAAGTTCTCGCCTATTTGTTTTAGAGACTTATATATTTTTCCTAAGTATTTAAGTTCAATATGTCTTTGTTGTTGAGGTGATCAAGGGGAGTCAGTGCGTTACTGTCATCACTCACGGACTCCATCATCTTCTTTCATATTCATACTTCACTTGCCGAGTTCCGTTTCAAGAAGTAGAGTGGCTTTTTTTAGTCTTTGAAGAACTCTTGAAGACGACTCTTTGAATGTTGTATCATTCAAAGTCTTCATTCACACTTAAGTTATTTTATGTTCAAATCTTAATCGAGGATCATTGGGTTCTAAATTAGCTCAACAAACAAGCAATTGTAACTTATCAAATATCTCTTCAAAATGCTACTATGATCATGTTACCTTAGTTTTACAATGGCCATCTTATAAATTTAAAATACTTACAAAGTCATGAAAGGTGTTTTGCTAACAACCTTAATGGCTACTGTGTATTCTGATATATTCACTAAAAAAGTTGAATTCTTCACACTTATTTTTTCACGGTATAGTCAAGTGTGGACTTTTTTTACATGAATCATAATTTTGCTACATTTTTAGGTGTCACAAATTTATTAAAAAATATTCCACGTATATAAGTGTGGACAATTACAATAACGCTACACTTATAATTGAAGTAAAACAAATTCTTATAAGGCCACACTTATAAGTGTAAAAAAACACTTTAAAAATGCTACACTTATAAATGTAATAAAAAATAACTAAAAAAACTACACTTATAAAAAAAGCCACACTTGTTAGAAAAAAAGGCTCATTTATAAAATCAGAAAATATCCCTTTTATCCATAAAATAAAATATCCACCTCTTATCCATCTCTTATCATATCCATCGCCTATTAAATAAAATATCCTTCAATAGCCATTAAAGCTTCAATCGCCATCGATGATTTTCCGTCAATAGTTTCATGTACATCGCCTGTGATAAATCAATCGAGTGTGAAATACACCTTCAATCGCCATTAAAGCTTCATCATTAATAGTATATAAGTCAAGACATCGTTGTGGATAAGTAATCGCAGATGGATAAGTAATCGTTATAATCATTTGTGGATGTAATCATTATCGTGGTTTCGTAAACATCGGGTCAATCGTTGTCGTGGTTTCGTAATCATCGGGTCAATCGTTGCCGTGGTTTTGTCGTCTCCGTGGATCACGTAATTGCCGTTCGATCTTGTTCCGATCATCGGTAAGTGTATGATTATTTATAAAGTTTTGATACTTTGCTTATTTTATATGATTACGTTAAGTGTATGATTATTCTTTGTTTAAAGCTGTGTTTGTTTTAGTTTCTTGGTAAAAATTAGTTTAAGTTGATATAGTTTACATTTTAGATTTAAATCCTTATTTTTTGCAATAGAATTTGATGAATGTATTCTATTTGTTGTGTTGATGATGCTTTGTTTAGCATGTTTATGATAGGTTGCTAATAATGAGTTAGAAGTGCATTCTTAGCTCGACAAGGACTAAAGCGTTTGTTAGATCTTTAAGTTTTGCAAAGAATTTGTATCGTATATTAACTTAATGGTATGCTATAAACATTTATTACTTGTTTAGGTAAATCAATATGATGGACAAAATTTGGATCAACATACGCATAAGCATTACTTATAGAAAAGGTCGAGTCTTTTATTAATTTTGCTCGTGCTAGAGACATAAGAGGATCAATTATATGCCCTTGCCTTAGATGTTGTAATGATGAATTATTGGAAGTAGGCGAGGTTCATGAACACTTATTGCGTTATGGTTTTCTTTGGGGTACACAATATGGACTATTCATGGGAGCTTGCTACTCCCCAACATCTCCGTCTACTAGCGTTCATGAAACTTCGTTTGTTGAAGGCGACATGATAGGGTTGGTCGGGATGCCTTTGGTTTAAGTTCTTTTCCTTGAATCATGAAAACACGGAGGAAGGGGCTTGATGGCGAAGTAGATGAATCGCGAAACAAGTGATCACAATGTGAGGATATTCCTTATAAAAATTGCTAGACGATTGTGACAAAAGAATTGTATCCGGTACGCAAGTTTTCTAGTTTGTCTTTTACTTTACGCGTATATCACATTAAATGTATCGGTGGCATATCCAACAAGACTTTTGGTATGTTGCTAGAGCTTTTTACGAGATGCCTTCTCTCATCACATCAATACCAACATCATTAACCAAACCAAAAATTAACTAATGATTTGTGTTAGGAATTAGAAAAATCCATAGTGAAGAGTCGGTCACCCCAAATATTATATAGCATAATTTAGCTCGTAGACATGTCGTTTGTTACGGTATTTAGTATTTTATTAGTTAGTCAGTAGCGTAGAATAGTTTAGTGTAACACCGTGGAGGAAGGGCGGGTCTTTACCTTTGTATGCACGATCCAGATCGATAAGAGGGCGTTGTATTTGTTACTATAATACCCGCTTCCATCCTTGGAAGGGTGGTGCTTCTAATCTAACCTTTCACATTTTGTTCATCAAGTCTCTACCAGAAAACACAAACTCTCTTTCTCTCTCTAATGGCTAACATGTATTTCCATCATCAAGACCACCAGATCATCAAACACAATAAATATTACGATCCTACAATTGGTACGAGAGATAGGTTTATTGTGTTGTGTTGATTATGGTGATTTCATACCATGGTTTTTGTGTTGTGTTGAGTTTGTGTGATTTTAAATCTTGTTAAAATTGTTTACGAATCCTTTGTTTTGGTCGTTTTCTATTATGGTGGTTGTCGACTTTTAACAGTTTTATGTGTGTCAAACCAGTTTTATGACTTTTCAATTTGCAATATCGGTTTGTTTGGTACAAATTCTCACATCTCTCACATATCAAGTTTTTTGATATGATTCTATCAACATGGTCATTTTCATGTGGTAAATTAGTTTGACTTGTGGTCATTCTGAGGTCTAAATGGGTCAAAATGAAGCATCTCTTATGATGTTTACGGGTTTCTTTGAATATGGTCGGAAAATGCTCGGAAAACTCATGGAATATCATGTTAGCAACTTGTCCTCAAAGCATCCGGATGAAATGAATCTTGGTAGCGACTTGTTCTTGACAAGTAGCAACTTGTATACTGCTACATCAGCGGCGTGTTTATAAGGTAGCGACTTGCCATGAGTCTTTACTCATGGTAGCGAGTTGAGACATGCATCGAGTTGAGACATGTGGCGAGTTTACTCTTTAGTCAACTCAAGTCAATAGCGACTTGTAAAGTCAATAGCGACTTGACATGACTACGCTAGCAACTTGGCACAAATCTTGACCTAGCGACTTGCTTTGAAAAGCGCTGTAACTTGACTCATTGTAGCGACTTGTGATGTAATGAAAAATGATTGCGAGTTATTTAATAAGTTAAAAGCAGCGTGGCGACTTGTCTTATAGCAACTTGAATGAAAGAATGAAGAAGAAGTGACCGCGAACACGACCACTATATACCGTACACCATGACTCAACTCGACATACATCGACTAACATCATCATCCCACTTCGATTTATAGCGAATTGAAACGACGACATCCATAAGACTCAATCAAAACCCAAAACAACCAGCATCGATTCTAATCCAAAACAACAACCTCAAAGATCATTCACGAAAACCTTATCTTCGCGGTTCTAAGATGCAAGATGGTACGAAAATAAATTGATCTCGGTTTTATTAGTGTGACATACAAGATATATCAAGACTCATTGGTCCATAAACACGAATATTTACCATCATTGATCTTTGTTTGAGGCGTATACCTTCATTACATGTACGAATCTAAAGACAAGATGAATAAAAAAAATTGTTACCATCTTGTTCTTCATTCGCTAAATGAAAAACAAATCCAACTCCAACATCAAACTTCATTCTATCCTATCTCATCTCCAATCTTATCTAAGGACTCAAAACGAATTAAAGCTAATGATCTCAGTTTCGTTCCTTTTGTGAGTGGTTATTGAAACTCATAGATATCATTTGATCTATTCACAAAGGAACTTGTACCTCATAGATCTATTTTGAAACTAAAATCAAAAGGTAATGAAAACAAATTATCAAGATCTCAAAAACGTTCCATGGTCTTAATTGTTTCAAAGACTTACTTACTTGAACGTGTGTCATCATAAATCCATTTAATTGATACTATTCGAGATAATGAAGCAGAGTTTAACAATTATGTTAACTCAATTCCTTGGCTCGTTTATGACTCAAAACAACATAGAACTAAGCGAACTCACATGAAATATCGAATCTTGTTAATAAGAGTCCTTTCGGTGAGTTTATACCATCCATGGCAACCTCAAAGCTTTTTGAGTCTTTGTGTCTTTGATGATTATCTTCACGATAATTGATGAGAAGTTTGGTGAAAATTGAGGATGGGGCGGAATGATGAGGCGTCTGATGTTAATTTTTAGGGTTGGAATATGTGAGTATTTTAGGGTTTGAGTTGTTTTGTGATGCAATATTGAGGCGGATGAGATTATGTTTAGGGTTTGTGTATAATGTGCTATATTTAGGGTTTGATGGGATTTATATCCGGATGGGATTTCTTGGAATGGATCGGGCGTGGTTGTGTTTGAATGGGTAATGGTGCATATCTCTAGGATCGATGACAATGGGCATATTTTTATTGGATCGGGCGTGGTAGAGTTTGAATGGGTCGTGACATAGCGCAAATGGTTATATAATCAAGCGATTGAAAGCGTTTATTGAGGTGTTTATAGAAGTATCTAAGGTGTTTATAGAAGTATGGTAAATATTTAGGATACTTCTATAATTAACGTTATTGATGTGCTTATTATTGGTTTGAGCATTATTAAGCGTTTGTTTTCAAGCGTTTATATAATCATGGATGCGTGTGGAGAAAGTGTGAAAATTGTCAATTATTATTCCACGGTTATGATGAGAGTATATCCGAACTTGAGTGTGTGTGACTTTTGACATGGGCCTAATTATTATTGTTTCCTTCATCTTTGGGTTGTGAGCATATTAATTTGAAACATTGATAGTAACTTGTTATGTTTAGAACCGGACTACATGATTGGGTTGTGAATTCATCCTTTAAAGAGTTATCAAAGTGGGCATATGTTTCTTTCTTACATAACGTTGGAATTAATTGGCTCGGGTTTAAGGTTGCAGTTGGGCTTCTCAAAATTGGATAATTTATCTACGGTTTGGATAATATGTGGTTTGACAATGTGATATGTCGAATAGTTTTGATGGTTATGAGATTTGATGTTGAGATTCAAAATCCGGGTTGATTCTTTGGTATATTCATTTTCACAGAATATATTTTATCACGGCTTGAATTGATATTTGATCAAGGTTGACTACGGGGTTGTTTGGACGGTATCTATTATTTGACTTTGAAGTGAGATTTTCCGGGCGTGCTTACTTATTTCGTCTTCTTTCTTTCTACCTTTCTGCGAAGATGACTTGTTTGGGCGTTTGTTGAGTATGATAAAGACTTGGCTATTTAGTTACGGTTGTGATTCTTTCTCACTTAACCCCAACGTAACTATCAACTTAGGTGTCTCGCGTGATTGAGGATATGTCAAGAGGTTTTGTACATTGGGTGCAGTTTCTTTTCACAAGGATTAGTACAAGTTTAAGTAACAAATGCAGGAATTCTACTTCATGATCAAGTTTGGTATATCGAGTTTACTTCTCCATGTAGTCCTTGCCATAGCCAACAAAATCGTGAATGATGTGTTTACAAAGTGTTAATTGGATGGTTGATGATGTTGTTGATGTTGGATAATGAGCGATTCTTTGAACCACGCATGTTCCCTAAAAGCAGATATTCACGAAACCAAAGTTGTCATAACACATTCAAGGCGACATTGTTTACGGTTTTCTCTTGATTATGTAAAATCCAGCGAAGAACCTATTTCTCGGTTTAAATCGAGACTTGTAAAATCCCGTGACAATGGAAACATCACGGTAATAGTAAAGTGCATTTCGAATCTATCTTACGGTTTATTCTTGGTTTTGTAAAATCCTCGAAGAAACTATTTCTCGGTTTAAACCATAGAATTGTAAAATCCGTATTGATGGAACCATCACGGAGAAAGGAAAGTGTATTTGGGATCTTATCGATCTTTGGTGCTACGGTTTCTACTTCAAAGAAGGGATAAAAGGGTGTACTTCATGAATTGGGTGATTGCTTGGATATTCTTCATGGCGGTTTGGTTATTACATGGTTTTACGAGGATATGTATTTAACCATGATCGGGATGAAAACCATTATCATAGTTCATAAAAGCGTAAAAGGAGGCTAGAGTTGAGCTTTTAACGGAAGATATGGTTGGATGAAGATTCTTCATGATCCTTGTATGAGCTTATTATCAAAAACGAAGACTTGGAAATCTAGTTATTGTTGGGTGACTTTTACCTTTTCTTTTACCACTTGGGGAATTGGGCTCTTACCACCAAAATGACTATCACTTTGGAGTTACGTTGTAGTGCTCGGTGTCACATTCAATTGTGGAGTTTCAAGAGGTGATGTCGTCTTATACTTGATGGTTGGTTGGATGAAGAGTATAGAGTACATAGAGATTCAATGGAGGATGAAGTCTAAGACCGCTCTTTGTTACATATGTGCAAGTTTAAGTCACGGGTTTGGGTTAGTTTACTTGAGGTCAAATTCATCATATTGGGTTTTCTCCATCAATTTGTCACGACAAAGAGCCTCTTGAATGATAATGGGGTGATTACATGTTTTGCCAAGAGATGATGAAAGAGAGATAATGACGTTTGAACATATTAGTTCAAGCCTCGTACTCTAAAGAAAAGAAATGTATGCGCTTGACAAGCATTATCTTGGGAAGAAGATAAATCTTCTTATTATGACCATTCTCATCAACATGCTTCATGATTTTCCATGCGCTTGATCATCAAGTGAACAGGACTACGATAATTACTCTTATTCCACTTGCTCAATATAATGAAGATGGCGACATCATGTGCTAATTTTGCGGGGAGAAGTGTGAATAGAATACATTTGGATGATAATCACTTGTTTAATCAAGAATGGCATCTCCGTATGCAATTCTTGAGGGGAGAAAGTGTGAATTTTTGCATAATTGATTGATATTTGAGAATATATGGTCAAAGCGGCTCTAACTCGTGTAAGAAAGAGACTCTTCTTATCGGATCATCTTCACATGTAGTTTCTTCAAGAGTCATTGGTTGACATCTTCACACGGTGATATGATTAATGACAAAGTGCTTCGGTTAATGCTTCACGTACACATCAACATGATGATTCGAACAATCTCTACATTCTTGTTTGATGTGATTGGTAGTTTGGTGTTACCATTTAGTGTGTTCGTTGCGGGTGATTGCGATTTCCTTGATAAATATCTTTATGTTCTTGTTTGATTGAGAGGATTTTAGTTAAAGGTACTTGCAGAGGTAAGTTAATTGGGATGCTTTTGGTGTGATGAAGATGTTAACTATCTATTTGGGTGATGTCGACCACCATATATGCGTATGTATGTTCACTAACGTATGCGGTATATTGGTATATAAGAATATTCCGATCCGGATCCCACAATTGAAGATGATTGGATGCGAAAGGAAAGGGTAACTATATCTTGGGTTGACAAATGAAAAGCGGAGCTTAATTTGACTTCTATGGAAAGTTGGCATGATAAAGTGCAACGTAAGAGGTCTCATTGCATCGTGAGACAATTTTCTTCAAACCCTACGGCAACAACAACAAAAGCGACTTAACCACCTAACGTATCTTTGTGCGGGGATACCATTTTTCTAAAACTTTGAATAAAATTGTTTTGAAAATGGAAAATATTGTTTAAAAATAAATTGGACTAAATTTTGAAAATCACGGACTTATTTATCAAAACCTAAGTCACTCAATTATCGACTTCGGTCATCGATTGAGGGTGAGTGATTTAAAATAAAATATTTTTAAGCGATATTTCTTCATAAAAGTTCCATTTATGCGTTAAATAGTGGTGATCTAAAGATTTAATGTTATGTCATGGTATGATTTCCTTTAAAACTCAAAGATCTGTCAAAATGAAATTTTTACATTCTTGTTTGATTGTGAAATTGTTTTATTTTACTTAAAGATCTCTTAAAACAATCATACTTGACACTAACAATCTTTAATGTCTTAAATTGGTCCTTATCATCATTTTCAAAATTAAATTTTGCCACGTCTTTCCCAAACTTTTCTAAATGATTTTAATCAATTGGGATCACAAATCTCAATTGGTTTGAAAGTTTTGATCGGGGAGAAATCGTGATTTAAATCTCAAATCTGTTTTAATGGAATTGGTTTTAGTCCTTCAAAGGCACTCCTGCCTCCATGTGTCAAACGATTTCAATATACATAATGCATGTTGAGGGGAGCATTTATCAAAAACAAGATGAGTATTTAAACCGGGCACATATTCTCCCATGTTTTCTAAACCTAATTAAATCACTTGAGATCCAAAATCTCAAAGTTTGATATTTTTGATCGGGGAGAATTTATGATTTAATAATAAAATTTGATAAAGGTGATTGTTTGATTCAATTGTGCGGTGCTCTCTCGTATGTGTTAAGCGCTTTCGAATCTTGAAGCACATATTGAGGGAGCATTTCAAAGAAAATAAACTATCGAGGTACAAAGCTTTTATGTTTTAACATAAAGTACCTTGATTGAGTTTTCAAATATTCTATGGCATGTGTGATTGTGAAAGTACTTAAAAGAACTCTTTCCTCTATGTGATAAAAAGTTTTGCAACCAACGCACATATTGAGGGGGAGAATTTACCAAAAAAATCAAATGGCTTTTCCTAAGGAAATTGTGATCAAGAAATTATTTCAAATAACTCTTGCCTCTAGTGCTAAACAATTTCAAAATCATATGCACATGTTGAGGGGGAGCTTTTCTAAATGATCAAAACTATTAAGGTACAAAATGCTTTGATCTCGTATCAAAAGTACCTTGATTGATTTTCCAAATGATTTTTCAATTGGTTTCAAGGAAGAAATGAATTGTACCAAAGACCGACCATTTTACTTTATGTACAGAGTTATAAGGATGGTTAGGTTAGGTATGTGTTCCACGATCCCTTGAGCGGAGGGATCTACCGAGGACAATCCACTAGATAGTGTAGAAGTCCTTAGGTATGATGAAAAAGGAGAAAAGTGAGAAATGGGAAGAGTCGGATGAGGCAGAGCTAATCTTGGAATAAAACCAACAAGGTTCTAGTTATGAAGTATCGGTAAGCTTGAAGGGGTTGAAGAATTAAAAGAAATGAATGTGAAAGGGTGAAAAGAAATAGCCCTCAATAATTCAACCTTAGGCGAAACCGGGTTCAATACATATGCTCTTGGTGTTTACTTAGGTAACACTGGTATTGAAGACAATACGTCATGGACCCAGTGATGATCTGACCTAACTTCCCAAACTACTCAAGTTCCTCTTAAAGGGCTTGTTTCATTATCACGGGAACCGACATAATCTATCGACTTTCTTGAGATTGTTGATATTGAAGAAGGAGACCCTCTCCTAGTCTACGGCATAGGAACCAAATATGCACGATTGAGTCTAGAGCCAAGAGATCATCCACAATATCTCGTTAGGACACAAAATTAATGATGACTTCTTTGTTTCACACAATGTGGAAAGTAAGTATATATTGAGAGTCCTCGCATTATCCTTATGGTATTGCGAACATCCAAGTGATATGTAAAAGTATTCACGATGAAGATGGAAATCCTTCAGAGCCAACATCAAACAAGCTCTTGGTGGGTGACATGTGAGATCTTTTCATAAGATCAAGCTTGTGACAAGCGGATAGAAACAATGGGAGATTCATTCTTGAATCAACCTTGGTCGAGAAATGAATTGACGAATACTTTTAGAAAAACCGTTCGATGTGCAAATCTTCTTTTCTCTAGCACATCGAATGTGTATTCATGTTTTCAAACACAAAAGTATCTACGATTGAAAATTACTTTTGGAAAAACCGTTAGATGTGCGAATCTCTTCTTTTATCTAGCACATCGATGTGTACTCTTTTCAAATACAAAAGTATTTATGATTGAAAATTGATCTTTCTCATAAAACCCGTAGTATTGCAAAACTCTTTCTTCTAAGCAATACGCGATTGTTTTCAAATCATTTTCATCGATCGATGAATCTCAATTCTTTGGTTCACTCACTCCGTGTTGTCTTCTTTGAGACGTTCCGGTTTGAGAACGGCTAGAGCGATTCGCGAAACCCATCGAGGAGATTCTTAGGAATCCACACGATCACGAGGCGTGCTTGTCTTGATCAGCGAGAACCGTGGGCGTGTACCTCAATTCAACGAAAGTGATCAAAGACACTTTCGTGTGTTTTATGCTAGCTTGTTGTTTGCGAGTGCATTTGGACGTTGCGGTGATCGAATTGAGAAGTCAATCCAAAGCCGCATGCTCACAACATCCATACTTAATTGAAGAAATCATGACTGGTGCATATCTACGAACACGGCTCGATATTTTTATACTATGCTTACGCTTCTTCTTTGCAAATATCATGAACGATAAAGCTTCCGCTACTACGATGGAAAGAGGTCATGATCCAAAAGGTGTGAGCATGTCGGTCCAAAAGTCACAACTTCACATGATGGCAACACTACAATGGGTGATCCGGAGATTTCTTGTGGTGATGACCTCATTGAAAGCTTGAAGATCATCAAGATGTGGATCGGTTGAAGGCCTCCAGAAAGTACAATATAATCGGACTTTGAAGAATCCTTTGCTAAAGCACAATGATGCGGATGTTGAAGAATTAAAGAATTAAAGTCTACGAGCTCAAGAACAGAAGACAAATTAGAATGCTAGGATTCGAAATGTAAAACATGGGGTGACCTCCCTTAGGGGGAGATTGTTAGGAATTAGAAAATTCCAAAGTGAAGAGTAGGTCACCCCAAATATTATATAGCATAAGTTAGCTCGTACACATGTCGTTTGTTACGGTATTTAGTAGTTTATTAGTTAGTCAGTAGCGTAGAATAGTTTAGTGTAACACCGTGGAGGAAGGAGTTCTTTACCCTTGTATGCACGATCCACGGTCCGATAGGAGGGCGTTGTATTTGTTACTATAAATACCCTTCCATCCTTGGAAGGGTGGTGCTTCTAATATAACCTTTCACATTTTGTTCATCAAGTCTCTACCAAGAAAACACCCAACTCTACTTTCTCTCTCTAATGGCTAACATGTATTTCCATCATCCAAGACCACCCGAATCATCAAACACAATAAATATTACGATCTTACAATTTGGGGCTTGGATACAAAAAGATCCATGCATGTCCTAATGATTGCATGCTATATTGGGATAAGTGCGAGGGTGAACAATCATGTCATACTTGTAAAGCTTCCCGATATAGAGATGATGTTGGTGATCAATCAGGGGAAACTTCAAAATCACACAAGTCAAAAAAGCCAGCAAAAGTCTTGCGTTATTTTCCTTTAATTCCGAGACTGAAAAGGCTATACATGTGCGAGAAAACTGCGAAGGACATGAGGTGGCATGACACGGGTCGAACAAAAGATGGGAAGTTAAGGCACCCGGCAGATGGTCTTGCTTGGAAGGCGTTTAATGATCGATGTGAACAATTTGCCTCAGATCCTCGTAGTGTAAGGCTTGGGCTTCCTAGTGACGGATGTAATCCGTTTTAGTTAGATCTTTAAGTTTTGCAAAGGAGGTAGAAATAGTAGGTAAGTATATAAACATACTAGTAATTAGTTATTATTTCGCAAATTCCATCCTAACAGTGGGTGGTGATTTTTGTAGATGAGTATGGGAGTATTCTTAGGACACAAAGATGTGACAAAAGATGTGTATAAGCTAAGAGAGGGTGAAAAGTTCTCATTCATGTTAATGATACTTTTCAACTAATCAAGGGTGCAACCACCGTGTGCACAAGGTTCATGACCTTATACGAGACAACCAATCTGTGTCCACGAAGCTAAAGATTGGAGAAATAAAAGCTCTTTGTGGTGTATTGCTTTTGGTAGAACTTGGTAATTTCTTCTAAAACACTTGTATTTTATTTTCATAACAATGAAGGTCATTGATATCTCCTCTTTATTGCATTTTTTGGCGTGAAATTGACTTGCCTCAACTTAGTGGTGTTGACGATGTACTTTTGCTATGTTTGGTGTAAAAGTCGGATCACATAAAATATAGATTTAAAATGAAGTTGTTTGGTTAGTTGCCCCAAAATTAGATGAAGCTAACAATGTTGGTATTAATGGTGCACAAGAAGGAACATATACCGAAGATGAGCCTGCAAGCACTTGATCTTATTGATACACCGCCAAACTTTCTTCATCACCGATGGGAGTTATATAAAGTAATCTTAGAACACCTATGGCAAAGGTACCGTTCTTTTCCTCATATTAACAAACTATTTTTACTAAGTGTTTTGTCTTGACTTTTCTATAACCGAATTGTAGAAACTATCACAAGGGAAGAAAGCAAAATTTGCGCAATATCATACTCACGAGCAGGTGCAACTAGTTTCTTGTGACGTGATCGATTTGTGAGTACTTTGAAAACATTCTCATTTAGATAGTTTGAGTATTTGCTAAAATTTGATTATTTGATCACAAAAGTTAGAAATCGATGTCGGTATTGCTAAGCGTGCGCAAACTCATAAGAAAATCAAAACACTAACTTGGTATTGTTTCATGTATTTGCTCTTATGAAGAAAAACTAGTAACTTGCTAATAGAGATGCCTATTTATTCCTTGTAATGATAATTTTGCTTGACAATGCGAATGCGTAAATATGATCACATTCGGTTTTGCATGACAATGTGAATGCATAAATATGATCACGGTACACTTACGCTTCGAACATGTATATTTACGTTATAGTTGAATGTTTTGATATTTTTCTATTCGGTTTAGTTGTGTTAACAAGTTTAAAAGCTTGTTAGTTAATTTATGTCAAGCTGCGATGTTCTTTGTTTTCTTTTATATCTACTTGGTTTCATTGTGAGTGTTGGTGAATTAGATGTGGAGTAGTGATAAACTGACAGTTACTTATTTTTTATTGTTATCCTCTCTGTTTCGGTTTTGTTCTGTTTACAAGTTTAATTTCTTGCGGAACAGTATGATAATGTGATCGTTCATAGTGAATTGATTCGAATGTGAGGTGTTTTAATTATGTTGTTGTTTTGTTCAGTTTCTGAGGTGAATTGCACATAGATAGTTGTAGCTATGGTTTTGTGGTTTGTGAATTGTGATGGTGAAAATAAATAGCGCCTAATTCGTGTTGCATTTTGGATCTTAACAAGTTTGCAATTGTTTGGTTTTTAATACAGTAATATTTTCAAGTTTTGTACCAGAGTTAAATTGCGTCTTTATCGTAATGCGTGCGATCAATTGTTGCTAACTAGTCGAATCATGTATTTGTTTAAGCGTTGCTTTTTGATTTAGTGTGACCTAATGTGATGAAACTTGTATAGTTTTTGACTACAAAGGCATTACTAAATTTAATAGCTTGTAAAGGTGAAAGACTTAAAGGTTTTGTGGCAAATGGTAGTTGAATTAGGTGGTCTTTGTTGTTGATGTAAAGGGATGGATTGGATATGGATCGAACTATTATTTATAGACCGTGTTGAATGATATCGCTATTAAGGTCTTTTGTTATTTATTCCGCAATATATGCTTGAAGTTGTGTACATTTTTGAGCAGTTGTCATTGTTCTTTGTTAATTGAAATAGAATCTTAGTTCGTGATTTTGTTTTAATACAGTTTTGGATCAATTGGCATCTGGGCGCACAATTTATGACCAATCTGTGTTTATTAATAATGGATTTGAATTTTTACGATCGGTTTGTACATCATTTTCGTTTGAAGATGTGACAATTTACTTGAATGTTGTACGAGTAACGTTAATGATCATAGGCTTTATCTTGAAATGGTTATAATGTTATATACTAGTATGAGCATTTGTTTGGAAAGAAGAGTTTGTTAAGCATTTGAAGAATCGATAACTTGTTAATCTTCTATATTCTTTTGATCATCTTTATGAGTGCTGTGACTATCATTAACAAGTCGTAAGTGTACCGTGTGATTATATACCAATATTTCTTTTCCCGCTTGAGCAGATACTTCCATTTTACTTTTAAGGGGTGTTTGGGATGCTAATGGTTTATTGATTATTTTGTATTTAATGTGCGAGAAAACAAAGTACAAGAGAGAACCTAACAGATTGAGAGTTTTGACTTGTCATATCAATCAAGCGATGGGTCATATATTCACGACATGTCGAGAGAGTTCGGGGTATACAACTATACATTTACGAATTTATACATTTATTTATGCTCATCTTTATATTTGATCTTATAGTGCTAATGTTTTAGGAGCGAGCACGTGAAGAGATGAATAAAAGGGAATTAGAAATTGGCAATTCAAGGCACATTGATGATGAAGCGATCGAGATTGCGATTCTTTGTTATGTTTGATCTTATTGGTCCGGATAAGCTTGGACAAGCATTTGGTTTGGGACGGAGTTACAAAATCTAAAGTCACCAAGTTCGGTTTTGATTCTGAAGAGCAAGAAAAGAAAGTTTAATGGATCAATACCGTCTATTGTTAGATAAAGTTGAATCACAAGGTAGGCATATAGAGTCACAAAACAATCGGATCCAGATTATGGCAAAAGATCTTAGTGACCTTAAAGGGAGGTGAAATTTTAACGACCGCACTCAAAAACTATATGGTCTTTGGAGCTTACAAAGATATGATCTTTGAAGGCGCACCAAGCAAACACAGAGTTAGACTTTGAGCCTTATTATGCATGATCGTGATCCATATGATTGAAGTTAAGTAATTGCTTCCTTATAAAAGGAAATCACGTGAATCTTTTATCACCATTTGTTTGTCTATGATTTCTTGTACTAGTTTGTCATATTAAATAATTTCTTGTCTATAATGTTACTCCATATGAGAGCTTGTATTGATTAACAACGTTTTGACTACAAGCTCTCGTAGTGTGTTAAAATTACTCTTTATAGGCGGTGATTAATCGGCCTAGTAGAACTTTTTGCAACACCGCTTTAAGCCATGAGTGCACAAGGTTGCGAAATAGTTCTAGTTAGTAAACTTATGTATAGTCTTGTTGGTCCTGTGCTTCAATTGTCCATATCATGTTTGAAATCTAACCGGTCAGGACTAAACTTTGGCTTTCCAAAAGAGACCATGTCTTGAAATTGACCATTAAAGACCCATTTTGATCAAGTATCTGGTTTGATACTGGTTTTGACTTTCAACAATATTCAGTTTGTTTCTTAATTTCAGAACTCCTTTTCCAACAATTGACCAAGACCAACAGATTTTGTTAATATTTCCTATCACCTCTGATGCAGCCTTCATTAAGTCCTGCAACCCAAATACTACCCTTTCTTCGTTTACCATCACGGTCTCCATCGATTTCCTGGTAG
This sequence comes from Chrysanthemum lavandulifolium, assembly GCA_022545495.1. NCBI lineage: Eukaryota > Viridiplantae > Streptophyta > Magnoliopsida > Asterales > Asteraceae > Chrysanthemum > Chrysanthemum lavandulifolium. The sequence continues at coordinate 269,549,989 of CM040242.1, forward strand.
GGCCCGATATGATCTCCCTGTTTGTGCCACGCCTTTTTAGATGCATCTTTGTTCTCGTTATTATTGGGTTGCTATTATTATTGTTCTTGATGCCTGTGAGTTGTACCACTACTCTCCGCTATTGTTATTTGAGTTATTATGTGGAGTTGTGGTGGTCTTCTTGGTAATTCTCATGATTCCATGTGTTTAAATTCTTGGTTGATCTAGATTCATGTAAGTGCCTCATGACCTTTATTAACCATTTAAATTTGTCGGTTTAGGTAGTTCCTAATTATTTTTAACTAATTTGGGATGGCTTTTCTTAACCGGTGACATTTTGCGTCTGCATCGAACTGTTTTTGGGTATATAGTTACATACCGTGGACCACATCGATCATTCTTGGGTGCTTGGATTTTGTTAATGTCATTCCTTTTGCACTATTGATTTACGATATCACTGAATGATCACAAATTCGGAGCCGAGCAACAACAAGACCACCACCAAAAACAACGGGAGCATGAACAACAACACCAACACAGAATCACGGTGCCTTTGGCAAAGATGTGGCAAAATTTGTGGCAAACAACTTCTCTTTCTAGAGTTCGAATCACCGGTTGTACCACATCTGTCTCAAAGGTAGAAAAAGTGTAGAAAATAAAAAATGTGTGTAGGAAAATTGGTTTTCTTTATTACGTTATTGGAAAACATGCATTGTTTACTCATTGTTAATTGTTTTGTTTTGCTTGGATGTTGGACAAATGATCACTCTTTGATTAATAAATACCATTTGACTAATGTTTTGATATTTTGAGTGCATTTTCTTGCATTTTCCTGCATTTTCCCCACATTTTTCTTGTTTTTGGAATCATGGTGGATCTTGAAGGAGGAAATTGTCCACATTTTTAGGTGTGAATATCTAACAATGTTTCCACACTTTTAATTGTAAGCATCTTTTGCAATTTTGCCACACTTTTAAGTGTGGATATTCAAAGAATTTTTCACACTTTTAACAATAGACATTTGGATAATATCTCACACTTATGTGTGTGGGAAAATTTGTCACACCCATTATTACCACACATGAGTAAGTGTGTCATTTACAATTTACACATTTTTAACCGTGGCCAATTGGCCTTTATAATGTGGAAAATTGAACTTGTTTTGTAGTGATTATAGAAAGACAAATAATAATGTTTCTAGTAATTCATTACCACAAACTACGTACTTCCGTGCTCTTCTCAAAATTTCTCTTTTTAGGAAGTAAGAAATTTGTTAAAGCAAGCTCATATATATGACTACAAGATATATCAAGTATGTGACAGATCAACCATCGAACGAAACAAATAAATGTGGTGTTATCTCGATTAATATGGTTGATACGTATCCGAGTTTTATTGTATGTTGGCTCTGTTAGTCGTGACGTGACTTCATACATTATTCTTGGATTAGCATAGAAGTGATTGATACGGATGGTCTAAACAATACAAGTAGTTACTCTGGTATTTGAAAATTGACACAATTGATGTGAATCCATATTTTGGTGATTTGTCTTCTCACCTTTAAACCTGATGTGTTTTTCATGTTATTTTCTGTTGATATATATCTTAGGAAAATGGAGTAAATTATAAAATTTCCATATAAAATGTTAAAATGTGGCTATGTGTGGCATTGCAAGATGCAATGGTGAATTATCTAATTTTGGGAGGGGATACATTATTGGAACCCTCACTATCACTCTCTGTTAAGCAGGCTTTTTCGCGCAAAATCGTTGAGAAATCCCGTGGGAAAGGGCCTTTTTCCACGGATTTCACACGGAATTGTTTCGTGTGTAAAAACCCGATGGGTAAATATTTTCCACATATTTTCCCACGATGCGTTGACTATTTCCACGAATATCATTGTGGATAATTAGTGGGTTTAATTTCATGATTTCTCGAAATTTCGCGGTTTCTAGTAGCCATTTTTCACACATATCCGTGGTTTTGCCGCGATTTCCAACGATTTTCACACTAAAATTTCTGCACGTTTCTCACGAAATTTCCCACAATTTTAGTAGTCATTTTCCACTCATATCCGTAGGAAATTACTCCATGATTTGTGACGGACACGTTGCAACAAATTTCCCACAGATTTTTCGTGGCTAAAAAAATTGGAATATTTTATATATATAATTTTAGCTTTTTTTTTAATCTTGTAATTATAATTTTATGGTTGAAAATTAAATTTCGACAATGTAATAGACAAATATGCATTTATGCATTTATACAATACGAGACTAGAATAAAAGGAGCATATTTTCCATTACTACAGATTTACGAATACATATACAAATATAATACTCAAGTCCATCCATTCTATAACCATTCAATAGATTATATTTTGAGCATATATAATACATTACAAGAGCTTATTTTGAGCGAAACCATTCAATATTTTCTTTTGCCTAACTTGTGGTCCATAATCTCTAGTTCCATAACCTCTAGTTTACTTCTATAATCAACCAATCTTTGCCATGTTAGTAGCTTCCAACTGCATTATAACAAAAAGAAACCAAATTCAATTTTATTATAACCAAAACTAAAATATAACAAACCAGATTTAAAGGTCTTTAGATCTACAAAAATAAGTTATGTATCTAAAGATCTAACAACAACATAAAAGTTTATGTATGTTAGAGATAAAGACTAAAGTTATAGTGGTAGTAAATTGGAACCACGAAATTTTCTTAAGAGCTCTAGGTACCCGGCGCCAAGACTAGCGTTTTCCAAGAAAAGACATAGGGCGCTTGAGCTCACACCGTGTACGCGTTTTTGAGTCATGCGCCGTCGTGACAAATGAAATGGTCCGTAAAACGCATAACCCGAAGCGCCACATGCACACCATGTCTCCGTTTTCCGTCAAATGGTCCCGTTTTCCACTTTTTTTTTTTTTGAGCGTTTGTGTTTGGTTTGTGAAAATTGCTTTTTTTTTTCTTGTTTTTTGTTCAATTGGTGAGTGATGAAGATGGATGTTGGATGAATTATTGAAGATAAAAGTTTTGAGAAAAGGTTAGTAGAAGAAGGTGGGGGCGTATCATATGAGGAAAAATTAGGGTATGTAGGTACTTATATGTCTTAACTTTTGGGTTAGACAAATAAAATGGGTCATCAAATTTTAGTCCATGTTATATCTAGTATTTAGATTTTGGGTGATAATGAATTTGTTGAATTTTTAAATTTCAAAGTATGTATTTTTTAATAATAATACTTTAATTTTAGTTAAATGTTTGTTTTATTTAAATAAATGAAAAAAAATGTGGGGTCTAGTGATGCACGACAACATCGAATCTGGTGTTATTAGAGGAGGGTATTTTTAGTGTTGTAGTGAATTACGGTGTTATGGGAAAAAATCTTGATGTATAACACTTTTTCATAACACTGACGGACGACTGAAGGGTACCTAATGCTCTAATGGTTATTTCGTAAGAGATTCATTGATATTCATGGTTATTTCGTATGGTAATTTGAAAGATTTGGTTGTGAAGGCGATAAACCAAGAAATGTGGTGGCTTGTATTTTTCTGTGAGAGAAAATTTTAGGTGTGGCTGCAATATTTGTGAGTGAAATTAGGGTTAAGATATATATCATTTAAGCTAGGGTTAACTATTGTTTGGGCCTACTTTATTTAACAAAAATCCTAATAGTGTTTGGGCCAAAATATGAAAACATTTATGTCAAAAAGACATTAAGAGAGATTTTAAAAGAACATTTAAAAAAATAATAATAATAAATAAAAATAGAAAAAAAAAATATATATATATATATATAAAGCGTGTAAGTAATAAAAAAATTAAAAGTCATATTTTTAAGTAGATAATCGGTGTGAAATTAATGCCGATTTTCCCAGATTTATCATGTTTGTAGGTAATATGTGGGAAGTTACCAGCAGTTTCCACGAAAAATGGACTTTATGTTTTTGAATACTTACACATTTAGAAACATATGCATTCTCATATATTGAAATATAGAAGTACAAGGGATGTTGTAATTGACTTACGAGGCGTACATCTGAAGTTAATATGTATACGATGGTTCATCTAGCACATGTCTACAAATACATTGTCGTAAGTGAACCCTAACTCACTAACAAAGGAACTTAATTATTATACATCTCCGAACATACTTATATATTGACATATTTAAGTAAAATGTATAATGAAGGTTAAAATCAACTTGAAACACGTGTGTGTATATATATATATACACATATAATCATACATACACAATGGTTCATATGTCACATGTTTCTACAAATAAGCTACACATATAAATGCATATGCTTGTGATACTACAAATAGCTACATGAATAAGCAAACACGTACAATATGAAAATACAAACACATAAAACATATAGATAGTAATGTAAGAATGTGTAAGTATATAGAAACACAAAAAACGATCTTTTTGTGGGAAATCCGTGAGTAACTACCCACAAATTTCCCACCAATTTATCAAATCGGTGGGAAATTTGTGGGAAAGTACCGACGGATTTCCCACAAACATACATTCTTAAATAAACATACAAAAGTACAATGAATGCTAAAATCAACTTAGTAAACGTATCTACACTCGTTAATAGATAAACATTGATTCATAAAGCACATGTCTATACAAACATGTTACACATATATTCATGAGCCGAGCCAAGCACGAGCCTGCCAGAGGTCGAGCTCGACTCGTTTAAGTTTATAAAGCTTGAGCTCGGATCTATTCGAGCCTTATTTTATAAGGTAGTTATTGAGCTCGTTAACAAGCTCACTTATAATACAAACGTGTAACGATTTATATATGTTTAATACGTATAATATTCGAGTGTCGTTCAGGATCGTGACCCAATCGATCTTTGTAGGTATAGCTCAGCCTCGGGCTCGATCGAGTTTAGGCTCGGCTCATTCGAGCTTTTCTTGATCCAATCCAAGATTTTCCGGAGCCGCTCGACTTATTTCGACCTCTAATTGAAACTAATAAACAACATTAAGAAATAAATTGTAATATTAGAACTTGTAATATTAAGAAACATAAAACAATATTTCTTGTGGTTAATGAGTGGGTAATTATCCCTGATTTCACATGGACTAACTAAATCATATTTTTCTCAAATAAGACCGTGTGAAATCCAGTGGGTAATATAGCTCTGATTTGCCATGAGACTTGTGACCGTCGCTAATATGTGTGAAATTTGCGACTGATTTCCCACGAAAGTCCGTTCAACACAATTAGTGTGAATATTGTAGCTAATCTGTGGGAATTTTGAGACCGATTTCCCACAAAAATTTGGTCAACAAATTGGTGTGTAAATTGTGTGAAATTCGTGGGAAATCTACGACCGATTTCCCACGGAAATTTGGTCTACAATTTGGTGTGTAAATTGTTGGTAATCTGTGGGAAATTTCCATGATTGTTTCTAATGGTAAAGTTTTGTGGGTAAAAGCCAGGTTTGTGTAGTAGTGTATGGAGTCACATTCATGGGAATATTCACTTTGTCCCCATTTTTTGAGATGTGTGCAGTTTTGTTAGTTCATTAAGTATTCGCGGTTTTAAGCGTTTGGGTTTATTAAACTTTATATTCTGATTCAGCGTTTTCGGGTTTATGTTTTTGATATAAACAAAATTATAAAAATAAAAAATAAAAAATAAAATAAAAAAAAAAACAAAAAAGCCCTAATAAAAAATGAATGATCGTCACTAATAACCCACCTTTTGGGAGACGAAAATAATTGATAAGGATCGGAGAACAAGGACAAAATGTGGGAATCAATCACGGCAATGTTGCATGGCAGGCTACTGAAAACCGAGTACATTGTGTTAGATTTTACGAAAAAGTTACTTTAGATCTGGAAATTGCATTTGTACCTGCTTAAGTTTGATCGGTGGATTATCCCTAACGTAGTGCGTAATCTTTTTCATTTTTTTTTATTTTTTATTTGCATAAGTACATTTTTGTAAATGTATCTAATAAGTGGTTGCTTAAGACGTGGACCTCACATAAACCCCACAAAACATAATTATATGTGGACTCACAAAACATAATTAGACCCCACATTTCTATTGTTTCATCTATATCTACAAGGTATAAATTATGGACTATTCCCCAATAACTGGTTGCCTAAGACGTGGACTCCACATAGACCCCACACATATATATATGCCACTTAATAAGTAAACAGTCCCTAAGTCCTATTTGTTTTGTTAATGGGTTTAGAATTGAATTATGATTTGAGAAAAATGCTAAAGAGAAATAAAAAAATAAAAATAAAATGTATGTTATAATAAAAGTTGTTTGATTTAATTTATTGAGATTGAAAATAAAATTATAATTTATTACTTTTAAATACAAAAATAAAATATATGATTAGAACTAGTTGAAAATGTAAGATAGTACAAAATTGTCGAAACACTCGGTACTTTTTTAAAACCCACCACATAAGCTCGGATTGAGATTTTGCAATCATTTCATTACTTGATTACCGGATTTTCTATTTACACTACAAATCTTCTATATGCACTATTGAGTTGATGGATTTGATTGATAGGGGACCCGCACATGATGTATAAAAGCGATCTTTCCTCTTCTATTAATTCCATACGATAACATTATCTTTATAAAAGCGAGATATCTTGTAACTTTTTATCTTTTTATCTACAAGTAGAGGAATGGCACATGATGTACAATGCTCATACAGAATGCAATCTTGTAACTTTTTTCCCCAACTTGTATTAATTGACAAATGTAATAGCCATCATGTATAATACTTTTTATCTTTTTACATTAAAATGTACAATGCAATCATGAAAAAAAATGGTCATTCTATACTTTTTATCTTTTTACATTGAGATGTACAATACAATCAAGAAATAAAATGGGCACTTCTACACTTTTTATCTTTTTACATTAAAATGTACAATTCAATCATAAAACAAAATGGGCAATTCAATCATAAGAAATTTTCAATTATAAGAATTTTCTTTTACAAGTTATAAATATGTAATCATACTAGTATTGAGTCATAAATAAAAACACACAAACATTACTTAAGTAAAAATGAGTTGGTCGGAGTATTTTCACGACTTTTTTCAACATGAAGCCAATAATGAAAGTGGGTATTTTCAACATGAGGAAAATGAAAACGAGTATTTTCAACATGAGGAAAATGAAAGCGGGTATTTTGAACATGAGGAAAATGAAAGCGGGTATTTTGAACATGAGGAAAATGAAGGCGGGTACTTCTCACAGAACAAATCAGAATTTGAAACAGACATGGTAAGTATATATATACATTTATAGTACCTAGTATATTTTATAGATTACTATAAAAATTACAAAGTATTAAAACTCGTGAAACACACGTTTTCAGGTGTTTGACTCTCGTTAAGATTTAATAGATTGGGTGAAACAAACAGGACTTTCTATTGGTTACGTTATTGTGATTAAAAGATCCAAAACTAACTCAAATGTCATTTTTCATTGTGAGGTTGGTGGTAAATACATAAGTAAAAAACCTCAACTAGAAATACTAGCACAAAAAATGTGTATCCTTTTGGTTTGGAAGGAAAATATTTGTATGACGATCGTTGGTCGTTAAGTGTGATATGTGATGAGACATAATCATGAACACCGCATCATATCACGGAAGGTCACCCATATGCGAAGATTGTGCGAAAGTGAGTCTAAGTTAGTGAAGGATTTGTTTGAAAAAATGTGAAGCCATGAAACATCTTATCTACTTTGAAAAACAAAATCCTCTAAATGTGTCTACTTTAATAACTATTTACAATGCATGCCAAAAATTTAATCTAGAGAGAAAAGTGGAAAACACCAATGCAAGAGCTCATGTCTTTTTTACATCAAAAAGGCTATATTTGTTATACTAACCGTTAAAAATCATCAAACAAACTAGAAGATTTATTTTTTGCGCATCCAACATCGTTGAGTACTATATGGCGTGCATTTCCAGACATGTTGTTGATGGACTCGACATACAATACTAGGGCTGAGCATCGGGTCGGAGCCCGACCCGACCCGTCCCGACTAAACCGACTCCCGAAAGTCACATAATTTCAAACCCGAGTCCCGACCCGAGAAGTATTCGGTTGGTCGGTTTCGAATGTCGAGTTCGGGCTACTCGGTTTGAGCTAGTTTGGCTTGTTTTTCGGTTTTGGCTCGTCCGACCCGACCGTCCGACCCAATTACCGAATGTGGTGAAATGGTAAACCGAGTCCGACCCAGAAGGTGCTAGTCGGTGTCGGGTCGATCGGGTTCTGTCGGACTCGGGTCGGTTAGCGGGTGTCGGGCGGTTTTGCTCACCTTTATACAATACTGATCGGTGCGATGCCTCTCCTAGAGATCGTTGGTGTAACTCCAACTAATCGGACCTTTGTATAGCATTTGTGTTCATGCGGGGAAAAAGAGCCAAACTATGATTGGGCAATGGGTGTCTAAAACTGTAATGGACGGATATATGTTTCCACGGGTTATTGTCACGAGATAGAGTTGGCTCTAATGAAAGCATACGACACCGCATTTCTAAATGCTAAAGGGTTACTTTGTAGATGGCACATTAATAGAAGTGTTATGCGAAAATGTAAAAATAATAAAGCATAATAAAACATGGTATCGTTTCAAGATAGCTTGGAATACCCTTATTAATTCTCACGGTGAGGAAGCATATCATTTCAATTTGGAACAACTTACGAGAATTGTATTCGACTTTCCGGTATTATTTATATGTTATATAATCGAGTAAAGTTTATTATAGTTTTTTTTATTATCATGATATTAAAGCAACTTTCATTACATTTTTCAGGCGTTATGGCTTATTTAAATAAATATTGGTTAACACAATATAAGGAAATGTTTGTAGCCGCTTGGACTGATAAATTTCTTCATTTTGGCAATCAAACAACCAATAGAGTGGAAAGTCAGCATGCCAAGTTAAAGTTGTACTTGGATTCAGCACAATCAGATTTGCTAACAGCAGTGTCATATATTCATGAAGTTGTCAACTCGCAAGAGACAGCTATTCATTCAAGTCTTGAGCATAGCAAAATTGTCATTCGACATCGATACAACATACCACTCTTCACAAATTTGAATAAGCGCATTTCACTTCACGCACTTGAGATACTCTTCCAAGAGTATAATCGTTGTGTAGATGGTAAAGGTTATGAAATTTGTGAATGTCAATTCGTACAAGTTATGGGCTACCATGTTCACATGAACTATTAGTTTATATGTGTTGGGAATTATGTAGTATGGATTATTTGAACTTCTTCTTTGAAGGATTCTCTGAAGTGTATGGATTCTCGAAGACATAATTCTCTTGAAGTTTTATAGTTATTAGTTTGTTTCTGGAAGTTATTATTCCGTGTTTAGTATATTTAGTTTGGATATACATGAGCTTTATTAGGAAGTGATTGTGTATATCTTATTTAGTTTTATGTTTATCGTTTCTTGGGAAGCGGTTTAGGGTTTTGTTTAGGGTTTCTTGTCTATAAAAGGAACACAATAGTATGAGTAATGTACCGATTAAAAAACAAAGTTTTTATTAATATAAAGATCCATAGAGGATCACGAGTTCTTAGTTATTTGTGTTACTTGTGTTTATAATTCCGCTTACTTAATACAAGTTGTAGAGATTGTCTTTCTTGTGCTTGTGATTACATAGGCATAGCTAACGATCCACGAGCTCAAGATCTATCAAGGTGCGCTAGTTTCAACAAGTGGTATCGAGCCTCGTGAGAGTCTCTACGATACTAAGAGGCATTCTTTGATTTAATCCTTTCAATCACTACATTCTTCACCATGCACGGAATTGTGGACGATGTTGAAATTGCCAACAACAATAACGGTGCCTCCTACATGCAACTTAGTCTATCAACATGACAATGCTAAATTCCCGTACTTGAAGAGAGAAGAGTATGACCTATGGGCCATGCAAATGCAAAGCTGGTTCCAACATTGATTGGAATCTACGGTCAATCGTCGTGAGAAGGAATGACTTAAAAGGACAACCTGATCCGACGATGAATACTGTTGTCATTGCTCCTCAAAATCTGCTGATGAGATCTGGCGGTTCAAAGAGCACAAGGTGAGAACTATACTTCTTGAGCGATACCCCAAGATCACTTGGTGATTTTCATTATATGGAGATGCTAGAGATATATGGTTGGCGATCGAGGCTAAGTTCGGAGGAATGAGGAGTCTAGGAGAATGAGAAAGTCCATCTGCGACAACAATTTCAAGACTTTCAAATCTCGAAGAGGAAGGAATTCACAAGGGCTACGACAAGTTTAACAAGATCTTAAGTCGGTTAAGTCACCTGAGCAAAGCCGGATAATGATGATTGTAATTCTAAGTTCTTAAGGTCATTACCTTCATCCACGGCTACAAGTAAGCATTGCTTTAAAAGCTAAAGGTGGTTTGGATATGCTTACTTTTGATGAGTTGTACAACAAACTTAAAGCTCTTGAACATGATGTAAGAAGTCCTTTTTGGTCTTCATCCACTACTAGTCACACGACCTTTGTTGGGGCATCTACCCCAAAGATGATCCATGCTCCAAATCAGCAGTATTACTCATCCTCATGTTTAATCACACAAGCTAACCACTTGTGAATGGTCAACCGTAATAAACTTAAAGCAGTCTAGAACCAATGCAATTAAGATCGAGGAGGAATATAGTGGATTCCTAGGTCGTTAAGTCCCACGGAGGCCGAATGGTGTTTCAAAACTTTCGGATGATAGAATGATCACTAAGGATAATGATCGGTAAAGATTTTGATTGATAACTACACTCTTGATTGATTGGAAATGTATTTGGATACGAATTGTAAAGCACAACAATCGATTAACAAACGTAAATACGTACGTATATTAACGTAAGCGTACAAAATAAAACGTGAGTTTTAAGAAATAAAAGACCTAAAAATATGAAAATGATATTTTGGAATCCTAAAATAAAAGAAAATTATTAGAAAATTAAAATTATTTTTACAACTATTTATTTAATTATTATTAATTAAAAACTATTTTTAACTATTTAATAATACTCTAAAATATAATAAAATATGAAATAAAGCTAGAAAATTGAAATTATGATTTAGAAAAATCTAAAATATTATAAAACTTATTTTAAAACTGAAATTATATTTTTTACACTTTTACCTATTTATTACTAATTAATTACTATTTAAAATACACTTAAATACAAGAAAATATAAAATTAACCTGGAAAAATAAAATTTTAACTTAGAAAAATCTAGAATATTATAAAACTAATTTTAAAACTAAAAGATATTTTTATGTTTTTAATTATTTATTACTAATTATTTAATACTTTTAACTATTTTAAATTCTAATAAATACTAAACAAACAGAGAAAATTATGAAACTTTTTCTAAAAATATCCTAATGTGACAGAAAACTAAGAAAATTATAAAAACTGAATTTGCTTAATAATAAGCTGAAAAGAAAAATCAAAAAGCTAATTAATATTAAATAAATGCTATCACTATATTTAAAATGATGTTTTTGTGGATTTTCTTTTTCAAAACTATTTAACTACGATATTAAGTAACTTTAATAAAACAAAAATTTTCAAACTTAAAAATAAGCTATTTAAGAGCTTAAAAGCTCAATGATTAAAGTTTGTGAGCTTATTTGATGTTTAAGCTCAAATAAGCTTGCAAGTGAAACCAAATCGAAATAAGATAAAACAAGCTACAAGCTACTCAAATGAAGCTAAAAGACACAAAGAAGCATCTTGAAAAGCTAGGAATAAGCGAGATAAGCACTTGGCTTCTTTGTTTAAAAACAGCGAATGGGACAAAGAAAAAGTCACTTGTAGCCCTAGCAAATAAGCTACAAAATGGAAAATTAAGCTTGGGACTATAAGATGGGACTTGGTTAGCTTCACAAAAAGCTAAAACTCACAAGCTTTGGGTAACTAGAGAGCTTTTGGGAGCTTGTGAAAATGGTAGCAAAGCGTGCACAGGCATTTTATTTTGAAAGGTCCAAAAGAAGCTAGAAATAAGCTATTAAAAAGTGAACTAGAAAATATAAAAATACTATGATAAAGATAAGCGGTTGAATTTTGATATACCAAGAGCTCAAATCTTGAAAACTACTATTAAGTCCTATATAAAAGTTTCTAGTTTATTCAAAAACGACCAAACTAAAATTTTGACTTTTTATTTTTAACTAAAGGTTGACCTTGATGAACTTTGATTGATACTACTTACTAAATATGTTGTATTAAGCTAAAATAAGATGAGATTAAGCTAAAGTAACAAGTTCTAAGCCACTATGATGATTTATACACTTTAAATCCCAACAGTTAACAAGTAAGATGAGATTAAAGGTATATTTGACTTTTTCTTAAAGAAGGACTGGATTTTATGGTTTGTTTGAGTTATTAGATGTATATGTGACATAGAACAACAATAAGCAACAACACAAACAATCTATAACACGTTAAACAAACAAAACCAAACACCATTTTACTAAGGCTGTTTTAAAGATTTTCAAAGACTTTCAAAGATTAAAACCATACAACTGATTACAAACCTTATATTATCATTAAATAAGACTAAAGAAACATTAAACAACAACAATAACAACATAAAACCAAGAAATTACACTTATGCTAATTTAACTGTTAAACTAAGATTTTTATTAACTACAAAAAAAGAACAAACAACTTGTTTTAATGCTTAAATATACTTAATTATAACTAAGAAACATAAAGACAAAGATTTAAGCTATAAACTTACTTATACAATAAAATGCAAAAGTTGAGTTAAAAGCTTACAAGAGTCTATCCAAGCGAAAACACAGAACCAAGATCAAAAGACCACTCCTATAGGCTTACCACTAAGCCTCAACCTGAGGCAATCCAATATTCACCCGCTCCAAACTTTGATCTTCATTCCATTGATTTTTATTTTCACTAATTTTTTTGTATATTTGGTTTTTTTCTTTTTGACTTCTAAAGCGACTTTTAAAGTATCTAATAGCTTTAATAAGCTATCTAGGAGCTTATGTGGCCTATTGGTCCTTACCAACAACTAACAACATCATTAGAACACATTGAGATTTTTAAAAGTAAGATTTTGCATAAACTTGAAAATAAGACTTAAACTTGAAATTGATTATCACAAAAGCTTTATTGTACACTAGAAACTTGAAATACAAAGTTCAAAAGCTAAAACATACTTTGGAATTTAAATTTAAGCTAAAACGACATAAACTAAGTTAAATTACACTAGATATCTTCCCACATTGCTTCTCCTCCTCTTTATAAAGATATTTTCAACTCTTTGTCGACCTCGAGACTTTCCCACTCATTTCGACCATTGGATCTTCATAACTCATCATATTCGTCCAAGTGTAATTTTGGCGCCAAAAGTCATAAGCGAGTTTGAGCAATTAATGAAGTTTGGGTGTTTGTGAAGGTGGAGGGTGGTATACAAGTGGGAAGGTGGAGTGTTGAAAAAGTGGAAAAGCAAGTGGTATTGGATTTCGAGCATGGTGAGGACGATGGTTTGGCGGGATTTTGAGGTGAGGATATTTGACCGTGGTTTTAATAATCTGAGAGGGTGAAAAAGGGTTATGGCGGTCAGTGGTTATTGGTGTCAAGTGGGGGTCAAGGTCTAAGGGTCAAGGTCAATTTGGGCTTGGGGCTAGATATATTGGGCTTGGATTTGGTTTTGATATAGGATCCGGTTTGGTTTAGTAGTAATACAAGGACCATTTGTGTAATTCGCCAAACTTGAGGACCAAACTTGAACTTTTTCCAATGTTATCAAAAGGACCAAACTTGACAAACTTTAATAGTACAAGGATAACATTTGATTATTTTCACTTTTAAAATATCCAAGGACTATTTTTGACATTTTTCAAAGTTGAAGGACCTTTTACGCCATTTGACCAAAGATTCATTCAAGGACCATTTTGACAACTTAGAATATTTCAGGGACCTTGAATGATATTTTTCTTTATTTTGATTTCCGGGACTAGATTTGACAACTTTTGAAACTTGGGGACTAAAGCGCCAATTTTGCAAACTTGATCGTTTTCATCGATTTTGATATTTTGCATTTAAAACACATAAAACACTTATTTGTGATATTTTCATCATTTGATGCATTTCGAGTGTTTTCGGATGTTTTGGCATTCTAAGCGGTACAAAAATGATTAGTATTTAGACACTCATCAATCCCCATACTAAGATATTGCTAGTCCCTAGCAATGTTTTGAAACTTTAATGGATTTTAAAGAACTCTTTACCAAAAGCCATCACTACGGAGTAGCCAATTGTTTGGTTCAAGTAAGAACCTTGGTACAATGATAACCAAATGATTTTGAGCAAATCATAAGTCGTAAGCGGTTTGATTTGTCTTTACGAAGCCGTTTGCTACGGACTATAACTCTTAGATAAATTATCAATATTATCTTTGGTGAGTCGATTACCAATTATGGTTTTCCATCGCCTTTACCACAAGCCATAAACTTGCGGGCTAGCCAACTCTTCACTAATTAAAGATATGGTGAGTTGAACACCATACAATTTTGGGCAAATTGCAAGCCATAAACGGATTTGATATATCTTTACCAAGAGTCGTTTGCTCTGGATTAGCCAATCCTTATGTGGGTTAGACATGGTGGATGATTACCATTTGTTGAGTAAGTGAAAACACTTACTCCAAAAAAAAATTTTGGCAAAAGCGGGGAATTGGGTGGAATAATTACATGATAAAATTCGTGAGAATTCCCCCCACTAGAAATGAATATTGCCCTCAATATTCAAAGTATCGGTGTTATGCGAAACATAGAACGTAAAAGGAAATACTACGGCCATTATTTTGTTTTGATATATACACATTTTTTACAGAGGTTTATATACACTAGGGCAACTCCCCAAACTAGGACATAACTACGGGTGAAAACCCATATGGTGTGCTCTTGTTTTTGATTATCGAGTCGCTAGCTTGACTCGATCCCGCATTCATTGGTTCATGGGGAAAGTAACGTGGAAAACCAATCTCGATCGGACTTTCATTCACAGTGTTACATATGAACATCGAAAGTTCCACACCGACGAGATACAACCGCGGTATTTTTAATAGTAGAAACTATAAAGGATGATACCGGGGTCAAAGATGGTGTCCTCATTCCGAAAGAGAAAGGAAGAGCAACCACACCATTTGTGAAGAATGGAATAAAGATGTGCATCACAATGCATGTCCATTCCTCATTAGAAGAAGCAAATCACCATTTTGACATTTTAAGCTTAAACTTGAAGCTTGTATGGTGATTGTCAATAAGATGTCCGGGAGGGAGGGTTGGAAACGATTCTTCAATTAATAAACTTTCAAGAAAAAGGATGTCCCTCCGAATCAAAGTAAGTATCATCAATTCTGTTGGAATCGACTCATCACTAAGAAAGGCATCGACTTCATTCCAAAGTTGTCATCTTCCTCATCCGGAGTGAGAGAAGAAATGGAATAGTCGGAAACAATTGGATCCGGATATGAAATGGATGATGGATCATTTGAAGAGAATTCGGTTTCATCCACGAGTTAACAAACTCAATACGATAAAGCGGATTCGGAGGTGGGACAAGTGGTGTGCTCTTAGAGCTAGCAATTTCCACTACTTCCGATAAAGTCTCGATTCTAGATCATCATCATCAAGAACACTCTTGACTTCCTTGGTACAACTTTCAAACCATTTGTTTGAACCATGGTTGATTTTCTTAGCTTTTAGCTCAAGACGTTTTGGTGACTCCTCTTAACCGTGAAATTTGAGAGTGTTGCATTGATTCTTTGATTTTGATCAATTGTGGCAACACTATGTTTGGATAGAGGTTTGGAGTTCGGTTGATATTAAGCGTGAGTTCTTCGTTGTCAACCCGTATGGTCAACTCTTGACAAATACATCAATTAGAGCACGGCTCGTTCTCAAGAAAGCTCTCCCTAAGATAAGGGAACTCTAGGATGCGCATCAAAGTCTACTACAACAAAGTCGGTAGGAAAATGAAACTTTCCTACTTTTACCATGACATCCTCGGCTATCCCAGTGGACGAGTTATAGTACGATCCGCTAGCTCAAGTGTCATACAAGTAGGAGTAAGTTTAGGAAGAGCGAGTTTCTTCCATCTTGAGAGTGGCATGAGGTTAATGCTAGCGCCAAGATCGGCCAAGGCGGAGCATTGAACCATCCCAAGAAATCACAGGATTAAAAACCGCGGGGTCTTCAAGCTTTTAGGAAGCTTCTTGAGAAGGACCGTTGAGCATTGCTCATTGAGAGGGTTTTAGCCATTTCGGATAACTTATCTTTGTTGCTCGGTAAGCCTTTAAGCGTGGATGCAAATTTGGGCATTAGAACGAGAGCATCAACGAAGCTTATATCAAAGTGCGTTCATTGAAAATTTGGAAATTTTTTCCATTTGCTCTTTGGTTTTGTCTTTGAGCTTCTCATCATGCAATCTTGATGGGTAAGGAAGTTGACTAGACTTTTGAGCCGGACGGAAGTCATTTTCGCTCGAATTTGTCTTAGGAACTCGGGTTCGGACTTAAAGCTTGGACTACCGAAGGTGGGACGTGTCTTGATGCCGTGGGCTTGAGAAATGCACCTTGTCCGTTGTATCCTTGGTAACTTGACTCATTGCTCACGGTGGAGGAGGCATTGGAGTCGAAGGTCCATTGTGCGTCTTAGGTTCACTTTCTACTACCTTTGGGAGAGAAGAAGAAGAGGTAGTAGGAATAGCGGGTCCATTGTATGAAACACCACTTCGGTTGTGATCGCCTTTGCATCGCCCCTCGGGTTAGCGATCGTGTTGCTCGGAAGTTTTCACGAGCCGAGGGTTGATCATTTAAAGACTTTTAAGATCGTGATCGTGACCAACAACCTGTTCATTTCATCTTGGGATTTCATGAATTGCTTCAATAACTCATCAGATGATGGTCCAGTTGGAACAATGGCTTGAGTTTGATTAGGAAAATTCTGGCCTTTAATGTTCGGATTAGGGCCTTGATTTTGAAAATTTCCTTGATTAGGATTCACATTCCCATGAAATTGATTCCCTCGATTGAAATTGTTTTGATTAAGGTTTCCTTGATGTTGGAAACCTTGATTTGGTCCGGGATAGAAATTACCTTGGTTTTGATAACCTTGGTTCATTCTAGGTTGGTTCGATTCGGTTTTGCATGTTAGGATTACGGTTAAAACCGGTGGTGCACGATAAGTATTAGCACGGTAGTTTGGTTCATTTGAGGACGGTATTGATTACCTCCACGATGTGAAGTACCGGCTAGAGCATTGGCTTCAAACGGACTACCATCGGTGGCGATGAGGTTGTAGTATGCATGAGGGCCACCACAAGTAACACAAACTTCAACTTTCTTCACTTCACCATGTGATGGTGTGCGTGTGAAAGTGACTTTCTTTTGGTTAGCAAGAACCAAAGCTGAACAATATCGTGAGTTTGTCAATCTTAGCATCGGTGCTAGATGTACTCACGTGAGATGAAGTAGAAGGTCCGGCATTAGGCGAGATTGATATGTCTTTGCTCGGAAAGGCGGACACGGGACTTGTTTTCAATGATTTGCAAGGCTTCTTTTGTGGTCTTGCTCAGAAATTACCTCCAGCGGAGGCATTTAAAGAGTCTTGATTAGTGCGGTTCGGACCATTGTAGAAAGTATCCATTTGCATTAACTCGGTAAAACCATGATGCGGACACTTGCGGAGCAACTCTTTGTAACGATCCCATGCCTCCCGAATGATTCATCAAATCTTTGAGAAAATTTCATTATCTCATTCTTAAGACTTGTAGTTCGGGATGGAGGATAGAATTCGTTAACAAACTTAGTGACTAGATCTTCCCATGTCTCAATGGAGCGAGGGGTTGTTTCTCGAGCCAATTAGGGCTTGTCCTACAGAAAATGGGAGCAGAAGAAGCTTAATTGCTTCATGTGGGACATTCTTGTATTTGATGGTAGATGCAATCTTGTTGAACCATCGAATATGTGCATGAGGATCATCCGCTCAAAACCATAAAATTGGCTTTGGGTTACAAGATTAAGCAACCCGGTTTTGAGCTCAAAGGTATCGACCACGATGGGTGGGACAACAATGGCATCTCCGTAACCCTCGATGGGTGCTTGGAGAAGCTCATTCATCGGTTTGTCTTACGCCATTACGACGGGGTGGTTGTGCTAGGCGTTCCTCGATCACGGTGAAGGAGCGAACGTCCTACGTCTCACGAGGAATATTTGCAAGCTCGAAAGTGGACTTGTAGAGTTGGAAGAGCAGTGCGCATGCACTAAGTATAAAAATCGGTTTTCAAAACAAATGCGAGGCAAAGCGACAAGTGAACTTAAACCAATAATCACAAATGAAATGGCTTCTTTGAAAAGGTACACCAAATCACAAGGACACAAAGGCAAGTTTTAAATCATTGTTGGGAACTTATTAATGTTCACACCCCAGGTTGGTAGGTGTCTTGCCTTGATTTGCGGTGGTTGATTTTATGTATTTATTAAGTACCACCGAAAAGGCGTAGGTATAGATTTGTGCAAAGGGTTTAAAACTTTTGGACAATATTTTTGGTATCGTCTCGTTTAACCAAATCGTATCTCTTTAAGAATCACCTTAAAAAATACAAGCTAGAAAAGCGTTACGATTGTTTTGTTGTTTTATATTTTTTTGGTGTTGTTAACACTTTAGGAAAAGTGTTAATGAACTTTTGGTTTTGATAACTTTACAAAAAAAAGCATTTACAAAAGGTGGTATATGTGCAAGAATGGATTCGAAAATGCTTAAAACACGCTTCTGACCTCCCCGTGCGCGTAAAATTTGATTCGGCTCAGACGGTCAAGTTTAATCACACAAGCTAACCACTTGTGAATGGTCAACCGTAATAAACTTAAAACATCTAGAGAAACCAATGCAATTAAGATCGGAGGAATATAGTGGATTCTAGGTCGTTAAGTCCCACGGAGACCGAATGGTGTTTCAAAACTTTCGGATGATAGAATGATCACTAAGGATAGTGATCGGTAAAGATTTTGATTGATAACTACACTCTTGATTGATTGGAATTGTATTTGGATACGTAATTGTAAAGCACAACAATCGATTAACAAACGTAAATACGTACGTATATTAAAAACTAAATAAGCGTACAAAATAAAAGCGTGAGTTTTAAGAAATAAAAGACCTAAAATATGAAAATGATATTTTGGAATCCTCAAAATAAAAGAAAATTATTAGAAAATTAAAATTATTTTTAAAACTATTTATTTAATTATTATTAATTAAAACTATTTTAACTATTTAATAATACTCTAAAATATAATAAAATATGAAATAAAGCTAGAAAATTGAAATTATGATTTAGAAAAATCTAAAATATTATAAAACTTATTTTAAAACTGAAAATATATTTTTACACTTTTATCTATTTATTACTAATTAATTACTATTTAAAATACACTTAAATACAAGAAAATATAAAATTAACACGGAAAATAAAATTTTAACTTAGAAAATCTAGAATATTATAAAACTAATTTTAAAACTTAAAAGATATTTTTATGTTTTTAATTATTTATTACTAATTATTTAATACTTTTAACTATTTAAAATTCTAATAAATACTAAACAAACAGAGAAAATTATGAAACTTTTCTAAAAATATCCTAAGGTGACAGAAAACTAAGAAAATTATAAAACAAGAATTTGCTTAATAATAAGTGAAAAGAAAAATTAAAAAGCTAATTAATATTAAATAAATGCTATCACTATATTTAAAATGATGTTTTGTGATTTTCTTTTCAAAACTATTTAACTACTTGATATTAAGTAACTTTAATGAAACAAAATTTTCAAACTTAAAAATAAGCTATTTAAGAGCTTTAAAGCTCAACGAGTTAAAGTTTGTGAGCTTATTTTGATGTTTAAGCTCAAATAAGCTTACAAGTCGAAACAAAAATGAAATAAGATAAAACAAGCTAAAAGCTACTCAAATGAAGCTAAAAGACACAAAGAAGCATCTTGAAAAGCTAGGAATAAGCGAGATAAGCACTTGGCTTCTTTGTTGTTAAAAACAGAAATGGGACAAAGAAAAAGTCACTTGCACCTAGCAAATAAGCTACAAAATGGAAAATTAAGCTTGGGACTTCAAGATGGCTTGGTTAGCTTTCCAAAGAACCAAAACTCACAAGCTTTGGGTAACTAGAGAGCTTTTGGGAGCTTGTGAAAATGGTAGCTACTCAACTGCAGCATGGCGCATTTTGACAAGGTACTCAAAAGAAGTGAAAAATAAGCTATTAAAAAGCTGAACTAGAAAATATAAAAATACTATGATGAAGATGAGCGGTTGAATTTTGATATACCAAAAGCTCAAATCTTGAAAACTACTATTAAGTCCTATATAAAAGTTTCTAGTTTATTCAAAAACGACCAAACTAAAATTTTGACTTTTAAGAAAACTAAAGGTTGACCTTGATGAACTTTGATTGATACTACTTACTAAATATGTTGTATTAAGCTAAAATAAGATGAGATTAAGCTAAATTAACAAGTTCTAAGCCACTATGATGATTTATACACTTTAAATCCCAACAGTTAAAAGTAAGATGAGATTAAAGGTATATTTGACTTTTCTTAAAGAAGGACTGGATTTTATGGTTTGTTTGAGTTATTAGATGTATATGTGACATAGAACAACAATAAGCAACAACACAAACAATCTATAACACGATTAAACAAACAAATCCAAACAAGCCTTTATAAACTGTTTTAAAGATTTTCAAAGACTTTCAAAGATTTAAACCATACACTTGATTACAAACATTATATTATCATTAAATAAGACTAAATAAACATTAAACAACAACAATAACAACATAAAACCAAGAAATTACACTTATGCTAATTAACTGTTAAACTATGATTTTTATTAACTACAAAAAAAGAACAAACAATTGTTTTAATGCTTAACTATACTTAGCTATAACTAAGAAACATAAAGACACAAAGATTTAAGCTATAAACTTACTTATACGAAGAAATGCAAAAGTTGAGTTAAAAGCTTACAAGAGTCTATCCAAGCGAAACACAGAACCAAGATCAAAGACCACTCCTATAGGCTTACCACTAAGCCTCTAACCGAGGCAATCCAATATTCACCTTGCTCCAGACTTTGATCTTCATTCCATTGATTTTTATTTTCACTATTTTATTTGTATTTTGGTGTTTTTTTTTTTTGACTTCTAAAGCGATTTTAAAGTATCTAATAGCTTTAATAAGCTATCTAGGAGCTTATGTGGGCTTATTCGGTCAATACCAACAACTAACAACATCATTAGAACACATTGAGATTTTGAATAAAAGTAAGATTTTGCATAAACTTGAAAATAAGACTTAAACTTGAAATTGATTATCACAAAAGCTTTATTGTACACTAGAAACTTGAAATACAAAGTTGAAAGCTAAAAATTACTTCGGAATTTAAATTTAAGCTAAACGACATAAATAAACTAAATTACACTAGATATCTTCCCACATTGCTTCTCCTCCTCTTTATAAGATATTTGAGACTTCTTGTCGACCTCTCGATTGACTTTCCCACTTCATTTCGACCATTGGATCTTCATAAATCATCATAATCGTCCAAGTGTAATTTTGGCGCCAAAAAGTCATAAGCGGGTTTGAGCAATTAATGAAGTTTGGGTGTTTGTGAAGGTGGAGGGGTTGGTATACAAGTGGAAGGCGGTGGAAGGAGTAGAAAAGTGGATGAAAACTATGGTATTGGATTTCGGGTGCATGGTGAGGAGGATGAGCGTGGTTACGGTTTTGGTTTTGACTTTATTTGACCGTGGTATTAATAATACGAGAGGGTCAAAATAGGGTTATGGTAGGGTGTCAGTGGTTATGGGTGGCTCAGTGGGTCAAGGTCCAAGGGTCAAGGTTGGTGTGGGTTGGGCTAGATATATTGGGCTTGGTTTGGATATTAAAAGGGTCCGGTTTGGTTTAGTAGTAATACAAGGACCATTTTGTAATTCGCCAAACATGAGGGACCAAACTTGACTTTTCCAATGTTATCAAAAGGACCAAACTTGACAAACTTAAATAGTACAAGGATAACATTTGATCATTTTCACTTTTAAAATATCCAAGGACTAATTTTGACATTTTTTCAAAGTTGAAGGACCTTTTCGCCATTTGACCAAAGATTCATTCAAGGACCATTTTGACAACTTAGAATATTTCAGGACCTTGAATGATATTTTTCTTTATTTTGATTTACGAGGACTAGTTTTGACAACTTTTGAAACTTGGGGACTAAAGCGCCAATTTTGCAAACTTGATACGTTTTCATCGATTTTGATATTTTGCATTTAAAACACATAAAACACTTATTTGTGATATTTTCATCATTTTGATGCATTTCGAGTGTTTTCGAGATGTTTTGGCATTCTAAGCAGTATAAAAATGATGAGTATTTAGACACTCATCTGTCGATTATGATCCTCAAGACAACTTGCATATGAGGATTTCGATCGGTGGATCCATTGGAGATGGAAGAGATGAAGTTAAAGTGGCGGTGGCCATGCTTTCATGGACATCAAGAAATTGAAAGAAAGGTTGGAAGGAAGTTCGGCTTTCGGGAAGAGATCCAGCTAGGTTTGACAAAAGAAGGTCAAGTGCTTTACATGTCATCAAATGGGTCACTTCTCCAGAGAGTGCAAGGACAGAAAGTCGGTGATGAGGTGAATTACTCTTCTATCAGCCAGAATCAAAGGGATCTTGGAAAGGCCTCAGACTTTGGTTACTCTTGATAAAGCGTGGATGGACGCAACATGAGCGGGAGAATGATGATGGTCTTGGTGGTGTCAATCTTGGGTTGTTTGCAAGTTGTACTTGGAGGATAGGCATGATCGATTGCATTGATGGGCATCTCTCGGTACAAAGCGTGTGTTTGGTTGTAGTGGCGTTATAATGAACTCAAAGAAGCTTATGATATTTTGAAACCTAAATATAATGAATGCTATGTTGAGGTTGATGCTTATAAACATGTTTTAAAAACATTAGAAAGACAAAAGGTTTGGTTTGGAAGAATCAAATAGCTTATGATGAAAAATTAGGATATTAGAGAGTGATCTTGAATGTTCTAATAATGAGTTAAAAGATCCGAGAAGTTAAGAGGATGTAGAGTCGAGAATCTAGAATTGAAAAAGAAACTAGATGAAGAGATAGCTAGGCATAATGAATGGCGGATGAATGGGAACAAACTAGCCGATCACATATATGGTAGTCAATCCATGACTTACAATAGGTTTAGGTTTTCAAAAGTATGTAAGGCTAGAAGCTAGGAATGATGGGCGAATCTACACCAAAGGCTTAGCTAACTTTGTCAAGAAGGTGACCTACATGTTGTGACGTGGACCTATTAGAGGTGAGCACATGCCAATTGACCTTTCTATTTCTATTGACTTTGATGGATCACACCATCTCTATGGCAAAAGTCAAAGACTTGCAGACCTAAAACATCTTCTAATGACTTTGTCTCTTGTGTTATGAGTGACAAGTCCTCCAAGCAAGGGTCTACTGAGTGTGATTCAAATGACAAGTCCGACCTTCCTGTGTCTTCACCCGCATGCACCCAAGACTACCTATAAGCATGTCGGAGTTGTCGCAAGGAATCAACTTCCAAGACAGTTCCTCTCGAAGATCTGTTTTCTAATTCTTTGCATAATAATTCATTAAAAACAATTCTTTTCATGGTTTTGGTTTGAATATACGCTTGTAATAGAACATCTTTTGGTTTGAATAATCTTCTAAGCAGAAGACATGTTTTGTGTGGAAGTAAATTTCATTTAATTAAGGATTGTGATTATCATGAGCAAAGAATGAGTAGGTGTGGTGATTCTAGGACATCTAGACCAATGTGGACCAATGTTAATGCTATACCACCTTATGTTCCACAAGCATCTTATACTGATTCTCCTTTTATTTGGAGAAGATCTTTTGCTAAACCATATGTGCAACCAACAAGTTCATATTTTAATAATGGTTTTTGGCCTGGATATGTTGACTCTATGAATGATGGGAACGGGTATAGGGATCTGCTTTGTCAAGTCCTCGTGAGTTGTTCTTGGAATCAAAGGGGACCTAAATATCAATGGAAACCCAAGAACAATAGTGGATCTTTACATCCGCTTGGCATAAATCAAATGATCCAAGGCGTGTTCAAGTCAAGAATGACTTGAGCCTCCATAGTGTACTAATATTTTGTATATTTTTGTTGTTGTTGTAGGATCATCCCCTTAAGCATAAGGATATTGGAATTGTTGACGGATGGTTGTTCAAGGAGTATGTGCGGAAAGTGGATTTAATGCATAACTTTGTACCTATTGAAGGAGGAGGCAATGTGACCTTTGGTGGAAGTGATGGGAGAATTCTGGAAAGGGACCATCAAAACACCTCAACTGGATTTTGAGAATGTATACTTTGTCAAGGAACTCCAACACTTCAACTTGTTCTCGATCTCACAAATCGTGACACCAAGAACAAAGTACTCTTCTTAGAGGATGAATGTCTTGTGATGTCCAAAGACTTCAAACTCCCGGAAGAAACCTCAATTCTTGAGAGTTCCTCGAAATCACAATCTTTATACATTCAACTTAAGCGATGTTAAACCGGAGGTGACTTAACTTGTTTGGTGGCCAAAGCATCCTCGGATGAGTCTACCAAATGGCATAGGAGGATGGCTTATGTGAACTACAAGACCATAAACCGCTCTCTAAGCCGAGTCTTGTTGAAGGTCTTCCTCCAAAGTTTTCTCTAATGATCATAATGTGTTGCACGCAACAAGGAAGCAACAGAGCCTCATTCAAAGATGTTACTCACGTGAGCATCATTTACGAACCTCTTAAGTTGCTTCATATGGATCTTTTGGTCCAACTCAAATAAGAAGCATAGATCACAAGTATTTTGTTTGGTTATCATGATGGCTATAGTAGATTTTGTTGGGTATTCTTCCGAGAACTAAAGATGAAACATCTCAAGTCTTTGAAGACTTCATTACCCTGTGGAAAATCGCTTAAACAAGAAGGTTAAAGGAATCGGGTGTGATAATGGGACAGAGTTCAAGAATCTTTGTACTTATAGAAATCTGCGGGTCTAAAGGTATTAAAAGGGACTATAGCACTCCAAGAACCCCACAACAAAATGGGGTGGCTGAAAGGAAAAATAGGACCTTGATAGAGGCTGCAAGATCTATGATAGCAGACTCTAAGTTACCCACTATGTTTTGGACTGAAGCTGTTGGCACAGCTTGTTATGTGTTGAACAGGGTATCCATTACTAGACCTCACCTCAAAACACCATATGAACTTTTGTTTGGGAAAGTTCCTGCTATCCATTACCTCAAACCTTTTGGCTGTCAAGTGACAATTCTTAATACTAGTGATCCACTTGGTAAATTTGATGATAAGGCTGATGATGGTTATATTGTGGGCTATTGACTCATAGTAAAGATTACAGAGTGTACAACTTGCGCTAGGAAGATAGAGGAGACTTTGAACCCGAGATATCTTGAAGATAGTTTAATGTTCAAGGATTGTGGTCATGTGGTCCTTTGACCTTGATTATAGCGATTACTTGGGTTATTCTAGACATATGGCTAACCAAAATGCAGGTTCTCAAGAGTCTCCTACTAACAATGAAGGTACATTGGATGTTGATTCGCGGTGAGCTTGAAGATGGTGAACAACCTATTCTTGTGCCTTCTTTCTCCACGAACAATTTGCGAGAAATTCTTCAAAAGATGGTGCCGATATGGTGATGATGATTCACAATATGTCAAGACCTTGCTAGGTTAAAGCAGAGTATGCACTAACCTAGAGGTGAGAGAAATCTTGAGGAGAGTGCAAGTGAAACCATCGGTGGAAACAATCATTACTGAAAGTGATCCTGTTTCCTATCATCTCCAAATCTGTTGACGGACATCTTTGTTTCTACTCCTATTTCTACTAGAGAGTCAACAGACTTTGGAGAAACTTATACACGTTTCCAAGACCTTGATCTTGGTCATCATCAACCAAAAGCGGCATCTTCACCTCACCTTCCTATGATCACGACTTTGAACCTCAGTGACTAATCTTGATTCCTCCATTGATGTCAACACATCGCTACTAAAAGGATCAACAATGCTCATCCACGGTCCAATATTATTGGTGATCCTAATGCACTGTTAGAACTAGGGGCACCTTGTGACAAGTTCTAAATATGGTCAAGTGGCATTTATCTCTTATGTCTCCAATCAACAAAGAGACAATCATACTGCACTATGAGCACTGTTTGTTTGCCTGTTTTCTCTCTCAAGTGGAACCAACCAGTGTTACTCAAGCCCTTGAAGATTCCAGTTGGCTTGAAGCAATGCAGGATGAAATGCAACAATTTCAAAATCAGAAGGTTTGGATCTTGGTACCACACACGATGGCAAGTATGCAATTGGGACCAAATGGATTTTGAAGAATAAGAGAGATGCAAGAGGTGTTGTGATAAAAAACAAAGCTAGATTAGTTGCTCAGGGGTTATCGCCAAGAGGAGGAATTGACTATGATGAGGTGTTTGCACTGCGTGGCTAGAGTTGAAGCCATTCGGATATTTTTGGCTTATGCATCCTACATGGGTTTTATGGTATATCGGATGGATGTTAAAGGTGCTTTCTGTATGGATAAATAGAAGAGGAGGTTTATGTCACTCAACCTAAAGGATTTGAAGACCAGATCATCCTAATCATGTTTACAAAGTAGTCAAAGCTCTCTATGGACTTCATCAGGCACCCGAGCTTGGTATGCTAGGCTTTCATCATTCTACCAAGCATGGCTATAGGCAGTGCAATTGATAAGACACTTTTCCTTAAGAAGAATTCCAGACATTATTCTTGTGCAAGTGTATGTGGATGACATTATTTTGGATCCACAAAAGAAGCTTGGTGCGAGGGAGTTTGAGGAGCTTATGAAGGAGAGTTTTAGATGAGTGCTATGGGGGAGTTGACTTTCTTTTGGGTCTCAAGTTCGCAGAAAACGATGGTATTTTATCATCAGACAAATATGTGAGGACATCTTGAAAAGTTTGGTATGGAAAGTGTAAGGACCGCCACTACACCTTATGAAGCTCTAAGACAAAGACCAATAATGAAGGATCCACTGTGAATGTTCATTTATACTGAGTCTATGATTGGTTCTTTAATGTATTTAACGACTTCAAGGCCCGATATTACTTTTCTTTGTGAGTGTTTGTTCGAGACATCAAGTTACTCCACTTACTTCCCATCTCAATCTTTGTTAAGAAGATCTTTAAGTACCTCAAACGCCAACCTCATCTAGGCCTTTGGTACCCAAAGAGTCTCCTTTAAGTTGGAAGCTTATAGTGATAGTGACTATCTTTGGTGCAAATCGGATAGGAGGTCCACCTGGAGGTTGCCAATTCCTTGGAAAGAGATTGATTTCTTGGCAATGCAAGAAAGCAGACTATTGTGGCTACCTCATCTATCAAGCGTAGCACGTTCTTTCGCCGCTAATTGTCGTAGATGTGTTCTTTGGATTCAAAATCAATTGTTGGATTATGGGTACAATTTCATGAACACAACAATTTTTATTGATAATCAAAGTACCATATGCATTGTTAAAATCCGGTTTTTCATGTAGAACAAAACATATTGAAATCGTGCACCACTTTATAAGAGATGCATATGATAAACATTTGATAAAAGTGGTTAAAATTCATCTTGATAATAATGTGGCGATTTGTTAACAAAGGCTTTTGATGGACCAAGGTTTCAACACCTTGTGGTCCATATCGGTATGCTTAACCCTTAACTGCAAAGTTTAAGGGGAGGCATAAGCCTCGGGGAGGATTTGTGTTCACTTTGCATGTTTTTATGTATACTTTTGGTTTGTTTGCTTTTCACTAACACTAACCACTAATGTTATCTTAGTTTGTTTTCTTTGTTAGTTTGTGTGTTTCTCGTGTTTGTTACATTTTGCGATTGGTTATTCAAGTTGGAATTTACCATGGTTATTATTTGGTAAATGGTCAAGAAAGCTCTAAAGCTTGTTTCTCATCGAATTCAAAGTCTTTGAAGTGAGCTCTTTGTTTCACGAAGACAATGTCTTGAAGTTATAATGTTCATTCAAGAGAAGTCTTGAAGCAAATTGTTCATTCATTCAAGAAAGCAGTTACCATGACTACGACTACAGAGTACAATCAACATCAAATGCAACTACATGATCTACTAATCCTAATCTAGTGCATATCATCTATTCCAACATCTAACATAATGTTGGATATGCATGATCGCTCACATCTTTCACACTAGATGTTGGATATGCATTTGTGAAGTCTTGCATAACCACTATAGACGGAACTTGAACATTTTTTTGAGGGGGCCGAATTTATTTTGGGAGGGCCGAATCGGAGATTTGTTTATAACCTCAATTAAATTACCCCAAAACCTATAATATTTACACTAGGTGCCATGAAATTTTGAGGGGCCGGCCTCCCGGTCTCCATTAAGGTCCGGTCCTTGATAACCACCCATTCATTCTATCTCGATGGTCACGATGCATAACTACTATGACGAGGATGCTAAGGATCAAAATGGAAAGGATGGATTGATGCAAATCATGATGATGAAGAAAATAATATGTCCTTTGTGCTTCATCTATTGATTTCAACCAAAATGCAATCAATCCACCATCTTTAAGCATTTCCTCTATCGATGTGTGTTGATGCACCAAACACAGTGCAGAAGACCGAGAACCACATCTCTATCCTGGGAGTGGTGGATTCTGGCTCGAGGCCTTCGTTGAGGTGAGGAGCTGGAGGTTGGAGTAAGATGTTCTCTCCTTGTGAGTCATCGAATCATCAGCGCAAGGAAGGCACATTCACTGCAGCAAAGCGGGAGGCTCATTCGCTCTCTTTGAAGTTGCTTCTCATCCGAGTCTTCATAAGGTGAGACATAAGAACTTATGGATGAGTTGTCTTCTCCATCGCTGGATTGCTTGACAAATAGTTCTTCTTCCACCTCTCAAGACTGCTTATGGAGGATGCATTGTCATCTGATGAAAGGGTGATTGGGTGGAACTACTCATGGTTGATTGTGATTAATTTTGGAGCATTGATGAAATTAGGGTTTGTGATGATATTTGGGGTTTTTGATGAAGAGTTATGTGTGCATTGGGATTGTTTTATAGGCAGTTTCAAGACTTGATGAGATTTAATGCGTATAGTTGAAGCAAGAAAAGATATTTTGAAACTTCTTGAATCGTGATCTATTTCGCCGATCGGTATTCTTCATTAGAATGGCTAGTGTTTCTACCAAGTTGAAAGTTAAATTGGGTAAAAGTAGCGGAGACTGCGTCGGCATTGGTCAACTATTTGACCAAAATTGGGAAACTACTACTTATTCGCTATTCGCGTATCTTCGTCTCAAATTAAACGATTCTCTTGTTACACTTATTCAAAACACTTCCACATGTGAATCTTAACCCTACTTACGATATTTCTCATGGCGCTTCAATTCAAGCATGATCATAATAAAGTCGCTTTCCGGGAACATTAAGGGTGACGAGTTGTATAGACCGACGGTTGAATTCTTCTGGAGATCAAAGATTCAAGATGTTTCAACACATTCTCCGAATGCAATATATGAATCGTTGGTTACTCAATTTTGGGCATCGACTACTTAAAAGAGTGATCTGAGAGATTGTTGCAATGATTGACGAACGAGCATGTGGTGATAGAGGAGGCGATAAGAAGACAACTTCATTTGGATGATCGAATGGGGTTTATCATTCTAATCTTCTTTGGTACTCGATGGGCTAAGAGCAATTGGATATCAAGGTACAAGGACCGATATGTAGTTAAAGAATCGACTTTGTCCTATGTGGAGGTTTTTGGTTCATACATTGCTTGAGTTTAAGCAATAAATCGGAGGATGGGATCGCTTTTCTACTCAATTGGGATGCGGTATTATATGTCTATCTCGGGGTTTAACTTATAATTTTCTAAGTTTATTTTCGATAATATGGTTGAGAATATAACTAGGAAAAGACCAAGTTTTTATGTACCCTAGGTTTTCTGAGATGATCTTAGAGGTTACTACCCAAACCCAAGCCTTTTATCCCATAGGAGCTTAACTTCTAAGTTGTTTGCTTCAATGAGAACTAAGTTTGAGGGACACATTATCCTTCTTGGCGACTATGTTACCTCGGGGAATGAGGTCGATGAGGATAATGATGTTAATCTACCTTCACCGATGTTACTGCCGATGGTAATCCTTGATTGCCATTGATGAGGCCCTTCTATTATTGTGAAGCATCTAATATTTCTCCCGACCTACCTCCACCTATACCTTCACCTAGACCTAGTCCTAGTCCACACCTACTCAAGATTCTATTGATGAGGTTGTGCATGAATCGATAGATTGCTCACACCTAGTCCTATTAGGAATCAATTTGATGAAGGATTTCCTAATTTTGAGCATGTTCATATTTCTCCGAAAGGCCCAATGAAACTCCCATTACACCGAGCAATCGGTGGTGGGTGAGAACCTATTACACTTACCTCTATATATGCTCTAGTGAGCGGTGCATGCGGTGGTGGGCGATCTCAAGAAGGAGCTTCTGAGACCAAGTCTACTCTTGGTGATCAGTTGTGGTGTTAGAATAAAGTTAAGAGCTTGGAAGAACAACTTGGAAATAGGGGCAAAAGGAGAGTTTTGGTTTCTTCCGATGAGGAGCATGAAGAGCCTCGACTTGCATCACTAGGAATCTTGGTCGATGCGACTCTAACAACTCTGTTTTTCTCCTATTGTCGCTAAGTCTTCAAAGAAAAGGAACCTATTCGATACACTAGTAAGCGGAAAGACAATATCGCATAAGGAATCCACTTAAGCCTCTAAGGAATCAAGTGTTGATGTAGTCTCACTGATGTTCAAATGGAGGATGTTGCTACTGAACATGGTCAAGCTTATTTTGTCCAAGAACAACTATGTTCTCAACCTTGAGATGATAATATCGTGTTTTTCTTTGGAAGAAGTTTTTATTTGGATTCTAATATTGAAGTCTTTTCTACACACATTAATGATCTTTCTCGACCTGTTTCTTCTGATGCTCACATGGATGTTTCATTTGAAGTTCCTTCTATGGATATTCCTCAAGTCTGTTCTGCTGAGGAGACTACTGATAAAGGGAAGGAAGCAGTGATTGATGCAGTACTTGGTTCAGTTCTGGTTAGTGACAAGGAGTTGAAAGAACAAGAAAGAATGTTAGATGAGTGTGACCAGAACAAGAAGAGTGAGGAATTGGCTAAACAGCTAGCAGCTCAGTCTAATTCACTTTTTCCTCCTGAGAGACAAAAGGAACTGGATGAATTGCGTACTCAGATGCCTGCTGCACATTGGGATGTTTATACTCGGCAGTAGTTTCTAATCCTACACTTGCTCGTGAGTATATTAGGTGCATTTTGGTAGTGATACTTTGTGGATCTAATGATGGCTCGAGGACAACAATGAAGCAAGAAGCAATTGCAAAAGGAGAGCTATTGTTGCTCAAAGGCATAAAGCAAAAGGGAAAAACCAATGACCGTAGCTCGGAAGAGAGCTCCATGAGGAGGGTTGTGAAGAATCATAGTTCTACTATTTATAATTCGGCATGTCTACAAGCAATCATGCTTTATCGATGATGCTTTGATTAGAAAGTATAATATGATTATGAAGTTTTCTTCATCTGGTTCTACTTCTTCTGCATTGGAAAGAATTGCTAATATGTCTGATGTTCCTAAAGCAAAGAGACCTAAAACAGTTGATATCGTGGATAATTTTGATGATGTTTCACCTCAGGTGATATATCCAGTTGTTACTACTGAAACAACTTCTGAAGTCAATCCTTCCACTGATAAGGTTGTTTCTGCTGAACCTTCTATTGTTTCTCCTGAAGCATTGCCTTGTGATGCATCTGTTGATAATTTGGGAGCTGCATTGAGTAAGCAAGATGATCTAAAGGTTGCTAAAGCTAAGAAAGCCAGAGAGATGCTTGACAGAATGAATTCCTTACGTGATGGTGTTCCAACTATATCTATACTTTTTCTACTCAAGTCGAAAATGTTCTTGAAGATTTCGAAAGGATTATCTCGGGAATGAATACATCCGGTAGGAGGAAGAAAAGGATGGCTAAAGGAAACTTAGTTCTTAAGGAGATCGTGAGACTAGCTAGGAAATATCTTTCCAAGAGTATTTCTTTAGATCTCAAGGTCACCGAGTCAACTTTTATTAAGGAAGGAACTGCTGATGTTTTTCTGATGGAACACATTCCGTATTGATCAATTGGACGGTGGGAAGCTTAATATTTTTATCGATTGGATAATTCTACTATCTGATTCAACTTCGAAGAAATCTTTTCTTTGGTGGATAGACATGATTTGAAGATCTTGTATGAACATGTCACTCGGCATTATACTATTCATAAACCTCGGGGTTGGTTTATATTTATTGGGTGATCTTCAAGTCTTGTTTGATTCTCATTCTCCGGAGGGTAAAGGTATTATATTTGGCGTAATTCACATAAGTGGGAGATTGAGGTTGGAGGTTCTATCCTCGCCATGTGTTCATGTGGTTCGATACGCAATGTGGTATGATTTTGTGTATGTTCTCGGATAAGATTTATCCTTTGTCCTGCTCAATTAATGGAAAGGCCGCTAAGGAAGTTGGAAGTACCTCCAATCCGGTTGGCAATGATGAGCTTCATGCAAACAATGTGTTGGATTGATTAAAAATCGCTTCTACAACATAAAGGTTCATCTTGATTGTGGTATTTTGTATTTTTGTCACATTTGTTTTCTTTATTTGTTAAAAAAATTATTTATTTGAGTATGTCTAACTTTTATTACGGGTTTGTTGTATATTATTTATGGTTATTGACTCACGGATGTACCTTGTGTATATCAAAGAGTTAGCTAGTCCAAAGGGTACTGACTTTGGTAAAGACACATCAAATATGTTGACATTTGTAATGGTTTGCTCAAAATCATAGGGATATGCAACCACCCATGCTTAATTCTCGAGGGTTGTATGGTCATCAATTCACCATGGGTTATTCCTTTTGGAATCCAAGAATTGACTAGCCCATGTATATGGCTTGTGGTAAAGGCATTGGAATACCATATTTGGTAATCGGTTCACCAATTCTAAGAATTGACTAGTCCGAGCAAACGGCTACGGTAAAGACATTTCAAACTGTTCATGGTTGCCGATTTGCTAATAAATCGATGGTTATCGGTATACCATGGTTTCGAACTAAAACATTTGGCTACTCCAAGAGTGATGGCTATTGGTAAAGAGACATCAAATCCATTATTTTCAATGATTCACTCTCAGAGTTAACACACCGGATGTGATGAGAATAGTTTGAAACTAATATGTTTTGATGTACATGTTGTCATTTGTTCTTGCAAAGATTTGGAGTTTGAGTCTAATCATCAAAGAGATGTTCTTGTTTTGTTTCTTTGTCTGCGATGTTCGTGAACAATCCTCTCGTCTTTGTCTAGTTAAAGATCTATCAAGAAACCGGAACTTAACCAAGTCAAATTCCGGTTTAGGGAGGATTGTTGGGAATTATGTAAGTATGGATTATCTTTGAACTTCTTCTTTGAAGGATTCTGCTTGAAGTGTATGGATTCTACGAAGACATAATTCTCTGAAGTTTTATAGTTATTAGTTTGTTTCACGGAAGTTATTATTCCGTGTTTAGTATATTTAGTTTGGATATACATGAGCTTTATTAGGAAGTGATTGTGTATATCTTATTTAGTTTTATGTTTATACGTTTCTTGGGAAACGGTTTAGGGTTTTGTTTAAGGTTCCTTGTCTATAAAAGGAACACAATAGTATGAGTAATGTACCGATTAAAAAAACAGAGTTTTTATTAATATAAAGATCCATAGAGGATCACAGAGTTCTTAGCTATTTGTGTTACTTGTGTTTATAATTCCGCTACTTAATACAAGTTGTAGAGATTGTCTTTTACTGTGCTTGTGATTACATAGGCATAGCTAACGATCCACGAGCTCAAGATCTATCAAGGTCTGCTAGTTTCAACAATATGAATAGAGGTTATCCCATACCACTTGAAGTGATTGATAGATTTTGGAGGAAGCTTAATTTATCACATGCGCATCTGTAGGAGATGATTATTTAGGCTGTCAAGTTAGAGTCGAGGTTGAGAATTTTAATGAAGTGTTTAGAAAGCAATCGTGAGTGGTAAGAAATGTTCTTGAGAAAGATGAAAGAGATGACGACACCATCGAAACTTCACCGTGAGCCCACCACTCGAGCTACTTGTGGTCGTAGCTCCTTGAAAAGAGCCCTCTTTGAGCCACCTTCACAAACGCAACAACCACCGGATACAATTTTCATCTATGCCACCTCCACCAATGCATGAGCGGGAAGGATATAAGTTTCATCCATTCCAATTTTTCATCCATGCCAAATTTTCATCCTTCAAAAGAACCCCGAGCCTCCTTCACAAAGGAAAAACCGAGAAAGCATGCATATATCAACCAATTCCCGAAAATGTTTCATCCTTACATCAAGAAGGTTCAAGATGTAAGAGCCGATGGAAATTGTGGATTTAGAGCGGTAGCTATCGGTCTAGATCTTCATGAAAATGCATGGCCCACGGTTCGATATCAGTTAATGGAAGAGTTACGCATCTACTATGACCAATACGTTGTTATGTTTGGCACTAAAGAATGTGATGATGTTAAAAAGCGCTTGAATTTCTTTGAAGATGGATTTGCGCCAATCGAACACTGGATGAATATGCCAGAGATAGGTTTCTTGATTGCTTCACGATACAATGTCATTTTCCACACTCTTACCACTTTAGGTAGTATGACGTATGTGCCGCTTCGTTCGAGTCCGCCACCGTGGTACGATCATAAATTCATTACACTTGGGTATGTTAATAATAGTCATTATGTCAATGTGATATTGCAAGGAGACTACCCGATGCCTACGATCGCATCTCAATGGGTTCAATTATGATCTGAATGTGTTGTCGCATGGATTGCTCCGTACAAAGAGCGGATAAACTATTACGATCAATTGCTTCGCTCAAATTGGTCAAACTGTAATGTTGAAGAGGTAGTATTGGAATAATTTAAAATGTGCTATGTAGGTCTTTATTTTATTTGTGCCGTTTATGTTGTATTGTCTAATGTTTGTTTGATGTAATAAATATGTTTTTAATATGCAATGAATTTAGTTATCATATTGTTTACATCTCTTTACTAAAAAGTTATTTTTAAAATTATAAGCCTAAGCCTTAACCCCAACCTAAAAATGAGACTAAAATTTGTATAAGTCTCGTTGGTACAAATTACTTAATTACCCACATAAAATATTTAATATATATAATATATATATATATATATATATATATATATATATATATATATATATATATATGTGTGTGTGTGTGTGTGTGTGTGTGTGTGTGTGTGTGTGTGTGTGTGTTTGCTTTGTACCGGAAAACATAACAAGTCAAAAGATATTCTTTTAATTCACACAAAATATTATAAATATATTACAAGTGGACATGAAATGACTTTTGAGTGAAATGACTTGTGATTGGATGGAGTGGGAATAGCAACACCCTTGATTACCCAATCCATGTGCCAAACTTATGTTATCTGAGCCTATTCCATTCTTTTGGGTCAAAACCCACGTAACTAACATCGCCTTAACTTTACACTTTTGTAAATTTTGTGTGACATTTATTTTCGAAATATTTGATAACAAACTTTTTGAATTTTGATAATTATATGTACTTGGTCACCTTCTTAGCAGGTTGCAAGTTATTTGTTTATTTTACATTTTTTTTGTTTCATTCCAGATATCAATCTACATCACACTTATAAACTCGTTTCCAAAAACCAACATTCTGTTTCACCTTTCCAACACCACCCTTTTTTAGCCACCATAACAACTACAATCGCCATGCCACCTAATTTTCCGAAAAACAAATCCACAAACACATAACTTACAAGTCATTAGATCCCATAACTAATGATGAATTCAAACAACATTTCATAATTCTCTTCTCCCTTCCCACCATCCATCTCTACGACACTCACCTCTATCATATCCTGTTATCAAACTGTCACCGCAACACAAAAGATATACTTCTTTCGTCCCAAAAGTATTGTTTTCGGCGTTCAAAAAAAAAGTATTGTTTTCAGAACAAAAAAAAAAGAAAAGTGAAACCACAACACTCCTCAATCAATCAAATACCATCGAACCCACTAAATACTCTTTTTATTAGTTAAAATAAGAAGTGAACAATTTTTTTGAGACATCCTAAACTGGACAATAATTTTAAGACGGAAGAAGTACTTACGATATCCTTATTTGCAATAACCACCTATTTCTCACTTTTATCATATCATGTCATCAAACTATCACCACCACACAAAAGATATACTCTTTTCGCCTCAAAATTATTGTCTTCAAAAAAAAATATATATATATATATATATATATATATATATATATATATATATATATATATATATATATATATATATATATATATATATATATATATATATATATATATATATATATATATATATATATATGAGACCACAACACCTCCACCAATCAAATATCATATCACCCTCTAAACACTCTTTTTAATAGTTAAAATAAAAAGTAAATAATTATTTTAAGACATCCCAAACTGAAAAGGTGAACAATAATTTTAAGACGGAGAAAGTACTTACAATATCCTTATTTGCTACAGCCACCTACTTCTCACTTTGTCATTCATAACCTTATTTGCAACTACCACCATGGTAACCCACCACACCGGTATCAACTACCACCAATGAACAACCACCATGATCCAACGTTACAAAAAGATTCCGGCCACATCGATGATAGTTATCTCCGGTCATACCAATTGTCGCCACTACAATCATCTCTCCATCACCCATCTTCATGTAGGGAATTATTGATTAATCATGTTACTTGTAATTAAATAATATATATACGGAAACAAATTAACTACAAAGCATAGCCACGGATCTATGTATATGTTACAATCTTAAAATAACTGCAAGAATAGTTAGGGCGTGTGTACCTTTGATTTGCTCAGCTTGATCTCATGATTACTTGTACAAGGAAGATGCAGGTATCCACCGTTATACTGGTCACCTAGGGCTGTAATCAAGTCAAGCTAAGCTTGAGCTTGATAAGGCTTGAACTTGGCTCGAAAATTATAAGATAGGCTTGAGTTTGGCTGGATAGCTTGACGATCTTTAATCATCCAGGCTTGAGATCTGCTCAAGTAATGCTCGAGCTCAGCTCGAAAATCTTGAATTTATATATAAACATTAAATTCGATAGCCAAACTCATCAATAAATTTAAGAAAATACACGATGAGCTCAAGACCAAAGAACTTACAAAAAACATACGGGAGCATTACGGTTTAAATAGTGCTTCTACAAATATTTAACTATTATACCAATATTCACGTTAGCCGTTAGGGTGTTTACATAAATATGCATAATAAAAATATATATGTTCTTGAAGGCTCGAAAAGCTCGATAAAAGCTCAAGCTCGACCTATTAAAAGCTCTAGCTCTGCTTGTTCTATGTTTCGAGCTGGTTTATTGGGCTCGGGCTCAAGCTCGATAAAAGCTCGAGCTCGAGCTTGAGTTTATTGATAAAAGTTTAGCTTGTTTGCGGTCTTACTTTCACCACTTGCTTTTAAAAGGTGTTTGGTTTAATGAAAATAACCAAATACAGATACATTTTGGGCTTATGTGGAAAAAATTTATTGACACATAGAATCTAAGGGCTCAACAAATCAATTGATACACAAAAAATTTGAATTCAAAAAGTTTGTTATTAAATAGCCGAAAAAAGATGCTACACATAATTCAAAAAAGTGTCAATTTAAATACATTAGACAATTATTCTTTATTTGCAATATATATTGTCTATTCCTGAAATATTTAGGTATTTTTTTAACTATCTTTGGGAGTGTTTGGTTTGTGAAGGGGAATCACTACATATATGAGAATAGTTATGGGTTTACAAACCCACCATCCTTGGGTGATATGAGATATTCATACTTTAATAGGTTTGATTCCTGATTTTCAAAACTAACCCACCAACCAAACGATTATTTTGGAATGAAAGTCATTCTCATAATTTCATACCCGATAGTTCAGCGGTACTTTGGTGATTTTAAACTTTAAAGGGTCATAACATAATGAGACTGAAATAAGGCTAGTTACATATCTTGGAATGATTAAATAAAGTACCAAAACGACATGCGAATATTGATTAGGTCATATCATAGCCAAAAAAACAAAATGAAGATTGGGTAACTTTGTTGCTGTCCTCGAGTTTTCTGAACACATAAATACTTTCGTTTTGAGCAACATGTATTTTGAGGACTAAGAAAGTATTATGCGTGGATGCCGCAGACTGGCAATTTTCAAATGGGTCACACGGATCTGTGGTGTGTTTTTGCAGCACTTTGAGTTACATTTAAGTTCATGAGAATCCATCACACGGTGTCGAGGGTATTTTGAGAAAATTTTACCAGCCCGGGTACGTGAGCTCGGTTGTAGAGGCATAGTTATCCCTATAATGGGTAGTGAATATAGGTTCATCCGTAACTTCACTGTTTGCAAACAATGCAAGTTTCAGATTACAGTTGCAGCTACATATGACGACTGATGTCGTTGGTTGATCTCAATACTGATAAAGATATTGTAATTTCATGTATTCAATAATGGAAATAAGGATTTCGAAAATTTCATTATTGTTCAAATAATATGTTTTTATTCTATAATCATGTGGCATGTTTTCGTGTATTTGTTTTTCATGCACACGATGCTTCTACTGCTAAACTTTTTACTAGTACATTTTTACATGGGTCCCCAAATTTGGATGTGGTGACTGCAACACTGCAGCTCCTTGACCCAACGCAAGCCTGTAATGTTTAGTATTTAGCATTGGTTAGTCGAAACTGTTTGAAAAAACATATATATGCACGGAAATAAGTCAAAGTCATAAGAGCTGACCTTTTTTAGGACTGAGAGGGCTTTAGTACTCCGGCATTCACCATGACTAAAACTTCCACATTTCCCTTGAGGAGTTCCAAAGCTAGCAAACTTGATCGATGAAATGACTTGATTAGGATGAGGGCACTCGAGCGAAACTCTTGGATCTGACTTTGACTTTGACTTTTTATTTTGACTCCCGGCTTCTATTGGCAGTGGGTGATTTTGGGATACATGGGAACACAAACTTTCCAACTCCTGTGTTGCAAAAGATATTTGGGTAGGATCACCACCTATTTCCTCGAGCAAGACCAGTGCGTTCCACTTGGTTTTAACCATGATCGGGGTACGTGGTACCTACAAGATTAGTTCAATCATTATAAAAAGATTCAAACTTTGATATGTATGCTTAATGTTTAATAAAGACTTCACTTACAGCTTCTGTGATGGTTTTCCGCAATTCTTGAGGCATTTTGATGAGCTATATGGTCCTTTATAACTACATTCTGAGCAACCGCTATTTGGAGCATTATAACCTGGCCAATAACGCCCGATTCCTTGACCATTGACCCACACCTCACCTTTTGTCATCCCGGTGAAGTCTATGGCGAGTGGACCGTCACCAGAAGGTGCATCAAAATTTGTCTGTTCAAACATAGTTTTTTTATTTTTTAAGTACTGCAATCTTTAATGTTGTTATTCCAAAAATAAAAGAAAGCTTTAATATTACCTTGTACCAAGTCAAAGGTTGACCTTTAGGCGACCCCGAAACCCAGAGTGATGAGCCTCCAGTATCCAGTCCTAGTGATTCTCCTTTAAGTCCAATTTGATATGTCCATCTCTGAGATGAAAGGTCGACTGATGACCCGCTCTTTGATCCGTCAAGCTCCACTGGACCAGTAATACCCGCGCCCGTTTTATCAAAAAATGCACCATAGTTCTGTACACAAAGATCAGATTAGTAATAGATATATTCACTTGTTACGCATATAAAAAAAAAAAAAAAAAAAAAAAAAAAAAAAAAAGTTTAATAAAGAAAAACCTGAAGTCCCACGGTAACACTCAATAGATCTATCTTGTTCGTGCCACGTTTGAGAGTGATAGAGATATCCTTAGAGATTTTAGGGTTACCAGAATTACCAAATGCACTACCTATAAGTTAAAAACATCAAATATTCATTAAGAAAGAATAAAAATATATATATTCTTTTTTTGAAGTTCTTTAATTATTTTGTACCTTCGAGTTGATCATTAACAAACAAATGAAGAACATGGCCAAGTGATTTCACGTGAATAGTTGTTTGTGATGCATCGTTAAGGAAAGGCTCATCACCTTTGATGTCAGTACTGTAAGATAAGCACACACGATGCCTTAGAGTCAAATTACTTGTAATTATAGATTTTAAAATGGGCCGGTTGGGTAACGGGTCAAACTAGGTTCAGTCAAAACAAGTCATTTGCATGGGTCGGGGTTGGCTTGGACCGAAACACTTTTGTCAATATCAATTTTTTTTAATAAACTGATAGTATGTTGAATATCAATACAGAATTTATTTTATTATGATAATATATAAATCTTTTTAACAAAATGATTTATTAGATTGTATTCATTAGAAACTGACATTCAACCCGTTTCAGTTTTACCTACTTTTTGAACCGTTTCTGTTTGACCCACTACAAATATTGTATAACCCGAATAAGTCTAATTGCTAACTATACTCGCCATGTTTGAATCCATTTCAAAATCATAAGCAGAAAGTATTCATACCTTATTGAATACCATAGATAATCACTTTGATCAGCTGTGGTATTAATCTGCTCCAGTAATCCCGGTCTGTCAAATGCACTATTACTTGATATCCCTATGGGTTCGCTAACATAACTCCAGTCGGATGAAATTGCCTTTGAATCACTGAATTCATCTCCAATACTTGTAGGTACAAACGTTCGGATGGTAGCCATAGCGTTTATCTGTCAACGGTTAATTTATTAACAAGGTACTATTTTTTAGAACAAACTTAAACAACATCCATTTTTGTAGGTACTTGAAACCTTATAACAAACACCACAAATAAGTTTTTTGCTTCTGTTTAAATTGTAAAGAAAACCATATCAAAATGAATTTAAAACGCGCTAGGATTGACCAAAGAGTCAAACAAACCTTTGCAGTGTTGTACACAACATTTTTGCAGTCGGGCAAGATGCTGACAGACCAAGCAGGTAAGTGATATGAGTTCCCGTTATAGCTCACAGTTGCATCATTTTTCGTATCAGTATTCGCCAAAAAAGCAGCACATGTCGATGATGTCTTATACACAACAGCCTAAACAACCAAAAATCTATGTTAATTGAAAACTTTATGCTAATCCAATACTGGTCAAATGCTTAAGAATTATACATCACCTCTAAATTGTGACCAAGAGACGTATTTTTTGGATCAGTTGCTACCATTGCCTCTTCACAAAGCTTTATAGCCTTGTGTAAATCTCTTAAATGACCCCACTTAGGTTGCCGAAGTGCTCCTGCAACACAAAATTATATGATGATGTATTATAATAACAATAATCATGTTTAAAAGTTGTTAAAAACAAGATTAAGAAACAAACATACCATACTCATCAAGTGGAGCATCATAATCATAACTTGTTGAAATAAACGGTCCTCCAGTAGTACGTCCAAAGTTTGTCCCGCCATGGTACTGCAAAAATTTAACAGCTGAATTAACTTCGGGCTCATAAGATGTTCAAACTTCTGTCTTCAATATATATAAATAAGGAAGCACGTGTTGTTACATATATACTAACCATATAATAGTTTTGAAAGGTTCCTCCTCTCTGGTAAAAACGTGCAACCGCAAATGCAATGTCTTCTACTGGTCTATAAGGGACAGCACCACCAAATGCAAGAAACCACCCGGTCCAATTCTCAGTCCACATTGAAGGCTTGTTCTTAGAATTTGGAGTAAACCCATCACAGTAGAATCCATTGCAAGTGTTTATCTGCATTCATAGAAACATATAAAACAAAATTTTCTTTAGGTTTTAACGGGTCAAGAAATTTGGTAATTTTAACCGTGTTCTTTAGTTAGTGTTAGTGTGTTACCACTGAAGCAGGAGCATCACTTTGCTGACACATCACCCATGGTACGCCTGTATTTAAGGATGTCGCCATACTCGCTGCCCATTTGATGTAAGTTTGTGCAGCGGAGCCATAATCTTTATCAATATTCCCATATTCGTTCTCAATCTGTAATCAAAGATTCACAGACAAAAAAAGGACTTTACATATTCATGTCAAACTTTAAAATGGACTAAATGAATCATTGTGTATTGGTG
The DNA here is from genome assembly GCA_022545495.1 of Chrysanthemum lavandulifolium. Classification (NCBI taxonomy): domain Eukaryota; kingdom Viridiplantae; phylum Streptophyta; class Magnoliopsida; order Asterales; family Asteraceae; genus Chrysanthemum; species Chrysanthemum lavandulifolium. The sequence goes on from CM040242.1 coordinate 269,592,497, forward strand.
GATAGACTAACCTGAGATAAGATTATTGGTCCACCTTGAGACGCATAAAGATTCTCGTCCTTTAACATGCTAACTATCTTGGCTGTAAACCGCTTCATTTCGGCCTAAAATATATGCATTTGGTTAAGTAGTAGTTGAACAAATAGGAGAAGTTTTTTTACGCCAAATTAAGGAGAATAATAAGTAAACCTTATAAGGCTCATTATCTGTTCGAAGCTGGATTCCAGGTATGAAATGTAACCAGAGCGGAAATCCACTGTTCGCAAAAACATCATACCTTTAAGCATTCTAACCATCAAAGACTGAGAGAAACTGAAAATCAATACTAACCCGTAATTCCATTCAGCACAAACATAAGGTCCGATCCGAATATGAGCATAAAGACCAGCATCAGCTACCAATTTCACGAATCTAACTAAATCTTTTCCTCCTTCAAAGTCATACTGTTCAAGTTCAACTTGTGTTAGCACATTTCATAAATATTCGCCTATCGGGTCTTACTTTTATTGCAGCAGTCAACATTGATTCTATAAACAAAAAAGTGTAGAAATGTGCTTCCAATTCAAGACAAAATCTTGACATACTAAACTTTCCCACCAAAAAGTAAAATTAACTACTGTATATGATTTGGAATAATAAAATTAATAACATAATCAAAACTACTTTTTTTTTTTTTTTTTAATATAATTTCCTTAAACACCTAAGCACAAATATCATTTCCTACCAAGAAAACAAAAAAGGGTACTCAAATCAACCACCAATTAATGTTCATAAAGCATGTTCCAATATTCTTGCAAAAAAAACAATAACCTGTCCTCTAACAGGTTCATGCAAATTCCAGAAAACATAAGTTTCAATCACATCTAATCCTCCATCTTTTGATTTCTGAATAAGGTCAGGCCACATCTGCAAGCATTTCATTTATATAAAGTTAAATACCAAAAAAAAATAAATAAATAAAAAATAAAAAATAAAAAAAAATAAGTGTCGGTGGTGCATATGTATATATTGTCACCCTAGTTAAAAAAAAAACAGTACTTACATCAGGAGTACTACGAGGATAATGAATAGACCCCGAAACCAAAACTCGACGTTTTCCATCGATAACTAAAGCCCGGTGATCATACGTAACATTTACACCAGCAACCTCAGTAACTGCAGCCATAACCACGACCAAAACTATAACAAAAGACATCTTTGTCGTCACACTTCTCATCATGTTACCTTAACTTAACAAAACACTTAGCTAGCTTGTGTTTTTATAACATGTTCTAAGAAGTAAGAACACTTTTTATCTTAAAGCATGTGGTTTACTTTTGCTAGAAAAAATAGTAAGAGTCTTAAGTAAAGAATAATTTTTAAGAAAATGTGAAGTGAAAGATGAGGTTTTGGAGATATGATATTGCCGGAATGTTATAAGCTATAATAAGCTATAAGTCACGTGTCATCGTCAATGAAAGATGAACATAAGCTTGTGGGTCAGTGAGCAAGACAAAGGTATGTATTATTATATATAAGGTTCTTGTTCTGTTATTTTGTGTTTTGTTTATGTTTTTTAATTAATTTTAAATTATTGGAAACTATTTTTGTGAGCTTGTAAAGGGTTTATCTTAATTAAGTATGTTTGGCACACAAGATTATGGAGAGATTATGCTTATTTTTTCAAAAAATAAGCTACTTAAAAAATAATCTTTGTTTAAGACAATAACTTATAAGAGATTATAAAAAAATAATCTTCCATAATCTCGAAAATAAAATGTTCTTCGTGTAATTTATAAAAATAATCTCTTTTATAATCTTTTAAGAACAAAGACCAAAGATCAAAGAACATCACCAAGATCATGACAATTTATTTTCTTAAACATACCCGTAAATAACCGTTTTTACGCTTAATATTGACATGAAAAACCTAATCTGGTTATTTGTTATTTTTTGTTTTAATAAGCTTTTATTTTGTTTATAACAATCTAATAAAAGAATGAAATAATATTGATTTTTTTTATTATTTTTTTTTCAATTTTGTAATTGGGTCTGTCTAACAAGTGTTTTCGGAGCATTGTTTTGTTAGTTTAAAGAATGAAACTTGATGTTCATTTAACTAAGGTAATTTTATTAAATGCATATATTCCAATCCGAAAAATAAAATAAAATAACATAATAAAATAATGTGTTTAATTTATACATTCTAACCATTGCCCTGAAGTTACTTGTTAGACAAATCTTTTGTAATTTTATAATAGCATTAAAAAAAAAAAAAAAAAAGGTTTTCATACCTGTCTTTCGTATTTGCTTTCCAAAATCAGTGTGAACAATACTAGATAACTCTTGACAAATGATTTTAAATAACCAATGGATATGCATATTTCCTCCAAAGATATATATTCAAAAATAGATTTCTGGATAAGAACAATTACAAAGAGTTTCACAAATGTGAAAACAATATTGATTGATGAGTAATATAATAATTACATATTTCTATAGAATACAAAAATTAGTTTACGTGTATGTACCATTTTTGTTTAGTTGTAGATGTTGTCACTTTCTAGTCATGATAAGTTTTTCGTAGTTCGAATCTCGTTAGGCGAAAATCGTGAGATGTCCCGAGAAAATTTTGACAAACCCATAGAAGTACCGATTTAGCCACGTACATCACAGTCAGAAAATCTTATACGTTTACCCGTTTTCTTCCGTGTATTTTCTGGTTAGATACATCATAGAAAAATGGAATAATAAATTATTAAATTCTTATATGAAATATTAAAATTTGGCTACAAGTTCGTCGCATTGCAAAGATGGTGATATTTTTTTTGTTTTGAGAGACGAGAATAAATGATAAGGACAAAATGTGGCAATCACCGAAATGTTGCAGGGCAGGTTATAGATAACAGGGTATATTGTGTTAGATTTTACAAATTGACCCCTAAATGTTTGATGATTGACAAGATGTATCCCTGTACTAATTTAGCATGATTAATTGGCGGGACCAACTATGAATGTGGCGCGTACGGTTCAACTAACTCTTCGGAATCTTTTTGTCTTTTAAATAGGATTTTCTAACTTGTGAATTGTGAATAGGGGTGAACATCGGGTCAAAACTGGATCTGACGGAATCGAGACTATTTTAGTCAAAAATCATAGATGAGGATCGGATATAATGTGTTTGGTTCGTTTTAGGTCGGTCTAGTCTGGTCCGGTTTGGTCCTTCGGTCGGTTCGGTCTGAGAAGGTATTACTGGTCGGTTGTACGTAAGATCGGATCTGACCGGACCGGAGACCGAACATGAGGTAAAGTGGATGCAGGACCGGATAAAATAGTGTTCGGTCCGGCCCACTGATCCAATATGCTCACCCTACTTGAAGGACTCAGGACCACGGAAAAAGCTCTAGATTCACACAGCCCGTGACATTTTTCTAAATTATTTTGTTTATTTATGGCCTATGGAGTTAAATAATTTGTAAATCCTAAATCATTTTGGTGTGTTTAACTTATGACCCTAAGACACATGCGCTTTAAATAATTTGCAAAAAGTACATAACACATATTTATTAATTTATGGTAAAAAAAAATTTAAAGATATAATGGTTGTTTAGGAAATGATCAATTTAATTTACCTAGGTTTGATGAAATGGCCAGAGGTCTAATGAAGTAATAACGAATATGTCATATTTTTTAAACTAGACATTTTGCATCGACATCATCTCATGTAGTAAAATATAGCTACACTACACAGACAGAGAGTTAATGCAGAAATATATGCAAACATTTATTCCTAATTAAACTACGTACTTTTAATATGAACCACGTACATTTGCGACACATATGGGTAACACAAAGACCAATTGAGATTCTACGAACTACTAATCTGCCAACCAAATTTGTTTAATTGCATTTTTTTTAATCCAAGAAACTTGTATAAAAATAAAAGAAAATCCAAACTTAGAAACAATTTTGCGCTTAAAATAAATGTCATCATCACAATAGTTTGTAAAATAAATGCTCTCATTAAAGACTTGTTTTAAGCGCAAAATTATCGTCAGTTTAGGTCTCTCTATCAATCAAGGATTGACAACGAAATTGTTAAGGTTTTTAGTATGAATATTATTCGGGAGGCTAAGTTTTTAATTCAGATGTATGTGTCTTATCAAAAAAATTATGTAGTTATTTTTTACCTTTTATTTGTTCACATTTCAAGGATGTATCTAACGATGTTTGAATCAAAACCTTTTTATTAGGATGTTGCGATCTTCACCAAATAAACATTTTAAGTAATTAAAAACACAATAATTAGATACTTCAATTTTCAAACACTATAACTTGGTATTAATGTCATAGCTAAGAATGTTATTTGAAAGGCCAAGTTTTTAATTCGTATGCAACGTCTTATCAAAAAAAATTGTAGTTATTTTGGACCTTTCATTTGTTCACATTCAGGCATGTATGTAATGATGTTTGAATTAGAGCCTTTTTATTAGGAAGTTGCGATCCTCTCCAGATATACATTTTAAGTAATTAAAAACACAATAATTAGATACATCAATTTTCATAGCTAAGATCAAAATAAGGTTTTTATATTTATGAAAGTATCTTTTATAAGATGTATTATTGAAGTTTATGAAAAAACAGGAGATGATTTTAATATAAAGGATTCATATAGTTTTCTTAGGGTGGTTGCACCTTTAAAGCAAAATTGATTTAGGTGGGTGAGTGCTCAAATTGGCATCGACCAACTACCCTACAAATTGATGTTGTGTATAAACTTGCTTCTTATTTAACCCGATGACCAACTCATATAGGGTTAAAAATCCTTCCACCTAATTTTTATTGTCATAAAGTAAAGTTTTATAATCATTCTATAAACTATAAACTATCTTGACTTTGTTATTGCTCAAACCCTCCTTATCGTGTCATTCTTTAACTTGTGCCCTAAGCGTACATATTAAAGAGGGTTCAACGGTCTGGGTGTCACTTCCTGAATGACCAGTAAGTGATTGTGAGGCCTGATGCTAGAGAATAATGGGTACCAATCAGTGGCTGTTGGCCATTCAAATGGTGATATCTAGGCTCTGAAACCTTCAATATGTGTCCTTGGGTCACAAGTTAAAAAAACCTTTAACATATTAGTATTCCTTGGATCAAAGATAATAATAATAAGTGATTTTTCACAGAATGTTTCATATCTACCCAAAGTTTTCTTTTAACTTATGATATAGAGGTAGAGGAGGTAGAGAGATGTAGCATCACGCGAGTACCTTGTTACTTATTCATTCAAGCGTCGTTGGTAAATATGATAACATGCTTGTGACTATGGTAATTTCCTGTTTGTCACAAAAGATTTAACGACTCAAACAAGTCTAGTTGAGCCTCAAATCTTTGAGAAATGTAGCATTCAATACATCATCAAAACTATACACTTATTCTAGAATATTGTTGGATCATTTTTTTCTCATATATACGTGCAAGCCAAGGGTTTCTTTTAAATTTGGACTCCTACGCAAGCAAACAACAGATATTTATCCTGTTCTAAATGTCTCTCTTTTTACAAGCACGAAATATGTAAAGCAAAGCTCATATATGACTACAGGTTACTTCCTATGTGACCATCAAACACGACAATAAATGCGTTATTATCTCGACATATGGTTGATACATACCCAGTTTTATGCATTTGTGGGGTCTCGATATTTGGATAAAACGAGAGTATATTTAAGATATTGAAAACATGTTTTACACAAAACCTATGATAACTAAAAACATCATTCATGCTTTCAACGTTTATAATTTTTATTAGAAATGAACGAAGAATTACAAGTGATAGTTGCGAAACACTATTCAATTAAATAACAAATGAAACTCTCCTAGAAATGAATCAAAGCTTGCTAGCTTAGCATATGATTCAACGAGATGAAGATTATATGTTTTATAAAAGAATTTGTGTGTTTTCTTTTTTGTGTCAAAGATCTCGGTAATGCTGCAAAACATTCTTCACAGCCTTGTTAAGAATCAAAATGAAACTTTTCTTAAAAATATAAGAACTCTATAAGCCTTCCTTTGCCAAACGAACACAAAAAATAAAAAAGCTCTAAAAGTGTTGTTTGGTCCAATATTAAGAAAATGGATATCACTATCAAATATAATATAATAATGTAAAGGGGCTCCAATATTAAAAGTTTGATGTGATTATTTATGAAGGGTTTTTAATCATACAAGCAAGTTAAGCATGATACCATAAAAGATACCAAAGACACGAGACCCACATAAAAGTGCATGCATGATGTCTTTTACGCAGATCCACGCAGATTTTTTTCACGTCCTTGTCTTATTACATATTAACTTAGCTCTTTAAGCAAGTTAAAAACCCATTTATGAAAGAAGCCAAAAGTTTCATCAATTTCGAGACAACTAGGAATGAGTATCATAAAACCACCCATATTAATGAGATATGAGTAAACCTTTGTTGGTGGGTTTCCTCAAACCAATTTATACAAAACAAACACAATATATCATTCTCAAAGCTATACCTTTATTCCCATAGGACCCTACCAAACACCTCCTAACTCTCTCTTTATAGGCTATGTGTTTATATATGTAGGTAAAAAGGAAGTCACATGTATGCAATAGGTTACGTGTCAAGCATTTAATGAAAAAGTACATTTTCTACATAGTGCTTTTATATATAGCTTCACTTTCAAAGTGCTTTAGTAGATAGTTAATTCAACTATTCATCTTTTTAGCAACCGCTCTTGTACTTGTTTGACTTTTTTGTATTTGCTTTTAAGAAGTTCTCGCTCATATTTCAAGCCTGGTTTTAAGAGAGTATATTGAGTAAGGGAGATTTTGTCAGATCTCAGTGAGGTAAAGTGTATTAGTTGGTCTTCGAAGTTCTTGAAGCTTGTTGTTGTTGATCGAGCTATACAACAGTCCCTCAAGGGGTAAGTTTGTTGACTGATTCTCATCACTGAGTGAACTTACTCATTGATTCTCACAAGGGAGTTACATACTTACTTATCAGTGAGTAACATACTCACTGATTTTCATCAGGATGTAACTCATATTGTTTTATGTTCAAATTATGTCAGAGACAATTAGCTCAAATATTTAACCCAACAATATTAATTAGTTGTGAAGTGACTTCACATATGATGGTTGGATTAACATTGAAGTGATTATTAATGATGGCCTAAACAATACAAGTAGTTAGAAGATCGATGTATATTGATATTTATAGGTGATTTTTGTTCAGTTTAAGTTCATTTTGGAACAAGACCACGTTGATCAATGTGGAATTTGAAACTTGACATAATTGATGGTGGTTACAACTTGCAATTTCATATTTGCACGACTAACATGAAACGGAGTTCTCATATATGTGATGAATACGGGCCGAGTTGAACAAAGAAAGTCCGTGTGCAAAACTTATGTACTACTAAAAAGGGTGATTAAATATGTCATACAAACTATTGTACATAAGAAGATGTAATAATCAAACAATTTAGCTTTGGGAAATTTGCAAAATCGTGACTCAAGATGACATTTATTTTCAAATTAGCTCACTTTTATGACATATTATTAATAGCAAGACTATTTTTTTCTAAACGCTAAGATTGCCCTTGTCTCACATAACGTCGTATTGTATTCGTAAATTTCGTAAACAGAAACAAAGAAACAAATAAACAAAAAATATTGACTTTTCTTGCAGACTTTACAGAGTCATGGGAGGAATGAGAGAGTTTATTTTAAAGGTAATTTTTCATTATTAATGTACTACGAATCGTATGATATATTGCGAAAGAAATCAATTTTTTTTGTACGAAAGGGAGTGTCATATTTCGTTAGGGCACAAGTGATTATTCACATTTAAAGCAAGGACAATCTCGTTATTTCACAAAAAATCTTAGTTTCGCAATATGCCAAAAAATTGAGTGTAATTGAAAATAATTATCATCTTGGGCCAGGTTTTGCAAAATTTCCTAAGCTTTAGTCATGACTTTTAATAAAGACTAGCTAAAGCTAGAAAAAAAATTACAACGAGGAAATAGTAGCTAACGGTCTTTGCACCCAACCTACCCAACTATTTAAACTTAGATTCTAGATGAAATCCATAAAAAGAATGCGAAACAATAAAGTCCCAAAGCACCTAACTTCTTGAGGGGGACTAGAGAAGAGCAATTGATTTCGGTAAGCTTTAGTCTTATTTTGGATATGTCGTCACTCTCAGGCTCAGCCACCTGAAGAATATAATTAGAGTATAGTTCATATATCGTTAACATTTTTCAGTTAAAAGTGAATAAAAAAGCACCAAATATATGATATGACATGCATTTTAAGCCCCGTAAAACTTTGAGCTTTTGTGCAATTGCATTGCACGCCTTGTAGAATGACTCTAGATAGATCAACAGTTTTTTTCTGAAAACCTCTCTAGTTTTTCAAAATCATGATTACTCTTCATTCATCCTTTAGAAACAATCAATATGTCATTGCGACATATTAAGCCGGTTACTGTATTTATTTTAATATGATTTTTCGAGTTCAACCAACCGATTTTAATATCTCAGACATTAGAATCTTGAAAAAATATTTCATTTGTCGATCATTAATTCATTATTATCTGGTCTATATTATCAACTAATCGAACCTAAACTACTCTACTTGATGAGGATCAATATTTTATAGCAACACCTCTCTAAGCTTTACGCATTAAAATAGAGAATTGCATTTTTTGTCCATGATTTTAATAATTGCATGTTTTGTCCTTATCTTTTTTGAAAGTGCAGCGAACGTCTTTATTTTAAACTTTAGATTGCAAACACAGTCCTCGATTGATGTGAAATGACCAAATCATCCTTGTATTCTTCCTTTTATATCAGGGTAATTTGGTCATTTGACATCGATCGATGACTGTATTTGCAATCTAAAGTTCAAAATAGGGACATTAGTTACGATTTCAAAAAAACAGAGACAAAACATACAATTTGGCCAAACTATTGGGACCAAAAATGCAATTTACTTAAATAAAAGTTTGTGGTTTGTTACTTTGTTGTATTGGAAGATGTATATTGAGGGATGTGGTAGATGTCCGAGTGTTTTGATAATAAATACGTTTTTATCTGAATATGGTCTATTATTTGTATATCGGGCCTATTGTCTGCAAGATGACTTCAACATTTCACTTTCAGTTTAGCATTGAATTCTAGTGACTATAACTGACCATAAGCAACTTGTGAATTGATGATTTCTTGTTACCAAACATCAAAGAGAAGAAATTCCCATACGTCTCGATAACCTAAATTGTTTCTTGATGCGAAAGGTTATCAAAAATTGGCAATTAGTTTGTTCACACTTTGTTATTATTATTAATTCTTGTTGTTCTAATTTATTTCTTTTTTCTTTGTGGGTTTGAGCTTTATTTTTGCTCGCGGTTCTTTTTTGTAATACATCAAAACTTGGTGTTATTTTTAATAAAATTTAGCATTTCAGAAGAAAAAAAAATCATGAGGGTAAAAATCTAACTAAGGAAGCTAGCTAAAGATATGTAATATGTTACCTTAAAATCATAATAACTTTTTTATAAATTTCTGGTGGAACGATGGAAAGGGGAACAAATTAATTGGCATCTAAAAGTTGACAATTTTTGGTAGGTAAACATTCATAATTGCATGATCATTTTGTCACTAAAGTTTCACTTTCACATGTGGGAGAAGGAACGTACAAGGTTAAATATTGTGCATGAATTCAATATTGACTTAAACTTGCAAAGTTAGACTAAAATCAATATCACCAAAATATCACTTATTTCTGATAACCGTCGTGATAAATGTTGAAAGTGAAACTTTAGTTCTCAAGTTGTTCATTCAAAGAGAGAAAATATCACTTTAATAAATGTTGAAAGTGAAACTTTAGAGCAAACTGTTCAACAAGACCTTGTAACGGATCACTAGCTACAATTGACATTGAAAATGGCCGATAGGAAGAGACGACTTCTTGAAAACGTGTAGTAATTAATTCAACCATAGAAATAGAACTAAAACTTTTTGAAATTAAGGAAATCAAATGAATTCTATTTCAAAAAGTCAAGGTACGTGCGCAAATAAAATGAAAGTTAATGTTAGCAATGGGATTGATCATCTTTTAGCATAAAAGAGATGACAATTCATGGCTGCTATCCTTCGTATAATTGCCATTAATAAAAATCATAGAATATCTTTACTTAAGTTTCTACATAAACTAGGTATAGAGTTTGTACACGCATGAAGTTTGGACAAACAGTATAACAAGTAATAATATGATGAGAGTTATTTTACATACAAAACTTTTCTTACATATCGGATCTATCTCCATCATCCATCAAAAGAAATCAATAAATGAGATTAAAAGATTTTATTATTTCACTTATTTTTATAATTTAAATATCTTTAAACCGTTAATCGTTAAGTGAAAATATTTACACCGCCGCCAAGAAAGATTTTATTATCTTTCATAGACGCAAGACTTTGATATCTTTCGAGAGAAAGAAAAAAATCATTTTTTCATGTTTTTGGATTTTTACGTTATCGAATTGCGTGAAAAAATCATATATGACAACACTAATTTGAATATCACATGATGATAGTAGTTAAATCATATATGATATGTAATCGCGTGTGATATGATATGTATATCATATGTGATATTACACTAATATCACACGCCTTATTACATATCATATACGATATAACACTATATATCATATGATATAACATTTAATATCACATGTGATATTCAAATTAGTGTTTAATCATATATGATTTTTAATCCAAATTTCGTGAACGTAAAAAAAAAAACTTAAAAAACGTAAAAATACGAAAAAAATTGTGAAAAGATATCAAAGTGCCTATCTATAGAAGATAATTAAATCTTCGTCATGATTATATTTTTTTTTCGCTTAACGATTAACTTGTTTGAAAATTATTAATATTTGAAAAGAGGATGAAAGTGGGTTTTAAATTGTTGGGATTAATCTCATCCATTGATCAAATAAAATCATGATGGAGATTGATCCCCAGATATAAATAATCTTTTCATTCTCAAGATCTTAAATCGTAATAATATTTTATATAATAAGATAATATAAAAGGTAATAATATTTCAATAACTTTGTTTTTAAGTTAAACTAGTTTAAAACCCGTGTAATACTGTGAGCAGGTTTAAAAATATATTGTAAGTATTTATAAAAGCAAATGTAGCTTAATAAAGTTTACAATTAAACTCGTGAGCATTATATACTATAAGTTACTTCTAATTACTAAATTTATAAGGTTTTGTTATTAAGTTAAACACTTTAGTTTCGGAATGCATGCAAAGGTAACACACAACCAATTACAAAATAAAACAGAAAATCATCACAAAAGAAAAAAAAAAAAACAAAAAACAAAGAATCCCTGGAACATACTAACACCTCCAATTCATAGTTTACTGCAAAAGTAGTGGAACGTAAAATAGTGTTGTACATTATTTTTGGCTTTATAAACCCACGACTCAATTGGTGCTGCTGTCCAAGAAAGAGCACGAATACTCTTAAGGCCCACTGTATAAACATAAACAAAAGATACGAACCAAAAAACCAATACCTAACACTTACATTAATTTTTCTTCAAAGGTAAAATCCAGTTTGTAATTTGCTACACCAATTGACTCATGGATCTATAGTTTATTTGTTCCATACTACCACCAGAAGATCACAATCCAAATAAAAGACTAACTTTATAGTGCCACATTACAACCTATCATGTAACCTGATACAAAATCGGTCTCGTGTATCATTAAAACTATAAACATGAAAAAGAAAAGCTAAAAGAAAGTGAAGAAAATACAGAAGCATTTTCAATATTCCTAATATTGTTTCTTACGTTTACAAAAAGCACTACAACCCTGCCATGTATCTTTTCTATGTATTAAAATATGCAGTCTCAAACACAAAATCTAGCCTTAAATATCAAGAAATGGCATTGAATGAGTAAAATGATTATAAAACACATACTCACTTATAATATAGTCTTTACTAATGATGCAATCAAACCATTTTTTTTTTTTTTGCCAAAACTATGGCGAAGGTTATAATATTGGGATTATATTTCTTCGTTTAGCGTTAAGAAAATGTATTAAAATGTGATGATCTTCCTTTTTCTTGCAGATTGTTCATTTGTTGAAGAACCAACAATCCTGCAAACAGATAAAGTAACCACCTGATATATCATCAGGCATTATGAAAAGCATTTCAATTTTAGAAGAACTTTCGGAAAAAAGATGAACAAAACTAACGTAAACATATGCCCATTATTCAAAGAAGGTACCAAATGGAAGAGTGTATATCATAATGCCCATTATATGGTAAAGAAAAACTATAACCATAGCAAGTCAAGTCATACAACATTGCAGCCGTATTCCATGATTATTATATCTGAAACCAAGATTTTTAAAGAAAAAAAGGAAAGAACCAAACTGTACTAAACTTTCTTTAACATGTGTACCCTTTAGAAGGACTGAGAAGTTTCCAAAACTCCTCCTCGATTGTATACTTTTTATATGAATTTGATGCAATTTCCTGCAACAAACCACCACTTAGAATGGGCTAAAACAATGTTTCAAGCAGTTATGTTGTTATAAGCTGCAAGTATATAATGAGCTGAAAAAAAAATTAATGCAGACAATAGCGTTGGAATAGCTTGTGTATAAAATCGTAAGTTTACTCCAAAAAAAAGTCTAAAGCGACCACTCCTATCAGCAGTAGTAAGTTTACTCCAATCTATACAACGACTCATCCTATAATTTAACTAAATAGCAGAATGCAACTAAAGAATTAGTCAACATAAATTACTGTTAAGAATGCAACTAACTTGATTGTACATCCTCACCCCAAAATAAATTAAGGCTAATTTAAAATAGTTTAAGGCTATCTAAAAATGCTAGTATCGATAACAGTATAACACTATAACCTATTCAAAACTATTTTAATTTAAAAAATTCAATCACAAAACAAATTTCGAACATCAGTAGCAGACTTACCTTTTAAACATTTCAGAAGATTTCACAACTAATTTGGACTTGATTTTCTTTTCATCTAGCATTTCATCAAATAACTGGTTGTATACTCGTATCTAATAACATAACCATGTGTCTCAACTTACCTCATATTGAAATTCCAAAGTTTTTGTCCAAAATAAGGTGATGTAGAACAGTGTGATAATGTCTCCTCAAACAAATTGCAATGCCCGTACTCTTCTTGCCTAAAATCGCCAGCAGAAATTAAAGAGTAAAATTAGAAAAATTAAAACCTTGTTAAGAAACATTAGCATATATCCAAAATAAAATCGACACTGTCGCTGAACCTTACATCAATACAAAGCTATTCTTAATCTTACCTCAAAGATAAGTTATACCAAAATGCCTACTTGCTAAAAAAAAAAAAAAAAAAAAAAAAAAAAAAAAAAAAAATGACCTCAAGCTTGTAACATTCCAAAAAAATAAAAATTTCATATATGCATTTCATCAAACAACTCAAGTTCAACAAAAAGAAAAAATATTTAGTAATAAGAAACAATCAAGTGATGATTTATAAAGATTACAAATTCACCTCCAAAAATAGTTTCGTTATCTCTGTTCACTATAAACCTAGTTTGAGCTCCGTCAAAATCCTCCTTTAGAACTCGATTTGGACAACATCAAATAACAATCTTCTTCACTGAGATAATATAAAACTCAATGGGAATCTCTCTCTTATACCTCGGATTTACTTCATTGATTTGGAATTAATCGGTTAGTAACATATGCAACAAAATTGAGTTACGCGATACGTTTAGATGGAAGAATGAAGATGATGAAGGATCGAAGGTTAATTTTTAGTATGGAAGTCAAAAAAATAAAATGTACCATCTTTTTTGTAGGTGAAGATGAAGGTTAATTAAAATCCGAATGAAGATGAAGATGAAGGTGATTCAAAATATAGCTACTTCCAAGGCACCTCACTGAAAAACCAATTAGTTGAAGGTCTTTTTTGTACTCCGTGTTCCATTGCAGTAGCATGCGGACTTGAAAAGACTAAAAAGAATACATATATAAAACTAAATAAAAAAAAATTATTCTTTGTTTATGACATCATCAATTAATATTTTTTAATTCCATCAACCAATAACAAAGTTCTACCTAGTTAAAGATGACATACGCATAAACCTTGTTTTAATAGTATTAATAGATAGATTAATAGATATTATAAAATTCATAAATTCATGGTTTCTAAAGTCTATTGTTTTCCCATAAGACTATATTAAATCTTTATACTTATACAATTATAATTTCGCACAAATGGATTTCACATATTTTTCATTATATGTTATATCGATTAATATTTGTATATATTTTTGTTACATGGAGGATTTGACTGTGTTTAATATGCATAATATTTAAGTTGATGTTGTTTAAATTCAATTATCAAGGTTAAGCGGCATAACGGTGTAATGACCCTTGAATCAATATGCGTCGTTCTTATACGTATAATCTCGTGATTTATTTTAACTTCAAGAATGGCTGCGTGAGGTCGTCATTTCATTTGATACATATATTCTTGTTAATAATAATTTTAGCCATATTTAATTTTTAATCTTGTGTATGTGAGTTAAATTTATAAAAAGATATAATATGAACGTTATTGAATGTAGATAGTAAAAAATACTTTTCCCGATATTCTTATTTAACCTTCTAAAGAGGAATAACATTAATCGTTCGTGTATGTATACTCTTGTATTCATTTACACATCACAATATCTTGTGTTTTCATTTTGATATTTTTAATGTGCATAGATATTAACTTAGTTTATATTGATAATACTATTTAGAGTTAATTACATAATTGGTCCTTGTGGTTTGTCGGATCTTGCGAAAGTTACTGGTTTGGTCTTTTGACGGGCCATGCCGTTAGTTGACCGTTAACTTGGCAAACCACAGACGATTTAAACCGAAAAAAAACTTAAAAAAAACCGATTAAAAAAAGAAAATTGTTTAAAAAAACCGATTAAAAAAAAAAAAAAAAAAAAAAAAAAAAAAAAAATTTAAAAAACGAAAAATTGTTTTAAAAAACGCTTACAAAAATATTTATTACACTTAAATTGGTCTTTATGTATAACGCGAGGCCTAAGATAACTTTTTTTAAATTATTAATTTATTATACTTCAATTTTGAGCTTACGTACAACATGAGAGCCTCAAATTTTTATATTAAACTCTAAAAATGAAAAATAAATTAGGCCTCACAACGTGCTAAATTTTAGTCGTATTTTGTCCAAAAACGTATAAGAACTTATAACGTGAGGCAGTTTTTAATGCGCGTTTTGCAAAACGCAAAACACGAGATTAAATTTAAGCCTCACGTTGAAAGCTTATTTTTTTTTTCATTTTTAGAGTTTAATAAAAAATTTAGGCCTCATGTGTATCATAAGACAAAATTTAAATATAATAATTATAAAAAAAAAAAAAAAAAAAAATTCTCCAAGGCCTCACATTATTCATAATGACCAATTTAAGTGTAATAAATATTTTTTGTAAACGTTTTTTAAACAAGTTTTCATTTTTTATTATTATTTTTTGTCACATAATCGTCGCATGGTTTCTTGAGTTAACGGTCATTAACGATGATCGAAAGATTAAACCGTAACTTTTGCATACCACGAGGACATGACCGTCGAAAAAAGTTGAGACGTTTTTGCAGATCAAATGAATACAGGACCAATTATGTAATTAACTCTACTATTTATAAACAACAACAACACATATAAGTTGTTTTATTTTAGAGTTAATTACATAATTGGTCCTCGTGGTTTGTCGATCTTGCATAAATGTCCTCGAACTTTTTTGACGGCCATGTCCTCGGTATGCAAAAGTACGGCCGGCCCTTCGACAGTGTCACGTCATAATGACCGTTAACTCTTAAACACATGACGATTTATGTAAATCGAAAAAAAAAAAAAAAAAACTTAAAAAAAACGAAAATTGTTTAAAAAAACGTTTAGAAAAATATTTATTACACTTAAATTGGTGCTTATGTGATAACGCGAGGCCCAAGAGAATTTTTTAATTATTATACTTAAATTTTGAGAACATAATGATGAGGCTCAAATTTTTTTATTAAACTCTAAAAATGAAAATAAAAATTGGCCTCTCAA
Source organism: Chrysanthemum lavandulifolium (assembly GCA_022545495.1). Taxonomy (NCBI): domain Eukaryota; kingdom Viridiplantae; phylum Streptophyta; class Magnoliopsida; order Asterales; family Asteraceae; genus Chrysanthemum; species Chrysanthemum lavandulifolium. Next base: position 269,608,683 of record CM040242.1, read on the forward strand.
CGTGAGGTTTAAATTTTAGTCGTATTTGTACAAAACGTATAAAACTTATAACGTGAGGCTTATTTTTAATGCGTATTTACAAAACGATAAAATACGATTAAAAATTTAAGCCTCACGCCATGAAATGCCTATTTTTTATTTTCATTTTAGAGTTTAATAAAAACAATTTAGCCTCCGCCGTATACATAAAGACAAAATTTAAGTATAATAAAAAAAAAAAAAATCTCCTGCGCCTCACATTATACATAAGACCATTTAAGTGTAATAAATATTTTGTAAACGCTTTTTAAACAAGTTTTTTTTTTTTTTTTTTTTTAACAATTTTTTCATACAGCTTTTTTTTTTTTTTTTTTTTTTTTTTGTGTCGACATAAATCGTCCTCATGGTTTCATGCCAAGTTATATAACTAACAAGATGACCGTCAAAGGACCAAACCCAGAACTTTGCATACCACGAGGACATGACCCACAAAAAGTTCGGGACATTTTCTCGCAAGATCCGACAAACCACAAGGACCAATTATGTAATTAACTCTTTATTTTATAAAATATAAAGTATATGTCATATTTATTAGATTTATAAATTTATTAAAAAAACATGAAAACTGATAATTTTATTAAACTCATGTAATTTATTTAAATTTTAACAACCAAAGCTTTATTAATTATCCTTTCATTTTTTTTTTTTTCTCATTTTTACTTTTTACAAATCGGCACATGTGCTTTCATGTATATTTATTTTGTCTGATGCAATTTAGATGAGTTTGATCAAACTAAAGCTAGTGTGGCAAAGTGGCGCACTCCCATTCATTTAATTTTAATTTTTAACGTTCATTGTTCATTTTTTGAAAATCTCTTATTATTTAAGAGATGGTCTAGATATACTAAATAAAGATTAATTTTTAAATATGATTTATTGTCTTTTAGCAACTAATAAACGCGTCGTGAGGTCACCGCTACACAATCTTAATATATCGATATAGATACAGGTTTATTTTGGCAGGAAACATAATATAATCTAGGTTTGCATATAGATGTTTATACATCTTATAAGCTTTAAGTTGTCTTCAAAATTTTTAAGTTGAAAACAAAGAAATTGGACTATTTCTAAATTTGATATGGTATTTAACACTTAATTATTCGTCTCAAAGTGAAGAAGTTTTAAGTGGTAGACTATGTAACATTATGAGCCACCTAAGATTTTAATATTTACAAGCAAGGGTTGTTTGGTGGTTTTTGGTTAAACCAAACCATGAACTGAATACTCCAGTTTTGAGAATTGCAAACTGTTTTGGGTTTGATTTTTCCATTTTGGTTTTCCAATTTTTCTCTTTAAATCGGTTCGGTTTCGCTTTTATAGCAGTTGTTTTTTACCTTTAACTTTACCAATTAATAAAGTAGTGAGTCATGAACCTTTCTAACTCTTAACTTATTTCATCATGGTATCAACCAATAAAAATAACAACTAGTAAGTTTTTATTGAACATAAACTTAAGTTTCCAAACAACATAATTCAAATGAGATTAATAGCAAAGATAACATCTAACAATCTAAATATATCAAATAAAATAAAAAATATATATAAAATAAAGTATAAAACAACCATATAAAATTCAAAGAAATATGAAATAAAAGTATTAACATTTTATAAAATATTTGCAACATTTCAAGAGATATGCAAATTTTTCGTTAAATAATTAAGCGCCGATCCTTTATATTTGAAAATTTTTCAATGATTTGAAAGATAGAAAAGATGAGGCGGGGGTGGTTTTTTCTATTTTGTGTTTCAGATTCAACCAAAACCGCCCAATCATTCGGTTTTTTAAAATCAAACCGCCTTTGATTGGTTTCTCAATTGGTTCAATTTTTTCCATGTAGTTCTTTGTGGTTTTCCAATTTTGATTTGACTTTTAGAGTTTTTTCTCACCCCTAATTTACACCATGGTTGTAAATTTAGTTGAATACGTTGAAACCAAAGCATTGCCTAATCAATTTGTTATTACATACCATTTGAACCATATAAACTTTTATCCAATACCAAATTAAGATTTACTTGTATATTCTACCCTCGAAGAAAAACTCATGGTTTACAATAATTGGTTCAAGAATTACATGTTTTACATATAAGTTGTTGGAAACTTTGTGCAATCGAGGGTTCATGTCATAACCGAATATGAGTTTGGAGTACAAGTGTACACTTATTTAGTCATTAAAACTCCTTGAATTAAATAATGGGTTGTAAAAATAAGGTAACTAATGAGTTTAGCGAGTTGCACTTCGGTGAGTAGACTATGAACGGTCTCATCAAAGAACCGATGAGTCAAAGTGAGTAGACTTGAACAATCTCATTAAACATTAATATCATCGTGAATAGTCTTATCAAAAGGTTCAACCCTTTAGTAAGATAACTCATCATCGTAACGTATCGTTGAGTATACTCGGGAGGAGCAAGCTTGTTAAGTGAGCAAGCTCATCAGCAAGCAAACACATCAGCAAGTATGCTAATGAGTTTGTGACTTGTCGGAACCAATTTACTACTAACTTGTAACAAGATTTTAAATATTAAAGGCAACTTTACTACGGTTTAACGATCATAATCAATTGGTCTTGTAATCACTATTGGTGAAACTCATTTACTACCAACGTAAGAGTTGTTTACCAATTTAAAGGCAACTTTACTTTGGTTCAATGATCATAATCAATTGATCTTGGAACCACTATTGCTAAAATACAAGAACATTATAAGGAAATTAATTATCCCATTAACTCTCATAATTTCATTGACTCAAGCACTCTATATAAGAGAAACATCATGCATGAGATAAACACACTAAAACCATAATACTCATAAGTAAAGGGTTTTCGACTTGTGCCTAAATCAAAACATGACTTTTTGAATTATCTCAAAAAGATTCTCGTGAAACCCAAATAAATAAAGTCAAATAATTCATATTGAAAAGCGATTACATGATTCATTAAAATATCCAGTTTGATTATTCTAATTTTCCCATTTAAAGATATGGAACATAGATAAAGATGGGGCTTTTACATATATATCCTTGGAAATTTTAGAAATTACATATATATTCTTTTGATGCATTAAAGCATTATATTTTATGCATAAAAAACTAATACAAAGAATATACATGTAATTATTAATCCAGGAAAAGATATATATAAAATTATGCCTAAAGATTTTTTTATATAGGTGAAGAAGGATATGGGGTAGTGGGTGGGAGAAAGTTAGTTTTGTTATATAATAGTAGCACCAATTTTCTGCTCCATAATCGCACCAATATAACGTGACTGAACCCAATCATTAAGCACACCGACCTCCAAATTTCTATTATAAAAACTAAAAGTACGCACTATAAATGGCTCTGGATAAGCCAAATGCCTGAAAACACTCTAGAAGAAAACTTCATGTGTGAACTTACTAATGTCTTGCTGGGATTGGGATACTCATAATAGCTAGATTAAAGAAAGCAAAATAAGATAAATGTGACTAAAATTGTGTTGTTAGATCTATCAAACCTACTATCCACAAAAGAAATAATCACTAATAATTTTAGATTAACTGCAAAAAAAAAAAAAAAAAAAAAAAAGAAAAAAAGGTTACAAGACCACTTGTGAGATTTGAACTAGCTTAGACTTTTTGTGTTTCTAAGCCACCTTAACGATGGTTTATGGACGATATATAGGTCTCTCGACAAATTGAGATGGCCTGACATTCACGGGTTAAAATCCGCTCATAATATCTTTAAAGGCAACATTAATCTTCTTTTATATCATATAAGTTAGGATCAAATGGGAAGAAAAATTAAAATTAGAAGTGTAACAAGAAATCACAACCACGTATGTTAGATGTAAAAAAGGGAGCTTGAACAAATTAATCGAGGAGGCCAAAATCATTCAAACACAAAATATAATTTCTAATGTATTTTGCATTTTGTACTTCTCTAAAATTTGGGAAGGGCCAACATGTAACTTAACATATTAAAATCTCGTACTTTCACAAATATAGCATGAAACTAGTACTACAAGTCAAACTTTTGAGGGCCACAACCCCACCCTGCCTTTTAAATTCTCCGTCCATGTTAGATATACTTACAAAAATTGATGCATCTCACCGTAAAAGTCTTTTTTTTATTTATTTAAAATACGTGGCTCTTATTTTTGTCATTTTAATTTTTTTCTCGCTAGATTAAAAAGATATAGTCTTTACAAATCAAAAGGATAACAAATATTCAAAATTTGATTTTGTACCTTTCACTTATAACTAAACGTGTTTTAATCCTTTAATTTATATAAATTCTAATTCTATAATATTGATTTAAACTTGCCGTAACAATTATATGAATAAATGTTTTTTGTTTTTCATGAACATAGATTAGTTAAACTAGGTGATCACATTTTCTATAACTAGTTAGTATTTGATTAACTTCATTTAAATGCAACTCCACACGTAAATAAATATAACTAAAAATGATGAAATCGCTAAAACAAATTCAATAAACTAGATGAGTACCCGTGTTTAATAACAGGATCATAAAGTTATAACAACATAATGTTATAGCGAATTAGTGACAAACAATTATAGATGCGATATTGTGTTAATTATTTTCTTTATATGTAGCATAGATAAAACTCAAATAATAAAGATTTTAACCCGGTGCAATGCACAAGCATTATATACCTTGTAGTGGATCATGTGGTAACTTGTATGTGGTCAAATCAGCATCTGAGTTACACATACATGCATCATCTTACCCACATGTCCAAATGTTGATCATTTTGTTAAGTGTCGTAATAAATCAATCACTTACTATAAGATTGTGGTCTGTTGATGAGACCATACTAGGGTTCATTTAGTGGGAGACAAACGAACCACCACTAGTCTGGTGGTGGTGTCACCGGCACATGCATGGTCCACAAACACAATCACGAAGGAATAAATAATACAAATTGAAAAAGATAAGGTGGTATTGACTTTGTGGGCCAAAATATTAGGCCTCGTTAGTCTTTAGGTTGTGGCGGTCCCGAATGCCCTAACCAATGTTGTTTAGCAAACATAACGCGTATTCATTTGTCAAACAAATTATTGTTGATTGATTGGGCCCATTTGATTTTATTTCCTTTTTCATCACTTTTCAAAATGTTTTATGTGTCATAATATGATAAGTATATTGTTTGAAAGTGACCATTAAGATAACTAAGGCGTGTTTTTTTGTGTTGGTGATTTTGGTTTACTAAATATTTTAGGTAATTGCGATTTAAAAACTAATGATATTTCATATTATATTCTGATACAAGTTAAAAAAGTGTTTGATGTACACTATTTGAGCTCATATGTCTACTCCACAATAAATACGCAAAGGTCAAAGGGCAGAGCCTCTTGTTGGGTTTCATATTACTTACCAGTTTTCCTTCCTTTTTCTAAACGATATGACTATCGGGATAGTTATGACTGTTAGATTTTAACCAGCTTGAACTCCTCTGACTGTTAAATATTATTTAACATATTTATTGTCTCATTTGAACATACGAAAAAAATTAACATAATTTCTATGTTTTGAGTAGTTTTTTGTGTCTAGAAATTAAGTGTTCTTCATGAATTATCCTAATAAGGATTTTATAATACACATGCATTAAAAGGTCAAAATACTTTATTTGGAAAGTGAGCATACACTTTTTGAGAAGATTATTGATTCGCTCCCGCCGTTTTTATCACGCGTTCTACCACTCATGAATTGGCCAACTGAATAAACTTAAAACAGCCCCTAAACAAATGCAATGAAATCCAGGAGACAAATGTTTCTGTGTCGTTAAGTCCCAACGAAAGTGCGAGAATGTCAAACGAATAGCCGATCGAGAATTTGAATGAAAAGAGATTGATGGATTATAACTAAAGAAAAGTTCATAAACCACAGGGCTTAAATGCAAATTAAAGAAAATTAAAAAGATAAAAAATATTAAATAAACGCTATCACTATTTGCAAATTGATGTTTTTGATTTTCTTTATAAAACTCGAATTAAAACTACGCGACGCATAAAATAAAATGTAAACTCAAGTAGAATTAATCCTAAAATATGAAAATGATATTTTTACAAACCTAATGATAAAAGAAATTTTTAGAAAAAGAAAATTATTTTAAAACTATTCAACTAATTATTATTAATTAAAACTAATTTTACTTATTTAATAATACCCTAAAATAGAAGAAAATATGAAATAAAACTACAAAAATGAAATTATGACTTGGAAAAATCTAAAATAACAAAAGAGAATTTTCAAAACTAATTTTATATTTTTCTGATTATTTTTCTATTTTTATGAATTAAAAACTAATTAAAACTAATTAAATTACTTAAAAATACAAATTTAACTAAGAAAAATCTAGAAAAATATTTTTTTGACTCTTTATATTTATCTTAACTTAAGAAAAATGAAAACTTATTTTTTTGAAATTTTCTGAATTAATTGTATTAAAAGCTATTTAAAAAGACTTAAAAACTAATTTAAATAGGGAAAAATAGCAAACTGAATTGGAAAAATCTGAAAAATTCAAGAAAAGTCTAAAATAATATTAAGAATCTAGGAAAAATATAAAAACAAGGAGTTGTGTGAAGGAAATTGAGGCTGCAGTGGAGAGTGCTTATAAATAAGCACTCAAGATAAGCCAAAAGCTACAAACTGAGCACCAATCTAATACAGATGCTACAATATGTTACAACTACTTAAAAACAACTTATTATAACTGCTCTTAACCTCTATATTGCAAATTGCACAGATTTGATGAATTGAGATAAAGTGCTAAAATCGCCAGTACTACTAAGTTTGAGCTAAGTACAAGCTTCCCAATAAGCTAAAATTTAAAACCAAGAGTTGGAACCTAACCTAGACCTGCCTAACTACTTATGAACCAAGTACCGACCTAGACAAGCTCTTATGAGCTATGTGCAAGCCTCAAGAGAAACCCTGCGAGACACTCGCTAATATTGAGTTTGTGTAATGTGGAAATGAGACCACATTCAAGTCGCTTTGGAGATTATAAAAATTTACAAAATCTACAAAATTGCTAATAATAAAATAGATCGTTTAAGTTTTAAAACCACAAGTTTCACTTGATTTGGCCTAAATGAACTCATGAAAATTCACCCAATTGGGCTCAAAATCATTTTTCGTGTTTCGACTTTGAAGCGTAAATGAAATGTTGACTTTTGTGAGATTTAAAACCAATTTGTGGACTGATTATGAAGTTATATGATGAAATGATACTATCAAGAAGTTATACCTATGATTTATAAACACAAAACTAGTGTTTGCTTTTAAAATCCTAACAGTTAGTTTAATTAAGACATTGAATGAGATGTTGACTGAGGTGACATGTGTTCGCTGATGATCGCAATGAGTCAAAATAAGCTAAACAAGCCTAGAGCAACAAATTTTAACTCATCGAGCAATCCTAAAACACGCTTTAACAAGTTGATCCAAACACCACTTTTATGATCGACGGTAAATAAAATTGAACTAAACACCGCACTAGCTAGTTTTAATGATCAAACCGAAGTTAAGTTAACCTAAATACAACTTAATAAACAAGTTTGAACAGTTTGTGATTACAAATACAAGTACAAACAAAATATGCATCGATAGAAAATGGAGTGAGACGCCTACTCACAGTGTCCAAATTTTGTTTCAGAGGCTAAGACCGAACCCAAGACCACTACCTAAGCCATTTCCAACCCCAAATAAGTAATCGTGATCAACCCATATCCAATTCCATCACCATTTTGCCCAGTTTGACTTTCATTGACCAAAATCCAAAGTTGCTTGAAACTTGAATGGAGCTTATAAAGCTATAATAGTTTATATAAGCTTGTTCGAGCTTAAAATAAGCTACTAAACGCTTGTACATAAGACTTTGAAATTGAAATTTGAAACAAAGGAACATGAAACATGAATTGTAAACACAAACTTGAATTGATGCTTGAAAATAGTTGCAATACATCAAATACTTTAGTTTGATACAAATTAAACTTGAAATTACAACTAAGAGTTTATTTAAGACTTAGAAATTTAAAACGACATATATTTCAAATTAAACTAGTGCTCTGCTTGTTTCTTCTTCTTCCTCTTTATACATTAATTTGCTTTCTCTCACCTCTCCGAGCAAATCCCAAATAATAACGGACCATAGGATTGGTTGGTATCATTTTGGCCGTTCGATGAAATTCGCGCCAAAACTCATATATGCCACTGATTGAGTGTTAGTTGAAGATGCATTGAATGCATCTTGGCTTGGGTGAGCGGAGGGAGGGAGTAGGGTGATGATGAGAGGAAAGTGGGTTGAGTCACAGCAGCAGCAGGGACGATGATGGAGGAAAAGGAACCCGAGGGTTCACCAAATTGACCGGTATAATATTAAAAGGGAGGTCAAAAGTAATATTGGACTGGGGGTCATAAGGTATATTGGTGTGGGGTTCATTTGGTTTGTGACAAGGGTCCAAGGTATAAGCGGTATTAATAACAAGGACCTATTGTGTAATTTCTGAAAATCAAGGGACCAAGGCGCCATATTTGCAAAGTTGTTTCAAGGGACCACAATTGACAAGTTTCCATAGTATAAGGACCAAACTTGACATTTTCAAATTTCCAAGGGCCATTTTTGCCAATTTTTAAACAAGAAGGACCAACTTGTAATTTCTCAAACTTTGATATTTTTCACCAATGGACTAATTTTGACAACCTGATGATTTAAAAGGCCTTTGGTGATTTTTCTTTGAAATTAAGTGCTCTGTGGACTATTTCTCGACAACTTTTGAAACTGGGGACCGAAATCGCCAATTATGCAAACTTAGCTCATTTTTCATCCGATTTTGAACATTTTGCATCCGAAACATATAAAATGCAATTTTGGAATATTTTCGAGATTTTGATTCATTTCGAAAGCATTTTAAACGCTTTGCAATCAGATTTAACCAAAACGATGAGATTTACACACTCATCAATCCCCTCACTAAACTATTGCTAGTCCTAGCAATCTTTTGAGAAAAACATAATGGGTTTGAATCTTTACCAAAAGCCATTACTTGTAGAGTAGTCAAATGTTTTAGTTCAAGTAAGAACCATGGTACATCGACAACCATGTGATTTTGAGCAAACCACCGCCCAACGGATTTGATTGTCTTTACCGTAAGTCGCTTGCTCGACTAGCCAACTCTTAGATAAATTATCAATATTATCTTTGGTGAGTCGATTACCAATTATGGTTTTTCCATCGCCTTTACCACAAGCCATAAACTTGCGGGCTAGCCAACTCTTCACTTTTAAGGATATGGCGAATAATACCATACAATTTTGGGTAAATTGCAAGTCAATCGGATTTGAGATATCTTTACCAAGAGCCGCTTTGCTCTGGATTAGCCAATCCTTTTGTTTATTAGACATGGCGGATCGATAATCAATAATGAGTAAGTGTAACACTTACTCCAAAAAAATTTTGGCCAAAACGGGGAATTAGTGGTATAATTATATGATAAAATTTATGAGAATTCCCCACACTAGAAATGAATATTGCCTCAATATTCAAACCTACCCCATGGTTATGCCAAACATAGAACGAAAAGGGAAATACTACGGCCATTATTTTGAAAGATTTTTTTTTTTTTTTTTTTTTTTAATTTTTGAAACAATGGAGGCAACTCCCCACACTAGGGTGGTAGAAAGAAGTCGTAAATATGGGTGAAAACCCATATGGCATGCTACCGCTTTTGATTCCCGAGTCGCTAGCTTGACTTGATCCCGCATTCATTGGTTCACGGGGAAAGTTTGCAGATCCGGGACAACCACAGTGAGGAATGTCCCTCCAAAATAATGTTTCAACCGATGACCATTCACTTTAAAGTTTGGACCATCGGGTTGAGATAACTCAATGGTTCCATATGGAAATACTTTAGTGATGGTAAATGGTCCGCACCGGATTTTAGTTTTCCGAGAAAATCTTCAATCTTGAGTTGAAAAGAAGGACTCGATCACCGACGTTGAAAACGCGGTTTTGATTTTCGAGTCGTGAATCTTCTTTGTCTTTGTTTGTAGATCAAAGAGTTCTCGATGCTTGATCACGGAGTTCATTTAATTCATTCATTTGAACTTTCCGTGATCACCACCGTCTGAATATCAAAGTTGTCATGTTTCAAGGCCCAAGATGCCTTGTGCTCAAGCTCAACCTGGCAGATGACATGCCTTCCGCACACAAGCTTGTATGGAGTACACCGATTGGTGTTTTATAAGTCGCACGGAAGGCCCAGAGTGCGCCATCTAGCTTATCCGACCAAGAGGCACGGTTTTCGCCAACCGCCTCTCCGTAATTTTTAATCCCGGTTGGAAACTTCCACTTGCCCACTTGTTCGGGGTGGTACGCAGAGAGACGGTGAGTTACACCATACTGCATGACTCTATCAAACCGGTCATTGCATAAATGCGCACTCACGATCATCGATTATGGCTCGTGGAGTTCCAAACCTAGCAAAAAGAGATTTTAAGAACTTACAACAACTCGGCATCGTTGGTAGGTAAAGCCTTAGCTTCAACCCATTTTGACAAATAGTCAACGCCACGAGTATGTATTTATTATCATGAAGAAGGAAATGGCCCCATAAAGTCAATGCCCCAGATGTCAAAAATCTCACACACTTGAATGGCGTTTGCGGCATTTCGTTTTTTGTGAGATATTTCGTGACGTTGACAAGCGCCAAGTGTTTTGACAATTCATGGGCATCCTTGTAAATCGCAATAGAATCCGGAATCAAACACCTTGGGCGGTGTAGTTGGGGCTATGATGTCCCCAAGAGGTCCGTAATGGCAAGCCTTGAGAATGTCATTGGCTTCCCGACCATACACATCGCTCGATGACTTGATCCGCCAAATTTTGAATAAGTAGGGTCGTCCCTGTAGTAATGTTTTACATCTTTAAAGAATTTGTTTTTCGCTGGGACGACATCCCTTTCACTACAAAGTTACCCGCATGGTAATTTGCAAAGTCAAGAAACCATGGGGTAGAAGAGTCTCCACGAAAAGAAACTACATTGAGTGTTTCGAGAGAAAATGTTTCGCTTATTTCCTTTTCTCGAACACATCCCGGTGAGGGTTTTCTAGACGGACAGATGATCGGCAACTGTGTTCTCGGCTCCTTTTTATCACGATAATGATATCAAATTCTTGTAGAGGAGAACCCAATGAGCAATCTCGGCTTTGCATCTTGTTTTGCAAAGAGATATTTGAGCCAGAGTGATTCGTATACACTACGATTTGGTCAAGATAAGGTATGGTTAAACTTTTCAAACGCATACACCATGACCAATAGTTCTTTTCTCGTAGTGGTGTAATGGGTTTGAGCTTCATCGTAGTTTTACTTGCGTGAGTGGATAGGTCGAAGTGTTGGTTTTTCGCCCAAGACCCGCACCGATAGCAAAATCACTTGCATCGCACATGAGCTCAAAGGGTAAATCCCATCGGGGCAACTAGAATGGGTGCCCGTGTAGCTTTTCTTTAATGTTTCAAAAGCTCATGCACTCAGTGAGAAGATAAAAGGAGCATCTTTTTCAAGAAGATGGGTCATAGGCCGAGCGATTTTAGAAAATCTTGTATGAATCTGCGATAAAACCCAGATGACCTAGAAAACTCCTACTACCTTTGACGGTAGTAGGATGAGGCGCTTAGCAATAACATCAACTTTTCTCTATCTACCTTAATCCCATTTTTGGAAATCTTATGGTCAAGGACTATGCCTTCTTTGACCATAAAGTGGCTCTTCTCCCAATTTAGATGATTGGTGTCTTCACACCGCTTTTAGCATTTTATCTAAATGGGAGAGACATGTCCGAAATGAGTCCCCAATGACCGAGAAGTCATCCATAAACACCTCCATTGTTTCCGATCATGTCGTGGAAAATTGCCATCATACATCGCTGGAACGTGCCCGAGCATTACATAGCCCAAAAGGCATACGCCCGTAGGCAAAAGTTCCGTATGGGCGGTGAATGTGGTCTTTCTTGATCCAAGCGGATCAATGGGGATCCGAAGTAACCCGAGAAACCATCAAGGAAACAATAGTATTCGCTCCTCGCTAATCTCTCAAGCATCCGATCCATGAAGGGTGAGGAAAATGGTCTTTACGGGTGGCTTCGCTTAACTTGCGATAGTCAATGCACACACGCCATCCCGTAACCAATCGAGTAGGAATTAACTCGCTTTCTTCATTTGTGACAACAGCTATGCCACCCTTTTAGGAACGCAATGAATTGGGCTAACCCAAGGACTATCGAGATCGGGTAAATCAAACCGCATCAAGAAGTTTGAGAACCTCTTGTTTGATAACCTCATGAATCTTAGGATTCACCCTTCTACGATGTTGGATCATTGCTTGAAGTCATCCTCCATTAAGATTTTGTGAGTACAAAATTGTGGTTGATACTTTAATGTTTGAGAGTTTCAAGCAATTGCTTGCTTGTGTGACTTCAAGACCTTTATGAGAGCGCTTTCTCCTCCTCGCTAAGTCTTTAGCAATTATGACGGGTAATTTATCATCACCTCCAAGAATGCATACCGAGATGAGGAGGTAAGTCCTTAAGTTCAACATCGGAAATTCTTCAAGAAGTTTGTACCGATTTGATTTCAATCGTGATTTCTTTCGGGCGGAGGAAGGTAATGGATCTTCATTTAACAATTGCTCGAGATAAAGGATATCTCCTCCGAATCATAAACACCATCAATTCCAGCGGAATTGATTCATCAAGAGCAAGAAATTCATCGATCTCTTCCGTAGGAAGTCACCTCCCCAAACGGGAGAGAGAGGGAAGAGTCGCAATGATAGGTTTGGAAGATGTGGTGGAATCCCACTCACGTAATTATGAAGATAACCAAGAAACTCTTGGGAGTACTCCTCAAGCAATATCAATTAAATCGACTCGATTAACCGATTCAAGATCACAATTTGAGGAGTACTCAAGTTTGATCAAGGTTAAAAGTGAGCTTCATTACCCACACGTAACGTGATTTCTTGCTCAAATACATCAATAAGAGCACGGCCCGCTCGTGAACTCGCCCAACAATGAGAGGAACCCGATGATCGTGATCGAAATCAACAACCACGAAGTCACCGAAAATGGAACTTTCCTACTTTACAAATACATCCTCGGCGATGCCAAGGACGTGATATAGAACGATCCGCAAGCTCAAGAGTCATGCGTAGGAATAAGTTCCGAAGAGAAAGTTTCTTCCATATCGAATAAGGCATCGATTGATGCTTGCACCAAGATCGGCAAGGGCAAAGCATTCAATCATCCTCGAAAACACAAGGAAGAAGAAATTTTCCAGATCTCCAAGCTTCTCTGAAGCTTCTTTAACAAGATCACGAAAGCGGTTCTCGCTCGAGGACTTTGGCCATTTCAAACAATTTTTCCTTATTGCTCAACATGTGTTTGAGAGTAGATGCAAACTGGGCATCAACATGATGGCATCCGCAAAGTTTATGTCAAAATGAAGTTCTTGGAAAATTTGAAAGAATTTCTCCATTTGATGACTAGCTTTTCAGCGGAGTTTTGCTCATTTAAATGAGGGTAAGGAATAGAAGTTTTGATTGGGGTTGCCAACCGGAGGTTCAAAGACGACCCGTGTTTGGTCTTCGGTTTCGGACAACCCGAGGATGGACATTGTTGGTACCTCCGTTATTAGTAGGAAGTTCGTTGTCCTTCGTCGCCTCAGTTCACTTTCCACTACCTTCGGAGAGAGAGAAGAAGAGGTAGTAGGAATAGCGGTCCATGATATGAAGTACCACACGGTTGTGATCGCTTTTGCATAGCCTCTGATTAGCGATCGTGTTGCTAGGTAGAGTACCGAGCCCGTGGGTCGATCATTTAAAGACTTAATGTCGAATCGCTAACCAACAACCGATTCATTTCTCTCGATTTCATGAATTGTTTCAACAACTCATCGATGATGGTCCAGTTGGAACAATGGCTTGAGTTTCGCACAGAAAATTCGCCTCTATTGTTAGGATTAGGGCCTTGATTTTGAAAATTCCTTGATTATTGCCATGAAAGTACCCGGTTGAAATTTCCACGACTGGTTTCTATTGAAATTTCCTTGGTGTTGGAAATTTTGATTTTGATTTTGAAAACCGTTGTTTGGACTAAAATTACTTTGGTTTTGAAAACCTTGGTTTGGTCTATTTTGATTTTGATTACGGTTTTGGTGGAAACCGGAGGTCCAGGTAGTGGTTGTGACGGTGGTTCGGTCTAGGAGCACGATATTGGTTGCCTCCCGATTAGAAATCCCGCCTGAAGATTAGCTTCAAAGGGTTACCATCGGTGGCCATACAATTGTAGTAAGCATGGGGCCACCACAAGTAACACGACTTCCACTTTCTTAACTTCAAAGAGGAGGTGAAGTTTGTGAAAAGAGACTTTCTTTGGTTGGAGAGAACCAAAGCTTGAATGGCGTCTCAGTGAGTTTGTCAATCTTAGCATCGTGCTAGATTGACTCACTCGCGATGAAGAAGGACCAACACCGACTGGGAAACAACCGGTTTGCTTCGCAAGGCGGACTTTAGACTTGTTTTCAATGATCGCTAAAGCTTCTTTGACGCTTTGTTAAGAAATTTCCTCCAATGAGGAATTGAGAGAATCTTGATCGATTGACTCACTCCATTATAGAAAGTATCGAGTTGCATTAACTCGGAGAAACCGTGGTGAGGACATTTTGGAGCAACTCCTTAAAACGATCCCACGATTCACCCAAGGATTCATCAAACTTTTGAGTGAACTTGATGATTTCATTTTAAGACTCGTGGTTTTGGAAGCGGATAGAATTCATTCACAAATTTCTTCACCGTGTCTTCCCATGTCTCAATCGACCGAGGGGTTGTTTTCAAGCCAAACCGGCTTGTCCTCAAGAGAAAATGGGAACAAACGAAGCTAACAAGATCGATGGGGACATTCTTGTATTTGATGGTAGATGCAATCTTGTTAAACCATCGAATATGAGCATGAGGATCATCCCGCTCAAAACCATAGAATTGACTTGAGGTTACAAGATTCAAGAACCCGGTTTTGAGTTCAAAGTTTTCACCACAATGGCCGGATAACAATAGCATCTCCATACCCGCCGACGGGTGCTGGAGAAGCTCACGCATAGGGCGCTCTTCCGCCATGATAACGGAAGTGTGGAGGTCCGGATCTCGATCCGACCGATGGAGCGAAAGTCTACTGGACACACCTTCTTGGAATCTTGACAAGCTTACGAAATGGGCTCACAGATCTAGAAGAGCGAAAAGATACTCAGAGTTAACTCTAAGAGACCTCGAGTTAAGGAGAGGAATGGGAATTATGAAAATATTTTATGAAAATGGAAAGAGAAGAATCTTTTAGGTTTTCCGTTCTCAAACGATATATAACAACAAATCCAATTAAAACAAAATCGAGGCAAAACAACGATGAACTTAAACCAATAATCACAAGATGAGTGGCTTTTGAAAAAG
The DNA here is from genome assembly GCA_022545495.1 of Chrysanthemum lavandulifolium. NCBI lineage: Eukaryota > Viridiplantae > Streptophyta > Magnoliopsida > Asterales > Asteraceae > Chrysanthemum > Chrysanthemum lavandulifolium. Next base: position 269,624,222 of record CM040242.1, read on the forward strand.
GTACACCAATCACAAGGACACAAAGGCAAGTTTTAAATCTTTGGTTCGGGAACTTATTATGGTCGCATACCCCGTTAGTAGTACACCGCCTTGGTTCATGGGTGGTAATCTTTATGTTGTTATTATTAAACAAAGAAAATGACAAATCTTTTTGTATTTTTATCTTTGATACATATATAGAAACAAAAGAAAATATTTTTGTGTTTTATACGCTTTTGAATGTTTTGGTTTTTGGATTTTTATAAGAAAATATATATATAGATATAGATGGATGGATGGTATAAAAACAAAGAGTGAATATTCAAATCACTAATCGCTAAACGGAAGATAATCAAGACTGAACAAGTGGCGCTAAAATTTGATTCGCTCCCAGACGGTCGAGTTTTATCACGCAATGGTGGCCACTCTGTGAATGGCTAACCGTAACAAACTTAAAACAACCGAAACAAATGCAATGAAATCCGAGAGTATAAGTGTTTCCCAGTCGTTAAGTCCCAACGAGCTGTGCGAGAATTGTCAAACGAATAGTGATCGAGAGAATTTGAATGAGAAAAGAGATTGATGGATTATAACTAAAGAAAAAGTTCATAAACTATAGGGGCTTAAATGCAAATTAAAGAAAATTAAAAAGATAAAAAATCTTAAATAAACGCTATCACTATTTGCAAATTGATGTTTTTGATTTTTCTTTTATAAAACTGAATTAAAAACTACGTGACGTACAAAAGAAAATGTAAAATTGAAGTAGAATTAATCCTAAAAATATGAAAATGATATTTTTACAAACCTAATGATAAAAGAAAATTTTTAGAAAAATAAAATTATTTTTAAAACTATTTAACTAATTATTATTAATTAAAAACTAATTTTACTTATTTAATAATACCCTAAAATAGAAGAAAATATGAAATAAAACTAGAAAAATGAAATTATGACTTGGAAAAATCTAAAATAACAAAAGAGAATTTTCAAAACTAATTTTATATTTTTCGATTATTTTCTATTTTTATGAATTAAAACTAATTAAAACTAATTAAATTACTTAAAAATACAAATTTAACTAAGAAAAATCTAGAAAAATATTTTTTTGACTCTTTATATTTATCTTAACTTAAGAAAAATGAAAACTTATTTTTCTGAAACTTTTCTGAATTAATTGTATTAAAAGCTATTTAAAAAGACTTAAAAACTAATTTAAATAGGGAAAAATAGCAAACTGAGTTGGAAAAATCTGAAAAATTCAAGAAAAGTCTAAAATAATATTAAGAATCTAGGAAAAATATAAAAACAGGGGGTTTTGTGAAGGAAATTGAGGCTGCAGTGGAGAGTGCTTATAAATAAGCACTCAAGATAAGCCAAAAGCTACAAACTGAGCACCAATCTAATACAGAAGCTACAATATGTTACAACTACTTAAAAACAACTTATTATAACTGCTCTTAACCTCTATATTGCAAATTGCACAGATTTGATGAATTGAGATAAAGTGCTAAAAATCAGTTTCCAGCTACTAAGTTTGAGCTTAAGTACAAGCTTCCCAATAAGCTAAAATTTAAAACCAAGAGTTGGAACCTAACCTAGACCTGCCTAACTACTTATGAACCAAGTACCAGACCTAGACAAGCTCTTATGAGCTCTGTGCAAGCCTACATCAAAACTCATGCACACTCGGTTAATCTTGAGTTTGTGCATGTGGAAATGAACCACATTCACAAGTCGCTTTGGAGATTATAAAAATTTACAAAAATCTACAAAATTGCTAATAATAAAATAGATCAGTTTAAGTTTTTAAAACCACAAGTTTCACTTGATTTGGCCCAGAAATGAACTCATGAAAATTCACCCCAGTTGGGCTCAAAATCATTTTTTCAGGTTTTGACTTTTGAAGCAGAAATGAAATGTTGACTTTTGTGAGATTTAAAACCAATTTGTGGACTGATTATGAAGTTATATGATGAAATGATACTACTGCAAGTTATACCTATGATTTATAAACACAAAACTAGTGTTTGCTTTTTAAAAATCCTAATAGTTAAGCTAATTAAGACAGTTGAATGAGATGTTGACTTGAGGGTGTGAGGTTCAGTTTGATGACTGCAATGAGTCAAAATAAGCTAAACAAGCCTAGAGCAACAAATTTTAACTACTGAGCAATCCTAAAACACAGTTTAACAAGTTGATCCAAACACCACTTTTATGACTGATTTGCAAATAAAATTGAACTAAACACTGCACTAGCTAGTTTTAATGATCAAACTGAGTTAAGCTAACCTAAATACAACTTAATAAACAAGTTTGAACAGTTTGTGATTACAAATACAAGTACAAACAAAATATGCAGACTGATAGAAAATGGAAAGTGAGACAGCTACTCACAGGTGTCCAGCTTGTTTTGTAGGCTAAGACCAGAACCCAAGACCACTACCTAAGCCATTTCCAACCCCAAATAAGCACTGCATCAACCCATATCCAATTCCATCACCATTTTGCCCCAGTTTGACTTTCATTGACCAAAATCCAAAGTTGCTTGAAACTTGAATGTGAGCTTATAAAAAGCTATAATAAGCTTATATAAGCTTGTTTGAGCTTAAAAATAAGCTACTAAACGCTTGTACATAAGACTTTGAAATTGAAATTTGAAACAGTGAACATGAAACATGAATTGTAAACACAAACTTGAATTGATGCTTGAAAATAGTTGCAATACACTGAAATACTTTAGTTTGATACAAATTAAACTTGAAATTACAACTAAGAGTTTATTTAAGACTTAGAAATTTAAAACGACATATATTTCGAAATTAAACTAAGTGCTCTCTGTTTGTTGCTTCTTCTTCCTCTTTTATACACCAATTTGCTTTCTCTCACCTCTCTGAGCAAATCCCAGCAATAATCTGGACCATAGGATTGGTTGGTATCATTTTTGGCCGTTTGATGAAATTTGGCGCCAAAACTCATATATGCCAGTTGGGGTTGAGTGTTAGGTTGAAGATGCATTGAATGCATGTTGGCTTGGGGTGAGGTGGAGGGTAGGAGTAGGGTGATGATGAGAGGGAAAGTGGGTTGAGTTGCAGGCAGGCGTGCAGGGGATGATGATGGAGGGAAAGGGAACCCGTGAGGGGTTTGACCAAATTTGACCGGGGTATAATATTAAAAGGGGAGGTCAAAAGTAATATTGGACTGGGGGTCATAAGGTATATTGGCAGGGGGTTCATTTGGTTTGTGACAAGGGTCCAAGGTATAAAGGGTATTAATAACAAGGACCTATTGTGTAATTTCTGAAAATCAAGGGACCAAGGTTGCCATATTTGCAAAGTTGTTTCAAGGGACCACAATTGACAAGTTTCCATAGTATAAGGACCAAACTTGACATTTTCAAATTTCCAAGGGCCATTTTTGCCAATTTTTAAACAAGAAAGACCAACCTTGTAATTTCTCAAAACTTTTGATATTTTTCACCAATGGACTAATTTTGACAACTTATGATTTAAAAAGGCCTTTGGTGATTTTTCTTTGAAATTAAGTGCTCAGGACTATTTCGACAACTTTTGAAACTTGGGGACTCGAAACGCCAATTATGCAAACTTAGCTCATTTTTCATCCGATTTGAACATTTTGCATCCGAAACATATAAAATGCAATTTTGGAATATTTTCATATTTTGATTCATTTCGAGCATTTTAAACGTTTTAGAGCTCAGATTTAATCAAAATGATGAGTATTTACACACTCATCAATTATCATCACAACTTTTACCTAATTTCTACCTTTTTGTAGCATCAAAACTTATCAGTAGCGGCAAACAGTGTAGTTATCAGTAGTTGTTTGTTTTACTTAATCTATCAAGTGAATTAATTGATATCAAACAGCCAAGTAACATCTTTCACCAAATCTATCATCTTCAACAATAAAGCTCTCATATATTAGGATGGTTCCATAATCACTAGGTGCCCGTGAGCCAAATATCTTGTGTTATAGCAAAAATTGTTGTCATATCAGCACTTTTTTTTCTATAACTCGGAACTTATAACTTAACCAAAAAACAATCCCTCCATCACTCAAGTTATAGAACACCCATAAACCCTACAAATTTTAATTATTTTTTCATTTATTTAAATAAACCAATGTATTTTATTAAATTAAAAATAACGATACATTGAAAAAAATACAATTTAGTGATTAAGGTTCTATAAATGCTCCACGATATCTTGTCGAAGGTCATTGTGCACTCTCATATCCCGAAGTTCTTTGTTTTTCCTTCGATGTGTGTCGCATCGTTCGACCCAAGTACATTGCATATCCGGTTGTGGAGAAACGTACAATTCGTTAAATTCACTAACTACGAATTCTTGATCTTTCAATATCATGTTATGTAATATGATGCAACAAATACATAATTCTTCGCATCGTGTTGATTTGGTAAGCACGTGCAGGTTGTTGTAAAATTCCCTCACGACCTTGTAGGACTCCGAAAGCTCGTTCAATATCTTTTCGTGCACATTCTTGAACTCTCTTAAACTTCATTGTTTTTTCATCCTTTGCAATGGAAAACGTTTTGACAAACGTAGACCATTGAGGATAAATTTCATCCGCTAAATAGTAACCTTTTTCGTATATATTTTCGTTTATTACAAATGGATTTTCCGGAGCTCTATCGTCAAGAAGGTCATTAAAAGGTTTGAACTATATAGAACATTGAGGTCGTTATTTGCCCCCGTAACACCAAAAAAATGCATGCCAAATTCACAAATATTATGACGCAATGAGTTCAAACATTAGAGTTGGGTATTTATGATCATGCCTTTTTGAATTGCCCGTGTAATGCCTTTGGACAGTTTGTCTATTCCCAATGCATACAATCAATGCTCTTGAGAATTCTCGGGAGTCCATGTTTTTCTCCGTGCAATGCATGTATATGTTGGATGTCATCAAAATTGGGTGTTATTAAAAACTCCTCTTAAGTATAAAGTATATATATGCATTTAGTGAAGTTTTGTAAATGATTAAGTGCCCAATGTTCACCAATTGGCAAGTACTCGTCAAATGCATTGGGTGATGTGACGTATGGCCAATGTGCATTTCATGAGAGTACTAATACTTAAATGACCCAAAGCATCCGATCATTGTTTTAAAAAAAGAAGTATTCAGGAAGAGGTACACATTTGTAATTGGTAATATTATTGACTATTTGTTTAAAAAGTTTTGAACTCATATGATACATTCTCCTAAATTTCTCTCTGTATTTAGGTGGATTATTTTCGTCGCCAAAATAATCTTTCAAAAATCGTTGTTCGACAACATCTCATTCACGTGGTATGTTTGTGCTTGTGTGAGGACCCGAACTAACTGCTTGATGATTACCCAAAGCTTGAAATTCTTCATAAGTTTGAAAAACTTGCGTATACTTTCTCGGATCGTCTTGAAAGTAAACATCGTAATGATCATAGTGGGGATCCATAACGTTTTTTTGAAGGTAATAGAAGAGTTGTATTGTTGAAATTTTATGAGGTATTTATAGGACTTTTAAAGGGTAAAAAATAGGTTAAATAAAATTTTTCCTTTAAAAAAAAAAAAAAAACGACTAGTAGACATGGCTCCATTAGGGGTGTTGATCGGTTCGGTCATTGGGTTGTTCGGTTAGTTCGGTTCGGTTAATTCGGTTAAAATATTTTTTTAGGTCAATCGAGAACCGAACCGAACCAAATTCAAATTCGGTTTTCGGTTCGGTTCGGTTGAATTCTAATTCGGTTCGGTTTTCGGGTTGACCCGAATAACCCGAATTTCACTATTTTTTAAAAAATTAATAATTAGATAGATATTTAGCAAAAAAATATATTTCAAGCATAAAAAATATTTTATTATATTATGATAACCTTTTAATAGTATTTATTTATATATAAATATACTTAAAATATATAAATATATATATAAATATATAAAAAATATATTTATATGAATTCGGTTTTCGGTTCGGTTTTCGGTTCAAACCGCTAAACCCATACCTAAACCGAGAACCGAATTAGTAATTCGGTTTGGTTGGTTTAGCAAATTCGGTTGGTTATTAGTTCGGTTCATTATTTTCGGTTTGATTCGGTTTCGGTTTCGGTTTATTCGGTTTTTTCGGTTTTTCGCTCACCCCTAGCTCCGGCGTCTCTCTCTTTTTCATTAACCCCAATCCTACTTTTGCAAATTAAAAAAAAAAAGAAAGAGTATAACTTGGGCTAATGGGTGAGCACGGTCTAAAAATCGGACCAGACCGGACTGACACCCGATTTTGACAAAAATCTTAGACCGAGATCGGACCGAATGTGGTCAGTCCGGTCTCGGTCCAAGTCGGTCATTCGATCAGTCCGGTCCAACAAGGCTAAATTAGCCCAAATTAGTCGGTTTGTGATCCAGATCGGACCGAGGACCGAATTAGCCCAAAAGCCGAGACCGCAGACTGGACCGAATGTGATTGGTCCGGTCCGGTCCAGTCCGGTTTTGGTCGATCCATCGGTCGGTCCAGTCCGTTCGGGTCATTTGCTCATCCCTAGTGTTGTGTTACGGGCGTTATAACTTATAAGCAATCAACGAGCCCTATAAGGGCCACGCCCAGAGCTAAGCATTTTAGGTGACCACCTTAATAATATCATTTTTTATGTTTAGGTATTCAATTTTGTTTTTATTTCCTGTTTCAAAATCAAATATAAATACTACACGCAACTGACGGCAGTATTTGTTTGTTTGTAGCTTATTAATATATATAGGGTTTGTCTAACGTACTTAAGGCACGTATAAGACATAAAAGGACACCGGCAGTCCCGAGAAAGGACATGGGATCCATAGAAAGTCAATTTTGTGGTTTACGTCCTTTCTCATGTGAGGCGACTTTTGTCTTTATGTAATACGCTCTTGAGAGTATGTTAAAAATATATATATATATATATATATATATATATATATATATATATATATATATGGACCTTTATTTGAGAACTCGTTAAGTCATGAACTATGAGAACCCTTCTAAACCAATAAGATTTTTTAAATATTAAAATTATTATTAATCCAAAAGGGTATTATAGTAAACACAATTTTTATAGTATTTTTTTTTTTTTAATTAAATCCTGATTTTAAGTATTTCTAAATTTTCGGATTTTTTTTTTTTTTTTTTTTTTTAAGCATGGTTTCATAATCTTACAGTGCATGCATGTTTTTTTTTTTTTTTTTAGTGAAGACATGTATGTTTTGCTAGCATGTATGTTTTAGTGAAGTACATGTATGTTTTTGCTAACATGTTTGTTTTAGTGAAGTACATGTATGTTTTTGCTAACATTATTATTATTTTTTGAAGTTTGAGCATAAATTAAAAACATAAACCATTATAAAGGAAAAACAAGATTCATATACTTAAATGTTACATTTCATTTAATTACAAGTACAAAAACACATATGCAATAATCATATATCTTCAAAAGTCGCAAATTATCTTCATGTATATTTGTATTAATCCACTCCATAGTCTTTAATGATATCATCATCTTCATCAATCGAAACAAGCATGCACAAAACAATTAAACCTCCAACAAATAAAAACAAAATTAATCATAACTATCATAACGCATATACACAATCTTGTGTATATCAAACATATTTAATCATAAACAACTATCAAAACATACATGTTCATGAGAACGTGTATGTTTTGGGAAGAGACTTGTTGTCAAACATAAATGTTTTGAAACATGCATGTTTTGAACCATAATTGTTTATGAAGCATACATGTTTATTGAAACTATTATATATGAATGAAGATAGAATAAAGTCATACCAACAGTTAACTACTAATAAACTATTAAACATAAAAAAAATCAAAAACATAAATTTTTAAAAGCAAAATATGTTTAATAACACAAGTTTTTTTTTTAGAACATACATGTTTTTAAAACATACATGTTTTTAAAACATACATGTTTTTAGCATACATGTTTAGAAGCATTCAAGTTTTTAAACATACATGTTCCAATTAACCATGTCTAAGCAAAAAAAAAAATAGAGTGTCAAACACCATCCGTTTGTCCAGGTTTACGTTTCATATAAAAATTCACGGCGGATACTTTGAACTTGCAAGCAGTTACACATTTTATGCGTATACAATATACTCCATCAAACTTACAAAACAATAACAATATTAAAATAATCTTGTGATTTAACATCAAAAGCCTCACTTATTTGACCATCTTTATAGCCTTTGACCATCTTTATAACCACTTGAAACAAAAACACGGTATAACAAAACACGTGATTATGAAACCATGGTATTTCTAATTTCCGTGTCCAACAACCGCCATGTCCCATCCAACTTCTCCAAATCATTGCTTTATTATCTCGCTTCATAAACTCACCAAATCCACCTACAAACCCATTATTTTCCAAGATTATATCACATTTTACGGATCTAAAACCATTTTTTCCATATCTATTTTTTAAATCGAAATCAATATTTCGATACCACAAAACTCAAACTACTTAACTAAAACAATAAATCACTATAAAAGAAAATAAAGAAAACCAACCTCATAACAAGCGTGTTTATTAAAATAAGAGGCCATAGGGTTGGTCGTGATTTTATGGTGATAGAAAGAGGCGCGACATGGATCTTGGATACCGCCGACTTCCCATGGTGGTGCTAGGGTGAAAAGAGTTGGCGTGTAGTAGTGGATCGGAAAGAAGATGTCTTGGAGTATCTCATGAAATAACCACGATCTAAAAACTTCACGAGATGTCTTGATAGCTTGAAAGTGAGGTGGCATGATGGTGAAGGCTGTGATGATGGCAGATGGTCGTGGTGGTCGCGGTTGGGGTGGCGGCTGGGTGGAGTGCCGGCGGCAGGATGAAGAAGGAGGTGGGAGAATATTAGGGTTGTGTGAGGAGTTATGTGAGATAGAGAGGACCAGATTTAATTAATAAAAAAAAAAAGGAGATAACTTGTAATTCCTAAAATACCCTTCTGCTATTCAAACATTAAATTTTAGATTTTGATTTATTACAATTATGCCACATAGCATTTCAACCATTGATCAAAAAATTAAAGGCTTAGATGAGGGTTCTCAAAGTTACCACTTAACAGGGTTTTCAAAATAAAGATACACTATATATATATATATATATATATATATATATATATGCATTTTGCCTTAATATATACACGTACTAGTAAAGAATAACTATGCACCAATCATTTATTGCAATTTCGTCTAATCATTTTTACACCGATCTAATAGTTATTAATTATGTTTAACTAGGAGTGTTATCTATATTACATTAGGGTACTGGCAACCATGATAAGCTTTTTTTTCATGCCTAATCATCCACCAATAATATATCCTTTCATCTCATCTCATACCAATCTAATACCTAACAATAGATTTTTAGTGGCAACCATACCTAACTCATACCTCAACTATTTTTATAATTATACCTCAACCATGCTACCCCATTTAATGTCCCAACGTTCACATTTTCTTTCATACCAATTCGGCAATGTTTGCCGATTTCACAACCCCTTCTTCCATGCCGCGTCATGCCGAAATCGAGGCACCACTCATGCCGATCGGCATGGTCCAAACCGAATGGCAAACCGAAGGTGTTGCCAGTACCCTTATAAAGTATTTGAAACTTTTTAAAAAAAGAAGTTTTAAAACAAAAAATACTACTATAAAAGAAAAAATAAAAAATTAATATAAAATCTGAAAATTTAAATCTTATTAAAACCATATATAACCGTCTCAATAATGATACATTTTAATAGAATTGTTTATAAGAAAAACTAACTAAACTTATAACTATCAATTTAATGCTAAAATTTAAAAAATTAAAGTGTTTAACATTTATAATATTAATAATTTAGACGTTCTACTTTTGAAAAACATATTTTTACTAATTTATAGTGTTTGAGACATTCTAAATAAGAAAGTTTAAAATGAAAAATATTTTCTCGTCAAAAAAATAGTCATTGGGTACCCGCCGTCGCATAACGCGGGTACCCTTCTAGTTTTGTTAATGAGTTCGAGTTATGGGGTTCCTCGGGTCAGGTTCTTAGGGTTGAAGATTTTTAAAGATAAAACCAAAAGCATAACAAACCAAATTCATATTTGATCAAATCAAACTGTAAACTGAATTTGAATTCGGTTCATTTTCTTTTGAACTGGTACAACCCGAATTGAAGAATTAATTTTTTTTACATTAAGTACATAGATTCTGTAGCATCAAATGATAGTAAACAAAATTACATCACTAACTAAAAAAAATTACAGTACAATTACTATATATAGTAAAAGTGATTTAATACGACTGCTCGTAAGCATGATTCAGTAGCCCATTTCAAAGACCAATTCAAAGAAACCCAATACATTTGCTGGCTTGTGCTATATCATTTGTCAAACCCAGAAAATTCCAGACTCATCCACAAATAACACAACCCTAAACAAAACAAATCTTCAAATTTAGGACCGACACACATGCGTCTGAGTTGAAGCAGCTTTCAGTCTATTTGATAAAGATGGAGATGGTCAGTTGATTTTGGATAAAATCGAAGGCAGTTTTCTTACCAATCTCAAACTTTCCACAAGCTTCTCATACGCACGCATCTCAGATTTCCACCGTTTTCCTGATTTTGCACAACCGCATATCATCCCCAAATCCCATTTTTTTTTAAAGTTTATCAAGCTTAATTTAGATTTTATGGTTTTTGTAGGATTATATTTTTTTTACAAGTGTATGATTTTGTTGAAATCAGTAATGATTATAGTGAATGCATCATGTTGCCTGATAGGTCGAAGAAGAGTTGAGAGGTGGTAACAGCTTCTGTAAGAGTTATTGGTTTGGACTTCAACACTCCAAGATAGACTATTTAAGGTATACTTTATTTTTGGTTTATGAAATTAGTTGTTTTATTATGTTGTAATTTATGATCATGTTTTTTGGGAGTGTTTGGAATATGGAAAAGTGGTGCATATATTAGCTTAATCTATTTGAAAAAGACTATTAAATAGTTTCATAAGGATTATGACTTTTGTTGGGATGATATTAGTTTAAACCTGCATATCAAAGAGTAGCTAGCTCTCAGGTAGTATAATTGTAGTAGTAAGATTAGGATCCCGGCTCATCTGTAAATTTAACACATATAAGGTAATTACATACAAATAATTAAGTCGTAGTGTTTTGCAAAGAAAATTGTAAAAGTGATTTATTGCGTTTAAGTAGCTTCAAAACGCGGTTTTCAAAAAGCACTTCTAGAGCTGTCATTCCAAAACGCAGCTATGGGTCCACTGTCAAATTATAAAAATGTACTTAAACATCGTTTTGATTCTATTGTTATTTAATACACACAAATGTTTATTTTAGTCATATCACTTACTATGCTATTAATTATTCAAATTTACCAAACACTTATTGATGAACCTGAAATTAGCGTAAGTATGCTTTTATTTGATGTCCATATTAAGATGACGACATATTTATTTCATGACTTTTAAACAAGGGCATACAATGAAAGCATGAAGTGAATCCTTGAGTATGGTACAAGGTTGCTTTGGAACTCGGTAACATCCACGTTTAAGGCTCCATCAAACTGTATGGTAAGCTTTTGTAATCAATTTTTTATTATTTATAATTATCTTAAAAATCATTTACTGATTTTTCTTACCTATTAATCAAGCAGCAGCCGCAACCATAATCACCATATCAGGAACAACAACAGGAATATATGCATTATTGGAGCTATAGCTTCAGGAGGTGTGGCTGATGATAAGGGAATATGAAATAAAGTTCATGTTGCAACTGACGCATTGGGGAATTTCTACAAAATTGTTCTCCCAGAAGAAGCTGTTTAAGTCTTCCCAGATATGCTTACTTCTAAACACCCGACGAGTTATGTATTTAATACTTTCGTTCACATGATAGCATTTTGTGACGTGGTTGTCAAGGCAAAAGCAACAAGTTACACGTGTTTACGGATATTGTTCTCAGCTACTGTCATTTTTTGGCAATATAATAGATCATTTGTAGGCGACCTTTATACTGAATGGTAGAATGTATTGGCCAAGCGTTCATAAGTTTTGCTACTGATAAACAAGGTATCGATGTTCTTTTCGTAAGCTTTTTTTATTGATTGATGCTAATGTGCTTTTTTATATTCTATACATTAAAATTATTTACTCACGAAGCGGTCTGTGATGCATCAACTTTATCAGGAAAGCCAACGACGAGAAGGGTCCAACAGTTTAAGAGGAAATTAGGCAAACTTATGATCTCATGCCCGATTATGCTGGTAAAAAAAAAGGGTAAGATTAGTAATGGCAAAACTATCATTTCATGCCATTATAGCAAACCCGCCTATTTTATTAAGCTTAATGGTTGAAAATACATGCTACCAATGCGTAATTATCTTTGTTAAATCTTACAGTTGCTGAACTCGGATGATAAATGGATGTACGCTCTGAGACAACGAAAAATCAAAAGTGATGTGTACTTTTGACAAGTTCTTTCAAGTTCAGGTTTGTCTTATATGATCATTTTTGTAAACTTAGATCAGAAATGACCATCAACTGTGTTTCGTACTGAATTTGGTAGTGGTACTTTAAGGATTGTTTGATGCTGCATAAAGTTCGGCTGCAAGGCTGTTTGGTATTAAGTTTAGTTTCATAGCAGCATTATACAAAGTTCCAAAACCATTTTTTTAATACTAGAATGGAATCAATTGTTGCTGATACTGACATGCAACACGACAGACCACTATACTAAAGCCGTTATTGCTATGTAGAAACATAGCATAAAACATTAACAAAACAACTAAACTACAATTTTCCCAAAAAATATCAAAATATTCAAAACCGCAAATCTACGACAGACCGACGTCCAACTCGTTACAATGCATTATGCATGCTCTAATAGATGGTGAAAAAATTACATCGTTACCTACCAAAAACTTAATTTCGTTTGGTTTTGATCCGTCAACCTCTCTCTAAAATTGGTTTCGGTTTGAATCACTTCGATTCATGTTGAATTTTAAGTTTTACTTTGAAAACAAATATTGGCAACACAAAATTTGTCCTTCAAACAGGTTATAGATTATGAAATATTTTTAATATTTTATCGTATACAAAACCATTTTTTTGTTACACAAAATAACATCATCGCATTTAAAAAAATTAGCGAGATAGTGGAATTGAGGGATCTCTACTTTACGTACCTCTGTAGTCTTAAGAGAAAGTATTACACAAAGTCTCACAGTTGGTGGATTTAGTGGATGATCTGGGGCCTTAGCCCGAAGCCCATAGAGGGAGGCAAAAGCCTATAGCACTGCAGGAAGACCAAGGTAAGGTGTCGATCGATTACTTTAAGTGTGGTCAGTCACCTATTTGATTCTACGGCCAATGCAGCTAAATGAAAACGTTTTGACACATACTAAGGACTCCTTTTGTAAAGCAACTCATTGTGCTTTTATTCCAGCCAACAAAGCTCCGTCTATTCTCTAATAGGGGCTCGTTCCTTACCTCCAGGGGGTGGTGAGCAGAGTGGGAGAGGCCCTCATAGGACGACCAGTTTGGCTTTGTGTTCAGTAGCCGGGTATATCGACTCGAAGGAGTCTCACCAAACACCCATGAGCTTCTGGACTGAGTGGTCGTCCTTTACCCAACCAAAAATAAAGCGAGTAAGAAGGAGAGAGAGCAATTTTAGCCCCATAACCACAAGACGGGAATACCGCCTATGGTTTAGCCTTGCAAAAACACGATATCCAGCTCTACCCAGCCTATAAAGTAAATCACGCATCGAATAACGGTGAGCAACAACCATCAACCCGTAGGGGTGGAAAGTGTTTAATAATGCTTTAATGGATACCGGGGAGAGATTGACTGTCAAATCTCGAACCCTAAAGTTCTTCGCGAATTCCGCGGAGCCACTCCTTGATAGTAGTGATTTCTCTTTCGAAATAACCACCTGTAGGAGGTCAAGGGACTCCTTGTAACGGGTCGCGACATTCTCATCCGCGATGAGGACGGCGTAGTTGGTAAACACGGGAACACAAGTTCTGCACACCACCAAATAATTAGGTGGTGGGACAACGCAAAAAGAGGCCATGCGCCAAGATAGCCCAACGGGTAACCAAGATTGCGAAGTCGCCTATCCAATTAGCGAAACAGCCCTGTCATTTCTTCAATGCATCTCCTTTCGGATTCTTCTATGTAAACTTAGCATTTCGAAACGAACATCTGATGCATTTTTAAAAGAATTTCCTCGGGTCTCTAGAAAACAGAAGGAAAAACCCGGATGATATTAAAGTTGTCTGCACCTATCAATAATTGAATCATGCGACTTTACGCATTTTGGTGTAAGCAAAACATTTGAAACATATTATTTTATTTTATAACGGAGTAACAACAAAAATACTCATTTTCATTTGAAAAATAAAATATTAACAAAAGTAATGCTCCAAATAGTTATACAAAATTAACAAAAAATATTTCATATCAATATACCACATGCTATAGTCGTTTTATGACATAGTTTTTTGTGCTTTCAATTGGTGTAATAGTCGTTGTAGTAGGGTGCTTTCTTGGGTGGATTGGTTAAAAAAACCCCATTTAATTTTTTTGTAATGCTTTCTCTAGCTTCTTGCTAGTTTTATAATATTCGCCGTTCAAAAAAAATATACCACATGCTATAATTTGTACACCACGTACCATTCTCACTTCCATATTATATGCTTTATTGACAGAATAACACAATTTTTAATGTTTTTTTATTATGTATATTTTATTTTTTGTTATTTTGACTTTATAGTTTTTGTTCCGCATTTTTTCTAATAGTGTTACTCATTTTATTAACATAACAAGGACAATTTTACGGTTTTTGCTCCGTATTTTTTATGTCTTAATACTTTTACTTATCAAACTTTATAATCGATGTTTTGTTTTGTTTTTTTTGTTTTTTTTTTTTTTATTTCGCAGCTTTATTATGAAAACAAAATTACATAAAAAAATTTAAGTGATATATGAATCCTAATTTGATAGTGTGCGAAACCCACAACCCTTCCCATGTTAATGAAATCAAGAATATAGGCTAGATTTGATGGGTGGCTATCTCCTTATCATCTTCGTAAGATGCCCACCATGGAGATTTGCGCTCTTATTGATGACATTCGCTTTTGGGCGAAGAATATCGCAATTTCATTTTCTTGGGTAAAGCGTGAGCATAATAAAGTAGCACATTGGGTGCTTCTCACGCGTTTTGTTCGAACACGAATTTAAATGGGATAGTTCTTTTCCTCATGAAATTACGCCGCCTTGCGAGGAGTGATTTAGATGTTCCTTTTTTTAATAATATTTCTAAGTTCAAAAAAAAAAAAACGTATGATATGAGAATAACTTTTTCTTTTGGTCACGGGCTTTCGGCAGTTTGGCTTATTCGTCATTAAATTATAATTAACTTATAATAATAATAATAATAATTGTAATCTTTGACGCGGAAACATGGTATAAGAGTACACGTCTTTATAATAGGAAACTTGGTTTTTAATTACATACATTTTGACAACAGGAAAACTAGGTATAAGACCCGTAGTAATGGAGGGTCGAACACAAAGTCGGTCGCCTCTTAGAACGCCTCCCTCCTCTTACGGCTCTCCTACGAGAGGAGTCCCTCATAGTAAAAAAAAAAAAAAAAAGACTTGGTTGCTTGAGCGACCGAGTATTTGTGAGCGTTGTGTGAGTGTTTATTTATTAAATTGTACTCCCCCCGTTCCAAATTATAAGTCCATTTTGACTTTTTCAAATTCTTTTTATGTCAACTTTGACCGTAAATAGTTCTTTTCGCATTATATAATACTTGATGCAAAATATGTAAATGGACTTGTGTTTTAAATACGTTTTTATTGGTATACTTTTCATCAAGTATTATATAACACTAACAAAAATATTTAAAGTTAAAATTGAAATAAAAAGACTTTGAAAAAGTCATAATGAACTTATAATTTAGGACGGAGGGAGTATTTGTGGAGTATATTTGTGTTTGAGTGACGTATGTTTTTAGTGGTGACAGGCTGACTGACACTGGTTGCGTTATTACGCTAACTTGATTATGCAGAAGGTCTTAAAGAAAGAAAACTGAGTTGTCACTGGATTGTTTGAGATTTGAGCTAGTTTTTCAAAAGGTAACTACACTTTCATAACCTTAAGGTTAATTCTAACACATTTTTTTAACACAATTCTAGTACATTAAGTCACGTAACTTTTGGTTTTGTATCAAATGAAAAGAAGTTAATACTTTAATAGGATACAAAAGGACAAAAGATAAAAGAGTAATTTGACTAAGAAAACATCATCATCTTGAAAATTATTAGTAATAATTAACCAATACTTTTTTACTTGTGTGATGATCATATGAAATCATTGATACTGCAGTTACAATGTATTTCAAATTTACAAAGTTTTGAACAACAAGCACCCGTGGCCTAATGGATAAGGCGTCTGACTTCTAATCAGGCGATTGTGGGTTCGAGTCCCACCGGGTGTGCTTCTTTTTTTGTTTTTTTTACCAAACTGTCAACCCACATAACTAAGTTATTTCATGTAATTGTTTTATCAATATTTGTTTGTAAACTTTTCCCTTTGGACACTTCCCAATCTAGATATAGTTTCTCAGGGAACGAAAGTCGAAAAGGCAATCAATAGAGATTGAAATACAGTTTCACCAAGGGTTCTATACTTCTATAGTACTTGTTTTGCGTGGAGCTCATAGGAGGTTCAACAAAAGGACAGGAAGAAGAGTACCTTGGCCAAGAAAACATTTGCATAGAACTTTATTGATAAATGTTCATTTTGACTTTTTGCAGTTTTTTTGTTCAATTTTGACTTTAAATAATTTTGTTTTACTTGATGAAAATTATACCGATGAAAATACATTTAAAACCTAATTAATTCATATATTTTGCATCAAATATTATATAACACAAACAAAAATATTTAAGGTCAAAGTTGAATAAAAAATATTTAAAAAAATTAAATTGAACATTTATTTAGAGACGGAGGGAGTAAAATAAAATAGCAAGATTGGTCATTGTGGTTTACTTACAGTTACAAACATAGTTCTTGAAATATTGCAAAAAAGTTCCTTATCGTTTACTCTCGAATACAAAAACGGTCTCTCAATTAAATCTGAAAAATGTTTATGTAACAAAAAATTACGTAAGTCATGATCCCTACAAAAATAGTCTCGATTAAGTGTCCCTCTGATTTACGTGTATTGCAAAAACAATCCCTACATTTGCAAAATCGTCCCTCCCGTTACTTACAATAACGGAAACAATTCTTAGTTGAATTCTAGAGACTGCTTGTGTAACGAACACTTGCGATTACGAAAACAATCCCTAGGTTATATATGAGAACTCTTTGTGTAACAAAAAATATATAAATAGTTCCTGTAGTTACCTACCAATTTCAGAAACGATCCATGAGTTAAATCTAGAGAACGTTTGTGTAATCAATAAAAACTTCACGTAAAACGCCGCGCCTCGCAGCTGAGCACGAGTAAAAAATGTCCTCCTTATACATATAAAATCATGTAATACATATATATGATTGATGAAAAATCTCATACTGTTGTTGAACATAAGTTTATTCAAAACAAAGAAAAACATGAGATTTCATCTGGCCCATGATTGCTTTATTGGATTGGGCTTAAAACACAAACTCACAAATCAAATGCATATAAATCCAAATATAAACAAGCCCCAAAACAAGTTTTTGTTTTTTCTAAACGGCCCCAAGACAAGGTCTTGAGCTAATATATTCGGTAGACACGAACTAAAGTACACAACAAAATATACTTGACAGATTTATTTATTGATAATAAGTTAATAACAATTATTTACTATATAGTTCTATGGTACAAAATAAAGTTCAACAAGCACCCGTGGCCTAATGGATAAGGCGTCTGACTTCTAATCAGGCGATTGTGGGTTCGAGTCCCACCGGGTGTGCTTTCTTTTTTTACCTTTACAAAAATACAGTTTTTTACCAAGCTGTCAACCTTCATAACTAAGCTATTTCATTGTTTTCATTGTTTTCATTAATGTTTGTGTGTAAATGTTTGCCTTTTGACACTTTCCCAGTCTAGATTTTGTTCCTCAGGAAGCGAAAGTCGAAAAGCCAAGTGATAGAGTATTGAAATTATGTTAACAACAGAACGATCATATATGTTTGGCACGAGTCATACAGGAGCTCCTAATAGCCACATGTGTTTACAGTTTTTCCCTAATCTGTTTAGGATCGAGCTTTGTGGATGATGAATACATCTTACCTTGCAATACCGGCATTATTGCTCATTTTACATGGATGGCGATCTTAAGGATGGTGACACAACAACAAAAAAATGAAAGAGCCGCAATGAATTTGTACATTATGATTACTAACGATTCATACGTATAAGACATATATGTCACGTGATATCATACGTTGTTACTGGTCTAAAGTCTAAACTATGATGTACTCAAAGTCTTAAACTTTCTAACCCCACGATCTCCTAATCTAGATATCACATCGTCTGCCGTTAAATGGCTTAAGTCTTATCTAGTTTTTATAGCAAAAAAATTTCAATCTTCATGTACTATTTAAGTTGAATCTTCATGTATTTCAACATTGTGTAAGAAAGGAAATATATGATGAAGATGTTGCACAAATGTGACAATAGCTTTTAGTCTAAGTTAGCAAGCACCCCACCACACCCCATTTTGACATCATAACTTGTATGTTTTTCCTGCCTTTGTAAGCAAACTACAACCTGTCATTGCACCATACTCTTTAATTTCATCATTTATGCAACAACTCTCTTAAATTTTGCTTTTCCAACTAATAATTCACCATACTAAGTAGCAAGTACAATAACACAGCTGTGTCGACATATTTGATAAGAATTATGATTGATTTTAATAAACATATGACTTCTTTTAGGCATCGTCTCGTTCATTAAATAAGATCATATTACATTAGAAACAATGATCTTATTATGACTTATAGCGTCTGTCTACTATTCGATCTGATATTAGTATTATAGAGTAATAAACTGTAGACATTTAACCCACATTTACCAGCATAATACTCACACAAACAGTTAGCAAAGTTGTTAAACATGATTTAACAGATGATTAGTGACTTCTTACAGTTCAGACCAATCATGGTCCGTAAAATGTCAAATGACACTGAGGTTGCCATTGTAACTGAAATCATAACACACCAACCAGAATATATTATGACATTTCCAACTAATACAACACCATCTTACCAAACCATCACTTCTATCTACCCCATAAAACCCCTTCATTCCACATACACAAACACACAATCCAAACATTTTCAAGATTTCATCTTTTATTCTCTTGAGGAACAATGGCGAAATATTTTCAATCACTACTACTCTTAACCATTATTCTATACACTACCACCATGACTCTAGCTCAAGCTCCAGCACCGGCACCAGCTGGGCCAACCAACATAACCAAGATCCTCGAGAAAGCAGGTCAATTCACAACCCTAATGCGACTCATGAAAAACACACAACTAAGTGATCAAATCAACACACAGCTCAACAACTCCAACCAAGGGATGACGGTCTTTGCTCCAACAGACAATGCTTTCTCAACCCTAAAAGCCGGAACCCTAAATTCACTATCCGACCAACAAAAAGTACAATTGTTACAATTTCATGTTCTCCCTATTTATCTAACTACTTCACAGTTTCAAACGGTTAGTAACCCTTTAAGGACACAAGCCGGAGATAGTGGAAGTCAGCTGAATATCACTACCTCCGGGAATCAAGTCAACATAACCACGGGTGTGGTGGATACCCCAGTGTCTAACACTCTTTACACTGATGGTACACTTGCCGTGTACCAAGTGGAAAAAGTGTTGTTGCCCATGAGTTTGTTTGGTCCACCATCACCCGCTCCAGCTCCCGGGCCTTTGAAAAAGAAGAAGGCCGGCAGTGATGACGATACTCCGACTACTGATGATGGTAGTGCTAGTGCTGATGCTTCTGGAGGGGTTGTTTGTGGTGGTCATTTGCATGGAATGTACGTTGGAGTTATTGGCATTATTGCAGCATTCTATTTGTGATAAATGGATGCGAAATGAAGTTGAGCCAACATTTTGGAATTATTTTTTTTGAAGGTGATTTGGGTTAATAGTATATTATAGAGTGCATTGTGTGCTTTTTTAATAATTACAACCTATGTCATACATTTTGTTATTGAATTATGTAAGCATTTTCCATTATTTTTTGAGAGACCTTTTTGTTTCAGATTTTCAGTTTGCTTGCAAGTATTTCGAATGTGACAATTCCAATTCATTCAATCAAAATACGGCGTACAATCCTTTGTTTGCAGGTTCAATTCTCATTGGAGACAAGGCATATATATTACTCGTAGTGCTTATCGTTAAATTGAGAAAATAAAAACCATTTCATGTCTAATAACTTCAGAAAATAACATTCATGAAATTACCAGCAATAAACCGCAAAACTACTTTTGGTTTTACTGTAAAACAAAAGATGAAGGTACTCAGCAAGGGAGGAACCTTAATTAAGCATAAAAAACTTGTTTCTTAACTTATTCAAAACAGCATTACTAAATGTTAATTGCATGCTGAAAAGAAAGCAAACACATGTAAAATGTTCAACTGAGACTAAAGACAATGCTAAGAAAGCTTCTTTTACCCGTAGAAAGAAAGCAGAAAAAACGATGATTCCAGCCATAGATATTCATGCATCGCTAATCTTCTTTCCAATCTATCCAGCACCGGCGGTGCCCAAAATCAACGTAATCCATAACTTCATTTGGCGCAATCTCCTTCATTTTCTTACTAAGCCCAATACGTACTAAGCAAATGCACGTTGAAGCAACTAAAACCGCATCCTCCCACGAAAAATTGTAGCAGAAGTACATATCAAGGTATTTAAGTGACGGGTGCTGCGCAAAAGCACGTAAACCTTCACCAGTTATAGCCTCACAACCCGAAATACTAATTACCTCCAGTTTTTGACAAGTGCTAGCAATATCAGACAAGGAAGTATTTGTTACGTTGATCAACCAAGACAAATTCAATCTAGTAATATTTGGGATCTGGGACACGGCCAAAATCCCAGAGTTAGTGACATTAGCCTCGCACTTCGACAAATCCAAATAGTCCAATCCAACCATTTGTTTGAAGTGAGAAATACCATTATCACTGATCCTATTACATTCAGCCAAAGCAACACTTCGCAAACACTTCTTCGAATCCCCATATGTCAGATACTCCAAACCTAGATCCGTAATCAAAGAACAACCTCGCAAATTCAAAAAAGCTACACAACCTGCTTCTCCAATAGCTTTGAGTGATTCGTCAGTGACACCAACACATCTTTCCAAATCTAGATCTACTAATTTCTTACACGATCTTACAAGGGACACAATCCCTATATCCCCAACATGTAACCTCCTACTTAATTTCACATAACGCAAATGGCTACAAGCATTCGCAACTGCACACAAACCATCATCATCAAAATCAAAGCCAGTTGGTTGTGTTTGAGCATTAATGTCTTGCCTTGAACTGAGGTCCAGCCTTTGGATATTGGGGCACCACTTTGTTAAGAGTTTAATGTGTGCGTTTGAGAGTTGTTTAGTGCATCTAAATTGTATTATATTTGGGGATTCAGGTAAGATAACATAGAGCATATCAGGAAATTCACTATGTAACCTGCGTATGCGAAAGCACGCAACTTTCATGAATTCTTTGGAAACTTTAGAGAATGATTGTTTGTCATTTCGGTCAAGAACTTTGCTGAAAATGGATGTAAGCTCGTCTTCTCCAATTCGCTCCATCACTCTTTAGAGTTATCCTTTCTAACACTTAAGAATAGATATATGGTTTCTGCCACCTCACCTGTCATATGTACAAAATAAGTTGCCTGGATGTTTAACTCATTAGAGCATATATTTAACTTCTATGGAAAATGAAGAGCATGTAATATATTCTTAAGGACTAAGTTAACCGGGGGTACGGTATAAATGAAATGAAAAAGATATGTATACATTATCATGCGGGTCAAATGGGTAAACTTGAAAATATAGATTACATCACAGCAGCACTTATTGATTACACCTATATATCTTAGTACGTACAGGAGAACAATTTATGTCAACAAAGAACATTCATAACAATAAGCGCATAGATAAGAAAAATAAATCTCTTAGGCACATTTGACCTTAATATATGATGTTAACATCACATAAGTTGAGTCTAAATTCTTTTACAAATAAATTTAAATTTGAATC
Source organism: Chrysanthemum lavandulifolium (assembly GCA_022545495.1). Taxonomy (NCBI): domain Eukaryota; kingdom Viridiplantae; phylum Streptophyta; class Magnoliopsida; order Asterales; family Asteraceae; genus Chrysanthemum; species Chrysanthemum lavandulifolium. Next base: position 269,646,576 of record CM040242.1, read on the forward strand.
CACAGAATATGATAATAATACCAGCCTAGGTGACTCAAAGTCACACAACATTTTCCCTTATAAAACTAAAAGATCCCTTGTATGAAAGCAAACCTGCCAAATGCATTAATGTATAACACGTACAATGCAATGAAACGTTAAACAGGAATCTCATATACAGATCTGCACATTTCATATGAATATCTTGTATATATAATTCTATGCCAAAGTGACATATTTGAGCCATAAACTAAGAGGAGACCTACTCTAGACATTATGGAACTTATACCTAAACTTTAGATACTCACTGGACGAGCACCAAACGGGGTATTAATTATGTAAGAATATTGCAGAAGGAATACATGCAAAGATCTTACATGCACGGGAGGATATGATCTAGCATCAGGCAACCACCTTACATATGAAAAACAAGCAATATATCCAATGTTTTTAAAGACCTAACTTATAAGAATCCTAGGAACCACTTTGGAAATAAAATCAAGCTATACGATCGAGATGAATACTAAGAACTACCTTCCAGAGAGTAAGCTATATAAATAACAATGACAACAGTATAAAGGCTGAAAAACAAAGAAATAAAATAAAGCTGGAAGAAGAGACATACTAGAGGAGTAGAGGAAGGCAACATTATCATTGACAGCCAATCTTTTACTAGTATAAATAGTGATTACAATAAATCTATATTTGGTAAAACTATAAATCAGGAATACATAATTGAAGGACTTGCTGAATATACGACCTAAATATATGTATTAGTTTGATTGACATTCTGTACAAGATATTCCCAAATTATCATGTTTAATAATATATTTATTACAGCAATTAAATGCAGATTTTATAATATGCATAAGGGGTGATAATAAAATGGTAAATTACGAATTTTTTGTTGCAACCAAAACTTTGTTTTTCTAACAAACTAGAATAGTTTAAAGTAGCAAAAACAAAAACTACTTAAATGAAAGGCTTCATCTACAACCTTTGCGTTAGGCATCCGGGAGGCTTGAGACGCCCATGGGTTTCTTAACAATTAACTAATGATATTAATGCAGAAAATAGATAGAATGAAACGTGTGTAGTTGAGATATAAGTATAGCAGCTTTTAGTGACAACGCAACAGCACCTATAAACCCACATCAGATTGTTGTTTTTAGTTGAGCCGAAAACGTACAAGTTGTGTTTGATTCACTGCAAGCCTAGTTCGTAAGGACCCATGGACTGATGCATGAAAATGGCGGTGCAGAAAACACAAAATGGCTAGAAGATAGTAGTATTCCTTTTATATAATGTTAGGATAACCAAAAACAAACAAATGAGAAAACCATGGTCAGATCTTCTTATGTATGCCAATAATTCAGTAATATGGGCTAGTGGTTTCAACAAATTATCCTATTTTCTTGGTTGGCTATAGCGTCATATTATATACACACGTACTTCTAATATTTAGTACTCCATATATCACAAGAAGTTAGTATTCCATAGACCTCAATAGTAACTTGCCCCGACCTGATTAACAGCCCTACAAATAATATGTACTTCTAATCGGGTACGATATTTCTAGCCCAACACGAATTGACCCGGCATGTGATATATATAGGTGCTCTGTGTGTCAAAGTAACGCCACAACCCATGGTTATTCAGTAAATTCCATAAACCTCAATAATCACTTGGGTCTTCCCATATCACAACACTTCACTATCACATTCACAAATAACATTCATAAAATTAGTAGTATTAATGAAGCTACTAAATGTGTTTACAATTCTAATTTTAAACATCGGTACCAATAGAAAGCAATGAAAAATCGTTGAAAATCCTAACTGAAATAATGACCGAATGCTAACACCACGACCTTTTTGCAATTGAAAGAAAGCGGAAAAAAGTATGGTTACGCGATTTACCGCACTTTATTTGTTAGTAGATGCTCGGGTTAATAATGGAGCTAAAGATCATCCTCACAAGTTGAAAGTGATTAATAATGTGCTCTCAACAAACTATCTTCATCATCACGAATGCTTACAAGATTGTAGTAACTTGTAGTTGCATATATTGTAACAAGATAATGTGGTCTTAGTATAGTTAGCATAGTTGATTTTTTCATAGTCAAAGTATTGTAAGTATAAATACTCTTGTATTGGTTACATTTCATTTTTTAATAATAGAATTACAACTTTTCCCTCCTCTATCTGTTTGTCAAAATGGTATCAGAGCCACCACCACCTCCGATGGCTCATAACTAACTTCCATCGTCTAACAACCTTCCCAACAAACTCCGGTGACCATAACGGGCAATCCACCACAACTCCGCCATCAAAACCACCATAATTCCGCCTCAATTAAATCACAATCAGAACAATCAATCAACAATATCAATTACACAATCAAGAATCATCACTATCAACTAACATAATCAAATTCCAATCAAATAACCGTTTTCTCCAGCGTCATAACAAAGTCCGATCAAATTTTTCAACAACTCATCACATTTTTCTGATTATCTTCTATCAACAATCATTCACCAATCACAATGACTTATCAATAATCAAAAAAAAAATTCATCCACTCCACCATCAGATAATGATGTCACCTCACCATATCATCCACTTTACTTACATCCACAAGATCATCTTGGACTGATTTTGATTTCAAAGAAGTTAAAAGGTTCTGATAACTATGGATCTTGGAAAAGATCCATGATGATAGCCTTGAATGCTAAAAACAAGATGAAGATTGTCAATGGTGAATTTGAAGAGCCTAGTGTGAATTCAAACATCAGGCCTCTGTGGGAAAGGAAAAACGATATGATCATTTCTTGGATACTTAATACAATCTCTAAACAGATAAGTAATTCACTGAGTTTTGTTAACATTGCTTTTGATTTGTGGCATGAATTGCAAGAGCACTACTCCCAATTAGATGGACACAGGGTATACCAACTCACAAATGACTTATTCCAATTGAAATAGAACAAAAATAGCATTAAGATTTACTATCAGAAATTAAAGGGCTTATGGGATGAATATGACTCTTTGGAAGCACCTTATATGTGTGTGTGTGTGTATCTGTACTTGTGAAAATGGGAGAATCAATGGTGAGAGGGATCAAAAGAAGAGACTCATTTAGTTTCTAATGGGCTTGGATGATGTTATGCAAATATAAGGGGTCAAATTCGCTTATGAACCCCATGCCTAGTGTCGCTAAGGCTTATAGCATGATACGACAAGAAGAAAAGCAAAGAGAGATTCATACAAATGTGATTCCCACTGCCACATCACTTTCAGCTCAATCAAATCATTTCAGAACCTCATTCAACAAAAACAACAATTACACAAGGTCTGGTAGAAACTATTCAAAAGGAGAGTCATCAATTAGGAACACAAGCAGTAGTGAGTCTTCAGTAAGGAGGAGCACTTTTAAGAAAGGAATCATTTGTGGGAACTGTGGTAAGGAAAGTCACATAAAAAAAGAATGCTATCAGCTGGTGGGATACCCAATTGGCCATCCTCTTCATGGAAAATACAAGCCACCAATCACACCACAAAGACAGGGCAACCAAGCTTATATGACTGTTAATCTGACCATGGCACATGGAGCAAATGCAGGAACAACAAATGGAACCAATCAACAAGCTGATGCTGCAATGAATGCAAGAATGGATCAGTTACAAAACCAGCTCAACCAGATGATGCTCATGATGCAAAACAACAAGGATACTTCAGACTTTCCACAAGCAAATTCAGAAGGTATACCTAAACTTGTGGCTAGTTTTACTACCAGAACATATAAGCTTGTTGCATCACACATAACCGCTAGAAGATAAAAGATTATTGCATATGTCCTACTTCATCAAAAGACTCTCTGGGTAGTTGATAACGGGGCTACTGATCATGTTTGCATCTCACTCACTCATATGCATAATGTCCAAATATGTACCCAACCCATATTTGTTACCTTACCTAATGGCCAACACACACAAGTAACACTGATGGGATCAGTGCACATAAAGCCTGCAATAACCTTACGTGATGTTCTTTACATACCTTCATTTTCATATAACCTATTATCAGTGAGCAAACTAGGCACCCACATACCACTTTCCATACTCTTCACCCCATTTTCATGCTATTTCCAGGACCATCATAAGAGGATTGAACATGGCAGCCTCTATAATGGTCTCTACATCATCAAGCAAGAACCTCCAGTCACCTCATCCACCATCGTCTCCATTAATAGCAACAACTTTGCTTTGTGGCACTCAAGGCTTGGTCATCCTTCACTCTATGTAATTCAACAAATCAAACATGTGTCTATTTCTAAACTTTGTACTCCACACATTTGTGATATATGTCCTTTGGCTAAACAACATGCTTTAACTTTCCCTAACAATACATTTCATGCCACTTCTATGTTTGAACTAATTCATGTTGACCTATGGGGTCCTTACAAATACCCAACTGTGAATAAATGCAAGTATTTTTTAACCATAGTGGATGACTATTCAAGGGCTACATGGACCTATCTTTTACCATCCAAAGATCACACCACATCCAACATCAATCTTTTTTCCAGCTTTTGTTGAAAATCATTTCAACACAACCTTAAAAACCATAAGAAGTGACAATGGCTCAGAATTCATTAATCAATCTTTAACAACATTCTTTCAATCACATGGTATCATCCATCAAACTTCATGCCCTTATACTCCACAACAAAACTCTAGGGTTGAAAGGAAACACAAACACCGTTTAGAAATGGCCAGGGCACTGAGATTTCAAGCTAATATTCCTATTCATCTTTGGGGTTACTGCCTACTCACAACAACTTATCTCATCAATAGAATACCTTGTAAACCCCCTGAACCATAAAAGTCCTTATGAGCTATTATATAAAACACCCCTTCCACTTGATCACTTGAGAGTTTTTGGATGCCAAGCACTTGTACACCAACACCCACAATACAAATTTGAACCCAGGGCCAAACCATGTGTATTCATAGGATATCCAACAACACAGAAAGGTTACCTACTTTATGACACCTCCACTCAAAAAACTTTTGTTAGCAGACATGTAAGATTTAGTGAGTCCATCTTTCTATTCACCATCAAACCATCCACAACATCACCTTCACACACCACAACAACTTCCACACCATATAATTTTTCACACCATCCAACACCAACACCTGCACCATCAATCACACCATCACCCTTCACAGCAACATCTCATCCAACCAACTCCTCACACAACTCTTCACCAACATTTGAACCATCACCTAACCCTTTACCCATGTGCACTGATCCTATCCTCAACAATGGACATACCATCACTGATATCCCAACACCTGCTTCACCTCCTCATCCCAATACCACTCCACTTTCTAACTCATCTCCTTCTGCATCTCAATTTGTACCTACCACCACACCGACACCACCACCACTACTCCTTAGGAAATCAACAAGAACATCTCATCTCCCAAATAAATTTCCGATTTTCGATTAACTTCCCAAAACTCAAACACACCACTCAATCATTCATCAAATTTCACCACTCCAAATACATTAGTTATCACAACATCAAATCAAAAATACATAGACACTTCATCAATGCCAATAATAGAACAAGAGAACCACAATCATATACCCAGCTTCTCGGGATCCTAGATGGAGAGATGCAATGAACAAGGAACTTCATGCTCGCACCTTAACAACACATGGGAGGTCACCACACTACCTCTAGGAAAAAGAGCCATAGGAAACAAGTGGGTTTTCAAGGTCAAACTCCACTCTGATGGCACTGTTGAGAAGTTCAAAGTCAGGCTGGTAGCCAAAGGGTTCACACAACAGAAGGTCTCGATTAAACAGAGACTTTGCACCAGTTGAAAATGGTGAAAATTAGGACTCTATTGGTTGATGCTGCTCATATAACTGGCATGTTGCCCAACAAGATGTCAAAAATGATTTTCTGCATGGGGATCTTTATGAAGAAGTATATATGGTGCTACCTCAAGGCTACAAACACACCTCTTCCATTCTAAATCCAGTATGCAAGTTATAGAAATCCCTTTATGGGTTGAAACAGGAAAACAGACAATGGTTCTCCAAACTCACCTCGTTCCTCCTAAATCATGGTTTCACACAAATTATGCAGATACTTCCTTGCTTACGTACAAAAAGAGCAGTGATTTTCTAGCTTTGGTGATCTATGTTGATGACATTCTTTTGACAGGAAACAACCTCTCCATTATTACTCACTTCAAACACCAACTAGATCTCACATTTAGTATCAATGATTGGGTCGACTAAGCATTACTTAGGGATTGAGTTTTGAGAAATGAACAGGCATCACCATGTCCCAAAGAAAATATGCACTGTAATTACTTTATAGTGCTAATGTCCTTGGTCTGAAACCATCTCACATCCCTATTGATCACATCATTAAGTTTAATGACACAGATGGAGAGCCTCTCTCTGATCCCTCATTATACAGAGCCATTGTGGGCAAACTTTTATATCTCACAATTACAAGGCCATACATATCCTATGCAGCCCATGCTCTAAGTCAGTTCAGTCACAACCCAAGAACACCACATTGGAAGGCTCTACTCAAGGTTCTAAGGTATATCAAGCTTTGTCCAGGACAAGGTCTCTTCATTTCATCAGCTTCCAATCCCTAACTTAAGGCATATTATGATAGTGATTGGGCCAATTGCTTAACCACAAGGAGGTTACTTACTGGTTTTTGCGTCTTCCTTGGATCAAATCTCATATCTTGGAAGTCTAAAAAGCAATCAATGGTCTCAAGATCCTCAACATGAGCGAGTATAGAGCCTTGGCGGATTGTACATGTGAGATAACTTGGCTTTCGGTCTCCTCAAAGACTTACATATACCTACAACCAGTCCAATTACCTATTTATTGTGACAATCAATCCTCTATTGCACCGCTTCAAATCCTATTCAGCATGCTAGGACTAAACATAGAGATAGATTGTCATTTTGTCAGAGAGAATAACAAGAATGGTACTATTCTGCCCACCTTTGTTTCATCTCATCACTAGGTTGCTGATGCTCTCACCAAAGGCTTAAGCATATCACCTTTTCACCATTGTATATCCAAGTATGGCATGTGTGATCCATACACACCGCCAACTTGCGTAGGGGTAATGGAGCTAAAGATCATCCTCACAAGTTGAAAGTGATTAATCTGTGCTCTCAACAAACTATCTTCATCATCACAAATGCTTACAAGATTGTAGTAACTTGTAGTTGTATATATTGTAACAAGATAATGTGGTCTTAGTATAGTTAGCATAGTTGACTTTTTCATAGTCAAAGTATCGTAAGTATAAATACTCTTGTATTGGTTACATTTCATTTTCTAATAATAGAATTACAACTTTTCCCTCCTCTCTCTGTTAGTCAAAAGTTAAATGTTAGTTCCAGCCATAAATGTTGGCCAGTGGTCCGTCTCTTTTATCATTCCCAATCTATCCGGCATGATTTGCCCTCAAATTGAACAAAACCGTTAATTGCATTTGGCACATACATCTTTATTTCCCCACTAAGCCCAAGAAATTTTAACTCTTTGCAGGTCGAAGCAACTGACACCACATCTTCCCAAGAAAAATTGCAACAACAAAATAGCTCAAGGTCTTCGAGTGTGGGATGATGAGCAAAAGCACGCAGACCTTCACTAGTTATAGCCTCACAACCAGAAACAACAATCGCTTCAATTTCAAACACGTGGTAGCAATGTAAATTAATAAGGTATCCGTTACATTAATCAACCAAGACAAATCAATGACATTATCCCCGCACTTTGACAAATTCACACGACTCAATCGAGTCAGACGTTGTAAGTTAAAAATTCCGTTATCAGTGACCCTCTCACTGTCGGCCAAACAAATAATGTTTAGAACTATTAAATTTCCTGTTGCCAGATACTCCAAACCCAAATCAGTAAATAAATAACAACCTCGCAAATCTAAAGAGTATAACCATCTTGCTTTGCTAATGGCTTTGAGTGATTTATCTGTGACACCAACACATCTTTCCAAAACTAAATGCCCTAAAAACACATTTGATTATACAAGGGAACGAACTCCGTTATCCCCAACATGCAGTCTCCTCCTTAAAACCACATAAAACAAATCACAAGTATTCACCACGCCTATAAACCATCAATATAAAAATAAAACTCACCGGTGGCTTATAATCTACCGATTGTCATGCTTTTTCTCGAATCGAGCTCTAGGCACTCAAATTTGGGGCTCCATTGTGCTATGAGTTTCATTTGGTCATTTGAAAGTTGCTTGGAACATACAATGCTCATTATATTTGGGGATGCGGGTAGAATAAATCTGAGCATATCAGAAGAATAAAAACGTAACATGTGTACGTGAAGGCATGCAACTTTCAAATTTTGCTTGGAAACTTGAGAAAAAGAGCTTTGTGTTGGCCCGTTTATGGATCTATGGTCTTTCTAACTTACTCAACATATACCAGAATGTAAAAAACAAATTAAATTTAAATGCTTTTCTATATATTTGTCATCTTCTTGTTCATACATTTGATCTAACTATTTATACATGTTGAAAGGGTACAAATGAAACGTCGTGTTGGTTCGTATGATCCAACAGACATGTACCTTGATTTGTAAATCGTCATATAACGCTATGTAACTAACTATATAATCAGTATTTGTAGCTCGCCGTTGACTTTTGTATGGTTTGACTTTCGGGTTGACTTTATCAGATTGGGATTAACCCAATATTCTCCCCCTTAATCACAATCTCTTTGTCTTCGGTAGTGCTTTTGTGACAAAACAGATACTTCCTTTGATCTTCAACATCACTGTCATTAGTGCTGTAGTATTATTCTAGAAATTATCTTGTTTGTTTGAGTCTTCATCTTCTCGTATAAGTGGTATCATCTTTGCTATCATGTTCTTGAATAAAACTTTGATGTCTTCACAGTACCTTCTTTCTTCAATTTAACTTGTCCTTCACGAACTTTGTTTCACACAAACTTGGCTTTACACCATTTTGATCGATCCACGATATGTTCTTCACGAACCATCCTTCACGACTTGAAACCGTATCACACGTGTTTCTTTTTAATTCATTTCGAATTGACTTACCTTTCACGAGTTATTTGCCTCATCACAAGGCTTTGCTTTGATCGTATCACACAAACAAGCTTTCTAACTTTCTAAATTTCGTCAACTAGGCACATTAGTAGTGCGGTTCATCATCATTCTCTATTACAAGTGCATAACTTCCTCTTTCTTCTTTCTTGGACATTTGTAAGCATAGTGCCCAAGTTTTCCACACTTGTAACATGTTATTTGCGATTTATCACCATTCTTTTGTGGTTTGTTGTTGGTTCATTCCGATTCATCTGAGGTGTATCCTTCATCTTTATATTTCTTTCTTCTTTGTCCTCGCAACAAATCTTGTCCACATTTTTTACAATGTCTTCCTTGAGTAATGTTATTGTTGTGACGTGTAAACAATAACTTATCTTGATTGTTATTTTCCTTATTCTTGTTAAACTTTATTCTTTCCTCGTACGTCTTGAGTCTCCCAATTTCTTCTTCCATCGTCATTTCACTTAGATCAGAATATTCCTCTATTGATGCAACTATTTGCAAATACCTATCGGGTACAACATTTAATAGTTTTCGTACTATTTTTTGATCTTCAATTGTGTGCCCTTGACTAGCGGCTTTGTTAACGAGTGTTGTTAGTTTTGTAGTGAAGGTGTCGATTGTCTCGTCTTCCTTCATATGTAACATCTCAAAAATAGATTTAAGTGTTTGTAGTCATGCTTGTTGAACTCTATCTTCGCCAACGTGTCTAGATTTCAAAGCATTCCAAATGGCTTTCGCGGTTTTGTGCTTTGTTATTTGAAGTAATTGTTTCGGGTAAGGCTTGATAAAGGAATGCAATAGCAGTTTATCTTTTTCTTATCGGGTTGAGTCGTCTCGAGGCGGCTCTATTGTTTTCCATAAACCATTTGCTTGAGAATGATTTGCATTCGAATTGCCCATAATGAGTAATTCGTGGGCTTTAGGATCGGGCATTGGAATTGAGGTGTACTGATTGTACTAATTTCCTTCTTTCCACTATCTCCACTTCCTTTCGTCATATCTTAAGGATATTGACAAAAAATCTCCAAAATTTAACACGAGGTGTCTTAAAATTTATTATGTCTAGCGAGCTCTTATGTTTTATTTTTCCTTATAGTCTATAAAACTTTACGGGACTAGTTTTTAATCCAAAAACTATCCTCAGAGATTTTTATATTGAATTTTGAATAACCTAAGGTTAATTACTCCTTAAAATTATTTCTAACAATATAATAAGCAGTGTAATCACTAGGTTATTATATTTTTCTAAACCTTGAAAAGATACTAACTTATAATTTAGGGAAGTAACTTTTCTAAACAATCAAACTGTAAGATATTTGATTTCATAAATACATAATACATTCAATATATGGATCGAATTATGCAAGTGAGTTTAGAGAGAGAAAGTAGAGTGGGAGCCTTTCTAGAGAGAGAAAGTAACAAAAGAAAGAAGGTTAGATTGAAGGTCCAACCTCTACCTTGGGAGGTAGAGGTATTTATAGTTACATAATAAACTTCCTCCTTGGATTGTGGATCGTGCATACAATGGGTAAAGACCGTCCTTCCTCCACGGTGTTACACTAAACTATTCTACGCTACAAACTAACTAATAAACTACTAAATAACCTAAATAACTACGCTCACGAGCTAACATATGCTAGATCATAATTGGGATAACCGACACTTTGACATGGAATTTTCTAATTCCTAACAATCTCCCCCCAAAGGGAGGTCACCCCATGTTTTACATTTCAAATCCTAGCATTCTATTTTGTCTTCGGTTCTGAGCTCGTAGACTTCAATTCTTCAATGTCTGCATTCTTTGTGCTTTTGTAGTGACTCTTCATAGTCCGATTATTTTGTACTTTCAGTGGAGGTCTTTGAACTGATCCACATCTTTGATGATCTTCGAGCTTTCATTGAGATCATCAGCCACAGTAAATCTCTGGATCACCATTTGTTGTGTTGCCTTCATGTGATGTTGTGACTTTCGGACCGACATGCTCACACTTTTGGATCATGACATCTGTTCATCGAGTAGCGGAAGCTTTCTTGGTTCAAGATATTTGCGGCGTAGCGAAGCATAATATAAAAATATCCGAGCCAAGTTATGTAGATAGGCACTTGTCATGATTTCTTCAAATTAAGTGTGGATCTTTGTGAGCATGTGGCTTTGGATTGACTCCTCAATTCTAATCAAGCGCAACCGTCCAAATGTACCGCAAACAAGATTAGCAATAAAGCCTACAAAGTGTCTTTGATCACTTTCGTTGAATTGAGGTACACGCCCACGGTTCCCGTTGATCGAGACAAGTATTGCTGTGATCGGTATAATTCCAAAGAATCTCCTTGACAGGGTTTTGCAGCTGCTCTAGCCGTTCTCAAACCGGAACGTCTCAAAGAAGACAACACGGAGTGAGTGAACCAACGAATTGAGATTCACTAATTGATGAAAAATTGATTTGAAAAACAATCGCGTATTGCTTGAAGAAAGAGTTTTGCAATACGAAGAAGGTTTTATGAGAAAGATCAACTTTCAATCAAAAATACTTTTTGTATTTGAAAAAGAATACACATTCGATATGCTAGAGAAAAGAAGAAATTTGCACATCGAACTGTTTTTCCAAAAGCATTTTTCAATCAGAGATACTTTTGCGTTTGAAATATGAATACACATTCGATGCGCTAGAAAAGAAAATTTGCATATCGAGCGGTTTTCCAAAAGTATTCGTTAATTCATTTCTGGACCAAGGTTGATTCACGAGTGAATCGCCCCATCGTTCTATCCAGTTGTCACAAGTTTGATCTTTAGAAAAGATCTCACATGTCACCCACCAAGAGCTTGTTTGATGTTGGCTCTAGAAGGATTTCCATCTTTATCGTGAATATATTACATATCACTCGGATGTTCGGCAATACCACAAGGATAATGCGTGATATATACTTACTTTCCACATTGTGTGAAACAAAGAAGTCTTCATTAATTCGTGTCCTAATGAGATATTGTGGACGATCTCTTGGCTCTAGACTCAATAGTGCACATTTGGTTCCTATCTGGGAGACTAGGGAGAGGTCTCCTTCTTCAATATCAACAATCTCTAAGAGAAAGTCGATAGATTATGTCGGTTCCCGTGAGAATGAAACAAGCCCTTTTAAGAGGAACTTGAGTAGCTTGGGAAGTTTAGTGCAATGCGTCCACGGGTCCATGACGCCTTGTCTTCAATACCGGTGTTACCTTGGTACCAACCAAGAGCATATGTATTGAACCGGTTTCGCCCTAAGGTTGAATAATTGGAGGGCTATTTATTTTCACCCTTTTCACATTCATTTCTTTTCATTCTTCAACCCCTTCAGTGCTTACCGAGACTTCATAACTAGAACCTTGTTAGGTTTGTTCCAGTACTAGCTCTATCTCAGTCGGCACTCTTCCTATATTCTCATTTTTCTCCTTTTTATTATCATACCTAAGGACTCTACACTATCTAGTGGATTGTCCCTGGGTAGATCCCTCCGGCTCTGGCGGGATCGTGGGAACTAATACCTAACCTCACCAACCTTATAACTCCATACATAAAGTAAAATGGTCGGTCTTTTGGTACAGTTCATTCTTTCTCGAAGCCAATTGAAAAATCATTTGGAAAAACAATCAAGGTACATGTGATACGAGATCAAAGCATTTTGTACCTTAATAGTTTTGATCATTTAGAAATGCTCCCCCTCAACATGTGCATATGATCTTGAAATTGTTTAGCACATGGAGGCAAGAGTTCTTTAGAAATAATTTCTTTGATCACAATTTCTTTAGAAAAAGCCTTTTGATTTTCTTTGGTAAATTCTCCCCCTCAATATGTGCATAGGATTTTTTTAAATCATTTTATCACATAAAGGAAATAGTTCTTTTGAAGTACATTCACGATCACAAAAGCCATAAAGAAACCATTAGAAAATCAATCAAGGTACTTTATGTTGAAACATATAAATCTTTGTACCTTGAAAGTTTGTTTTCTTTTGAAATGCTCCCCCTCAATATGTGTTACGAGAATCGAAAGCGTTTAGCACATATGGGAGAGCAGCATGCACATTTGAATCACAAATTCTCCCCCGATCAAAAATATCAAACCCTTTGAGATTTTGGATCCCAAGTGATTTAATAAGGTTTAGAAAACATGGGAGGAAATGTGCCTGATTTAAAAACTCATCTTGTTTTGGATAAATGCTCCCCTCAACATGTGCATTATGTATATTGAAATCGTTTGGCACATGGAGGCAGGAGTGCCTTTGAAGGACTAAAACCAATTCCATTAAAACAGATTTGAGATTTAAATCACGATCTCTCCCCTGATCAAAAAAATTTCAAACCATTTGAGATTTGTGATCCCAAAAGATTTAAATCATTTAGAAAATTTTGAGGAAAGACGTGGCAAGATTTGATTTTGAAAAATGACAGATAAGGACCATTTTAAGACATTAAAGATTGTTAGTGTCAGGTATTATTGTTTTACTAGATCTTTAAGTAAAATAAAACAATTTCACAATCAAACAAGAATAGAAAAAAAAAAAATTCATTTTGAAAGACCTTGATTTTTAAAGAAAATCATACCATGACATAACATTAAATCTGTTAATACAAATAAGCCGTAAAAATGTTTATTTATATTTTACGATCTTCTAATGTTTTGTCGATAACAAACGTAAAATCATTTTAACGAAACAAATAAAATACGTAAATTGTTTGAACTAATAGTTTCTAACATATTCACATTTTCACATAAAACACTAAAACAAGTATAAGTGATTTTATGATTTAGTAATACATATGTACAACAACTAGTGTTTACATATTTGGATAAAATATACACATAACTAGTATGTAGTATATTGGGTAATATAAATGGGTAGAAACTTAAGCATCACAACCCATTGGGCAAATACATTGAATGTAGTTGGGTACAACCCAAAGCCCATAACCCATGGATCTTGACTCATAACCCATTGCATGACATCATGCTTATATCATACATGGATAATATCCATAACCCATGGATCAACCCATACCCAGTGACTAAGTGCATTGCACTCAAAGATACATTGTATCTAGCCAAAGATCCATGGTTCAACCCATGACCCATGACCCATAACCAAAATACCCATGGGTAAAGGGGCGTCCACGGATCCCTAGCTTAACGCTAGACGGATCCCTTGTGGAAGGGATCCGTGGGATCCGGGAACAGTGAGGATTTTTCCTCTATAAATAGTGAGCCATTTCTTCATTATTTCTCACCCCTTTCTAACACACTTTCTCCCGAGTTAAAACTCACTAACCTCGGATCCAAGAGATCTATGTTTGTAGTTTTGTTTTTGTGTGATCATTTAGGTTCCTCTTAAAGGCAAGATCACCACCTTTGAAGTCAAGCAAGCTCAAGTCCATGAGTTGCCATGCTTCCTCATCATCAAGGCTACTGAAGTCTTCTTGTTGATGATTCCTTTCTTTCTTCAAAGAAGTGTAGTGTTGAAGACATTAGTGAAAGATGTCTCAAGTGTAGACGAAGATATTTGTGAAGGGTATCTATTGTCTACAGCATAAGCACTTGTGGTAGGTGCTTAGAAGTCAAGACAAGAAGCATTAGTGAAAGGTGCTTAGAAGTCAAGACTTGAAGCATTAGTGAAAGGTGCTTAGAAGTGAAGACACAGACATTAGTGAAAGGTGTATTGTAGATCTAGTCAAAGGCATTAGTGAAAGGTGCCTTAGATGTACATTCGATATGGTGTGTTTCGATGTACAAGATAGACTAGTATTAGATCCAAGGATATTGATATCCTTGATGATGTTGTAAAGGAGTAGATCTCCTTTGGGATTAGTCGTTGGTGTAGTGTGGTAGTAGTTCCTCCATTGCAATGGAACTTGGTGCTTAGCCTAGTACCTAATAAAGGGTAGGCGACGTTGTGAAGGTGTAGTTCACCTTGGAGTAAAAGAACTAGGTATTTAGCCTAGTACCTTATAAAGGGTAGGCGACGTTGTGTAGGTTTGGTTCACCTTGAAGTGAAAGAACCCGGTGGTTAGCCTAGCACCGGAAAAAGGGTAGGCGACGTTGTGAAGGCTTCTCCGCCGTAAGGAGATTGGTGTAGTGTTTATAAACTCTCGAGTAGGTGACTCGGGGAGTGGAGTAGGGCAAGGAAGGTGTCCTTGTAGCCGAACCACTATAAATACTCGCGTTGTGGTTTTGTGCTTCTTACTCTTATCTTCTCATTACATATCTTTATATGCTTGTTTATCAACATCCAACACACACAACCAAATAGATTGACATAAGTCGATCTAAATAGTTTAAAAGGAAGTTTTAATTGGTAAAACTATTCAACCCCCTTCTAGTTTTCCACAATTGGTATCGAGCTTCGTTGCCAAGTTTTTGAAGTATATTGTACTTTAAAAACTTGATACGATCCATGGTTAATTGAAAACTACAAATAAGGTTTTCATAAAACAAAAACCATGTCTTTTAAAACTATATGTTTGGATGTTGATTTGATAATAACATTTTTCTTATTTATTTTTCATTTAATTGCACTAATCTTCTTTGTCATGTTGATTAGTCAAAGCTCATACCCACCAAGCTTTAGGAGTCGCTTGGTAACAAGAATAAACATAAATGAGCGGAATAGTCTAAGTGACATTTCTTTGTGTCATTTGTAAAGACATTCCTAAGTCGCTAGAGGTATGATTTTCTTTTACTTTGCTTGATAATTAAGTATACCTATTTAGGTATTTATATGATTATCTTTTGTGCAAATTACATGTTTTACATGAAGCTTCATTAGGAAGCCTTTTTCTTACATACGTGTCTTATTTCTCGTCTAAAGTCATGGTATATAAAACTTATGTTTTGTTTTCTTTTAATCCAATAATAAAACAAAACACGAATTTCAAAAATTCCTCCTTCCCATAAATACCGCCATCGTCGACCACTCTATCAAACCCTCACTTTTTCAAATCTTCCAATTTCAAAATTTCCTCTCACTCAAAAACTTCATCTTCCTCCTCATTCCATCTCAACCGAAACCAAGAAGATCCGTCATCAACATGGTTTACATCGCTTTCGTGCTCATCGCCTTAACACTCATCGCACTTGTGTTCCCTATGATGAAGTTCACATATGGAGACATTTACTTTGTGTTGTTAATCTACATTGGGATCATATACCCAATCCTTTGTATCATCCTTAGCATTGAAATGCAATATTACTAATAATCTTGTTATTATTTATTTTCTTGTGATTTATATGTTTCATATTCCTTTGTGATACATTAGAAGTCATGCATGCATGCTAAAAGAAAATGTAGGATAAAACACTTCTCGTGGTATAAAATGTAAAACCTATGTTTTTATCAAATTACATTTATGTGGGATCCGGAAGTCGGATCCCTTTAAAAAGGAAAGTGGGAATCGAGTTTTTCATGCAAATTAAAACCATTTTTCTTCTAAAAGTAATACTCCACTAGAATGTCAAAACCATAAGTAAGTCAAGTGTCTTTCTTGTTTAAAACCATTGTTAATAAAAATCTAATAAAAGCGTTAGATAATCATAGGTTGACCATAAACATCACCTCTTGTTAACCCATCACTTCTATAGGTTCAACTATGACGCATGAATACGAGTTTGATTTTCTCTCACTAGCGTCTACACTCCTAACATCTCTCTTGAGCCCAACACACCGGCAATCATGTCGTGGGTTCAACAATCTCGAAACCCGTCACTTCCATGAAGGACGTATTGTAGACACCTCTATACAATTCGAAGAAGGTATCAATACCTCCTTCCGAGCCATAGGACTAGAATGTCTTCTTGAAATCAACGAGAAGATATGTCCAAGGTTCATAATGGAATTCTTCCGTCAAGTCGAACTCATTCGTAACGAGGATCGCTCTCTATCTCTTTGGTTTTATATCAAAAACCAAAAGTTAACTCTAACCCTTGGGCATTTTGCTCACATCCTCCGGATTCCAAATCATGGACAATGTGCCTTCACCGAAGATTGGTCTCTTGATTCTCTCTTCAACTTTCGTGAAGAAAATAGCCCATATTGTTCACACATACCCTCTCCGGAAGATTTAAATCGCATAATATGCAAACCTCGACCATATTACTCCGATCCAAACATTATCTTTACAAGGGATATCCGAGAAGAGTACAAGCCTCTTGCACTCATCCTACGTGAAAATGTTTGGAGCCTTAGGAAATCGAGAAATTCTTCCCGCTTGTTGTGCTCACATGTTGTCTTGTTTGCTAACACAACGACCATACAATCTTGCCTACTTCTTCGCAAGGCAATTGCAAATCTTCAAGGCTCCAAGAATAAACTCATCCCTTATGGAATGTTCTTGACACGCCTCTATCATAATGTTATGCACTTCCATCCTCAATTTCAAAGTCCGTTGTACGTACTTGTGAACAAGATGATGGAACCGCCAAACATATCTCTCATGAAGAATTTCTTCATTCTTGATTCCACCAACACTCATCAATCACGTAATGATCCTCCTAGCGAAAGCACTCAAGAAACCTAGTAGTATTTCAAAATAGGATCAAATCTCTTGTACTCGTGCTTTATCAATGTAATCCTATTTCCTTCATGAAATAAAAACATATTACTTTTGATATCTTAGTGTTAGAACCCCTCTAAACCAACCTTGGAATATGATGCATACCTTTAGTAAAGGTTCTGCTGAGCAGATGGACGGATCCTAAAGTTTGTGCTAGACGGATCCCTTCACTTAGGGAACCGTGGGATCCAGCAAACAAAAAATGCAATTGCAAGCATTATATTTCAAACATATCCTTAGAACACCTCACACTAAGCTAAACATAGTGTCTTAAGGCAAATTAAGTCCTTATCAAGATATGTTGATCCTTCCTACTCACACACCTAGATCACACTCTAAAACGCTTGTAGATCTACCGTTTCATTTGAATCCATTACTCTTCCGCTCTCTAACTCACACTTCATTTTCTACTTGGTCTTTAAAATCTTTTGATTATGGCTAAATTGATCATAAATCATCCTCACCTCAAAATTGATCAAAGTTGATCAAATTCTAATTTTCTCATCTCAAAGCCTCTAGGATATTTTTCAAAACACTATCCTAAGTCACAACCTGATCTCTAGGATCATTTAGCTTCAATTTACATTCTCATCTTTAGTGTCATCCTTGCTCATCCATTGGTACTCTTTGAAAGTTCCAAATCCTTCCATAAAAGACAATCATTAGCTACATCACTCATTACCTTCAAGTACTTAAGCACCCCTTCATTTAAGACATTTAGGAAGACTGAAACACTCAAGATGTTATAGGTCTTAGATCTTAGAAACATCATTTCCACTCTTTCATAACTTTTGAATTACCGGATCCCTAGGATTAGCCTAGACGGATCCCTCTGAGGAGGGAACCGTGGGAACCGGATGACAGTTTATGTCAAGTCTTGCTAAAACAATCATTTCAACTCATCTTCCTAACTCAAACACTCCATCTCATCTTAAATGAGTTCCTAGATCAGTGCAACCTCTGAAGTTGACTCTTGTGTATGTTAATCATCACATTCCAATGAATCCTAGTGGCTTAAGGCTTAAATGCACTTGCCAAATCTCTTGGTTTATAAACCACTTTGTTAGGACCTCCCTAGTCATCACTCTCATCCTAATTTTCAAGCACTTTAGAAATCTTTGCAAACCTCTTGAAATCATCTCATCATGAGGAAAACCCCAAGTAGTAACTTATCAACCAAAGAACCACCCATGAAAAGGCGCGTGTTATACGAAATCTCTTCAACCGAATCATCTCCGGTCAAGCCAACAAATGATAGGATCCTTCATCATCCAATCAAACCAATTCCTAAAAGGATAGTACCCACAAAACTACCAATGCCAAACACCACCATACCTCCTAGGCCAAACAATATCATCTCCACTAAACCATCACCATTAGTTCCTAGAGCTATTTCGTTTACATCCCCACTATCATCACCACACCTCTACAACTTAGAGGACTTGCCTCCTAGGCCATCTCATCCGCTTCCACCGACAACATTTTCCTCATTAGGAGGAATAATGGTACAAAATCAAGGTTTTGAGTCAACACTTGCTCCGACTACCTTTTCGCCGTTTCCATCATATAATCCAATTTGGATTATGAGAAATCATCAAAGTCAACCACCCGACTATATGGAAGTTGACACTTCTCTACCACCACCATCATTCTTGGTCGAGCCATTCTCAAATGTGCCTCCACCAATCCCTCCATCGTTTGAAGCTCCACAAGCCGCTTCACTTGATCCTTCGCATCAAGCCATCTCATTTCTTCCACCACTACCTAGCCATGAAAAAGATTGCTATCATTGTCAACATGTTGAAGGTTTGATACATGAAGTACGAGAAGACCAACGTTTCATGTTCTATCATCTCCTCGAACATTTCGACGAGATCAAACCTAAACAAAACTTGAGTTAGAAGATTTTAGTGGTGTCCTAGCATCAAGCGATAATTGGTTTAGAAATTCCTAGCCATGTATTTTCTTATTTTCTTAGTTTTTAGAGTCATGTATATCATAACTCTAGTTTTATTAAATGGAATTACATGCTACTTGTTATGTTTCGAGCATATGATTACTTTGTATTCATATCTCATTTTGTGATAACATTGCTTGTTATATCACCTTCTTTGAAATTAATCGCCTAATACGGATCCTCGATTGCCTAGACGGATCCCTACTAGGAGGAACCGTAGGATCCGTGAGACGAAAGCTTTCTTTCTACTAACTTGAACCACATTTGCGTGAAATTGTGAATTATACTTGCTTTCTAACCTTTGTTTTGTAGTTATTCAATTTACACATGAAGACTTTGACATCCTAAAGCTAGGGTAGCTTTATGTCAAAGCAATACATTGCAAATCACTTGCAATACTAGGTTTACATTTCATGACATCCCCTTGCAATATTGCAATCATCAAGGGGGAGTACATTCGTCACTTAGACGAAATCTTTAGCAAACTTACTTGCAAACAAACTATATTAGTATCACTTTCTTGACGCCCTTACATAGGGATGGACTCGTCAAGGGGGAGTTAAGACGAGATCCGTTCCCGTTACTTGCTCTCTATTTTTTTTTTCTTTCACATGTTTTTCTTAAAAACGATGTGTTGCTTTACTTCAAACACTTTTGTTTCGACAAAAGGGGAGAAGAAAGTAAAACTACAAATTCAAACTTTTACAATTTTAGCTTTTCCTTAAAATAATTTTATGTTTTGTCATCAACAAAAGGGGAGATTGTTAATACAAATAAGCCATAAAAACATTTATTTATATTTTACGATCTTCTAATGTTTTGTCGATAACAAACGTAAAATCATTTTAACGAAACAAATAAAATACGTAAATTGTTTGAACTAATAGTTTCTAACATATTCACATTTTCACATAAAACACTAAAACAAGTATAAGTGATTTTATGATTTAGTAATACATATGTACAACAACTAGTGTTTACATATTTGGATAAAATATACACATAACTAGTATGTAGTATATTGGGTAATATAAATGGGTAGAAACTTAAGCATCACAACCCATTGGGCAAATACATTGAATGTAGTTGGGTACAACCCAAAGCCCATAACCCATGGATCTTGACTCATAACCCATTGCATGACATCATGCTTATATCATACATGGATAATATCCATAACCCATGGATCAACCCATACCCAAGTGACCAAGTGCATTGCACTCAAAGATACATTGTATCTAGCCAAAGATCCATGGTTCAACCTATGACCCATGACCCATAACCAAAATACCCATAGGTAAAGGGCGTCCACGGATCCCTAGCTTAACGCTAGACGGATCCTTGTGGAAGGGATCCGTGGGATCCGAGGAACAATAGGATTTTTCTGTATAAATAGTGAGCCATTTCTTCATTATTTCTCACCCTTTCTAACACACTTTCTCCACGAGTTAAAACTCACTAACCTCATATCCAAGAGATCTATGTTTGTAGTTTTGTTTATGTGTGATCTTTAGGTTCCTCTTAAAGGCAAGATCACCACCTTTGAAGTCGAGCAAGCTCAAGTCCATGAGTTGCCATGCTTCCTCATCATCAAGGCTACTGAAGTCTTCTTGTTGATGATTCCTTTCTTTCTTCAAAGAAGTGTAGTGTTGAAGACATTAGTGAAAGATGTCTCAAGTGTCAAGACGAAGATATTAGTGAAGGGTATCTATTGTCTATAGCATAAGCACTTGTGGTAGGTGCTTAGAAGTCAAGACAAGAAGCATTAGTGAAAGGTGCTTAGAAGTCAAGACTTGAAGCATTAGTGAAAGGTGCTTAGAAGTGAAGACACAAGACATTAGTGAAAGGTGTCTTGTAGATCTAGTCAAAGGCATTAGTGAAAGGTGCCTTAGATGTACATTCGATATGGTGTGTTTCGATGTACAAGATAGACTAGTATTAGATCCAAGGATATTGATATCCTTGATGATGTTGTAAAGGAGTAGATCTCCTTTGGGATTAGTCGTTGGTGTAGTGTGGTAGTAGTTCCTCCATTGCAATGGAACTAGGTGCTTAGCCTAGTACCTAATAAAGGGTAGGCGACGTTGTGAAGGTGTAGTTCACCTTGGAGTAAAAGAACTAGGTACTTAGCCTAGTACCTTATAAAGGGTAGGCGACGTTGTGTAGGTTTGGTTCACCTTGGAGTGAAAGAACCCGATGGTTAGCCTAGCACCGGAAAAAGGGTAGGCGACGTTGTGAAGGCTTCTCCGCCATAAGGAGATTGGTGTAGTGTTTACAAACTCTTGAGTAGGTGACTCGGGGAGTGGAGTAGGGCAAGGAAGGTGTTCTTGTAGCCGAACCATTATAAATACTCGCGTTGTGGTTTTGTGCTTCTTACTCTTATCTTCTCATTACATATCTTTATATGCTTGTTTATCAACATCCAACACACACAACCAAATAGATTGACATAAGTCGATCTAAATAGTTTAAAAGGAAGTTTTAATTGGTAAAACTATTCAACCCCCCCTTCTAGTTTTCCACAAAATCTTTAGATCACCACATTATAACGTACAAATGGACTTTTTGATGAAATATCATTTGAAAATATTTAATTTGAAATCACTGAAGATTTGACAAAATAAAGACCGGTTGATTTCAAAACTTTGAATCCGATTTATTTTCAAAACAATATTTTTCCATTTTCAAAACAATTTTTCAAAGTTTTAGAAAAATGGTATCATCAATATTATCCCTGCACAAGGATACGTTAGGTGGTTGAGCCGGTTTTGTTGTTGTTGCTGTAAGGCATGAAGAAAACCGTCTAATGATGCAGTGAGACTTCTGACGTTGCATTTGTTATGCCAACTCTCCATAGAGGTCCAATTAAGCTCCGTTTCTTCATTTGATGATGAAGAAAACCATCTGCTGATGCAGTGAGACCTCTTACGTTGCACTTTATCATGCCAACTTTCCATAGAAGTCAAATTAAGCCCCGTTTCTTCATTTGTCAACCCAAGATATAGTTACCCTTTCCTTTCGGCATCCAATCAACATATTTTGTGGGATCCGGATCGGGAACATTCTTATGAACCATGATATCTGCATGCGTTAGTAAACATACAAATAGATATATGGTGGTCGACAACACCCAAACAGCAATCGACTAATAAAAGTCAATCCAACATATCAATCAGTTCATATAAGGCATGGGAATAATGTGTTTCATCAAACTATAATCATCTAATCCTAACAATCATATCCAAAATTCCTAGTCCTTCAACATAGGCAAATATCATTTTTAATTAAGCACGTAGGATAATTAAGAAATCCCGTTAGATGATATAGATTTGAAAACATTATCCCCCTCAATCAATGACTCATTTTTGAAAGTTTAAAAGCGCTGAAGTCATTGATTGAGTTATCAATTTATTTCGAAAACTATGAATTAGATTGATTTTCAAGCAACTCATTTACCACTATTTTTGAAAAACAACAAATATTTTTCTGAAGAATTTTAGACGGAAAAACATTTGTGTAGAAACATCAGTCTTTTTGACGACATGCTTTCCTTGTTTTGTTTTAGGATAAGTGCACGGATTTTGAAAAATGGTTTAGCGCAACACTTTCCTTTCTTGAAGAACGGGTTGCTATCTGAAAAATAGCAAGCCATAGTTTTAAGCACGGGTTACAGACTGAAGTAACTGCAAGCCATTTTTGAAGCGCGGGTTACAGTCTGAAATAAATGTAAGCCATATTTTGAGACATGTTGATTCCTCCCGAACTACCTTCTTTTATTTCTCCGTCACACTTATCAACCGCTTGTGAACGGTCAACCGTAACAGATGATAAAGGCGACGGCCGGGAGAGAATGATTGTTTACCAAGGTTAAAATATCCTTGGATCGTTTATGTCTGGTGGCGTGACGTTACGGTACAATGACTTGATTTGTTGAAAATAATATTAGTATAGGAAAAGCAGGAATCGATTGACTAACACTAGGAATGTGAATAGTAATAGCTCATCGCATTCGTCAATAAAAGCATACAATCGAAACCTAAAAATATTAAAGTATTTACTAACATAAAAACTATTTATATAGAATTAAATAGAATTAAAATATTAAAATCTATTAAATAAACGCTATCACTATTTTATCTTGATGTTTTGATTTTATAAAATAAAATAACTTAAATAAGCTATTTTAACTAAAACGTGTACTAAAATTACCTAAAAGCGTGAGTTAAAACAAAACCGGCGTTATATCTAAAAATTACGCGAGGCGCAAGCAAAAGCGTAAAATTTGTGAAATAAAAGGCCTACGAGTGTAAAATCAATTTTCTTCGTGCTAAATGACAAAAGAAAATTTTAGAAAAAAGATTTGTATTTTTTAGACTTTTATATTTTTTATTATGAATTAATTAAGATTTTACACTAATTAAATGATTAAAAATAGTAAAACTATTTAGAAAAATCTGAAAATTTTTTATAAAATACTTTATAACAATACTAAGCTAAGAAAATTGAAAAAGATGAAAAAGCTTGTTTCAATAAGCTTCAAATAAGCTAATAATACGTTTAAGCTAAAATGGAACAAAAGGGGTTAAGTGATTAATTGTGCAAACCATGACAAGAAAGACCCAAGGGCGCAGTCTATCCAGGTACACTTACTAACACTCTCATAAGGGAGAGGTCTCAGGTTCGACCCCTGCCTCTCCCTTTTTTGCCAAACATTTTATTTTTTTGATTTTCTTTTTGCAAAACTGTACATTAAGTAAAAATATGGAACTTTAACCAAACCAACTTATCCAAAACTTGGAAATAAGCTGTGTGACAGCTTATTTCCAACTCAGTTGGCTAAATAAGCTCAAACTCCTAAATAGAAGCTATCACTTATGGTTAAAGGGTCTTTTTGGTTTTTCTCTGGTTATAGAACTATATATATACATTACTTATATAAGTTAAAGGGATTATAAGCTTTACAAACTAAGAAATAAGCAAATCGTGGGCTTATGAGTCATTCAGTTGAGCTTATGGGCTCACAGTGGACTCATAAGCTCACAATAAGCTTGAAAAAGCTATAAAGTGGAAATAAAAGGTAAAAGTATATATACAGTATAATAGCGAGATATTAACAAGTGGTACAATGGGATTGGCCAATAAGCTTGAAATAAGCTAATAAGCAATCCCAAAGTACAGATCCAAACACCCACGCAACTAATTAGAGTGGCCATTTAAGCTTAGGAAATAGTGAAAATGCCAAACTAAGAATTGGAGTAGCAAGTGAGGTGGTTGGCTTTCCAAAGCCAAAGCTCATCAAGTGGGGTCCAGCGATGAGCTTTTGAGAAACTTATGAAAAGCTCCAAATTGGTGAGTAAGGCGGGTATCGGTTTACACTATCAACATGGGACAAACAAAAGCCCATTGCGACCCTATTGAATAAGCTACAAAATTGAAAAGTAAACTTGGAACCTCAAGATGGCTAGGTTGGCAATCCAAAGAACCAAGATTTACAAGCTATGGTGCATGAGGAGAGCTTTTGTGAGCTTATAAGAAACTCGTAGGTAATGGTTTAAATTCAATGAATTGAATTGTTGGGAATGGGCAAACTACAAGTTCCTATAGGATCGATCAAATAAGCTAATGAGAGCTCAACCAACTTTGAGACATTGAGTATGAATGGATAACCTTATAAGAAGCTAAAATCACAAGCTCAAGCTTAGTGGGAACTTTTCATAGGCTTGGGAAAACAACTCCACTTCCATTGTTTGCTTGATGGAAGGGTAAATAGGACAAAAAGGATTGGGAGATTAAGCTATCTAGATAAGCTAAAAATGTAAAGACAAGCATGCATATAACAACTAGGCTAGAAGGGCTACACAAATCATAAATTGCACAAGCTATGGTCAAATCCACAAGCTTTTGCAAACTCATGAACTTGACATAAGGCGTAGTGCGAGGCATGGTTTTTAAGCAGTAGCTAAAATAAGACTAAAAATAAGCAGTTTATAAGATGAGTAAAAGCAAACAAGTATTTTTCTAATTAAGATAAGCAACAAAATTTTAATATCCTAGAAGGATTTAAGCTAAATCTCAATAATGAACACACTAAAATTCTAGATTTTATTCAAAACTGACCAAGCTGAAATTTGACTTTTTGAGTTTTATGATCAAAGTTGACTTTCATCAACTTTGATCTGAATTTAATCACTGATTAAGACATAATAAGCTATAAGAACATGAAATAAACAAAAATAATCAACATTAAAACACATAAATTGAATATGGACATGTAAATATATGACGGACAAGAAATTAAGATGATTAAAACTTATTTGACTTTACACAAAACAAAGCACGAAATGACCATTAAAGCGAGTATAATGAGTAATAGAGAAGCACAATCAAACAAGAATAACTACCCTAACATCATTTATCACAGATTATAGCGACCATAAAAGTGAGTCTTGAGGTGCATACGAGAATGAACATGGTCAAAAGACATAACCAAAGAGCCTAAAGGATTTCACACCTCCAATAACCCATTGATCATCTGAAAGCGATAATAAACATCACAAACAAACTCAATACCACGAATCAAAGCACTTCCAAGCAGTCCCTTAAATCCCACTTGCACATGATTATTAAGGTATTCAATGAAATTGCTTATGAACACGAATCAAACTCTATATTAACATATAACAAGGACAAATAAACATAAAAACAGCATATATAATAACAATACACAAGAATCACTAATATACCATTTCCAAAGTGAAAATGAAATATCAAGTAACTTCATAAACTAACACATAAGTAAACAATATTAAACCTTAACAATACTTAATAACAACAAAAGAACATAGAAACACAGAAATAAGAACATATAATGAATTTAAACAGTAAAATGAAAGATGAAAGTAAAAGCTTACAAGAGTGTACATAATGGAAGCAAAGTGACAAGAATCATTCCTAGGACAAGGTTACACCTATTAGCTTCCCAATAAGCTCCTAATATCCCATAAGCCATCCAATTTTCACCCTGCTCCACCTTGTTCTTTTGAGTAAACCTCTTCCTTAAATCTTTTCTTTTTGTATTTTTGAATTTATGGATTGTAAATGTTTAAATGGTATCTAAAAGGTCCTAAGCTGTGTCAATAGCTTATTTGAGCTTAAAATGGTCCAATAAACAACTACAAAAACGAGTTAAGTAAATGACTTTAAAATAAATGACAAGTAATTTAAATGACATGTATTTAAAGATTAAGAAACTACAACTGTAAATAGCTTGTAATTTAAACTTTGTCAAGGTTCAATTACAGAACTGAAAGCATATAAATGACATGGTAAGTAAACTAAGTCATTAAAACACATGATAAGTAAACTAAGTGACCATGGCTTAAGGCCAAAAGTGATTTCTCCTCTGTCTCTCTTCCTCTTTTATAGCTTCCAATGCTTCCACGTGTCCTCTTGAGCAAATCCCACCTCTTAGCTTGGCCAATGGGAGAGTTTTGAGTATTTTAGCCGTTTTTGTCATTTTGGCGGGAAGCAATAGTTTGACTTGTAGAGCTCTAATTTAGCTAGTAGGGGGTGGCATTTAATGCAGTGGTTTGTGATGATGAAGGAGGTGGTGGGCAGGAGAAAAGGTGATGGGAGAGGCGTTGGGCAAGTGGTTGCGGAGGCGGTGTGTGGGAGAAGATAAACAGGAGGTGGCGGGCTCTTTGCAGCTTTTGACTTTGGGTTTGACCTGGGGGGTCCAAAATGGGAAAAACAGGCCAAATGGTATAAGTGGCGGGGGTCCAAAATTATTTTGACAAGGCTAGGCTTATTACAAGGACTAATATTGCCAATGAAATCATGAAGGACCAATCTGTAATTTTCAAACTTGTTACAAGGGACCAATATTGACAAGTTCCAATAGTACAAGGACCAGTTTTGACATTTTAAATTTCAGGACCAAACTTGACATTTTGAAACTTGAGGACCTTTTACGCCATTTGACAAAAGATTTATTCAAGGACCATTTTTGACAACTTAGAATATTTAGGGACCTTGAATAACATTTTCTTTATTACATTTTACCGAGGGATTGTTTTGACAACTTTTGAAACTTGGGGACTAAAGCGCCAATTATGCAAACTTGATCGTTTTCACAGTTTTGATATTTTGCATTTAAAACACATAAAACACTTATTTGTGATATTTTTATCATTTTGATGCATTTCTGAGTGTTTTCAGATGTTTTTGCAGTTTAATTGGTACAAAAATGATGAGTATTTAGACACTCATCACATGTTTAGAAAGAAATATTTACACCTCCTGCTCGAACTTCATTTATGGTCCCGTGCCATTGTTGAATGCCATTTCTAAGACCGTAGATGTTATCGATACCAGAAGACATGTCTTTGAAGAACAATATTTTTGGTATTTTTCAAATTTTCTGATTTTTATGGGTTTTTGTAGGTTTTAATTTTTTTGTATTTTGTTTTACGATAAAATATGTACAGATAGAGTAATAGTTTAAGAAGATGATGATACAAGTACCGTGATAGGGAAATCGTTCAGCACTTTGTAGAAGAAAGAAATCAACATCTCTTAAACTTTCATCACCAAAGCATTCAAGGCTTCTAACAAAATCGTCTGAACATGAGCCTTCTCAATTTGAATCTTTGGTAACTTCACCCCAAACCGACAAACATCGAATAAAGACCATTTCCCTAAGAAGTAGAGTTAAAGACAAAGCGGTCTCATTGAATAAAGCTCAACACCCCGAAGAAGACGAAAACACCGAAGTAACATGTTGAAACATGGATCATCGTTGCGATTATCAAACCCGGAATAAATGATTAAGTTCGAGATCACATGAACTTGTTGAGCATCCCCGATGTACATATTACTCTTCGAGATTGAGCAGTTGTCTATTCAGGGGAACCATATATCAACATCTTCATTTTACCAAGTGCATTCCAGTTATCTTCCATATAACCAATCAGCCCATTATGTACACAAGTACCCAACCAAAGTAGAAACAACGACATCACAGTAACTTTATCATCGAAATCATTATTACACTGTGTACATGAAACACTAACCGGAAGCACTTTATCATAAGTCATGTAGAATGTAACATATTTGATTTCACATACACATCAAATCACTAACACAAGGGGCGTACAAGATGAGTTTTAGAGAGAGAAAGTTAGAGGTTTGGGAACTTTAGTGAGAGAAAGAAAAATCTTATTATGAGCTCCAACTCTATACCTTGGGAGGTAGAGAGTATTTATAGTCTTACAATAAAACGCCACCTGACGGGGTGTGGATCAGGCATACAGTGGGTAAAGACCCGTCCGTCCTCCACGGTGTTACCTAACTAAATACAATCTTAACATTAAATAACTACGACTACGAGCTTTATAACGGATACATATACTTGAGGTGACCGACACTTTAATACATGGATTTTCTAAATCCTAACAATCTCCCCTAAGGGAGGTCACCTCAAACACACATTAAAATTACATAGAATACAAACAGATATTACATTGAAATTGTTCTTGTATTCTTGTTCATGTTCTTTGTTCGTAGCTCGTAGTCTTTGATTCTTCATTTTGCATGTTTGGATAATCGAGTGGAGGTCTTTAAGCGATCCACGTGATCATCGAGTTTGAGCCGACTTTGAGATCATCGACCATAGTAAATCTCTAACTCATCCATTGTGGTGTTGGTATTATGTGATGTTGTGACATTTGGACCGACATGTTCACATTACGGATCATGATATATTCTTATCGAGTAGCGGAAGCTTTCGTTGATTCATGATATTGGCGGCAGAAAGCGAAGCATGGAGTGATAATATCGAGTCATTGATGCACTAATCATGATTTATTTGGAAATGAATGTGTTGTGTGAGCATGCGGCTAAGGATTGACCGCTCCTTCCGATCGGTTGCAAGCGTTGGGTGCTCTGCATAAAGCAGATTAGCAATAAAGCGCACAAGAGTGTCTTTGATCACTTTTGTTGAATTGAGGTACACGCCCACGGTTCCTCATTGATCAAGACAATCTTGCTGTGATCGGTATAATTCGAAAAATTTCCTTGACGGGGTTTCGCAAATGCTCTAGTCGTTCTCAAACCGAACGTCTCAAAGAAGACAACACGGAGTGAGTGAATCGATGAATTGAGATTCACTGATTGATGAAAAGAGATTTGAGAAAACAATCGTGTACCGCTCAATAGAAATTGTTTTTGCAATACAACGAAGGTTTTGATGAAAATCAATTATCAATCATAAACACCTTTTATTTTGAAATATTAGTACACAGTCGATGTGCTAAAGAAAAGAGTTTTTAAACACAACGACCGGTTTTTCAAAGGTATCCGTCAATCCATAACTTGAACCTGGATTGATTCAAAAGATTGAATCGCCCATTGTTTCTTTTCAATTGTCACATGGTTGATCTATTGGGTAGATCTCACATGCCACCCACCAGAGCTTGTTTGATGTTGGCTCGAAGGCTTTCCATCTTCATTGTGAATATGTTTGCATATCACTCGGATGTTCAGCAATACCACAAGGATAATGCGAGGACTCATAAGATATAATCTCCTTTCCACAATGTGTGAAACAGAGAGTCTTCATTGAAAGTGTCCTAATGAGATTTGTAGATGATCTCGTGGCTCTAGACTCAATTGTGCATATTTGGTTCCTAAGCGGAGACTAGGAGAGGGTCTCCTTCTTCAATATCAACAAACTCTAAGAGAAAGTCGATAGATAATGTCGGTTCCCGTGAGAATGAAACAAGTCCTTTTAAGAGGAACTTGAGTGGTTTGGGAAGTTGTAGTGCGGTGTGTCTTTGGGTCCATGACGTCTTGTCTTCAATACCGATGTTACCTTGGTAACTACCAAGAGTATATGAATTGAACCCGGTTTACGCCCTAAGGTTGAATAAATGGAGGCTATTTCTTTTCACCCTTTTTCACATTCAATTCTTTTCATTCTTCAACCCTTGATTGCTTTACGAAACTTCATAACTAGAACCTTGTTGGGTTTATTCCAAGACTAGCTCGGTTTGATCCGCACTCTTCCCATATCTCAATTTTCTCCTTTTTCAATATACCTAAGGACTCTACACTATCAAGTGGTTTTGTCCTGGTAGATCCCTCCGATTCAGCGGATCATTGGACCTCAACCTAACCTTATCATCGTTATATCACCATGCATAAAGTAAAGTTGGTCGGTCTTTAGATATAGTTTTCCGCCTTGAAACCAATTGAAAACCATTTAAAATCAATCAAGATACTTGTGATATAAAATCAAAGTATTTTGTATCTTAATTGTTTTGATATTTTAGAAATGCTCCCCCTCAACATATGCATAAAATTCAGAAATTATTTAGCACATGGAGGCAAGAGATCTTTGAAATCGTTAGATTAAGAATGAAAGGTCCAATCTTTTGATTAACATTTTCTAAAATGATCATCATCACTTCCTAATCAACTTGAGTAGATAAAACATATTGAGGAAGGATGAAGTTTTCAAAAGTTTGCTCCCCCTCAATATGTGCCTCGAAGTTTGAAAGAGTTTTGCACATATTAGAGGAACACGCACTTAGAGACAATTCAATCACCTTTCAATAATTTAAGGTTTAAAGTAGATGCTCCCCTCAACATGTGCATGGAAAATTTGAAATCGTTTGTCACATGCGGGAGGAAAACTTGCTAACCACTTATGAACCCATTTATCGAATTATCGGTTTAAATCCAATTTAAATCACAAATTCTCCTTCGATCACAATTTTCAAAACATTTGAGATTTGAGATCTCTTGTTGATTTAAATTGATTTTGAAAGCTTTGAGGAGAAGCGTGACTTTCTTATGAAAACATTTAGCCGATAAGGATCAAGTTTGAAACATAAGACTCCAGAGATTAAACATGCTTGAGTATCTTTTTAGAAAACATTTTAATAATCAAGGTCTTGTACCAATTGTATAAACTTATTGTAAAACATTTAGAGTAGACCTTGCTCATTTACGTGCCAATTGATTGAAAAAATATACTTTGATTTAATTGAAAAATCATTCTCCCCCTCAATCAATGACGAAAGTTGTTGATTGAAGGAATGAGATTTTGACATCTGAAAGCTCTAATGATTTTCAAAAATATTTTTCAAAACAATTGCGTTTTCATTAGATGACGAATATTTTTCAGAAGAATCATTAGAAGGAAAAATTTGTCTAGTTAATGACAAACATTTGTTTTTAGAATCAGAGCATGAGATTAGAAAAACAAGATAAAGCATGGCTCTGTTCTTTCTTTGAAAAGCGGGTTATTGCCTGAAATGACAATAAACCATATATTTCACTTTCTCCCAAAAATATTTTTGATTTTTGATTTTTTTTAAAACGAATATGTACATTCGACCAACATCTAAAGACCCGTGTCACTCTTTGTTGACAAACACAAAGACCGTAGATATTAATCGAATCAAGAAAGATATGTCAAAAAAAAACAATATTTTGAGATTTTTTTGAGTTTTGATTTTTATGGATTTTATGAAAGATTTTATATTTTCTATTTGCTTTTGTAGGTTTTGTAATTTTGTATTTTGCTTTTTGAATAAATATGTACAGAGATGGATGAAGAAAGACCTTTACTCCTCGACTTCCTCCGAAGGCGTTTGAGTGTTTCGGTTGAAGGCTTTTCAAGCCAAGTCGTGGAAGAATAAACTCAAAACGTTCTCTTGGAAGAGCTTTGGTGAAGATGTCGCTAACCGGTATTACGACTTGAAAATAGAGTTCCACCACACCGTTTTCCACTTGCTCCGGATGAAATGATGTCGAATGTCGATGTGCTTTGCTTTTGAATGTTGAACATTGTTGCATGAGAGAGCAATAGCACTTTATTATCACAAGATCTGGAGGATTTTGTTGAATTCAAAGCCATAGTCGATAATTGGGATCTCATCCATAGGATTTGAGCACAACACGATGACATGGCTATGTATTCAACTCTATAGAGGAAATAGAAGTACTCATTTGTTTCTTTGACGACCGACTTACAAGCTTATCACCCAAAACCGAGCACCTCATGACGTGCTTGACGTGTATCTTGACATCCGCATGATCAACATCTGATAGGTCGTTAGTGACATACCGGTGTCCTTCGGGTACCATAGTCCCATATTGATGGTTCCTTGGATACCGAAGACCCGTTTAACCGCTTCAAGGTGCTTTTTAGTAGGCTTAGCACGATATCTAGCACACATGCACACAACGAACAAGATGTCGGTCTACTAGGCGTGAGGTACATCGGGATCCAATCATACTACGATATTTTGTTTGATCTACCATGATCCCCGAGTGGTCCTCATCCACTTGGTATGCTCAATCATGGGAGTGTCAACGGTGTCACATGAAACAAATCCAAATTTCTTTAAGATCTCATTTGCATATTTAGATTGATTTATAAAATGCCTCCGGACTTTGTGAAATTTGTAATCCCAAGAAAATGACATTTGTCCCATCATTGACATTTGAAATTTGGAACCCATTTCTTTTGAAAACGATCACATTCATTGGGGTCATCAAGGAAAAGATAATATCATCAACATAAATCG
The DNA here is from genome assembly GCA_022545495.1 of Chrysanthemum lavandulifolium. NCBI lineage: Eukaryota > Viridiplantae > Streptophyta > Magnoliopsida > Asterales > Asteraceae > Chrysanthemum > Chrysanthemum lavandulifolium. The sequence goes on from CM040242.1 coordinate 269,679,852, forward strand.
AACGTGAATTAAATGTTTGCACGACTTTACGGTGAACAATGTCGGATCAACTGCTCCCTTGCGAATCCGGTAGATAGAAGAAACTTTGACAACAGATCATACCATGCTCTAGGAGCTTGCTTCAAACCGGAAAGGGCCTTTTTCAAGCGATAGACATGAGTAGGATGCTCGGATTCACAAAACCCTCGGGTGGTGGCGTAAACCACCTCTTTCAAATCACCATTAAGAAAGGCGGTTTCACATCCATCGATATCGACCATGTTCTTACTAGCCGCATTAGCCAAGAAGATTACGATAGCTTCGATACGAGCAACAGGAGCAAAAGATTCCTCAAAGTCAATACCTTCTTCTTGACGATATCCTTTAGCCACTAACCTAGCCTTATTTTTCAACACATCACCATGCTCATCAAGCTTCACTTTGAAGATCCACTTTAGAGCAATGATCATAGCACAGTCTAGAGCAGGTACTAATTCCCATACATCTAATCGATCAAACTCATGAATTTCTTCTTGCATGGCATTGAACCAACTGTCTTCATTCATCGCAGTTTTAACATCTTTAGGTTCGATCTTAGAGAGTACGGAGTTGAAGAAGCACCATAAGGCATCAGTAGCAAGTTGTTTACGAGTGGATACAGGGACGAAGGGTTTCCAATGATGTTGTCCAATGGGTGATCATGTGTCTATTTTCTAAGGTGTTCATGTGGTTGTTGTTGTGGAACCAAGTAGCATAGTCGATGTCTCATGATGAAGATGGTTCGATGATGAATCAGAGCAAATATATTTTCAAATGGAGCATCTTCGGAGTAGCAAAGGGATTAACTTCATCTTGTGAATCGAAGCAATTCCTTGATGTACACTCGGTGATTGAAGTTTTGTTGATGAGGCGATTGATCGCCAGCAGACGCTTCGACTTAATGATATAGAAAGCGAAGGATTGACTTCATTGATAAGGATAGAAGCGACTTCGATGATGGGATTGATGATCATTAGCAGTTGGTTCATAGTGTTCATCAAACATTGGATCACATAGTTTATTTAAGTCATCTTCTAAAGGATTTAAATAAGGAGTTGCTGGCGAGGACTCGTAAACAAGAGTAGAACTGATGGGACTACATGATGATGCGGGTCCAGAATTGAGTTGTCCTGGAGCCATTGGACCGGTCAGCTCATCGAACGTAACATGAATAGTTTCCATGATATTTCGGGTTCTTTTGTTGTAGATTCGGTATCCCTTTTTGTTTGGTGCATATCCTACAAATACTCCAATGTCCGCTTTCGGTTTAAGTTTGCCTAAGTCTTGACCCTCATTGGTTGGATAACACAATGCACCAAACACACGAAGGAATGATAAATTAGGTTTTCTATTGTGGACAAGTTCATATGGAGTTTTTCCATGAGTAGTGTGAATTAGGGATCGATTTTGAGTGTAGCATGCAGTGGCAATGGCTTGACCCGGAGAAACATTGGAACCTTTGAGTAAATCGGCATAGTTCTTGCGGCTTCCACAAGAGTTCGATTTCGTCTTTCAACTACACCGTTCGTTGAGGAGTTCGTGGAACACTTTTTGATGACCGATTCCAACACTTTCATAAAACTCACTAAGTTGTTTATTAACAAACTCGGTTCCATTGTCGGTTCGGATGATTCTAACGGTTTTGTTAAGTCGAACCTGCAATTTGTTTGATAAGTTTGATGATGATATCCGGAGATTCATCCTTTGTCCTTAGGAACTTGACCCGGTGAATCGAGAGTAATCATCAACCACAACTAACACATATTTTTTCCCAAAGATATTCTGCACTCTCATGGGTCCACATAAATCCATGTGTATTGTATGAAGAACTTCTGTAATTGAGTTTGTTGTTTTGGGTTTGTGGGCATATTTCTTACTTTTTCCCAATTGGCATCTTGAACAAAGATGATCCTTTTCATACTTTAGTCTAGGTAAACCTACAACTAAGTCCTTTCGGAGAGATCATTGATGGTGCCAAGTTCAAGTGATTGAGACAGCGATGCCATAACCATGACTTTGTTTTGAAGCCTTTGACAATAAGCAAATTGAGAAGACTTCATCATATCTTCGATGGAGATGGTGTATAGATTTGACCCACGTGTTCCTCTTAAAAGTTCTTTACCATCAAGTTCTCTAACGAAGCAAGTATGTTTTCAAAGCCACTTCTAGATCGTAATCACGTAATTGACCGACAGAGAATAAGTTATGACCAAGACCTTCTATGTAATATACCACGGAGATAACACTATCTCCGACAACATAATCTCCATAACCCATAATTGCACCAAAATGATCATTCCGAATCTAACGGTCCGATGAATTTACTCACGAAGTTCATGAGCGCGACCGGTCTCCAATATATGCTTGGAACGACTGAGTCTAGGTACCACGTAAGCGATTTGAACGATCTGCAGTTGAACACGAGACAAGAATGGATAATCGGATAATTGGGATCCCCATGCAAGAATGGGTTCTATTTGGTTAGTAATGATGATTGGAACACCCACATCAGAAGTAGAAACAATGGAATCATCAGAAATAAATGCAGTGCTAGTATCCGTATTTGACCTATTCATAGTATGTTCACTTCTTAAGGGAATAGTTCTACCAATAGGCATCCATTTTCTAATGGGCATTGTCTTAGCAAATTGAGGGTAGAACAGATTAACTTTATGGCCAAAAGGTATCCATTGATGACCTATCTTACTAAATGTTCTTCCTGTGGGTTTCCACTATTTTCTAACTTTCTTTCGCTTTTCCTTTTAGCCTTCTTAGCTTGATTTTTAACATTAACAGTTTTAACTGGGCATTTGACAACATTAGACAAATCATTCATACCACATTCAAGATTAGTAACAGAAACCACGCAATCATCATTACATGTTTTGCCAAAAGTAGTAAATTCGCATTAATTACGATGACGCTTAGAGCTAACACTAGAATCAACACGATTCGCTTTATTCAAATTCTCCCTACGGTGATCTTCTACTTTCTTCCAATGCACATTTTTAGTTTGCGAGGTCTTATCATTCCTTGTATTGCCTTGAGACTTTGACACCGCTCGCTTTAATGTCACCGATTACTCTGTAGAGGAATGGGAACATTAGTTGGTTTTGCTACTTTTGCCTTTCTGTTTTGATGTCTTTGGGATGTGTACTATTTGAAGGCACACCGAGGTTCACTTTCATAACATTGGGCATTGAATGAGTTGTATACTTGGCACTAGGCATAGAACAAGGTATCAAGGATTGACTTGCTCACCTAAGGTTTTAGGGCATATTGTAATTAAGCATTCTAGAAGTTCTTGAGATCGTTTGGCATATAAGCATGCATGGCCAATTGCATTATCAAGTGGTTTCTCTAACTTCTCCTCTTCTACAATCTCACGGAGACATTCTAGGTCGTCCTTAAGGTATGAGAAATATGTTTGAATAGCAAGTTTGTTATTCCTAAGATGAGGAGGAACATATTTCACAGCATAAAGCATATTTATTACGACATGCACCTTTGAAGCACCATTCTCCCATTTGTCATTGGCATTTTCCTTTTACGACTCATCGATTCTCAATTTCCTTTTGCAATGAAGTTATTTTTCATTATTTTTGTTACGAGTGACTTTTATTGACTCAAATAACTCATTGAAATGACGTTTAACCTTTTCATTTTCTTCTAGAAAAGTCTCATTTTCCTTTTGTAAAGCATTAACCAAGTTTTGAAGATGAAAATTTTGAGAATTCGAGAATCTTAAGGAGGAGGCATTTGGGAGCCGGTCACATTGTTCATTTCACCCTTTAATTGAGAAATTTGGGCTTTCAACTTTTCGATCGTGTTACTGTTGAGCTTGAATTTGTTCATCACATTTGTTTATTTCAAAACTACATCAAACTCTCGAACATTTGAGGATATCTTGATGTTTGAGGTTTTAACATTTTCTTTGAGATGTTGATATTTTAGTTGTAAATCAAAATGTTCAACTTCTAGTTTAGCAAAATGTTTTACCAAATTATCGTGATCACCTGTTCAATTTTCTCACTTAGTTTAGAGTTTTTGATTTCAAGCTCAATGACACGATCATGGGAGACTTTCAAAGCAACAGATAATTCATGAAATTGAGAAGCGATAATAGAACAATTAGTGGCGGTATAGAACACATCTTGAGAGATACATTCGAAATAAGATTCTCATTCAAGGTATGCAAGTTCTTCCTCTCAATCTCATTATATTTTAATTTCGCTCATAGTCACTAACCTCAACAATCATTGCATCAAATTCCTTTTCCATTCCTTTAATATCTCGTATCTATCCCTTTTAAGACTCTCAAATTGATCTTTTAGTTGTTTAAAGAAAGGCATAACCTCCGTTAAATAACATTCTTTTGTTTGCTCAAAACCCTTTCCTTCAGATTATCCCAGTGGGTGTGATCCTTTTCTTACAAGTTTTCTCAAAGTCAACAAATAATTGAAAAATAACATATTGGTGATTAAGGTCTTGCTCTTAGTGGCAATAGTTCTAGGAACTAAATGCATTGGTGTATTTGGAGGATACACGATCGGCTGCGAGCATTTTCCTAAGGGAGGGTTTGTTTCAACAAGATTTTCGACTTTTGCTTATCTAAATCCTTTTCCGAACACTTGTTCGGTGTTAACAAAGTTTGAGGCTTAAACTTGTTTAAGGAAATCCAATTTTCCTTTTGTAATCATGGGGTTTGACAATGATCTTATTCTCTTTGCACTTGGGATCGTTAAGCTTCTTATCCATTTTCTCCTAGATGCATCATCTAATTTTCTATCTTCCTCGGTGCAATCAATGCAACTAGGTGTCCAGCTAGGTTTAATAATCTCATTGCCATCATAGATTACATTTTGAGTAGCTTTTGCTAACTTACCATACTGGGGTTGGATTCCTTTATAAGGGGATACTATGCTTATCATCGAGAACTCTATGCTTCGTGATCATGTGAGCGATCTGAATTGTATTCCCTTGTACGTACAACTTATTTTCGAGCTTCTTTTTCAAGGTTTTAGATTAGAAAAATCATCCAAAAGTTTTGATTCCTTAGCATCGAATTCTTGCTTAAGCATTTTAACATTTTCTTGAAGTTCTTGTTTTGCTTAGCGCTTTTGAAAGCTTTTCTTGTAAGGAGTTTAACTCTTGTTTTAATACTTCTTCTAAACTTACTTTTTCTAATAGTTATACGCATTTGGTCATCCATTTCGCTCACGGGTGGTTAGCTCGAACTTAGCACGTTGTTCATAAATGGCCACTCATTCTTTATAGGCATTAAGTTCGGAGATAATGAATCATAAGGGCACATGCGATGTATCAAAAACATAGTCATCATTGATCGCAGAAGATGCATCACTTGGTACAATCTCACTTTCACTTTGTTTCACATATTGATCATATGGGACAACATTGATATTTCCATATTTTCAATATCGACTCAATAGTTTCGATTGATTGTACTTTGTCATGCATCTTTGCACATCAACATCATCGTATAGTTTTAATACCTCGAAATGATTTTGTCTTTGGATGGACCACTTGTGGTGATGAAGAGACTTTAGAAGGGACCATTGGAGAAATGATAGCCATGAAAATTGTTTGTGCAGTGGGTTCATCATCAACGTCGAGTCGTATGCATCACAATCGGCGACTAGAAAGGCATTCGATGATTGTGACCTATCTCCGAATTGGTCGCTCATCCACATCTCGCATCATATGTCTTGGCATTTCCTCGAAGAAACAACAACTCCTCTTCATCCAAAGTTGCACCATTATCCCGAGCTTGCACAAGCAATATCTTATCCTCAAGTACTGCATTACGAGGCGTTTTGGCGATGTGCGGTTCCTTGCAATATGTCCTCACCACCACAGTTGTAACACTTGATCGGCTTTGCTTGTCCTTGATTTCCATTCCTTCCCTATTCGATTTGCCACATATCCTCTATCAACTCCACCTCTTCCTTGTTCATACCGCCTTTCTTGAACCTGGTTGTACCATAACCTTTCCATCTCGGCGATGGCATGATTGTGTGGATTAGATGATGTTACGAGGTTGTTGTTGGTGTGTGGAGAGAGTTCATGTTTTGTTGATCATGAGAGCTAGTTGATTAATGAAGTTTCCACGCGTGCATCAAGATCGACTTGTTTGAACATTGGATCGGGAATGAGTTTGTGATTACCATTACCCATGGGTATGACTTGTGAAACTTTGGTTGTAATCCCAACATTGGTGTAAAATGCGGTTGAATCATTTGATGAACTTGTTTCTCCTTGTTTTGATTTGAACGATTAAGAATCATTTTTCAAACATGGCATGTCTCTCATTCGAGCGGAAGGCATATAATTGTTCATAGTTGGTGTTCTTCAAACCTTTGGTTAGCTTCACGAGGTGACAAAATTGTGCCATTCGGGATTCATGTTGTTCACAAATTTTGAGTTCAAGCGAATGTTTGGCATGGTCATTTTGATATTCCTCATATCATTAACAAGCTTGTGGAATCTCACGTAATACTCATAGACACTCTCATCGGGTTTCATCTTGAAGTGCTCAAATTCATCATAGAGTTGTGATTCTCTGTCTTCCATAGTTAATTCGAACCCGAGAGAAGCATCTTGACATTATCCCACACCGCCTTGGCTTCGTGTTGTGATTGATAAGCTTGTAGATATCCTTTGGAAGACCTTGAAGTATGACGTTAGAAGCCACGATATTAACATCAAATATCTTTTCTCCTTATCATTGAGCTCATCATATGTCTTTGGTGCATCTATTCCATAGATCATTGTTCCATCTGCAATTTGTATCAATTAAGTCCCTTGTAGTCTCAATCGATAAGGTCCTTCATCAATCGATTTGAGAATGTCGACCCATTTTCCTTTCCAAGACAAGACAATCGATTCTTTGAGCCCAAGAGTCGTAGTCGATTCATCAAGCATGGGTGGACAGTATCTCGAACCACCGCTTGAACATCCTCGGCAGCGATGGAGATGATTGTAGGTACGTTGGTAGACATGTTTAAAGATTACACGGATTTTATAACTCAATGATTAAACCGGAAATAGATTCTTTCACGGATTTTACTAAATCAAGAGAAAACCGTATACACATAAGAGTCAACCAAGTCGCTAAGAATCCTTGAACCAAGTCGCTAAGCACCAAGTTGCTAAGTAATTAGAAGACAAGTCGCTAAGTTCCAAATCGCTACGAATTTTGACAGCAAGTCGCTATGCACCAAATCGCTAAGACGTCAAGTCGCTAAATAGCAACTCGCTAAGGTCCAAATCGCTAACACCAAGTCGCTAAGAAACTTAAGAACAAGTCGCTATCAAAATTGAAAGCAAGTCGCTACCCGTAGTGGAGAATCCACTAAGTGTACTATTTGTCGGCTTGTCTCAAAAGACAAGTTGCTAGGACTAACTCGCCACCAAATAACACTACAACTCGCTACCTTTTACTGAAGCAAGTCGCTAAGTAGAAATTCACTCCGAGAGCCAAGTCGCTACCAAGAAAAACTTTAAAAACACACTTTTCAATCCAAAGCAAGCTCAACCACAGTGATTCAAGCTTACCAAATCAAAACCCAAGCACATACAATGATTCTAAACACAAAAGTACACCCAAAATTCAAACTTTAACACAAGAAATGAACCAAATGATGCAAAAACCACTAAACTTTTTCAAACTCAAAAACCATCTAAAACCACTAGAAATCCAAGGATATGTAATAGATGATCTAACCATGGCTCTTGATACCATTTGTAACATATTGGATTTCACATACACATCAAATCACTAACACAAGGCGTACAAGATAAGTTTTAGAGAGAGAAAGTTAGAGGTTTGGGAACTTTAGTGAGAGAAAGAAAAATCTTATTATGAGCTCCAACTCTACCTTGGGAGGTATAGAGTATTTATAGTCTTACAATAAAACGCCACCGACGGGTGTGGATCGGGCATACGGTGGGTAAAGATCCGTCCGTCCTCCACGGTGTTACCTAACTAAATACAATCTTAACATTAAATAACTACGACTACGAGCTTTTAACGGATACATATACTTGAGGTGACCGACACTTTAATACCGGATTTTCTAAATCCTAACATAGAAGATGTCGATAAACAATATCATCTCACGTTCCAAATATTTTTCTCAAATTTCTTTCTCTTGAAGGTGAGTTAACACATACCGAAAGTATCCAGAGACCACTTCCTCCTAAATGGTTGGAATAACACACCAAAGGCAATGAGTAAACACGAGTTTCTACGGTTATGACATTTGTCTTTCCGGGATTACTTCAATAGAGAAAAGTATTAGTTTCATCACGTGTACTCATTGTGTGTTTAGATGTATGTCTCCTTCCCCTTGCGGTTTTGATGCCTCGAAACAACAACACATTATACATACCAAATATTCTTGAAATAGAGAAGAACAACAATTAGCTCAAATGAATCTGTGAGAATCAAGCGCCGGAGAAACTCTCTCGAGTATCTTTATCAACCCATATGTAGACAATTTGAAGTGACCACCGATGAAGAACACCGATATACCAAACTTGAAACTCAATTCAAATTCCACATTTGTATCTTAAGCTTGCACTTAATAATGGAAGAACGGTGTTGAGAATTTATGCTTCAAGCAAATTTCTAAGTACTCACTACTCAAGCAAAGTATGAGACATTAACACCTCTTGCGATTATCCACACCATCATATGTGTGTGACATCGAGTAAAACAAAGTAACTCCTAATAGTGATAGTTAACCAGGCCTTCAACCATCCACCTCGACTGCTGGTAACTAGATAACCCAAGACTTCAACTCAAATTCTTAAGCCCGAGCAAGTTATCAAATAAGAACACGCCTTTGTGAATGTCAACTTCAACCTCAAATAAGAGATAAATGAGTAACTTCGAAGTAATCAACTTGTGTAAAATGTCCAACACGTGAATAAACATACAATCGGATGAACATTGACCCACTGAATGAACCCGGAGCAAATGATTCCTCAACATCAATGCATTCTTCCTAAAGATATACATATAGAGACTGATCGGAAGATTCACCAATAATGTCTTCAAGCGAATGAGGTAGTCCTTTTCCTTAATGTTCATGTGGTTGATTTACAGAGTGCACAATAATCCGTGAAGATTTGGTAAAGGAATACCAAAGAGCGGATCATTTTTCATGAACACTAATCCGTGAAGATTTGGCAAAGGAATACCAAAGAGAGGATTATTATTCAATAGTGCAACTGCAATATTACAATAGTCAATATCAATGCCTCGAGGAATAACTGAAGATTGGGTTTCTCGAGGAATCACTGCTAAAGAATATGAGCAAGTCTAATTGGGGATTGAATCTGACTTATCACTATCCCCCAATTAGTGCTCTCCCATAAACCGACAATCTGTTTGATAAATGCCCAGATTAAGAAGAAGTCTTTAGATAATCAAATGCAACTCATCTTTAGTCTTCTAACATGCATTAGAAAATGTAGAATAGATCAGACTCGACCTTCTTCAAGATTGTCCAGTTGGGGAATAGATAGTTAACATCTTCATCACACCAAAAAGCATCCCAATTAACTTACATCTTGCAAATCCCCTTAACTTAAAATCCCTCCCAATCAAACAAGAACAGAAAGATGTTCATCAAGGAAATCAGCAATCAGCCCACAACGAACACACGAAATGGTAACACCAAGCAAACAATCACATCAAACAAGAATAAAAGGTTGTTCGGAATCATCATGTTTATGTGCACGTGAAGCATTAACCGGAAGCACTTTGTCGTTAAACTCATATCAGCTTGTGAAGATGTCAACCAACGGCTCTAAGAAGAAACTACATGTGAAGATGATCCGATAAGAAGAAGATCGGTTCTTACATGAGTTAGGAGCCGTTTGACCATAAATTCTAAAATATCAATCAACCATGCAAAAAATTCACACTTCTTCCCCCTCTCAAGAATTGCATATGGAGATGCCATTCTTGATTAAACAAGTGATTATCATCCAAATGTATTCTATTCACACTTATCCCCATAAAATTAGCACATGATGTCGCCATCTTCATTATATTGAGCAAGTGGAATAAGAGTAATTATCGATGAGTCCGGTTCACTTGATGGTGAGCGCATGGAAAAAAAACATGAAGCATGTTGATGAGAATGGTCATAAATAAGAAGATTTCTCTTCTTCCGAAGATAATGCTCACTGAAGCGTACATATTTCTTTACTTTATAGAACGAGGCTTGAACTATAGAATTCAAACGTCATAAGAAGATTTCTCTTCTTCAGAAGATAAAGCGCACTGAAACGTACACTTTTCTTTTCTTTAGAGAATGAGGTTTGAACTGAAGAATTCAAACGTCATCGCCGAATGAATATCAAGATTGAGTAAATTGAACCCGTGAGTTATGAGATATCAATCCATTTGTAATCCATACTTTAAGCCAGTCCATGTAGTGAAGGATCAAGTATCGCAATCGAGTAAGGACTACCGCACTAATATTACAAACTTGATTTCATATATTTTGGTTAGTGACATTAGTATCCAAACCATTTGGGGTTTCACAGTTAACCTTGATTTTGTCATCGGTAAACAGCTTTCCGGTAGGAATCCACCTAAGTCCAACATCCTTAAAAATTCTACCAGACGGTATCCACTTATGGAAAGGTCTAGGATTGTTAAGCTTCTTATGCATAGTGGAAGACCTATCGTTATTCCTAGTTTCCAAAGATTTAGCAGTTGGTATCCATCTAGGTGAAGTTTTTTGTTTGTTTTGCTGCATAGACTTAGAGTAGATCCTAGAATTAACAGATTGAACCTTTGCATGAGCATTTACATTCTTTAGGGATTTTGAAAACAATTATCATGATTTTCCTTAAGGATGCATTTCGAGACAATTCGAGCAAGCGACTTGTTTGGATTCGTAAGATGATCTAGAGTTCTTAGAGTGATCTACTATGGAATAGATTTATTCAAACGCAACTATGCTTAGATTCAAGCCAATCCCTAGTCTTTAGTTGAGTGTTCCTAGGTAATGGTTTAAAATTACTAGCGATTGCCTTGAAATCTCGTAGAATTCGTCACCCTAGTTCTTGCACCTAAAATTCCGTCTTTTCTAATCATGCCTTTTTCCTAGCTTCTTCTAGATAGTAGTTCTTCCACAAGTCATTCATATCATATGAATTCGGGTTTTAATGCTTGGTTTTGACATTGTTTTCGAACTAATCCTAGAGGTCTTTGGGAGTAGAAGTGGCTACTTGTTGAGGGTTAGCGGAGCTAGAAGCATTATACTTAGGTAACTCAGGTGAAGTGACTGGTTTTGACAACACTTGTATCGCATCAACTTGGGAGGCAAGCCTTGTCTTTAGAGATTTTGTTCTTTCAGATATAAAAGCAGTAGGATGCCTAACAACGGACCGGTCTCCAGTGGGATTAGAAACTGGCTTCCCCAAGGTTGATGGTTTTGTAAACTTAGTATACATAATGCACATGTATACTAGCTCTAATACCAATTGTAAGATATTGGATTTCATAAACACATAATACATTCAATATATGGATCGAATTATGCAAGTGAGTTTAGAGAGAGAAACTAGAGTGGGAGCCTTTCTAGAGAGAGAAAGTAACACAAGAAAGAAGGTTAGATTGAAAGGTCCAACCCTCTACCTTGGGAGGTAGAGGGTATTTATAGTTACATAATAAACGTCCTCCTTCGGACTGTGGATTAGGCATACAGTGGGTAAAGACCCGTCCTTCCTCCACGGTGTTACACTAAACTATTCTACGCTACAAACTAACTAATAAACTACTAAATAATGTAAATAACTACACGTCTACGAGCTAACATATGCTAGATCATAATTGGGGTGACCGACACTTTAACATGGAATTTTCTAATTCCTAACAAAAACTATATAATATATTAAATAAAACTTAATATACTATATAAAAACGAAAATGGAAGGTAGGTTTTGTAAAACTTTGAAACCTGAGGGGTAGATAAAAACCCCGTAGCCCTTTTAAGTGTAGTGCTGCCCTAATATTATTTTGATGCGCCTCTTTTTTGCTTATTATATTCCGTGATAGATAATAAACGTCTCTCTTTATCTTTTGAGACTTACTGTGTCAATTTTCCCTCCCCTCTTGGTGGTTGACTGCCTGTGATAAGGTTTGGTTAACCCCTCCTTGTTCTTCTCCGGTTGGTGTGTTCTTTGCGAGCACTTGGAATTCCACAGAAATTGAAACTAGGGATTCGTTTGAATTGGGGATCTTCTGACCATGTAAGATTTGGATGATTGGAGATTAAAATTGAATCAATTAATGATTCAATTTGGTATTCTGGGTTTGATTCTTCAACGAACAAGTGTGTTTGTTCCTTGTTATGAATCAATTGATTATTCGCCCGCTTGATGACTAATCGTTATATGTTGGTATGAGTTTTTTTGTTTTGAATCAAAATATAAAACGGTTTTATAACCGTATCTCAATCCATTTGGATTGAATGTTTTTTGTATGGTTCTGTTTTCGCTGGTATAGTTCTTGACATATTATTTTGAAAAATGGACGAAACCTTTGATGTCGGGTGATTAATCACAAGAACGTGGTTAATCCTTTTTGGTGACAAAACTAGATTCTCCTTAGATAACCACAAGAAATGCTTTTCTTGATTTTGTGGTTTTGTTGGATTTGTAGAAAAACAGAAACTATGCTAAGAAAAAAAAAATTCTTTTGATTCAGAAAACAGAAAAACGAGAAACTGGTAAATGATGAATTTGGTTAGGATGACCAAACTGCTCTGATACCAATTGTTGGCCCGTTTATGGATCTTTGATCTTTCTAACTTACTCAACATATACCAGAATGTAAAAAACAAATGAAATGTAGATGCTTTTCTATATATTTGTCATCTTCTTGTTCATACATTTGATCTAACTATTTATAGATGTTGAAAGGGTACAAATGAAACGTCATATGATCCAACAAACATGTCCCTTGATTTGTAACTTTCATATAACCGCTATGTAATTAACTATATACTGTATTTGTAGTATCGTTGACTTTTGTGCGGTTTGAATTTCGGTTGACTTTATCGTATTGGGATTAACCCAATACTTTGGTCAATTCGGTTGGAAATTTTTTTAAAAATGCAGGTAAGCTCATCTTCTCCAATTTTTTCCATCACTTGCTAGGGTTACTTATTCGAATGCTTGAAAAATAGGTCTTTTGCTTTCATCTCACCTGTAATGTCTAAAATATGCTTTCATGGATAGTTTTCTTGATGTATGACTACTTTATAAATAATGAACATTAAAACAACAATTTCATATTAGGATAATTATATCATTGAAGGTAGCGATTACAACTCTATATCTTCGTGTACTTGTAGAAAACGCAACTTGTAACACTTTTATAACACTTAGCTAGTAGATAAATTAGCGCATAGCTAATACAAAAAATAAATTTTCCATTCTTAAGGCAAATCGTGCTCTGAGATTTAGTTGATAGTATTATAAGTTTAGAACTAACAGATCCACTAAATTGACAAATTCTTTTAAGAAAACAAAGGAATATTCAAGCGAGCTCAATGACATTCTATAAAATGCAAAACCTTTTACCAGATAATTTTATTTTTCCTTTTTGTTTTTGTTGTAAAGGCAAACTCACACAACCAACCTAGCTAGTGCACAAGTTCGTCCCATATGCGACTTGAACCATCAAACAACGACTTTAAATACACTTTCATAAATAAGTAGATATATAGTTAATGAAGATACACGAGCATGAATAAATTACAAGGTGAAGTAGTTGTAGGTCATATCTCAATATTTCACTACTTAATGATCAACAAACAATAAAAAACTAGTTCAAAATCTACCGTAAGAATTCGATAAGAAGAAACACTTTCAATGTAGATTTATGAATTCATAGATAAACTACATTGGTAAAAACAAGAGGGTAATAATTGAACACGGGAAAAGGGGTAAGTATTATGAGCATCCACCCATTTGATACGGTTAGAGGAAAAACCGTACAAAACCGATAAAAAAACTATAGACAACTAGAAGGTGGGGGGTTAAATAGTTTTATCAATTGAAATTTATTTATAAAAAATTTTAGATCGATTGTATGTAAAACCTTTGGATGATGAAATATAGACAATGCAAGTAAGTAAGAAAAGAGATAAGTACGATAAAGTAAAGAGAGGAAGGGATAGAACTGTGACACAATGATTTATGGTTCGGCTACAAGGACACCTTTCTTGCGCTACTCCACTCCCGAGTACCTAACTCGAGAGTTCTTAAGCACTATGTCAACAAGCTCTTTTAATCGATGGAAAAGCCTCACAACGTCGCTTACACTTTTTCCGTTACAAAGCTAAATACCGGGTTTTTACACGGAAGAACCAATCCAACACAACTAATACAACTATCACAACAAACACAACTAACACACCAACTTAACGAATACAATGTAATGTATCACATACAAGAAACAACTCAGTGATCTTGTAGTGATGGTGAAGCCTAGCAACTATTCTCTTGAAGATTGAAAGACTCGTATGCAAAGAAGCTTGATCTCGTCTTTTAAGAAGAACCTTGAGAAACACAAGAAGATAACTACAAGAATGATCCTTAGATTTGAGGTTAGAGAGATATAATAATGAGATAAGATATGTATAAGAATGGGTGAGAAACAAAGAAGAAAAGGCTCACTGTTTATAGGCAAAAAGTTCTCTGATCATACGGATCCGACGAATCCCTTGGAAAAGGGATCCGGCCAGTGTAAACCCAGGGATCCGACAACTGGGTCAGTCTAATCCGGATTTTGGTTTACAATTTCGGGTTTTGGGTTATGGGTCATGGACTATGGGTCATGGGTACCTAACATGATGTCATGCATGGTGCAATACATACTTTGGGTTATCAGTTATGGACTTTGGGTCATGGGTCATGGACTTTGGGTCATGAGTCATGGACTTTACCCAACTTGATGTCATGTATGATGTAATGCACATGGGCCATGGGTTTTAGGTCATGGGTTATGGGTTAAGAATTACCCAACATATTTACTTACAATTTATTACAAACAAATACATAACGAACAAATGTAAGTAAGTAGTAAAAATAAATATAGTAACATGTAATCTTTAGATTTGTACTTGAGATAATTTTATGGTTGTTATCGACAAAACTTAAAAAGATCGAGAAATATAAATAAACGTTTTTACGGCTTATTTGTATTAACAAAAATATCAATTGATGCGGTTTTTAAAAAAAGCCGTCCTATAAAACCCTTACGGTTAGTTTAAAAATGCACTAAATAATTATTTATTTGGTACTATTTATTTAGTAACTGTATTAAGAATATTTCTGAATTCAAACATTACAAAATCTCAATTTTTCATTAGATTTTTCACATAAAAGAGTCGATCAAAAATTCCGAAGAACTATCGACAATTTACGCATCAATTCGGTGATTGTCATTATACTCAAACGAACAAGTGTAATTTGACCATCATTAAACTTAAAATAGAAAGAAAATGATTTAACTGCGGTTTCATGTGATTTTAAATGCTTATTGATATCGTGTTTTTGACAAATCATAAGACGATTAACATTGTAGAATCATAGAAGGGGTGAATACGTTCTTTAAAATTTTAATTAAGTTAAGTGCCAAGTTAACTAACTAGTGTGTATAAGCATGCAAGCAATATACATCAAAGTAAAGTGTTGAAATAATTAAGGGAAAAGAGAACAAAGACAACGATTTATAGTGATTCAGAGCAAAACTTGTGCTTGTCCACACAAGGAGCAAAACTTTTACACACTTAGCTTGGCCACACAATGAGCAAGACTTGATACTTAGTTACAAATGAGAGATTAGCTATATTGTTGTTTACAAAGGGATGAAACAATAAAGATAGATGGAGATGACTCTTGATGATAACACACAATGAGATTATCAAGCTCTTGTGATGTTCTTCTCTTATTAGAAGTTTGTTTTCAATAGTGATCAAGATCTGTAAATAAAAACGTTTATGAAAGACTTATGTGAGGTTCAATCATGCCAATTAGTGGGGTATTTATAGACAAGAGAATCAAAAACAGCATATGGCGTGCTGGCTTGGCGCGCTAGCACGCGGGTCCAGCACGATGGACGTGTTTTTGTCTCTTGCAAGTTATATTCATTTCCTTTTGTTAAATTCGTTGTGTGAGCTTCACTTTTAACCTTCCCAATGGTTGTTCATATTCCCAATAAGTGTCAGGTAGCACCAGGGCCGTCCCGTGGATTTTGGGGGCCCTTTGCCACTGTCGCAAATGGGGCCCTCCTTAAACCCATAACTTTAAGCTAATGCAAAATAAATTCATAATATTCTTAAAAAAACTTATAAGTATATGATTATTTTTATTAAAATCCTTCCAGTGATTCTAATTTATTCAAACTTTACAGGCCTACATGGAATACACGCACAATAACTTAAACATGAATTAAAATTGGCTCGGTTCAGTGGTTCCCAATCACAAAAACTATAGAATAAAACTAAAGATGTTGTACCTGATGTTGAAGGAGAGTTAAACTAAAGATGTTGTAAAAATATCTATCAACATTAGGTTCCCAATCACAACAAATGTAGTTTAAAAGCTATTAAAGTAAAAACTAATAAGGGGATTACACTAAAGAAACAAAGGCTAGATTTGTACCTGTTGAAATCGTTTGAAAGATGAAGACTATTGTCGAGTCTCGAATGGGTTAAAACCCTTTAGATGATTAGAATGCAAAATTCAGGTGTGTAAATTTTTTAATATATAGATGTTTTGCAACCGCCAAACAAAAAAACGGGGTACTGGACCTTCATTGCTACTGGGCTTGATATACACTACATATAGGCTGGACAATTATGGGGCCCTTCTTGGATTTTGGGCCCTGTGCAGTTGGTCACTTTGCACAGGCCCAAATCCGGCCATGGGTAGCACCAACTAAATTAGCCAAAATATTATGCAATGTAAATGGTATTTTGTTCGAAATAAAACATGCACTCTTAATTCTCAAAGAGTATATGTAAAGAAGGGAGTGGGCATCTTGGATTGTCTAAGGAACTAAAGGATGTAAAGAGGATATTGTTTTGAATTTTAAACTTGTTAGTTCAAATGCACTAGATACCAAATGATATAATCTTCTAGTTCCACAATTATCCTTAGTTAGTTGCATGAATTAAGCTAAGCTAGTTACTTTCCACAACTAGCAAACCATTAACCATAAATGTGAAGTGTTTGAACTAATGCTTAAGTCACACGCAAATAGTGGCCTAACTACCTTCAACGATATTCAATTCGAACTATTATCATATGTGCTTATATCATTTTTACAAGGGTTAGGAAGCTTATTTCATAGACAAGCACGTATAATGATTGATCTGATGGGAAGAAGGGGGTAAGTATTATGAGTAGCTAGCGGTGATTTAACCTAATAACTCATTTTGAAGGGACTATTATGTGATCTTAAGGGCGTAGAGAAATTGTGTTTTGATCAACTGAAGTGGTTAAGGGAGTTGTTTCCTCGTCGTTTAGGTTGGTGTTAGATGGTCATTCTTAGAGGTGTCTGTTTACTTTTAAGCTTGACGTTTTGATTAGCGTTTGTAATTTCTAGCTTCTTGCTATTTATTTTAAGGTGTTGGGTCATACTCTAGATAGATATTTACTGCCTGTTAAGGATGGTGAATAGCCTATGTAATCACAAGCTAAACACAAGAGACTCTTGCTTTGAAAAGCTAATGTCTATGCGGAATATAGACACAACTAATAAGAAGAACAAGATTAATAAAACTAAAAGATCCTTCTATGGATTTCTATTAATGAACAAGGAGAATTGTGTTTTGTGTTTCGGTGTGTTACAATTCCCCAAGCCATGGGTTCTTTTTATATTGATGAAACCCTAATCTGCATTAACAAAAACGTGTGAGAATGATATGCATATCTCTTCCTAATTTAGCTAATGCATATCCTCAACTCCAACAAACTAATATCTTATCCTGAAATAACTATTTGACACTACCAGGACTAAGTACGCTACCAGTAGGAACTACCAGTACTAACTATTATAATAACCCTACCAGCAGGAATTATATACCTACCAGTAGGAACTACTACTCTACAGTAAGAACTACATACTTACTAGTATTACAACTATAACTAAGTATTACAAATATTCCTAACATAGGGCTAAAGGCACCATATGTATCCTACTTGTCATTTGTAACTTTTTATGTATCGAACAATTGTTTTGTTATTTTATGTACCAAACTTGATTTTATTGTATGTTTTGTGTACTTTATGACAATTATGATCATATAGTAGCAAAAACAAATGAGGGGCAAAATACACAAAAAATACAATAAAATCAAGTTTAGTACATAGAATAGCAAAAAAAACTATTTGATACATATAAAAGGTGCAGGGTGACAAGTATAAGACATTACGGTGCCATTAGCCCTTATTTTAATTCTATAAAAAAAATTGCCGTTCAACAAATAAAGGGTGTAGTTACCTAATCATGACTATTTTTGAAATAAAGGATAAAAGATTTAAATCCAGTAATACAAAGATAAGCTTTTCAACGTATAATTCTTATTAGAATAAATCAAAGAATTACAAAGTGTTTTGTGGATAAACACTTAATTGAATGGCAATAAAAGTTAGCTCTCTGAAAAAGCTAACTCAAACTAGGTTAAGTTTGCAATTGAACTCTTGAGTCTCTGATTGGATTAGGGACACTAACGAGTTCAAACGAGAGTAAATGCTCTTCTTAAATGATACAATTAATGTGGAAGAGATAACATTTACTCTGACCAACATTCTCTTTATATATGAGGCAAATTAGGATGTCACGTAAGGTTCGTTGAAACGTTTCAAGCATTTAATTAAGAAGTACATTTTTCATTAAATATATATATTCTTGAAAATACAACAACCCTACATTTGTGACAACTTCAATGCCTTTTCACTAACTCGTACTTTTCTTGACTTTTTCAGATATACACTTTATCTCGCTCTTTTGCAATCTTGAAAAGTCCATGTGGAAAACTAGAAGGGGGGTTGAATAGTTTTACCGATTAAAACTTCGTTTAAAAGTATTTTAGATTGACTTACGTCAATCTATTTAGTATGTGTGTTGGATATTGATAGATGAGCATATAAGTAAGTAATGTAAAAGATAAAGTGTAAAGGAACACAAAACCATGACATAAGTATTTACAGTGGTTCGGCTACAAGGACACCTTCGTTGCCCTACTTCACTCCCCGAGTACCCCACTCGAGAGTTTGTAAGCACTACACAACACAAGCTTCTTAATGTGGCGGAGAAGCCTTCAAAACGTTGCCTACTCTTTATGCGGTACAAGACTAGACACCGAGTTCTTTCACGAGGTAGAACTAAAACTATCACAACGTCGTCTACACTTTATCTGGTATAAGGCTAGATACCGAGTTCCATTACAAAGGAGGAACTACTACCAAACACTACACCACAACACAACTACCCCAGAGGAGACACACTCCTTATTACAACACTAGAGAGGATATCAACATCCTCTAACCCAACCTACATAACTTGTACATCGATGCACCATATAGAATGTACACTTTTGGCACCTTTCACTAATGCCTTCAACACGATACTTCGACACCTTTCACTAATGCCTTCAACACGACACTTCTATGGAGGGAGAAAAGAACTATCAACAAAATACACTTCAGTGGTCTTGATGATGACGAAGCTTAGCAACTCATGACCTTGAGCTTGCACGTCTTCAAGAGGTGGTAATCTCGCCTTTAAGAGGAACCTAGAGAATCACACAAACATAAAACTACATAGAATGATCATTTTGATCTGTGGTTAGTGATGTTAGAATACCGAGAGAAAATATATCTAAGAGTGGTGGTGAGCAAGAGAAAAATGACTCATTATTTATACACAAAACTAGAGATGGCAAAAAAATTCATACCCGATGGGGACCTGATCCCCAAACCCGATTTTGACTGGGGAATCCCCGAGTTGACCGGGGATGGGGACGGGGATAGGGAATCCCTAAAATATGAAACCGGGGATGGGGCGAGGATGGGGATAACATAAATCCCCGAACCTGACCCCGACTCCGATCTTTCTAGTGTATAAGTATTTAGAATTTATATGTTATATCCATACTCGATTAACTCGTATATGTATATGTATATGAATATATGTTTATGAGTATCGACATGTATATTTATATGCATACGTGATATTTATAAAATCAAGTACCTTTAGAATTTGAAGCATAAGCACCAACTACATACATATTACTTATTCGTTTGTCCGAATAGATACATATGATACATATTGTTTTATATTATATGTGATGTTACAATGTTGAGGATGCTTTTTGTTTGAATTGAAATTCGGTATTAAAGAGTCGGTCACCTCAAGTATATGTAATCGTTAGAAAGCTCGTAGTCATAGTTATTTTAAGTTAAGTAGTATTTAGTTTAGTAACACCGTGGAGGACGGACGGTCTTTACCCATTTGTATGCCCGATCCACACCCGTTGTGTGGCGTTTATGTAAGACTATAAATACTCTCTACCTCCCAAGGTAGAGAGTTGGAGCTCATAATAAGATTTTCTTTCTCTCACTAAAGTTCCCTAAACCCTAACTTTCTCTCCAAAACTCATCTTCTATCGCCTATGTTTGATTGTGTTATGATGTGTATGTGAAACCAATATCCTACAATTGGTATCAAGAGCCATGGTTAGATCATATCGTGCACATCTTTGGATTTCTAGTGGTTTTAGGTGGTTTTGAGTTTGAAAAAGTTTAGTGGTTTGTGCATCATTTGGTTGATTTCTTGTGTTAAAGCTTGGATTTTGTTAGTACTTTTATGTTTAGAATCATCACAAGTGTTTAGGTTTTCATTTGGTAAGCTTGAATCATCTTGGTTGGGTTGTTTTGGATTGAAAAGTGATGTTTATGTGGTTTTCTTGCTAGCGACTTGATATACGGATCTCTTTCTTCGTAGCGACTTGCTTCACAATTTTGTAGCGAGTTACGATTTTGGAGCTAGCGACTTAGACCTAGCGATTAACAAAGACAAGTAGTGGACTCTCCACTACGGGTAGTGACTTGGTCTCAGAGCGAGTTGCTCTTTAGCGACTTGAATCTTTAGCGACTTGAGTAGCAACTTCTTGCCAAAATTTTGTCTAGCGACTTGGGACTTTAGCGACTTGGGGTGTAGCGAATTAGGTGTTAGCGACTTGGTGCATTATCTTCTAGCGACTTGGGTGATTGTTTATGGTTTCTCTTGATTTAGTAAAATCCGTGAAAGAATCTATTTCCGGTTTAATCATAGAGTTATAAAATCCCTTTTAATCATTAACATGTCTACCAACGCTCCTACTATCATCTCCCACATTGCCGAGGATGTTCAAGCGGTGGTTCGGATACTGCCCACCCATGCTTGACAGAATCGACTACGATTCTTGGGCTCAACGAATCGATTGTCTTTGCCTTGGAAAGGAAAATGGTGTCAACATTCTCAAATCCATTGATGAAGGACCGTATCGAGTTGAGACGACTAGAGATGTACTTGATCTTCGTGAAGATGGAACTCGATTTACGGAATGGACGGACCAAAGATGTATGATGAGCTTGATGATAAGGAGAAAAGAGATTCGATGTCGATATCAAGGCTTCTAACATTGTTCTTCAAGGTCTTCCTAAAGACATCTACAAGTCGATCAATCACAACACCGAAGCAAAGGCGGTATGGGATAATGTCAAGATGCTTCTCGGGTTCGTAATTAACTATGGAAGAGCAGAGAATCACAACTCTATGGCGAATTTGAACACTTCAAGATGAAACCAGATGAGAGTGTCTATGAGTACTATGTGAGATTTCATAAGTTGGTGAATGACATGAGGAACATCGAATGACTATGCCTAACATTCAATTGAACTCAAAATTTGTGAACAACATGAATCCCGAATGGCACAAGTTTGTCACCTCGTGAAGCTCACTAAAGGATTGAAGAATACAAACTATGAGCAACTCTATGCCTTCCTCCTTCGTAATGAGAGACATGCTATGTTTGAAAAAATGGTTCTTAATCGGTTCAAAACCAACCGAGGAGAGACAAGCTCGTCTAATGACTCAACCGCCTTCTACTCAAACATCGGAATCACAACCAAAGCCTCACAAGTCATACCCATGGGAAATGGTAATCACAAACTAATTC
This sequence comes from Chrysanthemum lavandulifolium, assembly GCA_022545495.1. NCBI lineage: Eukaryota > Viridiplantae > Streptophyta > Magnoliopsida > Asterales > Asteraceae > Chrysanthemum > Chrysanthemum lavandulifolium. The sequence continues at coordinate 269,702,150 of CM040242.1, forward strand.
CCCGATCCTATGTTCAAACAAGTCGTCTTGATGCACACGTGGGTAACTTCATTAATCAACTAGCTCTTCCGATTAGTCAAAACATGAATTCTCCCACAAACCAATAACAACCTCGAACAAACATCTAACCCACACAATCAAGCTCTTGTTAAAGATGGGAGGATCGTGGTGCAACCATTCGGGAAAGACAGTATGATCGGGAAGAGGTGGAGCCGGTAGAGGTTATGTTGGTAATCGTAATCGAGGAAGGAATGGTAATCAAGGTCAAGCTAAGCCGATCAAATGTTATAGCGTGGTGGTGAGGACACATTGCAAGGAACCGCACATCTCCAAAGCGTCCATGCAGAATCGACACTGCCAGAGATAAGATGTTGCTTGTACAAGCTCGGGATAATGGTGTTGCTTTGGATGAAGAGGAATTGTTGTTTCTAGTGAGGCAATGCCAAGACCTATGATGCGATGTGGATGAGCGCCTATTCAGAGATAGGTCACAATCATCGAATGCCTTTCAAGTCGTGATTGTGATGCATACGACTGATGTGGATGATGGACCCTCGCACACACAATCTTTATGGCTAGCATTTCTCCAATGGTTTCTCCCAAGGTCTCCTCTTCACCACAAGCTGGCCCATCCAAAGACAAACTCATCTCGGAGGTACTAAAACTATACGATGATGTCTTTGTGCAAAAGATGCATGACAAAGTACTATCAATGAAACTATTGAATCAAATATTGAAAATATGGGTAATATCAATGTTGTCCCATATGATCAATATGTGAAACAAAGTGAAAGTGAAGTTGTACCAAGTGATGCATCTCTGCGATAAAAAATGACTATATTTTGATGAATACACCGCTGTGCTCGATGAGTCCGTAATTTCAACTAAATGCCTATAAAGAACGTGTTGCTATTTATGAACAACGTGCAAAATTTGAGTTGACCACTCGTGAGCAGGAAATGGATGACAAAGTGAGTACAATCATTAGAAAAGTAATTTTCGAGAACAAGTATTAAAACAAGAGTTAAATTCCTTGCAAGAAAAGCTTTCTAAAGCGCTAAGCAAAAACAAGAACTTCAAGAAAATGTGAAAATGCTTAAGCAAGAATTTAATGCAAAGGAATCAAAACTCTTGAAAGACTTTTCTAATCTGAAAACTTTGAAAAACAAACTTGAAAACAAGTTGTACATACAAAGGAACACCATTCAGATTGCTCACATGATCACTAAGCATAGGGTCTTAAGCGATAAGCATAGCATTCCCCTTGTTAAGGAACCAAATCCAGAGGTCATTAAAAGGGCTAGAAATGCTCATAAGGTTCTTTATGATGGCAATGAAATCCTTAAACCTAGACAGAAACCTAGTTGCGTTGAGTGCATCGAGGAAGATAAGAAATCGATGAAGTCACTAGGAAAAGATGAACAAGAAATTAGATGATCCTAAATGTAGAGAAGAAAATAAAGATCACACCCATAATTACAAGAAGGAAAACTGGATTTCCTTGAACATGTTTAAGCCTCAGACATTGTTGACTCCGAACAAGTTTTCGGAAAATGGATTTAGATAAGCGAAAGTCGAAAATATTGTTGAAACAAACCCTCCCTTTGGAAAATGCCTAGAGCGATTGTGTATCCTCCTAATACACCAATGCATCTTGTTCCTAGAACAATTGCCACTAAAAGCAAGACCTTAATTAGCCAATATGTTATATTTCAACTATTTGTTGATTTTGAGAAAACCCGCAAGAAAAGGATCACACCCATCGGTATAATCGAAGGAGAAAGGGCTTTGAGCAAATGAAAGAATGTTATTTAAGCGAGGTCATGCCTTTCTTTAAACTTCTAAAAGATCACTTTGAGAGTCTTAAAAAGGGATAGAAACCGATATTAAGGGAATGGAAAAGGAATTTGATGCAATGATAGTTGAAGTTAGTGACTATGAGCGAGCACTAAAATATAATGAGATTGAGAGGAAGAACTTGCATACACTAAATGAGAATCGATTTACGAATGTATTGCTCAAGATGTGTTTTTCATCGCTACAAATTGTTCTATTAATGCTTCTCAATTTCATGAATTATCTTGTTCTTAAAGTCTCACATGATCGTGTCATTGAGCTTGAAAAAACTAATTCGAACTAAGCGAGAAAATTGAATCGGATGATCACGACAATTTGGTTAAACATTTTTCTAAATTAGAAATTGAGCATTTTAATTTACAACTAAAATATCAACATCTTAAAGAAAATGTCAAAACTTCAAATATCAAGACATCCTCGGATGCTCCGAGTTTGATGCGCTTTTCAAATTAACAAACGTGATGAAGCAGATTCAAGCTCATTGCAACACGATCGTAAAGTTGAAAGCCCAAATCTCTCAATTAAAGGGTCAAACGAACAATATGACAGCTCCCAAATGCCTCCTTCTTTAGATTCTCTAATTCTCAAACGTTTCATCTTCAAAACCTAGTAAATGCATTACAAAAGGAAAACGAAAGTTTTCTAGAAGAAAATGAAAAGGTTAAACGTCATTTCAATGAGTTATTTGAATCAATAAAGGTCACTCGTAACAAAAATAACGAACAAATAGCCTCATTGCAAAAGGAAATTGAGAATCAAGAGTCGTGTAAAAGGGAAAATGCCAATGACCAATGGGGAGAATGGTGTATCAAAGGTTCACTCTTGTAATAAATATACTTTGTCGTGAAATATGTCCTCCTCATCTCGTGAACAACAAACTTGTTGTTCAAACATACTTCTCATCCCTTAAGGATTGCCTAGAATGTCTGCGTGAGATTGTTGAAGTGGATAAGTTAGAGAAACCTCATGATAATGCAATTGGACATGCATGCTTATATGCCAAACGATCTCAAGAAATCCTAGAATGCTTGATCACAATATGCCCAAAGTCATTAGGTGAGAGAGTTAATCCTTTGATTCCATGTTCGATGCCTAATGCCAAGTATGATATTCATTCGATGCCAAATGTCTTGAATGTGAACCTTAGTGTGCCTTTAAGTAGTTCGATTCGATCTCACAATGCTATGAAAGAGAACTCAAGTGTGCCTTCTAGGAGTACAAATCCCAAAGACTTCCAGCTTTTAAGAAAGTGAACCTTAGTGTGCCTGCATGTAGTTCGGATCCCAAAGACATCTAAACAGTGATGCAAAGAATAGTAAAACCAACTAATGTTCCCATTCCTCTACAGAGTAATCATGACATTAAAGGGAGCGGTCAAAGTCTCAAGACAATACAAGGAATGATAGGACCTCGCAAGCTAAGAATGTGCCTTTGGAAAGAGTAGAAGAACAATCTAGGAACTTTAAGCTTGAATCGAATAAAGCGAATCGTGTTGATTCTAGTATTAGCCATAGGCGCATCTTGTAACTAATTCAATTCGATACTATTTGCAAACCTTGAATTCGTTTCTAATCATGAATGTGGTGTTAATGATTTACCTAATGATGATAATTGTCCGATTAATGTTGCTAATATTCATGCTAAAAAGGCAAAAAGGCAAAAGCGAAGAAAGTTAGAAAACGGTGGAAACCCGGGAAGAACATTTAGTAAGATAGGATATTATTGGATACCGTTGGTCATAAGAACAATCGACAATGCCAACTAGAAAATGGATGCCTCTTGGTAGAACTATTCCTTAAGAAGTGAGCACACGTGTGCATGTGGCTAATCTGACACTAGTACCGCATCTATTCACAATGATTCTAGTGCCTTAATTTCGATATGAATGCTTCTTTTTCTCGATGTGGGTGTTCCAACCATTGTCACTAACCAAATGGAACCCATTCTTGCATGGGGATCCCAATTATCCAGCTTATCCACTCTTGTCGTGTTCAACTGCAGATCGTTCAAATCGCTACGTGGTACACGGACTCAGTCGTTCCAAGCATATGATCATGACCGGTCACGGCTCATGAACTTGTGAGCAAATTCATCAGAGATGATTAGATTCGGAATGATCATTTCGGTGCTATTATGGGTTATGGAGACTATGTTGTTGGCAAAAGTATTATCTCCGTGGTTTACTATGTAGAAGGTCTTGGTCACAACTTGTTCTCTGTTGGTCAATTCGTGATTACGATCTAGAAGTAGCCTTGAAAAACATACCGCTTGTTAGAGAACTTGATGGTAAGGAACTTTTAAGAGGTTCACGTGGTTCAAATCTATACACCATATCTATCGAAGATATGATGAAGTCTTCTCCAATTTGCTTCTTGTCAAAGGCCTCTAAAACAAAGTCATGGTTATGGCATCGTCGCCTCAATCACTTGAACTTGGTACCATCAATGATCTCTCCGAAAGGACTTAGTTGTAGGTTTACCTAGACTCAAGTATGAAAAGGATCATCTTTGTTCGACATGTCAATTGGGAAAAAGCAAGAAGTATGCCCATAAACCCAAACCTACTAACTCGTCACGAAGTTCTTCATATGATTCATATGGATTTATGTGGACCAATGAGGTGCGAGAATATCTTTGGAAAGAAATATGTGTTAGTTGTGGTTGATGATTACTCTAGATTCACCGGGCCAAGTTCTTAAGGACAAAGGATGAAACTCCCGATATCATCATCAAACTCATCAAACAATTGCAGTTCGACTTAACAAAACCGTCGTAATTATCGTAAGTATAATGGAACCGAGTTTGTCAACAAACAACTTAGTGAATTCTATGAAAGCGTTGGAATCAGCCATCAAAGAAGTGTTCCACGAACTCCTCAATGTAGCGGTGTAGTTGAAAGACAAAATCGAACTCTTGTTGAAGCCGCTAGAACAATGCCGATTTACTCAAAGGTTCCAATGTTTCTCCGGGTGAAGCAATTGCCATCGCATGCTACACACAAAATCGTTCCTCGATTCACCTTGTTCATGGAAAAACTCCATATGAACTTGTCCACAACAGAAAACCTAATCTCTCTTTCCTTCGTGTGTTTGGTGCATTGTGTTATCCAACTAATGAGGGTCAAGACTTAGGCAAACTTAGGGCTAAAGTCGACATTGGAGTATTTGTAGGATATGCACCTAACAAAAGGGATACCGAATCTACAACAAAAGAACCCGAAATATCATGGAAACAATTCACGTTACGTTTGATGAGTGACCGGTCAAATGGCTCTGGACACCCGATTCGGGACCCGCACTTCAAAACAGTCCCATTGGTTCATCCCTTGTTCCAAACTCCTCTCAAGAAACTCCATATGTACCTCCATCGAAGATGATTTAAAGAAATTGTTTGATCCTATGTTTGATGAACTTTATGATCCAAGTACTAATGAGGTGTTGATTCCTACAACGAGAGGCTGCTCATATTCACGTGAATGAAGTCAATCCTCGGTCTCAATATCTTTAAGTCAAGAAGCGCCTCTGCTGATCCTTCCGTCTCATCAACAAATCATCATTCTTCAAACGTACATCATGGAAATGTTTCGCATCAATGATGAAGTTAATCCTTTGCTACTCCTCGAAGATGCTCCATTCGAAAACATATTTGCTCACGAATCTTCTTGAACCATCTTCTTCAGAGACATCGACTGCTACTTCAATCCCTCAACAACTACCACATGAACACCTCGGAAAATGGACTCACGATCATCCATTAGACAACATCATTGGAAATCCTCTCGTCTCCAGATCAACACGAAACAACTTGCAACCGATGCCCTATGGTGTTTCTTTCAACTCCGTACTCTCAAAGATCGAACCAAAGGATGTTAAAACTTCCATGAACGAAGACAACTGGTTCAATGCTATGCAAGATGAAATTCATGAGTTTGATCGACTTGATGTATGAGTTAGTACCGCTCGAATGTGCCATGATTATTGCTCTAAAATGGATCTTCAAAGTGAAACTAGATGAGCATGGTGATGTATTGAAGAACAAGGCTCGATTAGTTGCTAAAGGATACCGTCAAGAGGAGGTATTGACTTTGAAGAATCTTTGCTCCGATTGCTCGAATCGAGGCAATCGTAATCTTTCGCTAATCTTGCTAGTAAGAACATGGTAGTCTATCGATGGATGTGAAGACGGCATTTACGAACGGAGACCTTAAAGAAGTCGCTCACGCCGCCCAACTGAAGGATTTGTAAATCAAGAGCATCCTACTCACGTTTATCGTTTGAAGAAGGCCCTTTACGGTTTAAAGCAAGCTCCAAGGGCATGGTATGATACATCATCAAAGTTTCTTCTATCAACCGGATTTAGCAAAGGAGCGATTGATCCAACATTGTTCACCAGAAGTCGGGCAAACATTTAATTCATGTTCAAATTTATGTTGATGATATTATTTTGCCTCGGCGGACCCAATGGAATGTGATCGTTTTCTAATGAAATGAGTTCAAAATTTCAAATGTCAATGATGGGACAAATGTCATTTTTCTTGGGATTACAAATTTCACAAAGTCCCGGAGGCATTTTCATAAATCAATCTAAATATGCAACAGAGATCTTAAAGAAATTTGGATTTGATTCAAGTGACCTCATTGACACCCCATGATTGATCGAACCAAACTAGATGAGGACCACTCGTGGATCATGATTGACCAAACGAAATATCGTAGTATGATTGGATCCCGATGTACCTCAACGCTAGTAGACCGGACATCTTGTTCATTGTTTGCATGTGTGCTAGATACCGTGCTAAGCCTACTAAAAGGCACCTTGAAGCGGTTAAAGGGTCTTTCGGTATCTCCAAGGAACCATCAATATGGGTCTTTGGTACCAAGGACACCGGTATGTCACTAACGACCTATCTATGCAGATCTTGATCATGCAGGTGTCAAGATACTCGTCAAGTACATCCGAGGTGCTCGGTTTTGGGTGATAAGCTTGTGAGCTGGTCTTCAAAGAAGCAAATGAGTACTTCTATTTCCTCTACAGAGGTGAATACATAGCCATGTCATCCCTGTTGTGCTCAAATCTTATGGATGAGATCTCAATTATCGACTATGGCTTTGAATTCAACAAAATCCTCTGTCTTGTGATAATAAAGTGCTATTGCTCTCTCATGCAACAATGTTCAACACTCAAGAGCAAAGCATATCGACATTCGACATCATTTCATCGAGGAACAAGTGGAAAAAGGTGTAGTGGAACTCTATTTTGTGAGGTCGAATACCGGTTAGCGAGACATCTTCACCAAAGCTCTTCCAAGAGAACGCTTTGAGTTTATTCTTCCACGACCGGGCATGAAAAGCCTTCAACGAAACACTAAACGCCTTCGAGGAGGAAGACGAGGAGTAAAGGTCTATCTTCATCTATCTCTCGTATATATCTATTCGAAAATCAAAATACAAAATTATAAAACTTAAAAAATCAAATAGAAAAATATAAAACTTTCAAAATCCATAAAATTTGAAAAATTGAAAAATCTTCAAAAATATTGTCATTTTGTCTTGTTTCTCTCGATTCGATAATATCTACGGTCTTGATGTTGTCATTCAAAGAATGACACGGGACTTTAGATGTTGTTCGAATTTTATAAAAAAAAAAAAAAAAAAAAAAAAAAAAAATCAAAAATCAAAAATATTTTTGGAAAAAAAAAAATGGCTTATCGTCATTTCGTGCAAGAAACCGCTTTTCAAAGAAAGAACATAGCCATTCTTTATCATGTTTTCAAAATTTAATGCTCGATTCTATAAACATTTATCTTTGAAAACTAAGCGCTTTGAAAAATAACTCGGTCTCTATTTTTGATAATCATCAGGACTTATTTGTCAAAATCTCTATCTCTCAATCAACAACCTATGTCATTGATTGAGGGGAGAATGATTTCAATTAAATTAAAAAGTTATTTGGCATTCAATTGTTTTCAAAAGATATTCATGCATGTTTTATCAATGGAGTTTAAAGTCTTAAAATCGATCCTTATCGGTTAAAACTCTTTCATAATCAAGTCACAATTCTCCTTAAAGCTTTCAAAATCAATTTAAATCTATAAGAGATCACAAATCTCAAATGATTTGATAATTGTGATCGGGGAGAATTTGTGATTTAAATTGGACTTAAACCGAGGATTCGGTAAATGGTTTTACAAGGATGTACATGTTATCCTCCCGCATGTGACAAACGATTTCAAATTTTCCATTCACATGTTGAGGGGAGCATCTATCTTACACCTATGACTTGAAACGTGATCATTTATCTCATGTGCGCAGTTCCTCTAGTATGTGCAAAACTCCTTTCAAACCTCGAGGCACATATTGAGGGGAGCAAAATCATGAAAACCTCATCCTTCCCTAAAATGCTCTATCTACGATTCGATTTGGGAAGTGATGTTGATATCTTTAGAAAATGGTAATCAAAGAAGTTAATTCTTTCTCTTGCCTCCGTGTGCAAAACATTTTCAAATACTTGATGCACATGTTGAGGGGAGTTCTCGTTCTAAAATATCAAAAACAATTTCGGTACAAAATGCTTTGATAATATATCATAAGTATCCGAATTGATTTTCAAATGGTTTTCAATTGGTTCCATATGGCGGATGAACAATACCAAAAAGACCACCAACTTTACTTTATGTATGGTGATATAAGGATGATAAGGTTAGGTATTGGTTCCCATGATCCGCCGAACCGGAGGGATCCACCGAGGACAATCCACTAGTTAGTGTAGAAGTCCTTAGGTATGATGATAAAGGAGAAAAGTGAGATATGGGAAGAGTGCGGATCGAGATAGAGCAATCTTGGAACAAACCCAACAAGGTTCTTGCTATGAAGTCTCGGTAAGCATCGAAGGGGTTGAAGAATTAAAAGAATTGAATGAGAAAAGGGTGAAAACAAATAGCCCTCCATTTATTCAACCTTAGGCGTAAACCGGGTTCAATTCATATGCTACGATGGTAACATCGGTATTGAAGACAAGGCGTCATGGACCCGATGACGCACCGCACTTCAACTTTCCAAACCACTCAAGTTCCTCTTAAAAGGACTTGTTTCATTCTCACGGGAACCGACATTATCTATTGACTTTCTCTTAGAGATTGTTGATATTGAAGAAGGAGACCCTCCTAGTCTCCCAGACAGGGATCCAAATATGCACAAATTGAGTCTAGAGCCACGAGATCTTCAATAAATCTCATTAGGACACTTTCAATGAAGACTCTCTGTTTCACACAATGTGGAAAGAGAGATTATATCTTGAGTCCCACGCATTATCCTTGTGGTTTTGCACGAACATACGAGTGATATGTGAACATATTCACAGTGAAGATGGAAAACCTTCGAGCCAACATCACACAAGCTCACGGTAGGTGGCATGTGAGATCTATTATATAGATCAACTATGTGACAACCGAAGCAGAAACAATGGGGCGATTCAATCTCTTGAATCAATCTCGGTTCGAGTTATGGATTGACGGATACCTTTGAAAACCGGTCTTTGTGCTTAACAACTCTTTTCTTTAGCACGTCGACCGTGTACTCATTTTTCAAACCAAAGGTGTTTTTATGATTGATAATTGATTTTCAATAAAACCTTCGTTGTATTGCAAAACAATTTCTATTGAGCAATACACGATTGTTTTTCAAATCTCTTTTCATCAATCGGTGGACTTAAAATTATTTGGTTCACTCACTTCATAATATTTCTAATTAATTTCAACGAACTTTTATGCTTTTACCATATCGCCTTCAAGAGCACATCTTTGAGAATATATCAAGGAAAGCTTTTCTTCAACTTTGTTAAACAAAACCATTCCATTTAATAATGATGTCAATGAAAAGTAATATTAAAGTTAATCACATGTGATTCTACACAGAATCACATGTGATTCTATGTAAAATCACATGTGATTCTATGTAAAATCACATGTGATTCTATGTAAATCACATGTGATTCTAAATAAAATCACATGTGATTCTACTTAAATCACATATGATTCTAAATAGATCACATGTGATTCTAAATAAAATCACATATGATTCTGACTAATGACACGTGATTTCTTTTTTAATGCATTCAAATGAACAATTATAAATGTATTAAACAAACCACTTTGTCACAAGATTCGGACAAACCAGCATCAACAAAGCCTTCTGACTCTTTAGCCTCTACCTCAGTCCACTCAGCATTCAACTCTAAACGCCCCATCTTCTTATTAGCAAGTTCTAGCTCCATGCGTTTTCTCATTAAGGTTGTCGACCAATTTAAGATAGCCGGACGCAAACGAACAACATGAAACTTTTCAAAATTGGTAGAATCTAGATACACAAGCTGAAAAGAAAAACAAAACGATAAAAGTTACATATCACTAGAACGAAACAAAAAAAGAAAACATGAACCATATTTAAACTTAATTAAATCAATAAACTTACCGCGAGGATGGTTAATGGACTGGTGTAATGGCAATCTCTTTTTGGGTTGGTACTATATTGAAGGCATGTATGTATGTAATCACACCAGTCGATGTCAGATATCGGAAGATCTTCAGGAATATGTTTAACAACATCTAAACAAAGTTGCCCTTTCATTGTTCACACCTTCCCATCGTGTTGGCAAACAACATTAGGAAGTTAAGTTTGAAAAAATTATCAACTATCGTTGCAGTAACCAACTTTCTAGTGATATCCCCTATTCGAATGTCTTTCAACGACTTGGGATAAAACTGATCAACCCAAGATTTCATAAAAGGATGGTCAATAGGTCTTTCCTCAAATGAAAACAATGAAGTACCACCAAACAGAATCCCTAACATATCATGAATTTTCTCTGGAGTGACATCGATCGACAAACCATTCAACAAATCCAACTTATTAGTTGTTGTTTTAAAATTTACAACCACAAACCTACCCAACTTGGACGGAAGTTGATCAATGAAAATTTTCTGAAACGATCGAAAAGCTATTTGAGTCGAAATGGACCCATGTCAACTTTTGATTCACGGATAGAAGTAAACAGAGAAAAAGGAGCATTACTTACCCTAAAAGTTGGAAAATCTTCAGGATACTCTAAATGTTCTTGATCAGCCCGTGACAACAACATATTTTTCTTTCCCAATTTTTTAGACTTCCCAACATTACCTTCATCTTCATTTTCGGAATCTGTATCCTCTTTATTCACCTTACCCTTTGGTTTCTTAATTTCTTTAAACTCTTTCTTCAACTTACCCTTTGGTTTATTATCTTCTGTGTCGTCTTTCTTCATCTTATCCTTTCGATTCTCAACTTTCATTTTCGACTTCTGCGCAATACCTTCATCTTCAGACTTAGAAACATACTTCATAAAACCCTTCAATTTCTCAAACATACGCTTAAAATTGTCATCATCACTCATTAGCTTCCTAAGCTTCGATGAACCTAACTTGACATTACCTTCATCAAAACCCTTCTTTTTCTTAAACTTCTTAGACACAATAACACCTTCATCAAAATAAATATAGAATCAGACTTAAACATGTGATTCATAAACTAAATTTCAACAAAATAAAACATACAGAATCACACGTGATTATTAATATAGAATCAGACTTAACATGTGATTTGAATTAAATCACATGTGATTTCTGATGAGGTTATTCTAAAACATACAAAGGAGATAAAAGATTTGAATAATTCAGTAAATCACATGTGATATAAAATTGTATTCAAAATCACATGTGATTATTAATATAGAATCGACTTAATATAGTTGCAAGAGAATAATTCATAAATCAAATGTGATTTGTATCCAGAATCACATGTGATCCTTCAAATACAAAATAAATATCTACTCCATTTTCATCAAAAATAAAACATAAACTAAATTTTGATGAACCTGACTTGACATTACATTCATCAGATTCTGAACCTACTTCATCAGTAGCAAGAGAAGATGAATAAGACTTCTTTGACACGTTACCCCCCGACTTCTTTGACAACTTAGCATGCTCACCACTATCCTCTTTATCAGACAACTTCATTTTTCTACTAGACAAATCAAAATCAACCTTCGGCTTAGCCGAAGTATTGCGTCTAGGAACATTCGGCTTGAGATTAGCCTTCGGATTAGTCAGCTGGACATCTGCAACCTTCACAGCATCTGCAACCTTCAAGGAATCTGCAGTCTTCGGATTAGTCTTATGGACATCTTCCGAAACAACACTACTACCCTTATCCTTCAAACATCCGTCTTAGCCTTCGGATCACTAATCACCTTATCCTTCACAACATCCGCCTTAGCCTTAGTTGAAACAACACTACTACCCTTATCTTTCACAACCTCAGTTACCTTATCCTTCACAACCTCAGCCACCTTATCCTTCACAATCCCAGCCACCTTATCCTTCACAACCTCGGCCACCTTATCATTCCCAACATCACGGTGCCCTTATCCTTCACAACATCACCAGTGCCCTTATCCTTCACAACATCACCGGTGCCCTTATCCTTTGGCACAACACACTTTGAATTAGGCTTAGACACTGACTTAGATTTTGGCACGTGATCCAGTGGATTAGCCTTAGGTTTCGCCTTGGGATTAGCAACACTTGAGACAGTATGCGACACATAAGACACATGATCAGGCATACTGATATTTGCAGCAGCCGGATTAAACGAAGAAACAGGGGATGGATTTAATACTAGTCGGTTTTATTATCCCAGACCGAATCATCCGAACAAGAGAACTGGAAGAAAGAGAACCGGATATAAAAAGAGCAAGCTCGCAGATTGTATCATAGCAATGTAAGAACCAAACAATATAAGCATAAAAACATATAGAATCAGACTTAACATGTAATTAATAAACTAAATTTTATCAAAAGAAAACATACATAATCACATGTGATCCTTCAAAATACAAAATAAATATCTACTCCATTTTCATCAAAATAAAACATAGAGAATCACATCTGCTCTTGTAAATACCAAATAAATATGTAGTCCATTTTCATCAAAAATAAAACATAAACTAAATTTCGATGAACCTGACTTGACATTACCTTCATCAGATTCTGAACCTACTTCATCAGTAGCAAGAGAAGATGAATAAGACTTCTTTGACACGTTACCCCCGACTTCTTTGACAACTTAGCTTGCTCACCACTATCCTCTTTATCAGACAACTTCCTTTTTCTACTAGACAATTCAAAATCAACCTTCGGCTTAGCCGAAGTATTGCGTCTAGGAACATTCGCTAGAGATTAGCCTTGGATTAGTCACCGGACATCCGCAACCTTCACAGCATCTGCAACCTTCAAGGAATCTGCAGTCTTCGGATTAGTCTTCTGGACATCTTCCGAAACAACACTACTACCCTTATCCTTCAAAACATCCGATGCAGTCTTCGGATTAGTCTTCTGGACATCTGCCGAAACAATACTACTACCCTTATCCTTCAAAACATCCGCCTTAGCCTTCGGATCATTAATCACCTTATCCTTCACAACATCCGCCTTAGCCTTAGCTGAAACAACACTACTACCCTTATCTTTCACAACCTCAGCCACCTTATCCTTCACAATCTCATCTACCTTATCCTTCACAACCTCAGCCACCTTATCATTCCCAACATCACCGGTGCCCTTATCCTTCAAAACATCACCGGTGCCCTTATCCTTCACAACATCACCGGTGCCCTTATCCTTCGGCACAACAGACTTTGCATTAGGCTTAGACACTGACTTAGATTTTGGCACGTGATCCAGTGGATTAGCCTTGGAATTTGCCTTGGGATTAGGCGTGGGATTAGCAACACTTGAGACAGTATGCGACACATAAGACACATGATCAGGCATTCTGATATTTGCAGCAGCCGGATTAAACGAAGAAACAGGGGAAGGATTCAAAACTAGTCGGTTTATTATCCTAGACTGAATCGTCCGAACAGGAGAACTGGAGGAAGGAGAACCAGACTCAACAAAGAAGAAGCTGCAGATCCTATCAGAGCAATGTAAGCACCTAACAACAGAAGCATAAAAATATATAGAATCAGACTTAACATGTGATTAATAAACTAAATTTTATCAAAAGAAAACATACATAATCACATGTGATCCTTCAAAATACAAAATAAATATCTACTCCATTTTCATCAAAATAAAACATAGAGAATCACATCTGCTCTTGTAAATACCAAATAAATATGTACTCCATTTTCATCAAAAATAAAACATAAACTAAATTTCAATGAACCTGACTTGACATTACCTTCATCAGATTCTGAACCTACTTCATCAGTAGCAAGAGAAGATGAATAAGACTTCTTTGACACATTACCCCCGACTTCTTTGACAACTTAACATGCTCACCATTATCCTCTTTATCGAAATCTTCATTTTCTACTAGACAAATCAAAATCAACCTTGGCTTAGCAAGTATTGCGTCTAGGAACATTCGACGAGATTAGCCTTGGATTAGTCTGCGGACATATGCAACCTTCACAAGATCTCGCAACCTTCAAGGAATCTGCGGTCTTGGATTAGTCTTACGGGCATCTGCCACGACACAACACTACTACCCTTATCCTTCAAAACATACGCCTTAGCCTTCGGATCACTAATCACCTTATCCTTCACAACATCCGCCTTAGCCTTAGTTGAAACAACACTACTACCCTTATCTTTCACAACCTCACCACCTTATCCTTCATCCTTCCTTATCTTCACACCTCACCACCTTATCCTTCACAACCTTAGCCACCTTATCATTCCTAACATCACCAGTGCCCTTATCCTTCATAACATCACCGGTGCCCTTATCCTTCACAACATCACTGGTGCCCTTATTCTTCGGCACAACAGACTTTGCATTAGGCTTAGACACTGACTTAGATTTTTGACACGTGATCCTGTGGATTAGCCTTGGGATTTGCCTTGGGATTAGTCGTGGGATTAGCAACACTTGAGACAGTATGCGACACATAAGACACATGATCAGGCATACTGATATTTGCGAAACCAGTTAAGCGAAGAAAGCAGGGAAGGATTCAAAACTAGTCGGTTTATTATCCCGCACCAAATCGTGCGAATAGGAGAATTGGAGGAAGGAGAACCAGACTCAACCGCAAAGACAAGCTGCGATGTCATTTGCATATGAAGCACCAAACAACGAAGCATAAAAACATATAGAATCAGACTTACCATGTGATTAATAAACTAAATTTTATCAAAAGAAAACATACATAATCACATGTGATCCTTCAAAATACAAAATAAATATCTACTCCATTTTCATCAAAATAAAACATAGAGAATCAGATCTGCTCTTGTAAATACCAAATAAATATGTACTTCATTTTCATCAAAATAAAAAATACAGAATCACATGTGATCCTTCAATACCAAATAAATATATAGTCAACTAAACAAAAAACCATTACCAAACAATAAACTCAATCATAAACTCCATTTTCTTTTAAAAAAAACATACAAAATCACATGTGCTCCTTCATAATAAATATAAATAAACTCCGTTTTCATCAAAAATAACTATATGATCAACTAAACTCCACTTTCATCAAAATAAACATATACTCAACTAAACAACACTACAAAACTCCATTTTCATCAAAATAAAACATATACGCAACTAAACTTCATATGCATCAAATAAACATATACTCAATTATTTGTATGGTTTTACAAAACAATAAACTCGATCTTCATCAAAATAAACTTAAAGAATCACAAGTGCTCTTTGAAATAAAAATAATAATTATATACTAACTACACAAATAATCAATACCAAAATAAAAACATAAAAAACCTACACAAAAAACAAAAATAATAAAAAAAAGAAATAATCAGTACCAGAATCGTCAAGACGAGGTTTATTTTGATCACCAAGTACCGATGAAGACGATTAGAGTAACGACCCACCTTTTACGTTTGCTATCTCATTTTGTATGTCCAATGGATCCATTGAAAAGCATTAATCGAATTTTTGGGTTAGCTTTTGCAATATTGGGGATGGTGAGAGAGTGAATAGAGAGTGTGTGTGTGTGTGTGAAGAATGAGTGATAATGGTAGAAGTGAGCAGGTTGTGAGTGTATTTGTGTGTGAAATAATGACAAACCTACCCTCCTGCCAAACTTAAATGAAAACCGTGTATTTATCTATTCGTTGGATCTAAAGAAAATGAGCGGTGGAGATGAACCGTTTGTTCTTTAGTTAAATAGTGTTTTGCATAGAACTTTTCTCTATATATTTTACAACATTGAATTAAGTTTAAGGCGTCTTGTTGGGACTATATTTAAAGTTGATAAGACAAAATACATGAAAGATGAAGGATTGTTGAAGACAAAGAAAGACAAAGGACCTACTTGGCAAAAAGTATTTATTATCTAGTCCCTTGTAGTCATTTGTAACCTAGTATCTCTATTATATAAAGAGATCTGATGAATTAGGTTTTAAGTGTCAAGATGTAAAACACCAAAGGGGTGTGTGTGTGGGAAAACCAGTGGGGTGCCTAGGGTTTTGATAAAGTCGACTTGTAGTTTCTGACCTCGAGGATCATTGATCCTCGTTGTGTAACCGTCTTAGAGTTGATCGTCTAGGATTGGGGTTGTGGATGTGTTTTGTAGAACACATGATGATGACGAAGAAACCTTAATAATAACAATGATAGTTTGATTATTTTTGTGCATATATATATACATTGTTCATTGTTATTTGTGCTTTATTGATAATCCTAGATGAGGTCTAAACAACCTAGAGCATCAATTCTAACATGTGGTATCGAGCGGGTTGCTCTTGATATCTAGGATCTACAAGGTTTCTCAAGAGAATGGCGAAAAGAAGAAAAATTCGATTCTAAAAAAATCGTAATGCTACGCAGTTAGTTTTTCAAACAAGTATAACTTTTTCGTTAACTGTTGGATCAATTTGAAATTTTAGGTGGACGTTCTCTATATACTCATCTAACTTTCCACGAGAAGGATCGTCGATCCGAGTTTTTATCGAAAGTTAGTTGGTCTAAGTTGGTCTTGAAGGAGGTATTAATGTCGAATTTTAGGGTTTTCTTTACACAGATTTAAATTGATTATTCTCTTTGGCTAAAGCAAAATCACTTAACGATTTCTCATTGAATATCACTTCAAAATTATGATTGTCTCCTAGTGCATGTGGATGGTTTCATAATGCTAAGCTCGTACTGATCTGATTTATATTAAATTAGTCGGTGGTTCATTGATTATTCACATGGGCATGACTATTATATTCAACTTTTTATATGAGGATTAAGGTTGTCATTGGTTTCTACTCATGATGATGTTTGGATTGGTAATGACTTGAGCATCGTTACTCGATCTTTGTATTGTATGTCGAGGGTAATGAAGCAAGTGAGGTTGATACGTAGGGTTCTTGGAACAAGGAGTAAAGGTGTGAAAGCACGCTTATTCTTAAAAGCTTTACTCATTTCCACCGTTTGTATGTTCGTGTTTCAACTGCTTGAGTTATCGGTTGGTTACCATTGTTCGCACGATATGTTTCCACTGCTTGTAGAACTCGTTACCACTGGTACCTTATCCGTTTCCACTACTCGTTGCTCGTTACCACTGCTACGCTTGATCGTTTCCACTGCCTTTCATATGGTTTCCACTGCTAGCATACTCGTAACCACTGCCATATTATCTTGATACCACTGATCGTTGCATGATTCTGCCGCTCGTCCTTATTTATCTGTTGTTGATTGACGCATGTTGAAACTCGATGGTACTCTTCTTGGACCCATCAGAATCAGAAGCGTGTCTAATCTAAATCGGAATATGCCGCTACTTCTTTGATAATAACTACGCTATGCTCTTCGCCGATATGGTTAGTTAACTATCGCTATCTTAAAAGCGTATATCTTATAAAGGAATGTGAAGTAGCTTCAAGGTAATTTATTATTGGCTGCATGATAACATACGTGGGTTTCAATGTTTGGTATTTTGGGTGGGTCAAAGACAGTTTGTGACATGGTGATTGTTATACGTGCACATGATATATACGTGAAATATACGAGATGGTGCATGCATATTTTAAAAAGGTGAGTGTTTTTTATTGGTGGGACGGTGGAAAGAAAACAGTGACTAATCATGTGATACAATTTCTTTTGTTTGTGATAAATTGATTTGTGTATACACATGACATTTATATGGTTACTGTTTGAGCATGATATGTGTTTATTGGAAGATGTCGGAGAACACACACATGTGGCTTATTTTAGATCATGTTTTGGTTATTTGGTTCACACACACGAGGAGTTTTGGACTTGAGGGGAAGTCAAACATGGTGTTTGGATCTTGGTTATTTGTTCTTAAACGTCAAAAAGCTCATATTTGGATTTATTGCATTATTGATTACGAAGAAGGTTGATTATCACTAATTTGATGTTGTAGTTGAGTTTCACAGGTTTGTGTTCTTATCATATCTCAAAGTGGGGGTTACACTTTGTAGATAACTTGTTCGTGCTTAAAAGATGTTGACGAAGACTTACAAAATCTAGTTTTCATAGGTCAAGGGGTGGATGGATGAAGACCTAGTTAACTATCACTTAAAGGAGTTACATTGTAGTGCTCAGTGTCTCATTAAAGATGAGGATTTTGTCAAGAGGTTGCGATCTACTTATATTTATGTTGTGGTATAAGTTCGACGTCACGTGGATAGTACAAGACATAAGACACAAGTTTGGGATATTTTACTTCTTCATCAAATTCGTTATATTTAGTTTTCTTCACAAGTGATCATTACAAGGAGCTTACAGATTTGAAGAATCATTTGTTGTTCATGCACCACTCAAGGGGAAGTTTCTACTGCTTATATTCCCTATTTGGATAATAACAAAAGGGAAGAGATGTTGGAGTGGCGTGGCATGAAGTAAGGGAAGTTTGTTTATCTTTCATGACATATTTGTTCGTGCTTATTTGGTTTTGTCATTATCAACTAGGGAAGATTGTTGGGACTATATTTAAAGTTGATAAGACAAAATACATGAAAGATGAAGGATGTTGAAGACATAGAAAGACAAGGGACCTACTTGGAAAGAAGTATTTATTATCTAGTCCTTGTAGTCATTTGTAACCCTAGTATCTCTATTATATAAAGAGATACAGGAATTAGGTTTTAAGTGTCAAGATGTAAAACACCAAAAGGTGTGTGTGTGGGAAAACCAGTGCGTGGGGTGCCTAGGGTTTTGATAAAGTCGACTTGTAGTTTCTGACCTCAAGGATCATTGATCCCTGTTGTGTAACCGTCTTAGAGTTGATCGTCTAGGATTGGGGTTGTGGATGTGTTTTGTAGAACACATGATGATGACGAAGAAACCTTAATAATAACAATGATAGTTTGATTATTCCGATGTGCATATATATATATTGTTCATTGTTATTTGTGTTTTATTGATAATCCTAGATAAGGTCTAAACAACCTAGAGCATCGATTCTAACACGTACGTTCAGCAATTTGAATATACGTACATGATAAGTTGGACGTGTTTAATTATAAAAGATAACAAGTGTATAATCACAACGGAGTTTAATAAGTTTTTACAGTTTTAAAGGTGAACAACAATGTACACACATGATATACAAGTAATTTTGTAGCATAATCGGACTTGAAACTTGCTAAAGGGTGATAACCTGAACCCAAAAATATATGTTTTCTTTTAGATGAACTTATAAAATTAATGGCAAATATTTTTAAAATGTATCATACTTGTCACTTTTTATTTTTGTGGGTAGTGAATAAATTTTTTGTTTTTGTGAGAATATTTTTTTTTAAAATTCATTATTTTTAGGGTATTATGTGACATTTTTGGCCTTCGGAAAGAAAAAAATTTCTATTAGCTAAAAGGGGCAAAAATGTCCAAACGTTTCGCAAAATACCCAAAATGGGATGAATTTGAAAGAAAAGTACCCACAAAAGCAAAAAAAATTGTTTGCTACCCACAAAAGCAAATAATGGCAAGTATGATACATTTTAAAAACATTTTCCCTAAAATTAACACTATGTTTTTCTTATATATAAGACTTTTCTACATAATTTCTGTACATATAGATGTGGCTACTTATATACTCGTAAAAGATATTTTATTAATTAATGGAAGTTGTCCAGTAGAAAACTTCTTTTGTTAGATGATATTTTGTATTTGGCTCAAGCCCGAGTTCTAGAATACTTTTTGTATTATTATATATGTAACGATATACTATTGAGGAATACACATACAATTCACGTATTACTTATCTTACACGGTATCAGGCCACTAAAGATCCCTAAACCCTAAAAACCAAATATGTCGTTCCAAAACTCAACTCCAACCCCTAAAACCCCTACAAACTCATCTGGTTCTTTGTCTTGGTTACTTGTTCTTTGGTTAACAAGTCGGATTGGTTACTTGTTCTTTGGTTAACAAGTCGGAATTTATCTTGGAGATTTGTGCTTTGATTCACAAATCCTCACGGTTCATTGTTGTTCGTGCTTTGGCTCACGAGTCACGTACTGTTTCATCAATCTCATTTAGAAACCCTACCAGCATCGTCCTAAATAATCACCAAGACTGGAATCAACAACCCTCCTCATGCGTTATCCCTTTTGGATAAGCTTCTCACCATCAACAACTTAAACACACTTGTTCCCGTCATCTTAGAATTTGATAAACAAAACTATGCGCAATGGAAGTAATTCTTTAAGCACCTTTGTCACGAGTTTGAGATCCTAGATCACATCATCTCAACCGACTCAGCCTCTGCTAATGCTCTTCTTCCTCATACCTTGGAATGGGTGAAGGTTGATTCTATTGTTTTGTCTTGGATTTTCAAGACTCTCTCTGAATATCTCCAAAGACGATTGGTTGTGGAGGATCCATAATTAGCTAAAGATGCATGGGGTCAACTAGAAACCATATTTCAGGACAACAAACGCATCAAAACCTTAGCCTTGAAAGCGGAATTACGCTCCATGAAGCTTGGAGACATGAGTATTGACATACTACTGATAACATTAAATAGTTCTGATATTTTAGTGTCAATTTACCCCCATTATGCTCATTATTTGTATTGTTTTACATGGATATATGCTCTTATTTCTTAATATTTCATTTTCGGGCATACATGAGCATAGGAACAAAGAGACAGCGTATTTGGAAGGAAACTAGCAAAGTTATACAAAAGTATGTTGTCCAAGAGTAAGTTATGGCGTAGGCTCCACTCTCAACTTACGTTGTAACAATGATTAACACATGAAGACCAAAGTCAACGACTCAAGGTTACAACGTAACTCCATCGATTTGGTTCGTCGTAGATTTCCAATAACTTAGAAGAATCTAGTGGTCATGAAGGTTCGCCGTAATTCACTTTCAAGGTTACGACTTAGAAATGAAGATTTTTACTACGAGCACTACGATCGTAACCCATTATCTAGGTTACGCCGTAAGATATTTATTGGAGATAAGATTGTCTCGGATCGCTAGTTACAACGTAACTTATTACTTATGGTTAAGCAGTAACTTAGGCGAGGCTATCAATACAAGCCCTCATTCGTATTCAAAACACAAGAATACCGGAGGCGTTTAGGACATCCGGAGGACGATTTCTAGCGACATTATACCATCTTCCAAGGGAGAATTAGCATCATTGTCAATAGGTTTTAGTTATTTCGTATCAAACTTTTGTAATTCATTCAATGTCTTCAAATACAAACATTCACATTGAATTTACTCCATTGTTTAATATGAGTAGCTAAACACTTCGTGTATTAGCCTAGTTATGAAATTGTTATTGATTTGATTCGTGTTTTCTTGCTTTACTTTCGCTTTAAGTGTATACTTTCTTTGCCTATTCTTGGACACCCTCATTTTGGTAGTATTAAAGCATGATAGAATCTATAAGGCTAGCTTGAATTGACCATAGGACCCTAGTTGAGTAGGTTGCGAGGAATGGTAAGAATTGACCATAGGACTACCATCTCCTTGCGTGTGAATTGACCATAGGATCACCTACCATGTGGAGGTACTTAAGAAGTAATGGAACCTCAGAGAGGATAATGTCGGGTTTAGAATAATTCTAGATTGTAGTGGTACCTCATGACTAAGGTTAGGTTTCCCAAGACCTCCATCGATTAACTACTGTGGGATAAGAATCTTAGACTTATAGAGTAGACAAATTGACCAATGTTGTCTAGTGACATCTACCCCCACTTAAAGCGTTAGAAGGCATTAATAAGAAAACCAGATTAAGGCATAACAATACTAGTAACTAGGCTAGCACATTTCTCCCTACTGATTATCTTTCATTTTAATTTCGTATTTCATCTCATTTCAGTAGTATAATAATTGATCAATCCAAAACCCCCTTTATACTTAGTGACATTAGAACTTAGAATAAATCCGCACAAATAGCTCTTGGGACGACCTCGACTTTACCGATTACTACACTACACACGACCAGGTTCTCTGCTCGTTAGTGCATAAGGTAGACCATAGGTAGACGAGTTATTATAAATAGTAAAACCTGGTCTGAAATCCATCATCAATTTTTTACGTCGTTGCCAGGGAGCTATTTTAGGATTTTATTTAAGCTTTATAATTTTTGGTAATTTTTCATCATCACGATTTCAATTCATAAGTTTCAGGTACCATGGGTTAAATTGACATTGATATACTTACCCTCGAGGAGTACCTCGCTATGACTCGAGATGAGCAAGTGTTCGGAGTTATTAGGCCGACCATTGGAGCAGATGTGCAGTTTGAGGTAAAGAACTAGTTTATGCGGGAGTTGAGAAAAGACTCCTTTTCCGGAAGCAAGACCGAAGATGCACACGAGCATGTAGATAATATCTTGTACATCGTGAGCCTTTTTAACACACCGGGTGCTTCTCACAATGCGGTCATGCTTCGAGTGTTCCTAATGACACTCACTGGGGCTGTGAAGAGGTGGATTGATAAAAGACCCCTTTTCCAGAAGCAAGACCGAAGATGCACACGAGCATGTAAATAATATCTTGTGCATTGTGAGCCTTTTTAACACACCGGGTGCTTCTCATGATGCGGTCATGCTTCGAGTGTTCCCAATGACACTCACTGGGGCTGCGAAGATGTGGATTGATAGGTTGCCCGCATGTACAGTCAACACGTGATCTCCTCAAAAGAGCTTTTATTCCACGTTATTGCCCTCCATCAAAGGCGACAAAACATCTTGAGGAAATTCACAACTTCAAGTAGGATGGTGACAAGACATTGTACCAAGCTTAGGATAGGTAAAATGATCTCCTTTATAGGTGCTCGACTCATGACCTCAACAAGCAACAGTGGTCAATATATTCTACAAGGGTCTTAGCATTTTCACAAGGCAAATGCTTGACTCTCATGGGTCGATCACAGGATGACTCTATTCGAGCCCTGGAAGCTATCCAAGACATGGCAGATCATTCACAGAAATGGCATGATGGAGGCATTAGCAAGAATATGGTAGGTAGCTTGGACGGGATTTCAGCAATCACCAACAAGCTCGAGAGTCTTGGTAGGGATATTAAGAAGCTGAAAGAAAATTTGCATGTTGTTAAGGTAGGATGCGACACTTGTGGAGCAGCTTATCTCGCCGAAGATTGTCCATTGAAGGAAGAAGTTAAAATAGTAGAAGAGGTCAAGCATGGAGAAGCTAGTAGACCATTTCAAGGGAACGGTGGTAACGGATCAAGGTACCGTGTAGGACCTCCAGGTTATTACTCAAGGATAGACAACCGACCTCCTTACGGGGAGAGAAGGTCTAGCCTCGAGGAATCGATTAACAAATACCTTGAAGAATCAGCAAAAAATAGAACTGAACATGAAGAATGGTTGAAGAATTTTCAGGAAGGAACCAACTTGAATCTTAAAGCCCATGATGAGACCTCGAAATCTTGAGACTAAAATTGGGTTATTGGCAAATGAGGTTCAAGAGCGAATAAAAGGATGAGGCTAGTTCTTCTAAAGGTCTTGGGGCATGCAAGGCGATATTCACCAACGATGGGTGACCCCTTTATACTCCTTTTCAGTATTTTGAAGAATAACTTAATTTTTTGTTTCTAACTTGTCTCAACAGGATGATCCAGAGGATGAAGACAGAGAAGAGGAGGAAGCTTACATGACACTCACTCGTTCACTGGTGGAACCATATCCTGAAAAGAAGAGCTCGTATGAATATGGACCAAATAAAGAGAAAGCCGAGATCAAGCTGAACACACGTTGTTCAGTTGTCGTTCAAAATCAGCTGCCTCCAAAGGAGAAAGATCCAGGGAGTTACATTCTTCCCTGCTCTATTAACAATCTATGTCTTAGTAATGCCTTGGCCGAATTAGGGGCTAGTATAAGCATTATGTCA
Source organism: Chrysanthemum lavandulifolium (assembly GCA_022545495.1). NCBI lineage: Eukaryota > Viridiplantae > Streptophyta > Magnoliopsida > Asterales > Asteraceae > Chrysanthemum > Chrysanthemum lavandulifolium. The sequence goes on from CM040242.1 coordinate 269,726,410, forward strand.
TTTTCTATGTGTAAGAGACTTAATTTAGGTCCAATTAAACCAATTTGCATGACCATAGAAATGGCCGATAGAACTATTAGCATACCCAAAGGCATAGTAGACAACATTTTAATTAAAATTGATAAATTCACTTTTCCAGTTGATTTTGTTATTCTTGACACGGAAGAAGACCTTCATATGCCTTTTATTTTAAGGGGACCCATCCTTGCTACCGCGCATGCTAAGATTTATGTGTTTAATAAACTCATTTCTCTAAAAATAGATGATAGCAAACTCATTTTTAACATGGATGAAGGGGAGAGATGTCACCCAATTGAAACAGTGTGTGTTATAAAAGATAAGAAAAAGATGTGAGGAATTTTGAACCTAAATGTAAGGAAACAATTCATGGCCATAACAAAGCACACAAGCACTATGAAACTAAGGATTTCAATGTTTTTAGTGATGTTATGCAAGAAAATGAGGTTGGAGTTGGAGTCAGATATGAGTTACGACATAACCAGGAATAGGACCTACAACGTAACTATGGCTCAGAAATGGTGGAATCTAATTTTCCACAAACTACCAAATATGTTTCGGTAGAGGGGAACCGGGAGCACAAGGTAATAGTTATCTCGTCCTTCTTGACAAAGCGATACCCTCATGGGTATTGTGGCACGACATCAGAAGAAATTCAAAGATACTCCGAGGAATACGGAGCGAAGGTATCATTGGTGCGAAGCAATTCTGGTTGATCATGCGAAGGGATACGATTTATGGGCGTCTTGTGACCCATATAGTGATGTGTGTGCTGAAGGAGGTAACGAAGTCAGAAGAAGCAATAACAAATATGTTAGGAATTAGAAATTCCCGGTAGTAAAGAGTCGGTCACCTCAAGTATATGTAATCGTTAGAAAGCTCGTAGTCGTAGTTCTTTTAAGTTAAGTAGTATTTTAGTTAAGTAACACCGTGGAGGACGGACGGGTCTTTACCCACTGTATGCCCGATCCGACCCGATGTGTGGCGATTTATGTAAGACTATAAATACTCTCTACCTTCCAAGGTAGAGAGTTGGAGCTCATAATAATATCTTTCACTTTCTCTCACTAAGTTCCCTAAACCTCTAACTTTCTCTCTAGAATTCCATCTATATGCTACTTTGTGTTATGGTTTGATGTGTATGTGAAAGTTATATCTTACAATTGGTATCGAGAGCCATGGTTAGATCATATCTTGCACATCTTTGGATTTCTAGTGGTTTTAGGTGGTTTTGAGTTTGAAAAAGTTTAGTGGTTTTGCATCATTTGGTTGATTTCTTGTGTTAAAGTTTGAATTTTGTTAGTACTTTCATGTTTAGAATCATCACAAGTGTTTAGGTTTTCATTTGGTTAGCTTGAATCATCTTGGTTGGGTTGTTTTGGATTGAAAAGTGATGTTGATATGGTTTTCTTGCTAGCGACTTAGCTCACGGTTTATTTTCTTCATAGCGACTTGCTTTACAAAATTGTAGCGAGTTCTGACTTTAGATCTAGCGAGTTAAAGTACAAGTAGTGGACTCTCCACTCGAGTAGCGACAGTGGTGGCGACTTGGTGCAGAGCGAGTTGCTCTTTAGCGACTTGTATATCTAGCGACTTGAGTAGCGAATTGTCGCCAAAATTTTGCTAGCGACTTGAGGCTTAGCGAGTTACTACTTAGCGACTTGGTTCTTACTTAGCGACTTGGGAATCTAGCGACTTAGTGGTGTAGCGAATTAAGGGTTAGCGACTTAGTGCATTATCTTCTAGCGACTTAATGCATTATCTTCTAGCGACTTAGTGCATTATCTTCTAGCGACTTAGTGCATTATCTTCTAGCGACTTGAGTGATTGTTTACGGTTTTCTCTTGATTTAGTAAAATCCGTGAAAGAATCTATTTCCGGTTTAATCATAGAGTTATAAAATCTGTATAATGCATTAACATGTCTACCAACGTCCCTACTATCATCTCCACTTATGCCGAGGATGTACAAGGCTTTGGCTCGGATACTCGCCCACCCATGCTTGATGAATCGACTACGATTCTTGGGCTCAACGAATCGATTGTATTGCCTTGGAAAGGAAAATGGTGTCAACATTCTCAAATCCATTGATGAAGGACCATATCGAGTTGAGGCGACTAGAGACATACTTGATACTAATGAAGATGGTACTCTGTTTACGGAATGGACGGACCTAAGATGTATGATGAGCTTGATGATAAGGAGAAAAGAGATTCGATGCGAGATATCGGGGCTTCAAACATTGTTCTTCAAGGTCTTCCTAAAGACATCTACAAGTCGATCAATCATAACACCGATGCAAAGGCATTTTGGGATAACGTTAAGATGCTTCTCTCGGGTTGTAATTAACTATGGAAGGCAGAGAATCCCAACTCTATGATTTAATTTGAGCACTTCAAGATGAAACCGGATGAGAATGTCTATGAGTACTATGTGAGATTTCATAAGTTAGTTAATGACATGAGGAACATCGAATGACTATGCCTAACATTCGATTGAACTCAAAATTTGTGAACAACATGAATCCCGAATGGCACAAGTTTGTTACATTGTGAAGTCGACTAAAGGTTGAAGAATACAAACTATGAGCAACTCTATGCCTTCCTCCTTCGAATGAGAGACATGCTATGTTTGAAAAATTGATTCTCAATCGGTTCAAAACCAACCCGGAGAGACAAGCTCGTCTAATGATTCAACCGCCTTCTACTCAAACATCGGAATCACAACCAAAGCTTCACAAGTCATACCCTTGGGTAATGGTAATCACAAACTCATTCACGATCCTATGTACAAACAAGGCGATCTTGATGCACGTGGAAGCTTCATTAATCAACTAGCTCTTCCGATTAGCCAAAACATGAATTCTCTCCCACAAACTAACAACAACCTCGAGCGACATCTAACCCACACAATCAAGCTCTTGTTAAAGATGGAAGGATCGTGGTGCAACCCATTCGGAAAGACAAGATGATCGGGGAAGAGGTGGTCTTTGGTAGAGGTTATGTGGGCAATCGAATCGAGGAAGGAATGGTAACCAAGGTCAAGCTAAGCCGATCAAATGCTATAAGCTGTGGTGGTGAGGATACATTGCAAGGCGCACATCTCCAAAGCGTCCAGAATCTTGATTACTTGAGAGATAAGATCTTTCTTGGCACAAGCTCGGGACAATGGGGTCGCTTTGAATGAAGAGGAATTGTTGTTTCTTCTTGAGGGCAATGCCAAGACCTATGATGCAGATGTGGATGAGCGACCTATTCAGAGATAGGTCACAATCATCAGAATGCCTTTCAAGTCCGACCGTGATGCATACGACTCGATGTGGATGATGGACCCTCAAGACACACAATTTTTATGGCTAGCATTTCTCCAATGGTTTCTCCCAAGGTCTCCTCTTCACCACTAGTTGGGCCATCCCATGACAAGCTAATCTCGGAGGTATTAAAACTATACGATGATGTCGATGTGCAGCGGATGCATGACAAAGTACAATCAGCTGAAACTATTGAATCAAATATTGAAAATATGGGTAATATCAATATTGTCCCATATGATCAATATGTGAAACAAAGTGAAAGTGAAGTTGTATCAAGTAATGCATCTTCTGGTCAATAATGACTATGTTTTGATGAATACACCGCATGTGCCTCGATGATTCCGTAATATCCGAACTAAATGCCTATAAAGAGCGTGTTGCTATTTATGAACAACGTGCTAAGTTTGAGTTGACCACTCGTGAGCAGGAAATGGATGACCAAGTGAGTACAGAATTAGAAAAAGTAAGTTTAGAGAAGAAGTATTGAAACAAGAATTAAATTCCTTGCAAGAAAAACTTTCTAAAACACTAAACAAAAACAAGAACTTCAAGAAAATGTTAAAATGCTTAAGCAAGAATTTAATGCAAAGGAATCAAAACTCTTGAGAGATTTTTCTAATCAAAACTTTGAAAAACAAACTTGAGAACAAGTTGTACATACAAGGAAACACCATTCTGATCGCTCACATGGTCACTAAACATCGAGTCTTAAGCGATAAGCATAGCATTCCCTTGTTGAGGAACCAAATCCAGAGGTAATTAAAAGGCTAGAAATGCTCATAAGGTGCTTTATGATGGTAATGAAATCCTTAAGCCTAGGCGAGAAAGCTAGTTGCGTTGAGTGCCTCGAGGAAGATAAGAAATCAAATGAAATCACTAGGGAAAAGATGAATAAGAAACAAAATGATCCCAAATGCAAAGAGAAAACATAATTATCACTCCTCATGATTACAAGAAGGAAAAGCTGGATTTCCTTAAACAAGTTTAAGCCTCGAGACATTGTTGACTCCGAACAAGTCTTACGGAAAAAGGATTTAGATAAGAAAGCGGAAAATATTGTTGAAACTAACCCTCCCTTTGGAAAATGCCTAGAGCGTTGTGTATCCTCCTAATACACCAATGCATCTTGTACCTAGAACAATTGCCACTAAAAGCAAGACATTAATTAGCCAATCGTTATATTTCAACTATTTGTTGATTTTGAGAAAACTTGCAAGAAAAGGATCACACCTTTGGTATAAGCGAAGGAGAAAGGGTTTGAACAAATGAAAGAATGTTATTTAAGCGAGGTCATGCCTTCTTTAAACTTCTAAAAGATCACTTTGAGAGTCTTAAAAGGGGTAGAAAGCGATATTAAGGGAATGGAAAAGGAATTTGATGCAATGGTTGTTGAAGTTAGTGACTATGGCGTGCCAATTGAAATATAATGAGATTGAGAGAAAGAACTTGCATACATTAAATGAGAATCTCATTATTGAATGTGTTGCTCAAGATGTGTTTTCTTCGCTCAAATTGCTCTATTAATGCTTCCAAATTTCATGAACTATCTCGTGGCTCGAAAGTCTCCCATGATCGTGTCATTGAGCTTGAAAAACTAATTCTAAACTAAGCGAGAAAATTGAGCTGGATGATCACGACAATTTCGTTAAACATTTTCTAAACTAGAAGTTGAGCATTTTAATTTACAACTAAAATATCAACATCTTAAAGAAAATGTCAAAACCTCAAATGTCAAGACATCTTGGATGCTCGAGTTTGATGCGAGTTTTCAAATTAACAAACGTGATGAACAAATTCAAGCTCGATTGCAACACGATCGAAAGTTGAAAGCTCAAATCTCTCAATTAAAGGTCAAGCGAACAATATGGCGGGCTCCCAAATGCCTCCTCCTTTAGATTCTCGAATTCTCAAACGTTTCATCTTCAAAACTTAGTAAATGCTTTACAAAAGGAAAATGAAAGTTTTCTAGAATAAAATGAAAAGGTTAACGTCATTTCAATGAGTTATTTGAATCAATTAAAGTCACTCGTAACAAAATAACGATCAAATAGCGTCATTGCAAAAGGAAATTGAGAATCGAAGAGTCGTAAAAGGGAAAATGCCAATGACCAATGGGGAGAATGTTGTATCAAAGGTTCAATCTTGTAATAAACATGCTTTATCGTGACATATGTCCCTCCTCATCTAAGGAACAACAAACTAGCTATTCGGACATATTTCTCATCTCTTAAGGATTGCTTAGAATACTGCGTGAGATTGTTGAAGAAGATAAGCTAGAAACCTCATGATAATGCAATTGGACATGCATGCTTATATGCCAAACGATCTCAAGAAATCTTAGAATGCTTGATCACAATTTGCCCAAAGACATTAGGTGAGAGAGTTAACCCTTTGATTCCATGTTCGATGCCTAATGCCAAGTATGATTTGCACTCGATTCCCAATGTTTTGAATGTGAACCGTAGTGTGCCCATGAGTAGTTCAGATTCTAGATCTGTTAATGCTAAGAAAGAGAACTCAAGTGTGCCTTCTAGGAGTACTAATCTCAGTACCTCTAGTCTTAAGAAAGTGAACCTTAGTGCACTGCATGTAGTTCGGATCCCGGCACTTCTAAGCGGTGATGCAAAGAGTTGTAAAACCAACTAATGTTCCCATTCCTCTACAGAGTGTCGGTGACATTAAAGGGAGCGGTCAAAGTATCAAGAAAATACAAGGAATGATAGGACCTCGCAAGCTAAGAATGTGCCTTCGAAAAGAGTGAAGAACAATCTAGGAACTTTAAGTTTGAATCGAATAAAGCGAATCGTGTTGATTCTAGTATTAGCCATAGGCGTCTTTGTAATTAATTCAATTACGATACTATTTGCAAACCTTGTCGATATTTGCTTGAATTACATTTCTAATCATGAATGTGGTGTTAATGTTACGCTAATGATGTTAATTGTCAAGTTAATATTGTTAATACTAAAATTCATGCTAAGAAGGCTAAAAGGCAAAAGCGAAAGAAAGTTAGAAAACAATGGAAACCCACGGGAAGAACATTGGTAAAATAGGCTTCTATTGGATACATGTTGGTCATAAGACTAATCGAGATAATGCCCACTAGAAAATGGATGCCTCTTGGTAGAACTATTCCTTAAGAAGTAATCACACTATGAGCAGGCTAATCTGAGACACTAGTATCGCATCTATTCACAATGATTCCATTGCCTCGCTACGATATGAATGCTTCTATTTACGATGTGGGTGTTCCAAACATTGTTACTAACCAAATGGAACCCATTCTTGCATGGGGATCCCAATTATCCGATTATCCATTCTTGTCGTGTTCAACTGCAGATCATTCAAATCGATTACGTGGTACACGGACTCAGTATTCCAAGCATATATTTGGAGACCGGTCATGACTCATGAACTTCGTGAGCAAATTCATCGGACCATTAGATTTGGTAACGATCATTTCGGTGCTATTATGGGTTATGGAGATTATGTTGTTGGTGATAGTGTCATCTCAGAGTGTATTATGTGGAAGGTTTAGGTCATAATCTTCTCTGTTGGTCAATTCGTGATTACGATCTAGAAGTAGCCTTGAGAAAACATACACCTTTGTTAGAGATCTTAATGGTAAGGCGCTAAAAGGAACTCGTGGCTCAAATCTTTACACCATCTCTATCGATGACATGATGAGGGCCTCTCAATCTGCTTGTTATCAAAGGCTTCAAAACAAAGTCATGGTTATGGCATCGTCGTCTCAATCACTTGAACTTGGCACCATCAACGATCTTTCGAGAAAGGACTTAGTTGTAGGTTTACCTAGACTAAAGTATGAAAAGGATCATCTTTGTTCGACATGTCAATTGGGAAAAAGCAAGAAGTATGCCCATAAACCCAAACACGCTAACTTTGTCACGAAGTTCTTCATATGATTCATATGGATTTATGTGGACCAATGAGGTGCGAGAATATCTTTGGAAAGAAATATGTGTTAGTTGTGGTTGATGATTACTCTAGATTCACCGGTCAAGTTCTTAAGGACAAAGGATGAAACTCCGATATCATCATCAAACTCATCAAGCAGTGCGAGTTCGACTAAACAAAGCTGTCGAATTATCAAAGCAGACAATGGAACCGGGTTTGTCAACAAACAACTTAGTGAATTCTATGAAAGCATTGGAATCGACCATCAAAGAAGTGTTCCACGAACCCTCAGCGAGCGGTGTAGTTGAAAGACGAAATCGTATTCTTGTTGAAGCCGCTAGAACAATCTTGATCTACTCAAAGGTTCAATGTTTCTCTAGGTGAAGCAATTGCCACTGCATATGAACTTGTCCACAGAAAACCTAATCTCTCCTTCCTTCGTGTGTTTGGTGCATTGTGCTATCCAACTAATGAGGTCAAGACTTAGGCAAACTTAGAGCCAAAGTCGACATTGGAGTATTTGTAGGATATGCATCAAACAAAAGGGATACCGAATCTACAACAAAAGAACCCGAAATATCATGGAAACAATTCACGTTACGTTTGATGGTGACCGGTCAAATGGCTCCTGGACACTCCATTCGGGACCCGCACTTCAAAACAGTTCCATTGGTTCATCCCTTGTTCCAAACTCCTCTCAAGAAACTCCATATGTACCTCCATCCGAAGATGATGTAAAGAAATTGTTTGATCCTATGTTTGATGAATGTATGATTCAATTACTAATGAGGTCTTGATCCTACAACAGAGGATGCTCATATTCCGATGAATGAAGTCAATCCTCAATATCAATATCTTTAAGTCAAGAAGCACTGCCGATCCTTGATCTCATCAACAAATCATCATTCTTCAAATGTACATCATGGAAATGTTTCGCATCAATGATGAAGTTAATCCCTGCGACTCTCGAAGATGCTCCATTTGAAAACATATTTGCTACTCCGAATCATCATCGAACCATCTTCTTGAGGAGACATCGACTCGCCTACCTCGGTTCCTCAACAAGCGCCACATGAACACCTCGAAAATGGACTCACGATCATCCATTAGACAACATCATTGGAAATCCTCTCGTCTGTATCAACCCGGAAACAACTACAACCGATGCCTTATGGTGCTTCTTCAACTCCGTACTATCTAAGATCGAACCAAAAGATGTTAAAGCGCTATGAATGAAGATAGGCGGTTCAATGCCATGCAAGATGAAATTCATGAGTTTGATCGTCTTGATGTATGGGAGTTAGTACCGCTCCGGCGTGCTATGATTATAGCTCTAAAATGGATCTTCAAAGTAAAACTTGATGAGCATGGTGATGTGTTGAAGAACAAGGCTCGATTAGTTGCTAAAGGATATCGTCAAGAGGAGGTATAGACTTTGAAGAATCTTTTGCTCCGGTTGCTCGAATCGAGGCAATCGAGAATCTTTCCGCTAATGCTACTAGTAAGAACATGATAGTATATCGGATGGATGTTAAGACGGCATTTACGAATGGAGATCTTAAAGAAGTCGTCACGTCGACCAACTCGAAGGATTTGTGAATCAAGAGCATCCTACTCACGTTTATCGTTTGAAGAAGGCTCTTTACGGTTTAAAGCAAGCTCCAGGGCATGGTATGATACATTGTCAAAGTTTCTTCTATCAACCGGATTTATCAAAGGAGCGATTGATCCTACATTGTTCACCGAGGAAGTCGCAAACATTTAATTCATGTTCAAATTTATGTTGATGATATTATTTTTGCCTCGGCGGACCCAATGGAATGTGATCGTTTTCAAATGAAATGAGTTCAAAGTTTCAAATGTCAATGATGGGACAAATGTCATTTTCTTGGGATTACAAATTTCACAAAGTCCGGAGGCATTTTCATAAATCAATCTAAATATGCAACAGAGATTTTAAAGAAATTTGGATTTGATTCATGTGACCTGCTGACACCCCATGATTGACCGAACCAAACTAGATGAGGACCTCTCGGGGATCATGATTGACCAAACAAAATATCGGAGTATGATTGGATCCACGATGTATCTCACTCGCTAGTAGACCGGACATCTTGTTCGTTGTTTGCATGTGTGCTAGATACCGTGCTAAGCCTACTAAAAGCACCTTGAAGCGATTAAGCGGGTCTTCGGTATCTCAAGGAACCATCAATATGGGTATTTGGTACCGAAGGACACCGGTATGTCACTAACGGCCTATCACGAGATCTTGATCATGCGAGTTGTCAAGATACACGTCAAGTACGTCGAGGTGCTCGGTTTTGGGTGATAAGCTTGTGAGTGGTCTTCAAAGAAGCAAATGAGTACTTCTATTTCCTCTACGAGGCTGAATACATAGCCATGTCATCTTGTTGTGCTCAAATCTTATGGATGAGATCTCAATTATCGATTATGGCTTTGAATTCAACAAAATCCCTCATCTTGTGATAATAAAAGTGCTATTGCTCTCTCATGCAACAACGTTCAACACTCAAGAGCAAACCATATCGACATTCGACATCATTTCATCGAGGAACAAGTGGAAAAAGGTGTGGTGGAACTATACTTTGTGAGGTGCGAATACCAATTAGCGACATCTTCACCAAAGCTCTTCCAAGAGAACGTTTTGAGTTTATTCTTCCACGACTTGGCTTGAAAAGCCTTGACCGAAACTCTCAAACGTCTTCGGGGAGGAAGGCGAGGAGTAAAGGTCTATCTTCATCTATCTCTTGTATATATCTATTCGAAAAACAAAATACAAAATTATAAAACCTTCAAAAATCAAATAGAAAAATATAAAACTCTCAAAATCCAAAAAAAATTTGAAAAATGAAAAAATCTTCAAAAATATTGTCAATTTGTCATGTTTTCTCGGTTCGATAATATCTACGGTCTTTGTCTTTGTCATTCAAAGAATGACACGGGACTTTAGATGTTGTTCAATTCAAAAAAAAATAAATAAATAAAAAATAAATAAATAAATAAAATCAAAAATCAAAAAATATTTTGGGAGAAAGAGAAATGGTTTATTGTCATTTTGAGGCAATAACCGGTTTTAAAAGAAAGAACGAGCCATGTTTTATCATGTTCTCAAAATTCCATGCTCGATTCTATAAACATTTATCTCTGAAAACTAAATGCTTTGAAAAATAACTCAATCTCTATTTTGATAATCATCGGGACTTATTTGTCAAAATCTCTATCTCTCAATCAACAACCTATGTCATTGATTGAGGGGGAGAATGATTTCAATCAAATTAAAAGTTATTTAGCATTAAATTGTTTTCAAAAGATGTACATGCATGTTTTATCAATGGAGTCGATCCTTATCAGTTCAAACGCTTTCATAATCAAGTCACAATTCTCCTTAAAAGCTTTCAAAATCAATTTAAATCTATAAGAGATCACAATTCTCAAATGATTTGATAATTGTGATCGGGGAAAATAATGTGATTTAAATTGGTTTAAAGCGATAATTCGGTAAATGGTTTTATAAGGATGTACATCTTTGTCCTTCCCACATGTGACAAACGATTTCAAATTTTCCATGCACATGTTAAGGGGAGCATCTATCTTATACCTTTGATTTGAAGCGTGATCATTTATTCCAATGTCGGGTTCCTCTAGTATGTGCAAACTCTTTTCAAACCTCGAGGCACATATTGAGGGGAGCAAATTTATGGAAACCTCATCCTTCCGGAAATGCTATATCTACTTGATTTGATGTGGGAAGTGATGTTGATATCTTTAGAAAATGGTAATCAAAGAAGTTAATTCTTTCTCTTGCCTCCGTGTGCAAAACATTTTGAATACTTGATGCACATGTTGAGGGGAGTTTCGTTCTAAAATATCAAAAACAATTCGGTACAAAATGTTTTGATAATATATCACAAGTATCCGAATTGATTTTTCAAATGGTTTTCAATTGGTTCCAATGGCGGATGAACAATACCAAATAGACCGACCAACTTTACTTTATGTACGGTGATATAAGGATGATAAGGTTAGGTATGTGTTCCCATGATTCGCCGAGCCGGAGGATCTACCGAGGACAATCCACTAGTTAGTGTAGAAGTCCTTAGGTATGATGATAAAAGGAGAAAAATGAGATATGGGAAGAGTGCGGACTAAGGCGAGCTAGTCTTGGAATAAACCCAACAAGGTTCTAGCTATGAAGTCTCGGTAAGCTTGAAGGATTGAAGAATTAAAAGGAATTGAATGAGAAAAGGGTGAAAACAAATAGCCTCCATTTATTCAACCTTAGGGCGTAAACCGGGTTCACTTCATATGCTACCGATGGTAACATCGGTATTGAAGACAAGGCGTCATGGACCCAAAGGTGGCCTTCGCACTTCACCCTTCCAAACCACTCAAGTTCCTCTTAAAGGTCTTGTTTCATTCTCACGGGAACCGACATTATCTATCGACTTTCTCTTAGAGATGGTTGATATTGAAGAAGGAGACCCTCTCCTAGTCTCCGTTATAGGATCCAAATATGCACAAATTGAGTCTAGAGCCACGAGATCATCAATAAATCTCATTAGGACACTTTCAATGAAGACTCTCTGTTTCACACAAATGTGGAAAGAAAGATTATATCTTGAGTCCCACGCACTATCCTTGTGGTATTGCCGAACATCCGAGTGATGTGTTTACATATTCACAATGAAGATGGAAAACCTTACGGAGCCAACATCAAACAAGCTCTGGTAGGTGGCATGTGAGATCTATTTTATAGATTAACCATGTGACAAGCGAGCAGAAACAATGGGGCGATTCAATCTCTTGAATCAATCACAGTTCGAGTTATGGATTGACGGATACCTTTGAAAACCGGTCATTGTGCTTAAAACTCTTTTCTTTAGCACATCGACCGTGTACTAATTTTTCAAACCAAAGGTGTTTTATGATTGATAATTGATTTTCAATAAAACCTTCGTTGTATTGCAAAACAATTTCTATTGAGCAATACACGATTGTTTTCAAATCTCTTTTCATCAATCGGTGGACTTAAAATTATTTGGTTCACTCACTCCGTGTTGTCTTCTTTGAGATGTTCGGTTTGAGAACAGCTAGAACAGTGAAAACCTGTCAAGGAGATTCTTAGGAATCCTACGATCACAGCGATGCTTGTGCCGATCAGCGGGAGCCGTGGGCCGTGTACCTCAATTCAACGAAAGTGATCAAAGACACTTTTGTGCGATTTATTGCTAGCTGTTGTATGCGGTACACCCGACGTTTGCGGTGATCGTAATGAAGCGGTCAATCCATAGCCGCATGCTCACTTAACACATTCATCTCAAAAGAAATCATGATTAGTGCATCAATGACTCGACATTTCACTCCATGCTTACGCTACGTTCTTCGCCAATATCATGAATCAACTAAAGCTTCCGCTACTCGATGAGAAGATTTCATGATCTAGAATGTGAGCATGTCGGTCCTAAAGTCACAACACCACAAAGGATGTCTTAGAGATTTTTGATAGTGATGATCTCAAAAGATGGCTCAAAATTATTATCACGTGGATCGGTAAAGACCTCCACTTGGAGTAACCAAACATGCAATGTGAAGAATCAATGACTACGAGCTTAGGAGCAAAGGACTACATCAAGAATACAAGATCAAGTGTTAATGTATTATCTATTTGTATTCTATGTAATTTTGGTACATGATTGAGGTGACCTCCTTGGGGAGATTGTTAGGAATTAGAAATTCCGGTAGTAAAGTCGGTCACCTCAGTATATGTAATCGTTAAGCTCGTAGTCGTAGTTCTTTTAAGTTAAGTAGTATTTTAGTTAAGTAACACCGTGGAGGACAGACGGGTCTTTACCCATCTGTATGCCGATCCAGACCCGATGTGTGGCGATTTATGTAAGACTATAAATACTCTCTACCTTCCAAGGTAGAGAGTTGGAGCTCATAATAATATCTTTCACTTTCTCTCACTAAGTTCCCTAAACCTCTAACTTTCTCTCTCTAGAATTCCATCTATATGCTACTTTGTGTTATGGTTTGATGTGTATGTGAAAAGTTATATCTTACAAAATACCTATGGACTTCGACTAATAACCACAATAGGGAAAATCTAAAGTGGGAAGGTACGATCACCTTTGATGATTGGATATAGATTGTTTATGGTAAGGTTGATAGGGAAACTAAAGGGAAGATTTGAGATAACCTGAACCGCCTTCATGATGATGAAACACCTATCACAAAAGACGACCCTGAACCTCAAAACACGGAGTTTACTCACAATGGGAACCCGGAACTTAAGGTAGTGACAAAACCTCTAGATGAACCTAAGGACGATCCAAGAAACACCAATGGAAGAATACAATGGTGCGAAAAGATTAAGATTGGAGAAACCAATGGGTGCACATTTTGGGCTTCTTGTGATCCACATAAAGAGGAAAGTGATGGAGAAGGAAACAAAGCAAGGATAGAGAATAAGGAATATTTATGACCTCCACTAATGACAATGAAAGAGTAGATGTCCCATTGGGGGGAAAGTTAGGCTTTAATGATTGGGTTAAAGTCAAATATGAAAGAGTGGACAATTTAACTAGAGAAAAGATTTGGAGCGATTGCATGCATAAAGACACCTCAAGCAATCGCGTGGAACCAAAAGACGAGGAGCACAAAGATGGAAATGAGTACGCAACCAGTTGGGGCAAAGAAAAAGATCGTCGTATACTCGAACTAATCAAGAATAAACTCGATGATGAGTGGGTTAAGGGAACTGAATACGATGATGATTTGGAAGGGATCTGGACTACCTTAAAATACCAGGTTATGATGGATTCACCGATCTTGATGACGAAGCTTACGAACATAAGAGATGTAAGCTATTGGGTATACCTTACAAGAAACACCACCAATAGTTGCCGATAAATTTGAGATCACTAGGTACTCTAGGACCGGAGGAGGGTTCGCTAAGATCTGAAGCATTGAAAGGAACGAGGTTCCACAAACCACAACTAATGTTGCATGGGTTTAGACATAACTTAATGAGAGAGATGGACGAAGAAGGGCAGGTTCATTGGTAACCGTGAAGCCCCATGGCTTTGAGTCTAACTTAAAGACTCATTAATACACAAAAGTGCTCTTTGGGAGACAATCCAAATTATCTCTTTCCCTTCCTTTTATTAGTTTAGATTGGTATGATATGTTTTGTTATTATTTTTGCAGGTATTGGAGGAAGTAGGATGGTTTGGAACCTACTATGGAGTTACTCACTCACGAAATTGTTTGAGAGAGTTTTTCTGGCGCAACCCTTTATGGTTACGTTGTAACCATCCCAGACATCATCAATTTTTGTGTCTAATTTCCTCTGGCGTAACTCGGTTCTTGAGTCTCGCCGTAACTCTTCCCAGTAGCTAAAGTTATTTTCTAGAATAACTTACATTCCATAATCTTGTAATAGTAACTAAATGAACTTTCTGGGTGTGTTCCCTGTAAACCCTCACGAGACTTCACTCATCCATTCAGGACACTGAATGATTTAAAAGGCTTGTTGCATACGCTAAATGCAACCGTGATTCCTAAGAAAGTGAGTTATATTTTTATTTGTTTTTATTTCTTTTTTGTTTTTAGATTTATGCTTGTTGGTAGTGATGTGATTTTAGGGAATTGAAGTTTGCTCATGGAGGTGATGTCAAGGCACGTCTTTTCAATGTGATCCTTCTACCATTTCTAGATCAAATTTAAGGGGAGTTCTCGTTCCAATTCTACTTTTATCCTTTATCATATCTATATTTGCGTACAATAAGGACATCGTACATTTCAATTGGGAGGACGGGAGTAGAATTATAACTTGAACTTTATTTTTCCTCGTTTTTCTTGTTTATTTTGAAAACATTATGCCATTTGAAAATTTTGACATGTTTTTCTTAACCTAACTAGAATAGACCTTAGCCGAGCACACTATAACCCTTGATTCCATTGGTGAGGATTAGCTATCCATTTTCTCATATGACATAAAATCCACTAAATATTAAGTGTTAGGTAGTATTGTAAACTTTAGAACTTGGCCTTTCGTCATTTCGATACCATAGGCGCGTAGTGTGTTGAGTTCGCTCGATGCATTTAGGAGGATAATTCGAGAAAGCAATATTTTCGGATTTACACCTAAACATCCCATATGTGTAATATCTTGTGTGCGTTTATCGAATAGTCACCTCAATTTTTGACCCCGTGTTAAACCCTTTTGTTGCACTTATCTTTAGTGCAATATACCTCTGATACACTCTTGAGCCAATATTTTGTTTCTTAACCAATATCATGAATTATTTCGTTACACCTATTCGCCTTTAGCCTACCGTGTAGTCTTGGTTTATGATTTGGAAATAGTCGCTTGCCTAAGTTTGAGGTTCGGGTAGAGATATTCGGGAATCACACCTCGTTGAAGACTTATTCTTGAAGATTATTGAAGAACCCCATATCCTTCACATATGATTCATCTCGAGTGGGGGATGAAATATTAATTTATTTTCTTGTATGCAAAAAAATAAATAAATACAATAAAAATAAATAAAATAGTTTGTTTATTGTTTATTGAAAAGTATAGTGCAAAAATAATAAGCACTAATGCTTAGTCATTATGGAGCTTATTGGAATAGCATCGGGAGATTACCTCGATCACATTCACTGATGATGCGATTTGGTGACATCTACACCAATTAGCTTTTGAAGACCAAGTTAGTGTGCACCATATTATAGACATATACTTATGGCACACTAACTTGTTACATGATGATCCGGTTTCTACATCTTGAAGCTTGGATTTTGGATGGACGGTGGGCGGTGATGACTTGGTTATAGGCTTAGAATATTTGTTATTTATTTTATTTTACACCTTTTATGTGCATCCCATGTCTTATCCTACCCTTTAGTCATGAATCGTGTCTAGGTGAGAAAGCGAGCAATCAATGGTGTCTTGGCCATGGATTTGGTCATGTATCATTGGTTTTGTCCCCTTCACCGTGGCATGTTAGTAACGACAATTCACCCTTGCCTATATAATATGTTCACCTTATATTGTCTTTAAAGATTGTCTTGACCTTAGCTCCAGTGGTGGAGATTTGTGTAACCGTCAAGCATATGATAGAATATATGCTATAACTGTGCAATGAGTGATCACCCCGAAATTGACACTTAAATTATGGAGAGTATGAGTGTTTTGTTCCCCATTTCGTGAGGTTTTCGGCTTTGATAAATTCTAGCATATGAAGTTTTTAATCTCATATCTTCCAAGTAATTTCGGAGATATATTTTTAAGAATGTTTCTTATAAAGTCTACTTGAGGGCAAGTAGAGTTTAAGTGTAGGGATATTTGATAACATCAAATAGTTAGGATATTTTAGTGTTAATTTTCCCCTATTATGCTCATCATTTGTATTGTTTTACATGGATATATGATCTTATTTCTTAATATTTCATTTTCAGGGAATAAATGAGCAAATGAACAAAGAGACGCGAACTTGGAAGGAAACTAGCAAAGTTATACAACAGTGTGTTGTCCAAGAGTAAGTTACGACATAGGCTCCACTCTAAACTTACGCCGTAACAATGAATAACACATGAAGACCAAAGTCAACACAGCACAAGGCTACGCCATAACTCAATAGATTTAGTTACGCTGTAGATTTCCAGTGACTTAGAAGAATCCAGTGGTCATGAAGGTTGCGCCGTAACTCACTTTCAAGGTTATGGCGTAGAAATGAAGATTTTTACTACGAGCACTTTACGGTCGTAACCTATTATATAGGTTACGCCGTAAGATATTTATTGAAGATAACATCGTTTGAGATACACTAGTTATGGCTTAACTTCTTACTTGCGTTTATGCCGCAACTTAGATGAGGCTATAAATATAAGACCTAATTCTGCATTCAAAACACAACTTCTAAACACAAGAATACCAGGAGAAGTTTAGGGCTTTCAAGAGGACAATTTCCAGCAGCATTAGACCATCTTCCAAGGGAGAATTCGCATCATTATCAACAAGTGTTTAGTTATTTCGTATCAAACTTTTGTAATTCATTCAGTGTCTTCAAATACAATCATTTACATTGAATTTACTGCATTGTTTACCGAGTGGCTAAACACTTCGTGTGTTAGCCTAATTATGAAATTGTTATTGCTTTGATTCTTGTTTTCTTGCTTTACTTTTGATTTTAGTGTATACTTTCTTTGCCTATTCTTGGACACCCTTATTTTGGTAGTATTAAAGCATGGTAGTATATATAAGGCTCGCTTGAATTGACCATAGGACCCTAGTCGAGTAGGTTGCAAGGAATGGTAAGAATTGACCATAGGACTACCATCTCCTTGCGTGCAAATAGACCATAGTATCACCTACCATGTGGAGGTACTTAAGAAGTAAGGGAACCTAAGAGAGGACCATGTCAGGTTTAGAATGGGTCAAGATTGTAGTGGTACTTCATGACTAAGGTTAGGTTTCCCAAGACCTCCATCGAGTAACTATGGTGGGATAGAAATCTTAGACTTATGAACTAGACGAATTGATCAAATGTTGTCACCCCTACTTAAAGCGTTAGAAGGGATTAATAAAAAACCAGACTAAGGCATAACAAGACTAGTAACTATGCTAGCACATTTCTCATTACTGATTATCTTTCATCTTAATTTTGTATTTCATTTCATTAGTTTAATAATTGATTAATCCAAAAACCCCTTTATACTTAGTGACATTAGAACTCAGAATAAATCCTCACGCATAGCTTTCGGGATGACCTCAGCTTTATCGATTACTACACTACACACAACCGGGTTCTCTACCCGTTAGTGCATAAGCTAGACCATAGGTAGACGAGTTATTTAAAATAGTAAAACCTGGTCTGAAATCTAGCATCACCTACTTTAGCAAGATCGAGTCCACTGCAACAATTTTAATAAGCCTTTGATCTCCCGTCAGTAATGACGATTCTGTTACATGTGCTCTTGAAAGGTTGCCCTAGAAGTTTGATAAGATTCCCACCATTCTTTTGCATCACGAGCCTTTTCCCGATCTTAAGATTGTTCAATCGATGCTTACAATGGAAGAGATGTGTTTGAAGTCACGGTCTCAAGCTACCCACATTGATTCTTCCTCGTCCTCTCCTGTGGTCTTGATGACGGAATCATGTAATACTCCTCGTCGCTTCCCTAATGGCCATATGAAGTCGAACAATCCGTGCTCTAATTTTGCTAAAGGCGCATGCCGATTTGGGAATAATTGTAGGTTTGCGCATGATGGTACCATCCATGGTAAAGGGTCTGTGAACTTGAACAGTAGTGTGTCTAATACCCTTAACCTTTCTCAAGATCAAGTACTTGACCTCTTAACCAAACTTGGTATAAATGGCACTAATAATTTGAACCACACTAATAACATGCGACACAAAATATTACCACAACCTGTTGCATTTAATATTTCTTCTACACCCGTTTTTGGTCAACCTGATATTTCCCACCCATATATTGATAGCCCACCAGGTTTTTATGGCACCGGCACAACATGCGGCCCAATATGTTCTACACCAGGTTTTAATATGGCACCAGGTTTTAATATGGCACCAGGTTTTAACCATACGAGTTTCTTACTAGCTCATGTTTATTCTTCGCTCAAGCCCAACAGCATCAACCAGTATTGGGCTCATGGTTTATGGGCTCGGGTCCATAGTTTACAGGCTCGGGTTCATCGGTTATGGGTTCGGTTCCACAGATTATGGGTTTGAGGCATCCAGGTCCCACTATTGTTTTAGGCCAAGAGAATGTGCTACCTCATGCTTTTAGTACCATGACACTTCAAGATCCTACTACCAGTGCATGGAACATGGATACAGGTGCGAGTTCTTACCTTAACGATTCAGTACATAGTCTTAGTAATGTTTTTAATACGTGTATTTATCCATCTGTCTAGGTTGGTGATGGTTATTCCATACCCGTTACCAACTTGGGTCATAGTATTTTGCCTACACCTCATCGCTCCCTTTGTCAAAAAATTTAATTTATGTTCGTCAATTTGTTCGGGATAATCATTGTACTGTTGAGTTTGATGCTTTTGGTTTTTCTGTTAAGGATTTCCTGACTCGTCGAGTTCTACTCCACTGTGATAGTACTGGAGATCTTTACCTGGTCACGAAGCCTTCCATTATTCCTCATGTTTTTATCACCAGTCAGTATAAGTGGCACCAGCATCTTGGACATCCAAAAAGTGAAGTGTTATGTCGTGTTCTTTCTAGTAATTCAATTTCATGTAATAAAGAAAAGCTTGACACTCTTTGTCATTTTTCAGCTTGGCAAACACGTTAAGCTTCCGTTTGTTAGTTCGAGTACTGTAGTTCAATCATGTTTTAACTTTGTTCACTCAAATTTGTGGACTTCCCCCATTTCGAGTCTTTCAGGTTTTAAACACTTTGTGTTATTTTTGGATCATTATTTACAATATGTTTTGGTTTACTCATTAATTAATAAATCATATGTCATGTCTAAATTTGTGTTATTTCGTAACTTTGTTCACACTCAATTTAAGTTTGAAAATAAAGCCATTTCAGTATGATCATGGTGGTGAATTTGATAACCATGATTTCGATAAGTTATTTGCCTCTAATAATATACAATTTCGCTTTTCTTGTACCAAAACCTCACAACAAAATGATAAATCTGAAAGGATAATCCGAACCATAAACAATCTTATTCGCACATTGCTTTTTGAAGCTCATCTAACTCCCAATTATTGGGTTGAAGCACTTAATATGGCCATTTACTTGTTAAATATTTTTACCTTCGAGAGCCATTAATGATGACATACCTTTCACCCGTCTTTTTAGAACCAAACACGATTATAGCCTTCTACGTACTTCTAGGTGTATTTGTTACCCCCACCTCGACGTTTCTCACAAACTTCAACCATGCACCACACCCTCCATTTTTTTGGGACATGCCTCCAATCATCGAGGATACCATTGTCTTAACTTAAACACCAATAACATTATCATTTCACGCCATGTCACCTTTGATGAGATGATATTCCCGTTTGGTTCTATGACCCCTACCTCACCTCCCTCATATACCTTTTTGGATGAGCCGACTAATGTAATTTCTCATATTATTCGCTCAACACCATTACACCTATTACACCTGATGATACCAATGCTAATCATGTTTCCCCAGGTTCGACACCCATTACACCTACTACACCCAATACACCTCTTCCACCTGTTAATGTACCTCCACCAAATACCGATGTTGTTCCCACACCACCACCCAACTCAAACCTGGTTTCCATTCATCCCATGGCCACACGCCTTCGTGTTGGTAAAATCGTCCTCCTGATCATTTTACTCTTCATGTGTCTTTCATTTCACCTTTAAAAAAATCGTATAGTGATGTGTTTAATGATCCTAATTGGCAGACTACTATACATGATGAATATAATGAACTTATTGAAAATAAAACTTGGACTCTTGTACCTTGACCACAGGATGCCAATATTGTTCGTTGTATGTGGTTGTTTCGTCATAAGTATTTACCAGATGGCACCCTTAGTCGTTACAAGGATCGTCTTGTAGCAAATGGCGTACGCAGTTGGAAGGTGTTGATGTTGATGAGACTTTTAGTCCAGTTGTCAACCGGGTACTATTCGTACTGTTCTTAGTTTAGTTATTTCTCGACATTGGGCGGTTCATCAGCTTGATGTCAAGAATGCCCTCTTACATGGTGATTTATCGGAGACAATTATATGTATCAGCATCCTGTTTTTCAGGATTCTTCAAATCTTGATTATGTTTGTTTATTACAGCGTTCTCTTTATGGCCTTAAGCAGGCCCCTTGGGCTTGGTTTAAGCGATTTGCAACATTCATAACTCGGATTGGATTTACTCATAATCGTTGTGACTCTTCATTGTTCATTTAAAGACAGGGGATTGACACTGCTTATTTGTTATTGTATATTGATGATATTGTTCTCACTTCTTCATCTAAGATTTTGTTACAACAGATTATTGATTCATTACATTAGGAGTTTTCTATGACTGATCTTGGTTCTCAGAATTATTTTCTGGGTATTTTTGTTACATATGATTCATCAAGGAGGTTCCTATCTCAGCGTAAATATGCTGATGAAAACCTTGAGCGGGCTCATATGGTCAATTGTAGCCCTAGTCGGAATCCTGTTGATACTGAGTCTAAACTAGGGGCTGATGGTGATCCAGTCTCTGATCCAACTTTATATCGAAGTCTTGCTGGTGCTCTTCAGTATCTTACCTTTACTCGCCCAGATATCTCGTACGCAGTACAACAGATTTGTCTTTCTATGCATGATCGCCTCATTTCTCGGCTCTTAAACGGATTTTGCGGTATGTGCGTGGCACTTTGGATCATGGGTTACAATTATTTTCTTCTTCTACTACATGCTTGGTTGCTTATTCAGATGGAGATTGGGCTGGTTTCCCTACTACTAGGCGCTCGACTTCAGAGTATTGTGTATTTCTTGGAAAAAACTTACACTCTTGGTCCTCCAAGTGTCAATTAACATTGTCTCGACCTAGCGCTGATGCAGAGTATCGTAGTGTTGTCAATATTGTTGCTGAGATTTGTTGGTTGAGGAATCTTTTTCGTGAGTTGCATACTCCTTGGTCTTCTGCTACGATTGTTTACTGTGATAATGTGAGTGTTGTTTATTTGTCTTCTAATCCGGTTCAGCATCAACGTATGAAACATATTGAGATCGATATTCACTTTGCTTGGGATTTGATTGTTGCTGGTCAGTTTCGAGTTCTTCTTGTACCATCACGTTATCAGTATGCGGACATTTTCACTAAAGGATTACCTTCGGTTTTATTTGAGGAGTTTCGTAGCAGATTAAGCGTTTGATGTCCTCCCGCTCTAACTGCGAGAGAGTGTTAGATGATATTTTGTATCGGGCGCAAACCCGAGTTCTTGAGTACTCTTTGTATTACTATATATGTATCGTTACACTATTGAGGAATACACATACAATTGACGTATTACTTATGTTACATCTTTTACCTGTTGTTATGAAACAAAATTTTCGAATAAATCGCATTTAAGTGTGTTTTCTTTTTTCTCTCAACGTATTAGGTTAACCTCGCAGCCATTATATAAGATTTGACAATCCTACTCACCATAATCGATGGTCTACATTCTAAAACATATTTAACTAAAGGATGAAATTAAATAATGAAATGAGTGCAAGCTTAAAATTACAAATTGAGTAACCTTACGGCGACCAATTATTTTTACAAATCGTTATCATCTCTCTATCGACTTAGTGAGCTAGTGTCACATGCTGAACAGTAAATAAGGCATCAAAAGTTTTACAGACGAGACCAGACCAACGACAAGTTTCTAAAGACAAAATTAAGAAAACTTTTGTTGTTTTTCTGCTACAAATAACATGCATACATATTCCACCTCATTGTACTATCAATATTATTCCCCTCTTGTGACTCCCTTTTGTCCCTTTTCTTCCTTTGTCACCTACTTTTTTTTGTGACATTATCATTTTAATGATCTTATGCATGTAACAAACAACTAATTCCTTTTTACTACACACTTGAATTGTCCATCGATGGAGTAAACATGAATAAGTTTTGTTGCAAATTGAACGGTCTTCTTTCATTCGCTCCGACACCGAGAAAATCTCTAGTCGTGTGTGACTCATTTGGCCCGTTTCCTTTGCTTTCTTTCGACCCTATGGAACTCATCATCATCATCACCATTCCGTCACTATTTGAAAAATCACTAGTACTCATTAGCCCGAACGCGTTAGTATCCCCATGGTTGGTACTTCTTGTTGAGCCCATTTGAGCCGCTTTTTGTAATAAGGCAGTCGCGGACATATGAGGTGTGAGTGATGGTTGTGGTGCGGTTGAAGTAGTATAGTTGTTATACATAGAATTGAACTGCATCTCCCCTTTGTTCTCTTCCTCTTTTAGTTGCAATCCTGAATACGCTCCCGGTGCCATTGCTTCCTGGCTTGTGTTCATCCATTGCACCATTTCGGATGATAACATTCCGCCATTGTTATTATTCAAACTCGATGACCCCAAAATAGACGAATTACCGGGGTTTTCCAAATGTGATTCATTGCCATTTTGGTCTAACCAATTTGGTAATCTAGGCTTTAGCACATTCCCATCAAGATTACCTTCCAACATTCCACCACCAAACATTCCCGGATATCGCAATCCACCTCCACCACCGCCATTCATCATCATTAATTCGTGTCGAAAGTTTAGATTCGTGTTACTTGACATTAACGGAAACGAAGCAAGTCTTGAATTTTCTTCGGTTAAAGCATCACAAAATGCTCTATGCGTTATGAAGCTATCTTTCCTGTTTTACCATATATATATAATATTATATATTCGATTATTTTCACATACAACACATGCAAATTTTATTTACCTTTTTTCCATTTTCAGAAAAAAAAAATGTTTTGAAAACCAAGATCATCATAGAAAGGAATTGAAGCTAGCATGAATCAAATGTGAGACCTAATTTAGAGAATCTAACTAATGATAATTAAACTTTGGTTAAATCAGAATTTACCTCGAAAATATTGTTCCACAATCGCACTTGTATTCTCTAGTCCCACATATTTTGCTATGAGCCTTCCAATCCGATTGAACAGCATACTTCTTTGAGCACTTTTCGCACTTCCATTTCTTTTCGCCATGTTTTCTGCTAAAATGTTTCTTAACTCCAGTGAGATCTCCAAGGGCTCGGGACGGATCATGATGAACACAGCTTACTTCCGGGCATATATACACCTTCTTCTTAACTATCTCTAGCTTATTTCTTTGCTTTAGCTTCCATGGTAGATTGTGTCCTCTTCTATGAAGCTGCAAGTTTTGATCTCTTTGAAAACCCTTGCTGCATATCTCACATACAAATCGATTTGTTGCCATTAGTGACCTTGGAGATAACGCAATCACTTCTGCATCCGGATCTATACACAAAATAATATACGATGAACAAATTCATTAGTAAACTGTAGTAGTGGCGGATCCAGAAATTTTAAAAGCTACAGCACAACTACCAACTACCACAAATTTTGTTGCAAAATTTGTGTAGTACTTTTCAAAACCATTTAAGCTAGTTACCTGGAGTACCTGGGAGATTACGCTTTCGTTTCGATGAATTAGAAGAATTAGGGTTAGGGTTAGGGTTTGAGCTAGGTTCTTGAATGAAAGCTGAAAGAGAAGAAGGAGATGATGAAAACCCATCACCAGACATCATATTTGATGCTTGCTAAAACTAGTGTTGGATCTAAAATAGTAAATTAAATGAACACAGAAAGAAGACAATAGTGGCTAAAAATAGATAAACAGCTAGATGATGATGTAATGATGATGTGAGCTATCTCAGATCAAAGATGAAGATGGTTATGATGATATGCTACTATGTTTAGAAGGTGTGGTGTAAGGATTTTGACATATATGTTTGGTTTTTTGATTGAATCTTGATGGATGAAAAAACACTCATGATGAAGAATAGGAATTATTTTTTTAGAGAAAGAAACATGTACACATAGTATTTGTGTGTGTTTGTGTAGAAGTCGGTCATCCATAGACTTTAGTTGGACCATATCTTAATTTCTCTATCACTGACTCAGTAACAAGCATTATAATTCCTACTAAAATATTACTACGTATTTAGATTTGGGGCGAATGTTTTTAAAAGTTATCATAGTTGATATTATTTTTTTTTTGTGGGTAGTGAATATATATTTTTGCTTTTTCTGGTACTTTCAAATTCATCATTTTTTTTTGGTATTTTGCGAAATTTTTGAACATTTTGCACTTTTTCTAATAATTTTTTTTTTAGAAAGCGAAAATGTCGCGTAATATCACAAAATAATGAATTTGAAAAAAAGTATCATTAAAAAAAAACATTTATTCGCTACCCACAAAGTTAAATGATAACAAATATGTTACTTTTTAAAAACATTTGCCCTTTAAATTTGTATATATATTTTAAAAGCTAGAAGAGTCTGCATGCAATACTGACGATGGGTCCGATAATATTTTATGGCGACGAATGTTTTTATTTTAAACTTCCTTATTATAAAGTAGTGGATAAATGTTTTTAGTAGATAGTCTAAATTATTAATAGTGTAAATGGTAAACATTTTATTTTTTAAATTTAGCATTAAATTGGTGGTTTAACTATAGTGAGCTTTTCTTTCTATAACAATTCCATTAAAATGTATCGTTATTGAAGGCGATTACATATGGTTTTAATGAGATTTAAATTTTGATTTTACATTCATTTTCTACTTTTCCTTTTATAGTAATGTTTTTGGTCTTAAAATTTTAAAACTTCCTTTAATAGAAAGTCTCAAATGCTTTATAATGTAGTATAGATGTTATAGTTTCATACAAAGTGTTACTCATATATAAACCGTACATAATGTACATTTATAACCACTGCCGACTGGTTTAGTAGTTAGGCATTATGGTTTTCTCATAAGTTTAAACTTCACTAGATGCAAATTTTGATAGGAACAAGGAAAGTTTTTTTTTAAAAGGTCACGAAATACCTCAATTAAGCTGCGTATATCTCAGTAAAAAACATGTCTTCCCCGGACAATCTAAAAAAAAAAAAAAAAACTCGTTTGTCCGAAAGATTATGATGTTTAATGTGATATTAGAGATATGAATATTAACCACTTGTCTAAAAGAGATCACTAATCATCTCATGTTAAGGCCAGGTGTGAAATTTGGTCATTCGATTCGATCAAGTTCAAATTCTTTTCAACGTGGGAGTAAAGGGAGTTGGTAGCATTCCCCTAGCTTTCCATTTTCAATAAGTCTGGGATAAACTACACTGCTTTGGGCTAGTATGCTGGCATATGCAAGTTCTAGTTCAATCTATGTTTGAGATTCGATGTATTTATTCAAACAACCTTATGGGCTCTTCGGTGACACATAAACCGCGTGGTTTTTCATCTAGAAAACAAAAAAGTGAAAATCCTGGGTGGTGATGTGAAACTTGATCGATGAACTCATTTGAATAACAATTAGGTGTAACAAACTAGACTTATTTGGAGCAATTGGATTTTTTATCTGATTTCGCCTTGCCATATATTCTTAATTCCTTACTTGAAACTAGTTTAATTTATTAAAGCTGAAATTGCGTCGGATTAACTTTGGATCACCTATAGGGATGTAAACAAACCGAACTTTCACGAAACATTCATTAATTGTCCGGTACCAAGTTCATTCATGTCCGCTTATTTATTAAATGAACGATCATGAACAAAATTATATTTGTCGTTTAGTTTTATGAACGAACATGAACAAATGTCATGTTCTTCCATTCACATTCATAAAACGTCCGATTATGAGTTCGTTTATTCTCATTATGGTACACAAAAGTGGTAAAGTTTACAAAATTTTGTCCTAAGGTAATATAGTTTCGTTTTGTTCATCCGGGTTCTTGAACTTTGAAACTTTGTTCACTCATATAATCGAACTTATAAAAGTGAATGTTTGGGTTATTGAACTTTGAATTTTGTTCACTCGAGTTCTTGAACTTATCAAAAATATACATCCAAGTTACTCGGACTAACACCGAATTTTGAGTGTATCTTCTGAAAGTTTAGTAACCTAACCGAACAAAATGAAACTATATTACCCAGGACAAATTTTTGTAAACTTTAAGAAGCTTTTGTGTCTATAACCCTTGTTTATGTTTGAACATTGTGGGAAAGGATCAGGTGAGAAAAAAGCTAAAATGAGAAGAATAAGAATGATTTCTAGTCACATATTTTAAATAAGAGAAAGAATTTTAAAGAGATGTGCATCTATTTATGTAAATGCATCTAAAATATGTGGTTGTTGTTTCTTTTCACCCTTTTTATTTTATTTTATTTTTCCGGTGTGATATTAACTCTGAACATCATATATATTTATTGTATACTTTTAGTAGGCTAGTCATACTTAAATAAACGAACACACACAAAACAAAATGTTTTGTCTATTTCCTTTTTTTTTTTTTGCTTGTTTTTTTACATTCATTTACATTCTTTCTTTTATGTTGGTTTAATATCTTAAACTAAAATGAACGAACATAAATAAGGCCATCCATATTCATCCGATTTGTTTACGGCTTTGATCACCTATAATGATCAGCTTTCAGCTTTCACGATGGAAGAAAAATATGTTATAACTTTGTTATCGAAATAAAATTTAGACAAACTTGCTTGTCATTGTTGGATAGATTAAACATTCAAGTTAAATTTGTGTTTATATTACTTTAGATTTAGTAAAGGTGGCCAAGACAACCTTTTGCAATATGTACTATCAACTTATATACGAATATTGTACTAATCGTATTTTTGTTGGCAAGCAAGAACATATCTCTATCATTATCATTGCACGCATTACATCTAATACGTACGCTATTAGCCATGCACGAATAATATAAGTTATTAAATCAACTCGTACATTTAACAAGTAACTTTTTCGTACGTGTCGAGTATAAATGAGTTTTTTAGTCCTGATTTATTTAATTATATTAATAACAGTAAAACCCAAAAAGGAAGACAGCTTTTTAGGTAAAAAATGATTTAGTAATAATTATTACTAATGATTTTGTAGAGAAAAGGAGAGGACGGTAGCCGTCCGTGACCCCTCCAACCGGTGAAAAAATCTTGGATTTGACGTGCTGATGTGTCCGGTGGACCCCACTAAATTCTTTATGTCCTTTCAAATTTTAGCTCGCGGTAAACTTTACTTTGGTTAAAATATAGATGTACTATACTAAACGTTTACATGCGTAGAAATATATGTGTTAAAGATGTCATGACGGATTATAAATACTAAAAGTATGAAATGAAAAATATAAAGTGGCATCTCTTTACATTCTCAAATTTTTTAGAGGAGGAGTGGAAGGCGGTCTTGGGGCGGTCTTGGGTCGGGTTCGTCAAGCAACACCGCCTTGTGAATCGGGTAGGTGAAATCGGTGGCGATTAGAACATGAAACCGATTGAAAAGTGAGGCTGCATTATGGATATATATACATAATGGGTAGTTTGGGTAGTTTGGAAAAAAATGGGTAGTTTGGGTACCACTCCTTCCAATTTAGGTAATTTTTGGGTAGAATTGGGTATTTTTGAGTTGGAGAGTTTTATTGGATATAGGTGATGTGCCAATTTGGGTAGTGTTGGGTATTTGGGTTCCACTCCCTCCCCCTTAAAGGTGAAGGTTATATGTACCTTCCAAAATTTACAAGTGGCATCTCTTTTACATTTCTCAAATTTTTTATTTTTTATTTTTATAATTTTTTTTATATTAAAATATTATAAATACTAAAAGTATGAAATGAAAAATATAAAGTTTAATAAGTAAAAATTATTAAAGATACAGAAAATACAGAATAAAAACTGATAAAAAATTGTATTGTATTGTAAATGAGTCAGAAGGTGGAAGACAACATAGGTGAGTCAAAAAGATACCAATAACATATCCTTTAGTTTTAATGTTCACGCTTTCCTCAAAAATTTTGAATCAGCGACAACCTTAGTTGCATGCGTTTAATTTGAATGCGACTTGACTCTTTCTAAGAGCTTGACCCTCTAAGAACCTAACATGCATGTGAGATCATTCTAAGACTACCCACACCAGTTCGATCGTAGTGTAGGTTGACCAAAACAAATGAAGGTCGTCACTGTTGTGCATGAGTCGGCCGCACTCGGTCGAGAATGGATTTCGGTCATGCAGACGATCGATGTCGCAACAACATAAACAAACACAAAACAACAAAAAATCTTTATCTTTTTTTTTTTTTTCTTTTCTTTTGCAGGTTAGGAAGAAAAAGATATATATCTTCTTTATTATTATTATTATTATTTTAAATAAGCAATTTACACTTTAGGCTTTTGGTGTACATTTTTATTGTCATTTTTACTAATAAGTGTCAACTTGTAAGGGAAAATGTTTTTTATTTGTAATATTTTTATTATTACTGAAGTTTAATTTTGTTTTTAAAAAAATTTGAAAAAAAAAGAAAAATAAAAAGAAATGAAGATCGCTTTGATGTGGTAAAAAGTCATATGTAGGTCGTCGGAGAAAGAAAGCTGGTGTAGTAGGCAAAATGAAGGTCACTGATGTGTGTAGCCTAATAACATTGGTTAGAAGCACGCTACAAGTGTAAAATAATTGAGTACATATCTTCTTTAATTTATTACTTCTAGAAATTTATAACTCTAGATTATATACGTACACTTATGTAACAAAAGCAAAATAATTTCGTTTATACACTTAACAATCTAGTTTTGAGCAATTCCTAATTCTATTCTTCTTACCAATGGAAATGCCATATATCATACGTCCTCAAACTCTAGTAAGGACCATGATCAGGACATCTTGTTTTAAACTCGGGTCCTTGTGCCGAAAATTGCAACTTGCACAAGAAGCTATGCCGTGATGATATAAGACACTCTAAGCCAGCTGACAGAAACAATGACTCTCAATGAACGAAATTCAGAGACATGCAATGTATTATTAAAGATACATCGGGTGTGTTTAGCAAAAGTAATAGTGAGCGGCAATTATTATTTTTTTTTTAATAAAACGTTTGGTAACGTAGATAGCTGTAGGTGTAATAATAATGTGTGAAATAGCTTATAATACATTACTACTTTATATATAGAACGTTGTAAAATGAGCATTTCTAAAAAAATAAAGCTACTTGCTGCTTGCCAAATGAAAATTAAAAATCAAAAGTTTAACACTCAAAGCTCACCGCTCCTTAGTGCTCCTAAATTCTATGCGCCAAACACACCCGATATCGTCCTAAACACGCATTATATTTATGTGTTATTTTTTAAGTTATTATTTCTAAATACAGCTTGATTCGGTTGTATTTCGCTTTCATGTTTCCTGGAAGCCAATATAAGTGACATGGTGGGAAGAAGCTAGTGTACACAAAATGAAAATGACCGTGATAGAATATTATTGTTACTTTCTTTGGGTAGTCGTTCATTACTACTTAAGTAGTGCCAAACTTTATAATACCGAATGCTTTAAAAATAAGAAAAGCCAAATTTATCAAGGCGTTTAAGACGTAATAGATGCGATTATTTTATTTCGCAAATATGACAACCTTTTACATTTGTTAAAATCAAATTCAGATAAGAATACTCAATACTGTAATTCTAATCTAATTCACAATGTATATACCGGAGGGGACCGAGGGGGATTCTCCGAGTGCACGTGAACCACGCAAATTCTTTTCGCATAATGTAAATTATGTCAAATATATTGATTTGTTTCTTAAATATAATACACTTGTTCTCAAATTTTGCGCTTAATAACCTATTAAAGATCATACATTATCGAAATGTCGGTTCGACGTAGCGAACAAAAAAATAAATTTCTTACAGGCGTTAAACTTCGACATTCTAGGCGTTATGCCCATTTTACCCTTCCAAATTACATAAATGGTCCCTGTGGGTTTGCGAAAATTGCATCCATCGTCCCTAGACTAAATTACATAAATGGTCCCTGTCGTTTGGAAAAAATTGCGTCCATCATCCCTTATAACAATTACATCAGTGCGCAAATAAACACTTTATCAACAATACCAGAACCAAGAAGAATGCATCTTATTTGAGAAAAGACCAAAACCAAGAACACATTTCTTATTACAAATGACTTTAAAGTCATGATCATTCATCACAAAATCGTTATCAAAACGTACATCCAAACGCCCCTGGAGTTTTTTTTAACATGATTCTTAATTACCAAAACAGCAAACCTTTGTTCTTTAGGAGGAAGAGAAGTACCAGCTTTCTCACATCCCATAGAGTCAACTGGAGCATCCTCTAAAGATCTCATTTCACGAATTGCTTCTAAAACTTTGACACAATTGGGAGGTGGTTTCACCTCGGTTTCAATCTCTATTGGAGCGTTTGATGTGAGTTTAGATTTTCTTGAATAAATGTTGCCACTTGGATTTTTACATGCAAATTCTTCAATGTCATGTAGATTACTAAACTTCTGGTCTTGAGGTTCTACTTTCACAACATTTTCTGTAATGACTTCAGGCTTTACCAATCTTCATTTCCTAGCAAAAATACGGACCTTTGATACAGAAGCATGATGTCCCTGAAGGGCAAACTTTACTCATATGGACCTTTCTCTCAAGGAAACAAGATTCGCTAGCATACACATCTAACAAGGAAGGCCCCGCCAACGATTTTGACATCAAAGAAAGAGAGTACCTTTATACCTACCGTGATTACAAAGACTACAATTCAAATAATGAAATGGTTTCTTTTAAAGAATAAAAAGCGTCGTAAGCATCTAACTACGTTAGAAGAGGTTGAACCGCTAAACCCGTTCGACCCATTTGACTCATCTCATGGTTTAGCTAGTTTCTATGTCTAACTGCAATCAATAAAATACAACCGTAATTGACCCGTTTCCATCTAGTTGAGTTGCCACCTCTGAATAGACCATAAATAACCTGTATTTGATTTTGCTAACACTCAAAACTAAGTATTACAGCTTCAAGACACACTAATCAGTTTAGACGCACATCCAAACACACCTTTATCATGAACCAATATTACCTTAGCTCTAACGGCACAAGATTGTTAGCCCACATTCAGCAATCCCAAACCCAAACCCTAAACTTAAACTCCCTAATTAAATACACAATTAACCAACTAAACAACTATTATTCACAATTAATATATAAAAAAACACCCAAATCAATATATTTATATAAAAGTAGTTACCTTTCTTCACCGAATTACTTACCCGATTGCGGTTACCAAAACCTTGTGCAGCCATTGAAATCTATAGTCGATTCAATTAGAAATTGAGATAAACTGAAAAACAAAACCCTAATCAATTGGACATTTTCCAAATGTGAAATTGAATTATGTAACCAGGGGTTGTGATGTGAGTCGACGGAGGAAAGGGTGAGAAGTCGCAGGAGTGGAAGAGAGAGTGAGGGTCGAACGGTGTGGGAAAAGTGGGGACTACCGGTGGGGAGGGGTAAGGTCGCCGGTGGGGAGGGATTTACTGGTGGGGAGTGGGGAGGGATTTACTCGTGGGGAGGCATGATTGTGTTATTTATATACTTGGGACAAATGATGCAATTTTTATAAATTTAAGGGTAAAATGGTCATCACAAATTTATTATACTCAATTGAAGACAAGAATGTCAAATTTAACGTCTGAAAGCTTATTTTTTTTTTTTTTACGTCGAAGCGACGTTTGTAAAAGATGATCTTTAATAGGTTATTAGTCAAATTTTATATTACGAGCCTTAGTCATGGCTCCGTCACTACGTGTATATATATACCTTGAACAAGGTTATTAATAATTTTTGTAGTACTTTTTTTATTTGATTTTGGCAATCTATGTTAATGAGGTCCTTTTTATTTTAGTCTATATAACGAACTGAAAGCTGAAATTAAAGCACACATATGGTTAACCGTTGTTCTTGTACGTCCATCTTCATTATTCATAGGCTTACCAAATTGTGTACCAACTGCTTATCTTAAATATCCTTTCTACTACTTTACTATTTATAGGGTTTAACATTATCTGTACCTAAATTCCATCAAATAAAACTGTAGTTTTGTAAAATGTTACATGTAACAAATCAATACAGTATATAGTTGTTAGTAAGTATTGACCAATGGCCTAATTATAATACAATAAAAAGGGTATAATTGTTTGGTTCAACCACTTTTTGGAATGAAGCATTCGGAGGTATGTTACCAACCCTACACAAACCCATGCAAATCAAGATTCTCTATTATCAGACAACAATTCTCTAGAGACCTGTTTCAGTAAACTATTGTTGTGTTTTTGTCCTCAGTATATTTTTATTAAAATTTTCATATCCTTGCTTAAGTTATATAATTAAATACTTTTAAGAGTAAGTATTTAAAATGCATTAATATACAATTTAACTTGAAGGTTGTCAATTTGCATACTAACTTCTAGAAATAAAACTTTCTTTTTGGCTGGTCTAGAAATGAAACTCTAATAGAAAGAACATGTTTAGGAAAACAAAATTTGAAAAAATATGACTCATAGTGACAAATCAATTGATGTCTTTTTCTCTAAATCTTTAAATTAGCCGAAAAACCATGGCCATATTTACCTTTTAAATTTTTACCTTTCTAAATTTGCAAAGTATTTAAGGACTATGCAATCCCTTCTAATTTTTTACCCTAAAGAGTTTAATTTCATTTTTCTCTCTAGTTAATGCATGGCCCTTTGCTCACTACAACAGATTACAAGGAAAATTGCAGATTGGTCCCTAAAACTTTAAAAGTGCACTGGGGTCCTATTTTCAAGTTTTCGTTGCGTTTGGTCCTCTGCCAAGTCAAATGTCTAAAATACCCTTGTCTTCTTCTTTTCTATTTTTTTCGGTCCATCTCTTTAGTTTCTTACATAAATGGTCCTTGTGTCTTGCCAAGTTTTACTGGGGACCAAAATGCAATTAACTCTTTTAATTATTTATTTAACTATTAATATTTATTTAACTATTAATATTACATAAATGGACCAACGATGTAATTTTAAAAAAATCTAAAATTTAAAAAAAAAATTTTGAAAATTTATTTGAAAAAATTTTGAATATTTTTTCTAAAAACTATTCGAAAAAATTTCTAAAAATTTTTTTAAAAAATTTATTCAAAAAAATTTCGAAAAACAAATTTTTTGAAAATTTTTTTTCCGATTTTTTTTTTCGAAAAAAATTTTAAGAAAAGTTTTTTCGAATAAAATTTCAAAAAAAATTATTCAAAATCTTTTTTTTTTTAAATATTCGTAAAAGTTTTTGAAAAAATTTCAAAAAATATTTTTGAAAAAATTATTTGAATTTTTTTTTTGAAAAATTTATTCGAAAAAATTATTTTTGAATTTTTTTTTTCAAATTTTTTTTCGAAATTTTTTTTCGAAATTTTTTTTAGAAATTGGTTAACTTATATTAGCCATTAGATCAAAACCAGATGAAAACATATAAAAACAGAAAAAAACGCATAAAAACGTTATTAAAACGGATGAAAACGCATAAAAACGTTTTACGTTTTCATCCGTTTTAATAACGTTTTTATGCGTTTTTGTTTGTTTTTATATGTTTTCATCCGGTTTTGATCTAGTGGCTAATATAAGTTAACCAATTTTTCTAAAAAGTTCTAAAAAAAATTTCGAATAAATTTTTCAAAATATTTTTTTCGAAATTTTTCAAATTTTTTTTTTCTAATGGCTAAAAATTTCTAAAAAAAAATTTCGAATAATTTTTTTTGAAATTTTTTTTGAAATTTTATTGAAAAACTTTTGAAAATTTTTTTCAAAAAATTCGGAAAAAAATTCAAAAATTTGTTTTTCAAAATTTTTTGAATAAGTTTTCAAAAAAATTTAGAAATTTTTCGAATAGATTTTTCGAAAAAAAAAATATTCAAAATTTTTTGAATAAATTTTCAAATTTTTTTTTAATTTTTTTTAAATTTTAATTTTTTGAAAATTACATCGTTGGTCCATTTATGTAATATTAATAGTTAAATAAATATTAATAGTTAAATAAATAATTAAAAGATTTAATTGCATTTTTGGTCCCTGTAAAACTTGGCAAGACACAAGGACCATTTATGTAAGAAACTAAAGAGATGGACTGAAAAGAAAATAGGAAAGAAGAAGACAAGGGTATTTAGACATTTGACTTTGGCCGTGGACCAAACGTGCAACTAAAACTTGAAAATAGGACCTCTGCACTTTTAAAGTTTTAGGACCAAATCTGCACTGCACATACCATTGTGGACCAAAATGCAATTAACTCTACCCTAAATAATAGGGAGTTAAGTTTAATTTCACATTTTCTCTCTAGTTAATGCCGCCGCCTTTACTTACCCAAATTACTTTTAAACGTAGGCTTCAAAAATTTCAAGTACAATCTTTTCACCTTCTATGACCAAGTCAATTAATTACAAAGAAGGCTTTGCTCACTACAACATATTACAAGGGAATGAATAGAAGAAAGGAGATGCAAAATCGATCAATGTAGAAGATTGATTGAACAAGCTTGAGAGATGAATTTTAATCGAATGTTAGGAATTTTACTGTAGACGATTGTGGTTAAATTGCTTCAAATGTAAAGGAGTGTAACAATTATTCGTGACACAATTGTTTAAGCTCCAAATTTCAATATAAATGATTGTAACAATTAATTCTTAATACGACTATCAATTTTAAATTACCAATCTTTTGTGATGTACTCGTATGTGATATTCTTCTTTGTTTTAATTCTTTGGCTAACTATTGAACAACTAAAACAACAAAAACATAACGGACCAAATATAAATTGAAACAAAGAGGCACGTTAATAATTAACAAACAAACATATATCCAAACAATCTGATTAGATATGTTACAAGGAGCAACATCATTAAATGAACATAAAACAAAAAAATACAAGCCAACTATTTTAGCGATTCACTAAAAAACAAGTCTATCCTAATCCTCGATCTCTTTTTCTAGACACTTGATTTCATTCATAAATTACATTTTTTTATATTCCAGATCGAGAGTGCAATAAAGCAACTATTTTAGTTGCAACCTCCGTGTTTGGAGCGGTTCATCAGCGGATTTAAGACACTTAGTAGGGAGGACTGAGAATCGTTTGAGGACATCTTTTAATTGAATGGATCTAGTTTTAGTAAATGATACTTGTGTTGCTTTAAATAAATTTTGGAGAAGAAAGTAAACTATCTAAAAATCATAAAAGCACAGAATATATATGAAAAAAGGAAAAAATAATAGCGATGAGAATGCGATTTGTAGTTATAAATTCAGGCAAGTAAACAATAAAAAAACCAGTAAAAAAATGTCAATGCGTTCGCAATATCTTCGTATTACATATATTACATAAATTATAAGTTTTAAAACAGTGCATTCGCAACATATTCGTAATACAGACCATAGCATAAATTACAAGTTAATAAGATAGTACATTCACAACATCTTTGTAAATGTAAATCACCTTTATCACCGTACTGCCACCAACAACTTTTAGTATGTCATATACTTTGTAAATCATCATCTCTTATGAAAGAGGAACAAAGTGACGAGGATGATGTATTTTTTCCCTCTAAAATATGGATTCGAAGTCCTTGACAAAAACCAATGAGGAATGACATTCATCCAGACTAGGTAGAGGAAAAACCACATCATGCATCTTTCTTTAGATAAGCTACAAATCCATAAAGCGTCTTTGTAGTGACGGACATGAACTTTGTCGTTCACCTTTGTGGATTCATTAAACTTCGTCGTTGACCTTTGAAGTACATTAGCCGCAACAAAAACATCATCACCAGAATATGAAGTTTTGTGAAACTTTCCGCAAAAAGATAGACTGTGGAAGATAGCCATGTCTAGAAACTATGAACTTTTAGTTTGTTGGTTCCAAGTTTTGTGATAAAAACTATGAAATGCATGTATGGTTTATATAGGACAGATATCATGTGCGTTACGCTTGGTACTGGGTGCAGTTAATTAGGATACATTGTGTGTTTACAAAGTAGTTATGGATAGGTTGTGAATAGTTAATGCAGTGGGTAACTGATTAGACGTTTCTACATAGACATAGGACGGCTATCGCATGCATGACGCGTGATACTTGTTACAATTTATTGAGAATATAAGAAACGTCTAATCAGTTACCCAACCACATTAAATATTTGCAACATGTACGTCATCACTTCGTAAACACATAATGTATTTATAAATGTGGCAAGTTGCACTATCCATATCCTTAAGTGGTCTAACTTATTCGATACGTGTCAGAGCAAAGCCAAAGCCTTTGTACCCCTCATAACAACTACAAATACACTTTCTTTTTTCCTTTTTCTTGTGAATACTAAGTAAGAATATATGGCATATTACAAGGATTTATGTTACAAAATATAACGAAGCTACTACTCAAAGAAGAAACAAAAGCGACAAGGATAACGTCATACCATTAAACAATATAACTAATAATAAAAAAAAATTGATTGCATTCACATCATCTTTGTAATACAAAATAGTATATTCACAGCATCTTTGTAATACTAGTACATAAATTATTAGTTTGAAAAACAGTATATTCGCAACATCTTCGTAATACAACCATGTCTTCTAGTGATAACGTCCTCAAAACGTCTTCATTTCCGAGCATGTATTCTGAAGAGATTTATAACCAGGCGGGCTATGGAGAATATGATTTACTCGGTCATAAATGAATGCAAATGCTATGAGATTTAAGTCCAAAACCAATATACTGAGTCCAATTATCATCTCCTTCCGCGAGAGAGTATGACAGCGATGAGGATGAGAATTATTAGGTTTGGAATTGGTAAGATTTATGGTATTACACTGGCTTATGAGAAATAAACATATTGTAACACCCCCAAAACTCGGTACATCGGAAGACTTGAACAAGTTTTCGGGGCGGTACTGGATTGGTACATCACACAAGTATAGTAAACAAGAAAGTCGTATTATAGTTCAAACAACAATCCCAAATTTAATTATCCAAATACAATCATCCCAAAGTAGTTAAATGTAAGGCCCAACATGATTTATAAAATAGGTCCGCATAATATTATCAGAGTTTAAATATGATCCTTCAACTATGCCTCATTGCCAAGCTTCCACAGAACAAGCATTCCAAACATCACTTAGATACCTGAGAAAAACATGCTAAAAAGTCAACTAACGCTGGTGAGTTCATAGGTTTAAGTTCAAATTAAATAGTGGACCTGTAGGAGTTTATTTGCTATGCGAGACTAAGATAGATACACAATATCACACCAATCACATTCCAATATCACAATCAATAACACCATCAATAACATAACCGACGTCATAGTAGGGCCCTAAGCAACACTAGCCAGCGCAGTTGTAGCAAGGTCTAGAACAAATGCTACCCTGGACTAGGTCGAGGTAGAAGTCTATAC
Organism: Chrysanthemum lavandulifolium; assembly: GCA_022545495.1. NCBI lineage: Eukaryota > Viridiplantae > Streptophyta > Magnoliopsida > Asterales > Asteraceae > Chrysanthemum > Chrysanthemum lavandulifolium. Next base: position 269,764,698 of record CM040242.1, read on the forward strand.
TTAGCTAGGCAAGTGTCATAGCAATATGATTACTACCCTAGACTAAGGCAACAGCTACCACATATCTATCTAAACAGTCAACACATAAGCAAATCAAAATTTTAAAAGGTCCAAAAAAGTAGCATGATTTCTCACCCCAATTAGTTAAAACAAAGATAGAAGTGGGGCTATGAAACTCATCTCAAGCAAGCAACGCACAAACAAACACTAGCAACGAAGATAATAATTAACACGGCTCAAAGAACTCATCGCTTCGGCACAACCTATTAATATAAACCAATTCTTACTCTATAATTCCAAATTCAACGTTATCTACCCCAATGTATTCCTTTTCTTTATCTCCAAAATATATTGTTTCACCGTTTAGTCCTAGCGTTTGGTATCGTCATGTGTGTGTATCGACTCAACAAGACATCATGAATGCACTTAAATAACCACAATGTGACTCAATGCAACACAATGAGATGTCTAAGCGATAAGCTCTATAGTCCAATAAGTTTCGGAATAAATAGTTAGACCTTATCGAATTCGTCAACTCGATAAACTCAATCATTTATTCGTGTCGCTTATTATCCCATAAACCGGTCGCATCCTAACGAGTCATAAGGATAATTCACCCATTAATAACATTATCCTATGTACCTAACGGGCTCTTATTAGATTCGTCAACCTAATAAGTCCGTTATCCACGTGGATTGACGCTATTAATATTAGGTCATCCGTAACCCATGCACAAGAAGTAAATAGTATTAAATGCTCGAAAATGGCATTAGATGCTCATACATGGCATATTTCGATAAATGTGCACTCGAAACATTAAATACTCATTAATTAGAAAACCTTTTTGTTTTTAGTCGTTAGTTTCCATTTAAAATAGCTAATAACAAGACAAGTCTTGTTATCGAAGGTTTTAGTATAAAAACCATTTATTATTTATGTTTTTAGTTTTATTGCATGTTTATATATATATATATATATATATATATATATATATATATATATATATATATATATATATATATATATATATATATATATATATATATATATATATATATATGATAAAGATCAAATAAAAGACAAATATCCGTAAAAGATAAAAGATTTTTTTCAAAAAAGTTCACGAAAAATTCCCAAAAATCTCACAAGATCGGGTATGATGGTGCATGAAAAGTTGTGAAAAACTTTTTCTAAAAGTGGATATTTTTCCGAAAAAAATTATGAAAATATACGTTTACAAGATTAAATCTTTTTGTGCATCAAAATTGGTTTTTGCACCCAACTTCTTTTGACTTTTTCATCAAAATAACATTGCGCATCAAACTAAAACAAGTTAAAATTTTGTGCATCAAAATTTTTATGCATCAAAATTGCTTTTTGTGCATTAAAAAAACGATCAAAACTCAAAATTATAAAAATGTTTTCACAAAAGTTTTATGCACCAACATACCCGATCTTGTGGGATTTTTGGGAATTTTTCGTGAACTTTTTTGAAAAAAATCTTTTATTCTTTTTACGGATATTTGTCTTTTTATTTTAACTTCACCCTATATATATATATATATATATATATATATATATATATATATATATATATATATATATATATATATATATATACGTCAATTTCAATATAAGTTTCAAATCGTTATTCGTTTGAGTCCACAAGCACGAGTCATGACTTCGGCTTTTATTCAATCTATAGTCCAATATATACTAAAGTCCATGTTACGGCGTTGTTGGGGTCAACTATGACTAAAAAATCAAAGTAACACCGACGTTGCTCAAAGTTGACAATTTATAATATAAGTCCAAGTAAATAATCACAATATCGCAAATCAATATCCAATCAACCCCTATCAATCTCGCCATCCAAACAAACTACCAAATATACCCGTGACCAATGTTATGGCCCTAATGGTCATGCCACGGTCCCGGTTAAGACCTCGTGAACCAAACAAGCTCTAAAAGCCTTTCGGCTCCACGCGTCTCATCCAAACACCAACAACAACTACCAACAAGTTACCACAACGACCCGACCCGGACCCTTGGTCCATAGGGGTCTCGTACGCCACACCAAGACCACGAACGAGTCCCTAGTGGCTCGTTCCATCCACTAACTCCATTCAAACACTCCCCAAATGGCTTCTCCAACAATCAAACACAATCAAACAACCTCTAAACAACATCCAATCATCAAAATTGTCAACTAATCATGACCAATAACATAAAACTATGAATAAAATGTAAAAAAGCAATAAAATGATACAACACATGATACCAAATTACTAGTTTACATGTTTTAATTAGTTTTAAACTCGTTTTAGACCCATGTCCATGAAACCCAACACATGTCACCACTTATACGATCCAAATAGGGCTCATACGAGGCTCCTCATAGCTCAAACAAACCACAACCATTTTCCTTTTACCTTTTCCAAACCCGATCTACAAAGTTACCACGAAACCCTATATTTTCGAATAGTTTTTGCAAGATTTGAAGGTGTTAATGGAAGAGTTATGGCGCGTGTAGCATATGGATGGAAAGAGGGAAGAAAGATCTACAAGATGGTGGTGGTGGTGGGTGGTCACGCGCGGCGGTGTGGCCGGAATCTCACCGGATAGTGGCGGCGGCTATGGGGATATATTTAGGGTTAGGGTTTGTGAGGGGAGAGAGAGAGTTAGAGAGAGAAAGTAGTGTGTGTGTGTGTGTTTTTAGTGAGAGAAACAAACTAGTAAAATGAGGTGGAATGGGGGTATATATATGTGGGAGTTGGGGACCAAAATTAAAATAAAAAGGGGAGGAGGGGGCGCCGACCTAGTGGAACTAGGGGGCCAAACCCGTAATTTTTATAAAACAATCCCGTTTACCCGCTCTCGAGCTCATATATTGTCCTACGAGTGTCCCACGACATTCCTTCGACTTTCTATCGCTTTTATTTACGTTTTCCACAGTTTAATTTCCAAGTTTCGTGTTACGGTTTAAAAGTTACGTTATTTCTCGTTATAGGATTTTATTGTGCCGAATCACATAGTGCTTAACGAAAAGAGCTAAAACTCATACGACGACTCGTACGATAATAAAATAAATCATAAAAACCAATAAACGATATCAAAACAAGTCACGGTTAATCGAAATAGTTCTAAAGGAAAATACTCGGTTTAACTTAGCATAATGCGGTTACCTAAAATGGGCTCCCTAATTTCCAGTTGTCACAGCCTCCCAGCCTCAGAAGAAACCCGTCCCGGGTTTCACTCCGAGTTGCTTGATGTCACGAAGAGTTTAGGGTACTTCCTACGGAATACGTCCTCACGTTCCCAAGTATGAACTGTGGTCCATGACGAGAGTTCCAACGAACTTTGATAATTGAATACCGCTATGCTTCAGCCGTTTAATCTCACGATCCATGATCTCAATCGGTTCCTCAACGAAATTCAATTTCTCATCAATACGGATATCTCTCATAGGTACAACTAAGTTTTGCTCCGAAAGACGTTTCTTAAGGTTACTAACATGGAAGACATTGTGTACACTGCTTAATTCCGAAGGTAGCTCAAGACGGTAAGCTACTGGTCCAATTCTTTCTAGGATTAGAAAGGGACCAATGTATCGGGGATTGAGTTTTCCACGCTTGCCAAAACGTATCACTCCTTTCTAAGGAGAAACCTTCAACATAACACGATCTCCTACCTGGAATTCAAAGGGTTTACGTCTCCTATCGGCGTAACTCTTTTGTCTATCACGAGCGGTTTGCAAATGATTACGAATCTGAACTATCTTCTCAGTGGTTTCTAGAACGAGTTCGGGACCGGTAAGCTGACTCGCCAACTTCCGCCCAACAAACTGGAGAACGACATTTTCGGCCATACAATGCCTCAAATGGTGCGGCCTTAATGCTAGAATGATAATTATTGTTGTAGGAGAATTCGGCCAAAGGTAGGTGTCTATCCCAGCCTTTGCCAAAATCGATGACACATGCACGAAGCATATCCTCTAAGTTTTGAATGGTTCTTTCACTCTGACCGTCGGTTTGAGGATGATAAGCATTACTCATATCCAATTGTGTTCCTAATGCTGACTGTAAGGACTTCCAGAAGTGGGATGTAAAACGGCTATCTCGGTCGAAAATGATAGATATTGGTACTCCATGACGCGATACTATCTCCTTGATATATAGCCGAGCGAGCTTGTCGAGACTATCGACCTCGCTAATGGCCAAGAAGTGAGCAGACTTAGTCAAACGATCTACGATTACCTAGATAGCGTCATTGCCGCTAACTGTTCTCGGTAATTTGGTGATGAAGTCCATAGTGATTCGCTCCCATTTCCATACAGGGAGTTCGGGTTGAACTAAAAGTCCTGAGGGTTTCTGGTGTTCGGCCTTTACCTTAGAACAAGTCAAGCACTTACTGACATACAGAGCTATGTCGGCTTTCATGATTGGCCACCAGTAGAGTTTCTTCAAATTATGATACATCTTATCGGCTCCGGGATGAATAGAGTATTTTGATTTATGTGACTCGTGCATAATCAACTCACGAAGTCCGCGATGAAATGGTATCCAAATTTTGTCTCCGAAGCATAAGGTTCCGTCAGAACGCTTCAAGAAGCCGTTTTCACTTTCTACCATTCCATGCAGGTTCTCAAATGGACGGTTCTCTTCCGTCAACGTCGCAGCTTGGGCGGCTAAGATTTGAGACGGTAGAGGCGAACTAATGGTCATTCCTAGGGATCGAACGAGTAAAGGTGGAATGTTCTCCTTATGGCTGAGTGTATCTGCCATGACATTGGCTTTTCCAGGGTGATAACGAATCCCACAGTCATAATCGCTGAGTAACTCTAACCAACGACGTTGTCTCATATTCAGCTCCTTCTCGTCTAAGATGTGCTTCAGGCTTTTATGGTCAGTAAACACTACACACTTACTTCCATACAGATAATGTCTCCAAATCCTAAGGGCAAAAACTACAACACCTAACTCCAGATCATGGGTGGTGTAGTTTTTCTCATGCTTCTTAAGTTGTCAGGAGGCATAAGCTATCACCTTCTCCCATTGTATCAAAACAGCACCTAAGCCTTTATGCTAAGCGTCGCAGTATACGACAAAATCTTCGCTTCCTTCAGGAAAAGCTAGGATGGGCGCACTACACAACTTCTCCTTCATAAGTTGGAATGCTTCTTCTTCACAAATAATACTGGTGCTCCCCATGGTGACGAACTCGGTCGAATGAATCCCTTCTCTGAAAACTCTGCCAACTGCTTAGAAAGTTCCTCCAATTCTCTTTGAGCAAGTCGATAGGGTGCCTGCGCTACAGGTGCAGGACCAGGTATCAACTCGATTTGGAATTCCACTTGTCGGACAGGTGGAATCCTTGGCAGATCGTCGGGAAACACGTCCGGAAACTCTCTAACGACGGGTACATCCTTGAGGTGTCCTTCGCTCTTCTTCTCGCTTTTTTTTCAGAAATTCGAGCCAAGAAAAGACAACCTCCTCTATCGATTTACTTCTGGGCCTTAATACAAGAGATGATGCTCAACCGGGAAGGATCTCCACAGTCGCTCCGATCTCCTTGTATGCTCAGAACTTTTCCGCCATATAGTACACGCACGATCTTCTCATCGCAGATGATATGTGCACCGTTCTTCGACAACCAATCCATTCCGATGATGACGTCAAAACTTCCTAAGGTAACTAGCAAAAGGTCTATGCTAAACAGGTGGTCTAGGAAACTTAGTGTGCAACTTCGGACTACAGTGTCTATCCTTTCCCTATTTCTATTAGCTAACTCTACATCATAACGTAACCCTAAAGGTGTTGGGGAAATTCCTAGTAATGGCATAAAGGTGGTGGATACGAAACTCATATCGGCACCAGTATCAAACAGTATGGAAGCATAGCAGTTATTGAGAAGGAACGTCCGTAACTACATTCGGGTCCTCACCGACTTCCTTACCAATGGCATACACTGCTGGCTCCCACGCCCTCTGCTGATTCCTAGCACCCCGATTTCGGTTTCCTTCAACCTCACGCTCATGTGGTTATGGCCATTACTTCCATACCCGTTAACAAATCCTCCTCCATTACCGGGTTTCTCTCACCCACCGCTCGCACTCATTCTTGTAGTGCCCTTTCTTCCACATCCAAAACAGGTGACAGTGGCCTTCCTGTCCGCTCCTTGCGCGGTTTGGGCCACAACAAGGGGACGGGACCTACAGTCCTTGGCCATGTGTCCTACCTTAGAGCAATTCCTACACACTATTGAGCACGGTCCATGGTGGTGTCAGTTGCAACGACTACACAAGGGTTTTATACCTTCATAACCCTTCTTCTCCCCATTACCTATAGCGTACATCATAGCAGTCTCTTGCCATTTGTTGTCATTTCCCTTAACAGTCTCATTCTTCTTCCTCTTATCACTCTTACCCTTGTCTCCTCATTCTAACACAAAAGAGTTCATTAGACGCTGAGCCACGGTAATAGCCTCATGCAAGTTAGCCAGCTTTGCACCGATGACATCATTCCTAGTAGCTAGAGGCAATCCATCAGTATACCTCTCAATCTTAAGGGCTTCAGTGCGAACCATTTCTGGGCAAAGCAGCGACAACTCTTGGAAACGACGGTTGTAAGTTGTCATGTCGCTACCCTTAACCTTATGGTTCCAGAACTCAACCTCTAACTTCTTAACTTCATTCCTAGGACAGTACGTCTTGATCAGAAGAGCCTTAAACTGGGTCCAAGTCATGCTATAGGCTATCTCACTTCCTACTGATCTGTGATAGTTGTTCCACCAAGTCAACGCTTCGTCCTTCAGGGTGAATGTTGCATACTTAACCTTAGAATCCTCATCACAGTTACTAACGTTAAACACAGACTTAGTTTTCTCCATCCACCTTGTTAGGTAAACCACTCCATCGGTTCCTCCGAACTCGATGGGACCACAGAATCAGAACTCTTTGTAGGTACAACCTCAAGCTCGATTAAGCGGTGGGGTTCCACCAGAGGTGTTAGAGTGATTAGACTCAGCTAGCAGTTCAGCTACATCACGCTGTGTCACGAGCTGGTCGATGTGGGCTTGATTCAAAGGCGGAGGGTTCAGTGGAACAGGACCATTCTCAGCACGGTCGTTAACATTAGGGTTCCCAACAGTGGGGTTATCAATGTTTTGGTTCTCAACAGGTGGAGTGGTCGGGGTCGGACGACGACCTCGACGGATAGGATTAACCACAACAGCAGGAGCTGCTCGGTTGGTCCTAGGCGGGTTTCGCCTTGGTGCCATTGATTTGAAGGTTAAAACAACAGTTTCATAAGTTCACAATTCACGCTCTATAAGACTGGGTTTGGTTCCAAGGATTATGGAATAACGCACGAATACATAATCAAGGCTAACAAGGATAATACTACATCATAACAAAATAACTAGAGACCGATTCAAAACTAAAGGATGCACTTTCTAATAACCATAACTCATAGGTTTGAAGTGGAATACATGAAAGGATGTAGAGTAGTCAAAACGATCCTAACAACGATACTAAAAAGATAACTAGGATAGATCTACATCTCGAACTAGAGACTACTCAGTTTCAAGATGGTACAATGCTCTGAACCTAAAACAATCTAGCCACGGTCACGAACACTCAAAACTGATCTCCTAACATCGTCAACCTCCCTCTATAGAGATGAAAGCTCAACACGCTGAGCATCGCGATCACTCTTCAGATCCATGACCTCCCTCTCCAACTCGCCTACCTTGCGCATATAGCTCGGTGCGCCTCTTGGGTCGTCATGAACCCTCTCAAGCAGCCCCCACCGCTCATGGAGCTCCGACATACCCTCTCTCAGAATCGTAGTCCTCCTAACTACGGAACCTATATCTGCTCTCAAATCCTATACACTAGCCCTCGATACTCCAACTAGTCGATCTGTCAACTGACTAAGCCTAACACCCTGAGATGTAATCCTCTCCCAAATCAGACCCGTCTCCCAATACTCCTCGGGCTCTGAAGCAATCTCTGATGGTATCTCTGAACCTAGTGGGCTACCTATCTCAGGTGAGTGAGGAGGTGAGACAAATTCAAAAGGCTGCCCAGGAGAATCAGGCTCAGGAAAAGGTAAGGGAGAGCCTGGTCTTGGAGAATGCGCGGGACTCTGCAATGGTGGAGTACCCCCATCAGGGATATCCTCATCATCCTCCTCCTGAGGATCCACATCCTCCTCTACATACTCCTCCTCATCCTCATACTCCTCCCCATCCTCATCTACAGAGGGGGAGTCCATGAGTCGGGGTCTTTGTGAAGGTGAATCCTGAGGTGGTACAGTAGGGGATCTAGGTCTTCAAGGACATAGTGATGCAGGTGGTGATGACAGGAGAGAGTGAGCTGGCAGGTGAATAGGTGATGATGGTGGTCATACAGACATACGAGCAGTACTACGAGTAAGTCTAGGAGTCTGGGCACCTGATGCAATGTGAGCTGCCTAGATGAACTAGGGTGATCAGATGATGATGAAGTGGAACTAGAATGTCGATCAATCACATAAGGATCACTATGTGCAACAGTCATCAGAATCAGTGCTAGGGAAATAGCAGCAAGGACATCCTCAAACACATCATAAGCTAGTGAAGGCATGGTCTGTGACAAAGGCATAGGGTAGGTATAAGTGTTTGAAAACGACTAGTTCTAATAAGCACATCAACTCATCCAAAACATATATCACATAATGAAAGCTTTAAAATAGAGGTACCGCATTACACAAAATATGCATTTAAACAAAATGCATAAGTTCCATTCTATCACATAATCCACGCATCATATAATCCCAAGTCACATCAATCATATAATCAAGCTCATAATCTCCCAAAATCAATAATAATATCCCAATAACATCTCAATAATCAATTCACAATTCATCATATCTCATTAATCAAGTCGCAGTTCATACCATACTCAAATAAAGAAGCTTCGGCTTGGCAAGCTGGCATGCGTCGGTCGAGGATCAATTTTCTAAAAAGTGGTTATAGTTTATGTTTTATTAAATACCTAGTTCTCTATAACCTTGTCTCTGATACCAATCTATAACACCCCCAAATCTCGGTACAACGGAAGACTTAAACAAGTTTTCGGGGCATTACTGGATTGGTACATCACACAAGTATAGTAAACAAGATAGTCGTATTATAGTTCAAAAGCCAATTCCAAATTTAATTATCCAAATGCAATCATCCCAAAATAGTTAAATGTAAGGCCTAACATGATTTATAAAATAGGTCCACATAATATTATCAGAGTTTAAATATGATCCTTCAACCATGCCTCATTGCCAAGCTTCCACAGAACAAGCATTCCAAACATCACTTAGATACCTGAGAAAAACATACTAAAAGGTCAGCTAACGCAGGTGAGTTCATAGGTTTAAGTTCAAATTCAAAAGTGGACCTGTAGGAGTTTATTTGCTATGCGAGACTAAGATAGATACACAATATCACACCAATCACATTCCAATATCACAATCAATAACACCATCAATAAACATAACCGACGTCATAGTAGGGCCCTAAGCAACACTAGCCAACGCAGTTGTAGCAAGGTCTAGAACAAATACTACCCTGGACTAGGCCGAGGTAGAAGTCTATACTTAGCTAGGAAAGTGTCATAGCAATATGATTGCTACCCTAGACTAAGGCAATAGCTACTACATATCTATCTAAACAGTCAACACATAAGCAAATCAAAGGTTTAAAAGGTCCAAAAAAGTAACATGATTTCTCACCCCAATTAGTTAAAACAGAGATAGAAGTGGGGCTATGAAACTCACCTCAAGCAAGCAACGCACAAACAAACACTAGCAACAAAGATAACAGCTAACACGGCTCAGCAACTACTGACTCGGCACAACCTATTAATATAAACCAATTCTTAATATATAATTCTAAAATCAACGTTATCTACCCCAATGTATTTCTTTTCTTTATCTCCAAAATATCTTGTTTCACCGTTTAGTCTTAGCGTTTGGTATCATCGTGTGTGTGTATCGACTCAACAAGACATCATGAATGCACTTAAATAACCATAATGTGATGCAATGCAACACAATGAAATGTCTAAGTGATAAGCTCCATAGTCCAATAAGTTTTGGAATAAATAGTTACACCTTATCGAATTCATCAACTCGATAAACTCAATCATTTATTCGTGTCGCTTATTATCCCATAAACAGGTCGCATCCTAACGAGTCATAAGGATAATTCACCCATTAATAACGTTATCCTACGTACCTAACGGGCTCTTATTAGATTCGTCAACCTAATAAGTCTGTTATCCACGTGGATTGACGCTATTAATGTTAGGTCATCCGTAACCCATGCACAAGACGTAAATAGTATTAAATGCTCGAAAATGGCATTAAATGCTCATACATGGCACATTTCGATAAACGTGCACTCGAAACATTAAATACTCATTAATTAGAAAACTTTTCCGTTTGTAGTCGTTAGTTTCAATTTAAAATAGCTAATAACAAGACAAGTCTTGTTATCGAAGGTTTTAGTATAAAAACCATTTATTATTTATGTTCTTAGTTTTATTACATGTTTATACATATATATATATATATATATATTACGTCAATTTCAATATAAGTTTAAAATCGTTATTCGTTTCGAGTCCAGAAGCATGAGTCATGACTTCTCGGCTTTTATTCAATCTATAGTCCAATATATACTAAAGTCCATGTTAAAGCGTTGTCGGGGTCAACTATGACTAAAAAGTCAAAGTAACAATGACGTTGCTCAAACTTGGCAATTTATAATATAAGTCCAAGCAAATAATCACAATATCGCAAATCAATCTCCAATCAACCCCTATCAATCTCGCCATCCAAACAAACTACCAAATATACCCGTGACCAATGTCACGGCCCTAATGGTCATGACACGGTCCCGGTTAAGACCACGTGAACCAAACAAGCTCTAAAAGCTTTTCGGCTCCACGCGTCTCATCCAAACAACAACAACAACTACCAAACATGTGAAGTGTCGGGAATTAGCACTGAGGAAATTCCATAGATTAGTTTTAGCATGTTTCTTAGAGTAACACCGTCACCCCAACTATAGACTAGCACAAGTTAGCGGTTTTCGATTTTAGTGTGCGGAATAAGTTATTAACGGTTTGAAAAGCATGTCAAATGGTTATTATTCTTATTGGTGTAATCATTTTTGACATAAGAGTATTTGTTATCTTTGTTTTACGAGTTTTGATGAGTCTGTATCTTCAAAGCGAGTTGTGACAAAAGACATATCGCTACTTTTGAGTCAAAAGGTCTTAGCGACTTGTCACAAACACCTTATTCAAGCGACTTGTTCAAATTTTCCACAACAACAACATACATTATCAACAATCATCTATCATTATTAGATTAGTTTTTAGCATAGTTTAGCTTAGAGTAACACCAACAAGTTGTTTATAGTGGTTCGACTACAAGGGCCCTACTCCACTCCCCGAGGTCTCACTCGAGAGTTTAACTTCACTAGTCAACAAGCTCCTTTCACGTGGAGGAGCTATTATCTCCCTTGTTCAAAGCTCCCTAAATTGGGTGCTTTAATGGGAAGATACATGGATTGTGAAAATAATGCTACAAAAAAATTGTTAGTAATAATGATCATTCACAAGCATTTCCAAACACTATGTAATGACACCAACAATGTAATAAACAACATTCATTAGTTAAAATTTTTCATGAATAAGGATCATGAAAGAGAACACAATGATGTGTTTAGTACAAGAAAATAAAAATTATCCTAAGAAAGCAAATAAAAGAAAGACTATTCTAAAACCATCCTAAAGTGATGGTGGATGGGAAAGAGCGTTTAGGCAGCTCAAGAATGTGGTTGAGGATGAACCTCATTTCTTCGTGGAAGTCATGGACCATAATCAGGTTGCATTCCGGTTTGACCCGTTGCTCACAAGTTGAGCAACCATGCCATTGGAGGGTAGAAAGTTTGGGAGGTTGTGGTGGTGGAATGGTGGATGTGTTGGTGGTGTTGGGGATGTTTGGAGTGGTCATGATGGATGCAAGCAAAGCACTTTGCATTTGCATTGTCTCACTTAGTGAGAATCCACCATGCCTTTGAATTGGTGGAGGTTGTGGAGTTCGGCTTGAATCTCCTCTCTAGTGGGATTGTCATCCACATGCACTCGGAATGTCCTCGATATGAGGGACATTGATGATGGAAGTGGATGATCCCGTATAAAGGACCATGAATGTCCTTGTGAATGGGGTGGAAAAGTAGAGGTCTTGGCCCTAATGGGCGTTTGGGTCAATGGATGACCGAGGTGACTCATGAGCGATTAGCTCAATGGTACCAAAGGATGGCAATGGTGGTGGATGACTTGGCCAGGAGGCAAGTCTTCCAAGTCCTCTAGGAAAGGATTTGGTGATGTTGGTGGAGTTGAAAATAACTCCATGGGAGTGAGTGGGAGACCTTGGTGAAGGTGGTGAGGTGTTTGGATGTTTGGATGGGTGCGGTGGAGGTGAAGTAGGTGTTTTATTGGTGGTGGAGTGGTGATCACAATGTGTGATGAAGTGGGTGTAGCTAAGGTAAGATGTGTATCATCTCTAATGGGAGATGAGATGGTGAGTGGTGAAGATTCGGATGATGAGCTAAGATGAACAAAACAACAAGGCCTTACGCTCATTCTAGCGTTTTCTTGCAAGGTTTTGGTGATGATTTAGTCATTTTTAACTTGGGTTTTGATTTGCTAGATAGTAGTGAGAATGAAGAAGGTGTGAGGATGATCATGGTAAAGCCTTTCAATTTATAGAGGTAAGAAATTGTTGAGAAAGGTTTGATTTGATGTTGAACCATTGAAGAGATGAGGTTCCTAATGATTTGGAAGTGGGTTGAATGCTAGTCATATCACCCAAGTCAATCCATACAAAGAAGATGGAGTGAAGAAGAAAGATATGCAATAAATGTGTTCTAGTGGTGGAATTTCCTAATATTGATTACCCACGGTTTAAAGGTACCAAAATTTGGTTCCTTCCTTTATGCCAAAGGCTCCTTGGGTGGATTTTTCAAATTTTTGAATTTTGGTGGGAAATGGATTTCTTATATACCTTAGTGAATAATACGAGTTCTAATAACGGTATAAACTAGTTAAGATTGATTTCTAAGTGATGGAAGATAATTTGGAATCACGAGAGAATCGAAATTGTGAAAATTACTTGGAAGATCCACGGCACCAAAATCATACAGACGGTACCCAAAGGGTGCTGGTCCAGTCACCTGGTGACGGTATGGCGGTACCAACTACATAAAGGGCGGTACCAAAATTATGGTGTCGTCGATCCGTGGAGTGCTAAAATATGGATGATGTATCGTTTTAGGTGTCGGGAAATTTCGAAACACGAAATTTTCTCAAAAAGTGTTATACTAAACATTTCTAGTTAGGAAAAGTAAATAACACATATGTAAACATAGTGGAGCATAGATTTTGAGCAAGGCTTATTGATTTCCACAATATAGTGAAAATGGGTAAAATTTGATAGCATACTTGTGCTATCCCCACGCATGAGATTGTTAGCATACACCATTGTTTCAAGTTATATTATCATCCTACATAATAAAAACAACTAAATAGTATCAAACATTAACGATAATGCGGTCTTTACCATCCCTTTTGGGGTTGGTGGAATTGGAGCGAAGTTTCTATAGAAGGGTGAGAAGCATCCCGTATGGAAGAGCAACGGATCCTTGAGTTGGAATATCAATCATTCTCTAGCTATGTAGTAGGCTAAGTTGAATGGTTGTCGGGTGGACAAGTTGTAAAGCATGTGGAAAAGACAAGCGTTTATGTGATCCCTATTTCCTATGGTGCTAATGGCGTTTGCTCTAAGTAACTCCTCCCATTTCTTAAATTGGTTAAGTTCATTTAGCTCCATTAAGTATGGATCTCGGTCTACCTCCTTTCCACTTTCGGGTTACTCGAGTTGTATCAGTTTTGGGTTAAAAGGTGTTCACGGATGACATCCTTATCGGCCAAACGGGTTAGATAGGGAGAAGTGCGGTCGTTGATTGCATCAAGGCGGTGGTGACCACTTATCCGTGTAGACACAAGTTCCTCGGTTGGGAATTCCTAGTACTCTAGCAAATTCACTTAAGGTGATGGTGTAGTCATTTTGGTTGATTCTAAAGCTAAGACAAAATTCATCATCATCTTCATCACTAAAAGTCACACTAGCATAGAATTCTAACACGAACCTAGGACAAATTGGTTCATCAATGTCAAGAAGTAAAAGAGTATTATCTACTAATCCCATAGTATATTTGTTATCAATAAGGTTTTTGGTACCAAGCTTTAGGTGCAACATAATGCTTTCTTGAGTTTGAAGACATGATGTGGTTTCTCAAAGTCGGTAAAACAGGAGGTTGAGTTAATAAACCCATTAAGGAAAGCACTTTTAACATCCATTTGAAATAATTTAAAATCATAAGCACATGCATAAGCAAGTAATATTCTAATAGATTCAAGTCTAGCTACCGGTGCATAAGTTTCATCATAGTCAATTCCTTCTTGTTGATTATAACCTTGTGCAACAAGCCTAGCTTTGTTTCTAGATACTACACAATTTTCGTCCATTTTGTTTGAAAGACCCATTTGTTCCAATTATAGTTTGATCTTTGGGTTTTGGAACTAGTTTCCAAACATCATTTCTAACGAATTGGTTTAATTCTTCTTGCATGGCAATTACCCATGATTCATCTTTTATTGCTTCATTTATGGTTTTTGGTAACCCTAAACCCTAAACCCTAAACCCTAAACCCTAAACCCTAAACCCAATGGTGGATACAAAACAAAAATGATTACTTTGATTTTGAGCTTGTGATCTTAAGGTTCTTTGATTAAGTTTTCCTATGACCTTTTCTAATGAATGACTTTTAGATTCTTTTATGTTGACAATTTCCTTATTTAATGGTTCATCTTCCTTGTTATTATTAATTTGACTTTCAATTATTTGACTTTCAACTAAGTCATCATCTACCAAAGGTGATGTCTTAGAGGGAGGTGGACTTTCGTCAAATGTTATGTTCAATGATTCCTCGACTATCATTGTTTGTTTATTTAGGACAATGTAAGCTTTACTAGTTTGAGAGTAACCAAGAAATACACCTTTATAAGACTTTGGGTCAAACTTGGTGAGATAATCCTTAGTATTAAGAATAAAACATTTACAACCAAAGACTTTAAAATATCCTAATGTTGGCTTTTACCTTTATAAAGTTCATATGGTGTTTTGTTTAGGAAAGGACGATTAGGACTCTATTTAAAATATATGTAGAAGTGTCAGCGTTACACCAAAACTTTTGAGGAATGTTTTGTTCATTAAGCATTGTTCTACTCATTTCTTGAATTGTTCTATTTTCGTTCTACTACTCCATTTGATTGAGGTGTTTAGTGTGCGGAAAAGTTATGTGTTATACCATTTGTATCACAAAAGTTTCCAAATTGAGTTTCGTTGTCAAATTCCGACCATGATCCGTTCGGATCGACATAATTTGACACCTAGAAGATTTTGAATTTTCTTGCTAAGTATTTCAAATTTATCAAAAGCTTCATTTTGGTTTTCAAAATAACGTCCAAGTAAACCTTGAGTAATCATCTACTATGACCAAAGTGTATAAGTTGCCTCCATAGCTTCTTATAGCGGATGGTCCAAACAAATCCGTATGTAATAATTCTAGACACTTAGATGTGGACACCATATTTTTAGATTTGTGACTACTATGTGTTTGTTTACCAATTTTGCAAGCGTCGCAAAAGTGTTGGTCATATTTTAGTTTTGGTAAATTCCTAACCAACTCTTTTGAAGATAGGTTTTGTATAAGTCTCATATTAGCGTGACCTGGCGTCTATGCCAAAGAGATGAGCTATCGTCTAATGTTGTTAGGCAAAGTTTGTCATTATATGTTTTATCTATTTTCATGCGTATATGTTATTTTCCTAACTCCTTTAGCTATGGTGATACCATCTTTTAGTATTTTACTACCATTTTTATCGAATAGTACTTTATACTTTTTATCACATTGTTGTCTAATACTAAGTAGATTAAATCCTAACCTATCCACATGAGCAACATTTTCAATAGTTAGAGAGTTATGAGCAATTGTACCTTTGCCAATGATTTTGCTTTTGAGATTGCTACGAAAGTGACATTACCTCCGTCATACTCTTGGTATGATGAGAAGAGACTTTGTTGCCCGTCATGTGTCGTGAGCATCCACTATCTTTTATCCATTCATCGGTTCCAATCCAACTTTCAAGCATACCTAAAAGCAAATAACTCAAACATTTGGTCCCCAATATCTCATGGGTCCGTTTGGGTTAAACATACCATTTATTTGATTCATGTATGGAAATGATGGGTAAGGGTTCCATGGCATGTAACCGGAGTTTGATATGGTCTAGGAAAGTTTTGATTCCAACCGTTGTGTTGGTAGTTAGGTTGAGCGTTATGGTTGCTCTTAGGAAAGGCGTTTGGCAAAGAAGTTTTATATCGTTGTTGAGTAGTTTTTGATCTAAATTCATTTTAACAAGTCCTACTCACGATATAATGGTGGTTTTAGTTTAACATTATCATTGGTTTTCTTTGTTATTTTAACAAATTCGATGCGGTCAGTATTCGAACATTTTGTTCTCATTTGAAGTACCAGCGGTACCATTTTGCTGTGGACGGAACCCTTATTTTGGTTAAAATCGTCCCGTCTTATCTTTAAACAATTTTGATGGGAATGTTCGTCCTTTTCGACCATTTGTTTTGACTCTTTGAAATTAATACTTCATTAAAACCTAGCCCATTCCTGTCTCCACGGTGTTTTACGGTTTTAACTATTTCATCGGCAGAGCGATGTTTTGTTAAACCTTTTAAACTTAAATTATTTTCTATTAAAACTTCTTGTGTGAGCTTTAGTTTTTCTATTTCAAGATTAAGCTCTTGACATGATTTACAATCATCGTCATTTGCTTTTCCTTTTCAAGACGTTTTGCTTTTCTTTTAACTCATATACCTCATTTTCCAAAAACTCCTTTTGGTTTTAGAAATTTATTTTTAGTTATGATTTTTAGACTTAGCTCACACAATTGATTATATTGTTTTTGCAAGGTGTCATCATCTATAGAAGAATAAGAAGAGTGGAAAGTACCTCATTTGACTCATGTGCCATTAGAGCGATCTCTTCCTTGCTTGATTCTTCATCGTCTTCACTATCACTCGAGCACCACTTACAAAAGCTCGTTGAGTTTTGCTTTTAGGTGGCTTGGGACATTCTCCTATGAGATGACTTGCATCACCACATCTAAAACACTTTCTTTCACCTTTAATCTTCTTATCATCCCGATCTTTTCGGAATGGCTTCTTTTCTTCTCGAGGTTGTCTTACAAACTTTCCTCTTCTTCTAAGAACTTCTTGAAATCTCTAACGCCATGGCTTACTCCTCATCTTCACTATCGAACAAGATTCACCATCATCGCTGATTCCGCCTTTGCTTTAAGACAACGTATTTGATCTTCTCCTTTCTTCCTTTGATGATCTCGAATCTTTCTCCATTACCATTTCGTGAACTTTGAGGTTGCCAATTAGCTCGTCTAGTGACATTATTGAGAGATCTTTTGATTCTTCAATAGCGGTCACTTTAGCTCTCTATTTGGGATGGAGTGCTCTAAGAAATTTCGACAAAGTTCTTACTACGAAAAGATTCATCAAGTGCTTTAAGTGATGTAATGATAGTGTTAAAGCGAGCAAAGCCACAATCAATGGTTTCATCTTGAGGATAACAAATTGTTCATATTGTTGAACAAGAAGATCAATTTGTTATCCTTGACTTGTGAATTACCTTGATGTGTAACAATTAAAGATTCCCAAATATCTTTGGCGGTTTCACACATAAAAATTCTTTCATATTCTTTTCTAGGTAAAGCATTATAAAGCATCATTTTAGCTTCATTATTTTTAGCAACTAATTTCTTTTGTTCATCAACGGAAATATCCTTTGTTGTAGAACTAAAATCTCCTTTAACAATAATAAACCAAAGATCTATATCTTTTGATTTTACATATGTTTCAAACGGTTTTTCCAATAGATAAATCCATTGGTTTCAAAGAGTGGTGGTCTTTGCATAGATTGCCCTTCTTTAAAGTTTTGAGAATCCATGGATCGTTTCAAGTTTATAAAATACAAGTTATTTTAGAAATTCTTGAGCAACGAGGCTCTGGTACCAATTGTAGAAAACTAGAAGGGGTTGAATAGTTTACCGATTAAAAACTTTGTTTGAAACTTATTGAAAGATCAATTGATATTGATCTTAAGTATGTTAATGAAATATGCAAGCAATATGTAATAAGTAAATAAGGAAAGAAATGATCAAACCACAACAAGTTGTTTATAGTGGTTCGCCTACAAGGACTCTTTTCCTTGCCCTACTCCACTCCCGAGTCTCACACTCGAGAGTTTAACTTCACTAGTCAACAAGCTCCTTTCACCGCGGAGAAAACCTTTACACTTCGCACACTATTTCCGACACTAAGCTAGATGTCGAGTTCTTTCCAAGGGTACAACTACTCCCACACACAATGTATTTTGAGGACTAAAATACTAACCACTCACACTCACAAGATTATGATGGTTTGATACAACAATGAAGTATGGATCAACACTAGATCATACAACACTTAAACAAACAAGACTTCCAACTTCTCGTTGAAGCTTGAATATGACTTGATCTTCTTTGCTACAAAGAGATCACTAGTATGATATGAAACGAGTTAGAAAGGTTAGAGAAGATATGTAGAGTATGTTAGAAAGGGATGAGAAACTACTTGGCTTGGCATTGCTATTTATAGCCAAATTGGACAGAGGCGTCCGGAATGGCGGACCCATTAAAGGGTTCGCCGTGTACCAATTTGTCCGCTTGATCGGCAGTCAAGATATCAAATCTTGCCTAAAGTCAACTCTATCTAAGTGAGATTGTGCAAGATATGAAGAGTACAAATCTTCACAAAATATCTAATGGAATCTTCCAATGATTTCCATGATGTAATACATGATGTCAAATGTTGTATTACTATTTATGGAAATATGCAAATGCTTAAGTAGTGTTTGGTTTTAAGAACCTAACACATTCTACAAACTACTATCATACATAATGATTAGAGTCATATCAAGATGTTACTAATCATAAATGTAAATGCTTGAATGATGAATATATTGTTTGAGAAAGCTTGTTTTAATATCTAATAAACTTGACAAGCTTTAAGCTTTTATAAATTAAATTTACTTTTGTCGTTAACAAAACTTAGGCAAAGATCAAAAATATAAATAACGTTTAATGACGATATTTGTATTAACATAGACCATTGTCCATAACAGATTCTAATCATCAACCCTCACATGAAATTGAAATGAAAATGAAAAATAAATCAAAATACATCAAGACTTATATGATTCGAACCTGGACTCATATTACAATTCATGGTATACATTATCTCATCAAGTCTCTCTAAATTCTATACTCACAAAATAATCTAGCATATCAAGATCTCAGAATCAGTCAACTATTTAACATACCATCAAAGATAGTCTTTCTCGTTGAACCTTATCTTCACTGATCGGTGTATGAAGTTTAGCTTCTATCCTTCTTCGAACATAAAGTAAGATGACTAACAAGTGTGTTAATCTCTTTACTTTGGTTCGCTAATGTGGTCACTTCAAATGGATTCATCTCAGTTACTTGAACGTGACCTCAGACCATCTTATTTCGTGTAATACAAAAGTATATCTAGATTATCAAGAATATCTTACACGAAATAGATCATCATCATCAGTCTAGTGTCAATCTCCGAATATATAAGATAAAGAATAATAAAAAAATTTATCATCTCTATTCTATTCGTTCAAAGGTAAAGTAACAAGAATACTTATCAGTTATTGTGAATCGACCTACCTGTGATCTATTCGTTAGATCAAATAGTCGTCTCTCCATATCTCGAGCCATCCATGTGGCTATGTAATGACCCTCATGCCATCCCTGTAGCGAGGTCATCATTTGGTTCAATGATTAATGAAGTTCAAGATTGATATTCGACTTATTGGTGAGAAGAAAAGGTCAGGAGGGGGCGGATATACAAACAGAGAAGTGTATTTTTAGGGTTTGTATAAAATGAGAGAGGCGGACATTTTTTTGTGAGTGTAACTAGGGTTGAATGGGTATTTGTGGTATTAAATAGTCCGAATATTTAGGGTTGAGAAGCATATTGGATCTGTTTGAATGTAAACCGTGTATTTACATTTGGGATTTGGACTGGGCTTGAGGATTATTAGTAGTGGTTTCACTTTTGGGCCGTATGTAGTAATTTATGGTAAACTTGGCCCGTGTGACATTCTTGAACATATATACCTTGAATCGTTTTTTTTAAGTTGATCGCAAATAAGGTTATTAAGTGATGTGTGTTTTGAGTTGAACGCAAATGATGAATCTGCTTTGTTAGATATTTGTGTGGGATTTAGTTTTGTTATGTGGACTGTTAGTGATATTGAAATTGACCAAGATAAACCTTAGCTAATTAAACCGGAATATGAGCATAATTGGATATGGGCCTTATAAAGCTTAAATTAATCGGGTTTAGTCAATATATTGGATCGAGTTCAATGTTGCGAATAGGCTTCTCAAAATTGGTTCATATCTATGAAATTTGGATTATGTACGATTTGTTGAATAGATGTGAAGATGATGAGATTCGATGGGTTATGAGGATTGTTAGATTGGTTTACACATTTTCAAGGATAATATTAGGTCACGGCTTGACTTGTTATTGGAACTAGGTTGACTACGGGGTTGTTTGTACGGTATCTTTTATTTGGTTTTGAAGTGAAGTTTTCCGGGCACGTTTACTTATTTCGTCTTCTTTCTTTCTACCCATCCGAAGATGACTTGTTTGGGCACTTATAGAGTGTGATAAAGACTTGGCTATTTAGTTACGTTTGTGATTCTTTCTCGCTTAACCCACAAAGTAACTATCACTTCGGTGTCTCACGCAGTTGAGGATACATCAAAAGGTTTTGTACATTGGGTACACCGTTTCTTTTCACAAGGATTAGTACAAGCTTAAGTAACAAATTTGGGAATTCTACTTCATGTTCAAGTTTGGTATATTGGGTTTACTTCACCAAATGGTCATAGCAATTACCGACAGAATATGTGGAAGATGTGCTTACCAAAGTATTTTAATGATGAGATGTTATCAGCAATTCTCATTGAATATTCGATGCCACTGAATGACAATGATACTTCACAGTCTAAGCAACATCTTTCAAGAGTCTTCAGCGTCAGTCATAACTTTTCAAGATGTTTGCTTATGACAAGAACTTCTCATGCAAATGGTCGTACACGTTATGATGCTTCCGAAAGTTCGAAACCATCATGGGGGAGAAACGTGTACTTTGATGTTTTACGGTCAACCTCCAGGCGAAAGTAGTGTATACTAATTGACTTAGTATGGTTTGTGAAGATGTCTACATATGGGTAAAGAATTTTTGATGATGGAGAATGAACCGCTAATGAACCGCTGCATGTTCCCCTAAAACTGACATTCACATAAACCAAAATTGTCATAACAACGTTAAATCTAACATTGTTTACGGTTTAGTCTTGATTTTGTAAAATCCCGATAAAGAAACTATTTCTCGGTTTAAATCATAGATTTGTAAAATCCCGTGACAATGGAAACATCCTGGTAATTGTAAAGTGCATTTCCGGATCTATCTTACGGTTTATTCTTGGCTTTGTAAAATCCCGCGAAAGAAACTATTTCTCGGTTTAAACCATTGAATTGTGAAATCTTGTGATGATGGAACCATCCTGGAGAAAGGAAAGTGTACTTCGGGATCTTATCTGATGCTGGTGCTACAGTTTCTGTTTCGAAGAAGAGATAAAAGGGTGTACTTTATGAATTGGATGTGTGTTTGAATATTCGTCATGGCAGTTTGATTATTACATGGTTTTATGGGGTTATGTGCTTTTAACCATGGTCGAGATGAAAACCATTATCATAGTTCACTTAAAACGTCAAAGGAGGCTAGATGTGAGATTTTAACCAGAAGATGTGACAACGGGGTTAATTCACTATTATTTATTTGAGGTTGAAGTGAAATATCACGGGCGAGTGTACTTAGTATCTGAAGGTATCGGGGATGGTTGGATGAAGATTCTTCAAGATCCTTGTTCGAGCTTATTATCAAAAACGAAGACTTGGAAATCTAGTTATTGTTGGGTGACTTTTTCCTTTTCTTTTACCACTTGGGGGAATTGGTCTCTTACCACCACAAAATAACTACCACTTTAAGGAGTTACGTTGTAGTGCTTAGTGTCACATTCAATTGTGGATTTTCAAGAGGTGATGTACGGCTTATACTTGATGGTTGGTTGGTTGAAGAGTATAGAGTACTTAGAGAGTACTTAGAGATTCTAATGGAAATCGGCACCGCTCTTTGTTACATATTTGCAAGTTTAAGTCACGAGTTCGAGTTAGTTTACTTCAGGGTCGAATTCATCATATTGGGTTTTCTCCATCAGTTGTCATGACAAAGAGCCTACTGAATGATAATGGGGTTGATTATAAGTTTGCCAAGAGTAGATGAAAAGAGATAGATTATGACGTTTGAACACAACAGTTCAAGCCTCGTTCTCTAAAGAAAAGAAAAGTGTACGTCTCAATGCGCTTTATCTTTGAAAGAATAGAAATCTTCTTATGACGTTTGAACACAACAGTTCAAGCCTCGTTCCCTAAAGAAAAGAAATGTGTACGCTTCAGTGCGCATTATCTTCGGAAGAAGAGAAATCTTCTTATTATGACCATTCTCATCAACATGCTCCATGCTTTTTCCATGCGCTTTCAATTATCTAACCGGACTACCGTTGCTAGTAATCTTATTCCACTTGCTCTATTATAATGACGATGGCGACATCATAAGCAACCTTTGAGGGGGAGAAGTGTGAATAGACTACATTTGGATGATTTCACTTATTCAATCAAGAATGGCAACTCCGTATGCAATTCTTGAGGGGGAGAAAAAGTGTGAATTTACTGAATGGTTGATCGATATTTGAGAATATATGGTCATACGGCTCCTAACTCATGTAAGAACCGATCTTCTTCTTATCGGGTCATCGTTACATGGAGTTTCTTCTGAGAGACGTTGGTTGACATCTTCTCACGGGCTGATATGATTAATGACAAAGTGCTTCCAGTTGCGAGGCTGATTTCCTTGATGAGCATCTTTCTGTTCTTATTTGATTGGGAGGGATTTGAGTTAATGGGATTTTCTATATATAAGTTAATGGGAATGCATTTGGTGAGAAGAAGATGTTAACTATCTATTCCCCAACTTGACAATCTTGAAGAAGGTTGAGTCTACAGTCTGTTCTACATTTTCTAATGCATGTTAGAAGACTAAAGACGAGTTGCATTTAACGATCTAAAGACTTCTTCTTAATTCAAGCATTCATCATAAAGATTGTCGGTTTAGGGGAGAGCACTAATTGTGGGAGAGTGAAAAGCCAAAGTTAATCCCCAATTAGACTTGCTCACTTTCTTCAGCAAGTTGATTCTCACAATGATTAAATGTGGTCTTCTCAAAAAGATTTCAAGTATTTGGGCTTATAATATGTTGCTCATTCTGAAGTGTCAAAACCAACAAGGGGGAAGGAGACATGCATCTAAACGTGAGTAAACTTGATGAGCTTAACACTTCTAAGTGATTGAAGAAATCCCGGGAAGACATATGTCATTACCGCAGAGAAACTCAAGGTTTGACTCATGGCGTTTAGTTTTCTTATTCCAACTATGTGGGGGAAGATATGGAAGAGTTAGTTTCGGTGATAAAGAGGTACACAAGTGTGTGATGATTTCGATCCTATCGCAATCATCGTGGAGAGAGATTGTGTACATTGGGGACGCCAATTGTTTCACTTGAGTGCTTAATCGATGATTCGTAGATATAATCACTTATTTCGAGTTGACATCCGTAGAGATAGTCATCCAAGAGATAATCGGTGATTCGCCTGCTTCTTCAATATTATCGGTTATTCTCTCTTTGGGCATTTGGGTACCGGGTTCTTGAGCTTCATACACTTTCTTGGGAGATAAAAGTATACATCGGGGTTATTCTTTGGCTATTGGACTTACTCTGCTACTTCGATGTTATAAGTTTCTCTGTCTTTGGGTATATGTGTATTTGGGTTCTTGAGCTTTTACATAGAGGTTGACTGCATCAATTCAACTACTTGATGGAATTATTCTCTTGACACCTTTTGGAATGGATTGCTTCTGACTTCAGTGGAAAAGGAATTTGAGAAGATTATTCAAGTGTAGGATGATTCTTTGATGTTCTACTTGATGATATAACCCTGAACGGAGACTTACGATGATCCTTCTTATATGGAGCAGCAAGATCGATGATATGGTGTGCGCTTTGTGCATCTGGCAAAGGAAAGCTTGAAAGAAAGCTTAGAATCTGCTCAATAAGAAGATTTACGGTTTGGGGGGAAGCTACCAAAGTCTCACTTTCAAGTGGCTCCATTTCTCTCTTCGATTCAAGAGCCTTGGAAGCTTTGGTGGTGAATGTTTAAGAGATGATGACTTCTATCTTCTACAACGGGGCTGCTCGATATCCTTATCTCGGTACTCGTATCATCATCTTCTTAAACTATATCATCTATTCTATCTATAAATATTTATCAAAAAACAAAATACAAAAATATAAAACCAACAAAAAGAAAATAAAAAATATAAATCCAACAAAAACCCATAAAAATTTGAAAATTTGAAAAATACCAAAAATATTGTTTTTAAAGACATGTCTTCTGGTATCGATAACATCTACGGTCTTAGAAATGTCATTCAATAATGGCACGTGACCATAGATGAAGTTCGAGCAGAAGGTGTAAATATTCTTTTCTAAACATGTCTAAAACTATGGCTTGCAGTTATCTCAGACTGTAACCCGCACTTAACCATGGTTTGCTATTATTTCAGATAGCAACTCGTTCTTAAAGAAAGGAAAGTGCTGGGCTAAAAAAATTTTCAAAAATCTCGTGCACTTATCCTAAAACAATATGAGGAAAGTATGTCGAAGGACTACTGTTCCTACACCAATGTTTTTCCGTCTAAAATTCTTAAGAAAAATATTTGTTGTTCAAAATGGTGGAAATGAGTTGCTTGAAAAATCAATCAAATCAGAGTTTTTATAAAATTTTCAAACTCAATCAATGACTTCAGTGCTTTTAAACTTTTCAGAAAATGAGTCATTGATTGAGGGGGAGAATGTTTTCAAATTTATATCATCTAACGGGCTTATCTAATTATCCTATATACTTAAATGTAAAACATGTTAACCTACGTTGAAGGACTAGGTGCCTAGGATATGATTGTTAGGATTAGATGATTAGAGTTTGATAAACACATTATTCCCATGCTTTACATGATCTGATTGATATGTTGAATTGACTTTTATTAGTCGATTGTTGTTTGGGTGATGTCGACCACCATATATCTATTTGTGTTGACTAACGTATGCAGATAAGATAGTTAATAAGAATGTTCCCGATCCGAATCCCACAATTGAAGATGATTGGATGCCGAAAGGAAAGGGAAACTATTTATTGGGTCGACAAAAGAAGAAACGGAGCTTAATTAGATCTCTCTTTGGATAGTTGGCACGATAGATGCAACTTCAGAGGTCTCACTGCATCAGCAGACGGTTTTCTTCCAAGCCCTACAACAACAACAACATAAGCAGCTTCTACACCATCTAATGTATCTTTGTGCAGGATAATAGTGATGATACCATTTTTTTTTAAAACAATTTTTGAACAATATTGTTTTGAAAAATGGAAAAATATTGGTTTTGAAAATAAATTGGACTTAATTTTGGAAATCACTGGACTTCATTTTATCAAAACTTAAGTCACTCAATCAACGACTTCGGTCATCGATTGAGGGGGAGAGTGATTTAAAATAAAATATTTTCAAACTAAATTTCATCTATCAAGTCCGTTTGTACTAAATAAGTGGTGATTTAAAGATTTAATGTTATGTCATGGTATGATTGTCTTTAAAACTCAAAGATCTTTCAAAATGAAATCTTTTTGTTCTTGTTTGATTGTGAAATTGTTTTTTTTACTTAAAGATCTCTTAAAACTATCATACCTGACACTAACAATCTTTAATGTCTTATATTGATCCCTATCAGTAATTTTTTCAAAAATTAAATCAAGCCACGTCTTTCCTCTAAAATTTTCCAAATAATTTAAATCAATTGGGATCACAAATCTCAAGAGGTTTGAAATTTTTGATCAGGGAAGAGATAGTGATTTAAATCTCTTATCTGTTTAAATGGAATTGGTTTTAGTCCTTTAAAGGCACTCCTGCCTCCATGTGCCAAACGATTTCAAATACATTATGCACATGATTGAGGAGGAGCATTTATCCAAAAACAAGATGAGTATTTAAACCAGGCCACATATTCTCCCATGTTTTCTAAACCTAATTAAATCACTTGGGATCCAAAATCTCCAATCGTTTGATATTTTTGATCGGGGGAGAATTTGTGATTTAATATGAAATTTGATAAAAGATGATCATTTTGATTCAATGTGCAAGTTCTCTCTAATATGTGCTAAACTCTTTCATATATCGATGCACATATTGAGGGGGAGCGAATGGTTTCTATTGGAAATCGTGAAAAGTACTTCAAAAACATCTTGCCTCTATGTGTTAAATTATTTCAAATATCCTACACACATATTGAGGGGGAGAATTTACCAAAGAAATTCAAATGGGTTTTCCAACGGAAATTGTGATCATGAATACATTTCAAAGAACTCTTGCCTCCATTTGCTAAACAATTTCAAAATCACATGCACATGTTTAGGGGGAGCATTTCTAAATGATCAAAACAATTAAGGTACAAAATGCTTTGATTTTATATCACAAGTACCTTGATTGATTTTCCAAATGATTTTTCAATTGGTTTCAAGAAGGAAAGAACAATACCAAAAGACCGACCAATTTACTTTATACATGGTGTTATAAGGATGGTTAGGTTAGGTATTCGTTCCCACAATCCCGCCTTGAGCCGGAGGGATCTACCCGTGGACAATCCACTAGTTAGTGTAGAGTCCTTAGGTATAATGAAAAAGGAAAAATGAGAATATGGGAAGAGTGCGGGATGAGATAGAGCTAGAACTGGAATAAACCCAACAAGGTTCTAGTAATGAAGTCTCAGAAGCAATCGAAGGGTTGAATAATGAAAAGAAATGAATTTGAAGGGTGAAAAGAAATAGCCCTCCATTAATTCAACCTTAGGGCGTAAACCGGGTTCAAATCATATGCTACTAGTGGTTACTAAGGTAACACGGTATTGAAGACAAGACGTCATGGACCCGGTGGACGACCGCATCAAACTTCCCAAGCTACTCAAGTTCCTCTTAAAGGGCTTGTTTCATTCTCACGGGAACCTACATAATATATCGACTTTCTCTTAGAGATTGTTGATATTGAAGAAGGAGACCCTCTCCCTAGTCTCTGGCATAGGAACCAAAATGTGCACAATTGAGTCTAGAGCCAAGAGATAATCCACAATATCTCATTAGGACAAAAAAATAATGAAGACTTGCTGTTTCACACAATGTGAAAAGTAAGTATATATTGAGAGTCCTACGCATTATCCTTGTGGTATTGCCAGAACATCTGAGTGATATGTAAAAATATTAACAATGAAGATGGAAATCCTTCTAGAGCCAACATTAAACAAGCTCTTGGTGGGTGACATGTGAGATCTTTTCTAAAGGTCAAGCTTGTGACAACTGGATAGAAACAATGGGGAGATTCACTCTTGAATCAACCTTGGTCCAGGATATGAATTGACGAATACTTTTGGAAAAACCGTTCGATGTTCAAATCTCTTCTTTTCCCCAGCACATCGAATGTGTATTCATATTTCAAACACAAAAAGTATCTCTGATTGAAAAATACTTTTGGAAAAACCGTTCGATGTGCAAATCTATTCTTTTCTCTAGCACATCGAATGTGTATTCTCTTTCGAATACAAAAGGTATTTTAAATTGAAAATTGATCTTTCTCATAAAACCTTCGTCGTATTGCAAAACTCTTTCTTCTAAGAAATATGCGATTGTTTTTTCAAATCAATCTTTCATCAATCAGTGAATCTCAATTTGCTAGTTCACTCACTCCGTGTTGTCCTCTTTGAGACGTTCCGGTTTGAGAACAACTAGAACATTGCGAAACCACGTCAAGGAGATTCTTGAATTATACCTAATCACGTGTAGTACTTGTATCGATCAGCGGGAACCGTGTGCGTGTACCTCAATTCAACGAAAGTGATCAAAGACACTTTCGTGTGTTTTATTGCTAACTGTTGTTTGCGGTACATTTTGACGGTTGCGGTGATCGAATTGAGAAGTCAATCCAAAGCCGCATGCTCACAAAGATCCACACTTAATTGAAGAAATCATGACTTGTGCATATCTACATAACCTTGCTCGATATTTTATACTATGCTTCGCTACATCGCCGCAAATATCATGAACCAAGAAAGCTTCCGCTACTCTGATGGAAAGATGTCATGATCCTGAAAGTGTGAGCATGTCGGTCCAAAAGTCACAACATCACATGAAGGAAACATAACAAAGGGTGATCCAGATATTTACTGTGGCTGATGATCTCAATGAAAGCTCGAAGATCATTAAGATGTGGATCAGTTCAAAGACCTCCACTGAAAGTACAAAACTATGCGGACTATGAAGAGTCAATGCTCAAGCACAAAGATTGCGGAACTGAAAAATTGAAGTCTACGAGCTCAAGACTAAAGATAAAATAGAATGCTAGGATTCGAAATGTAAAACATGGGGTGACCTCCCTTAGGGGGAGATTGTTAGGAATTGGAAATTCCATAGTGAAGTGTCGGTCACCCCAACTATAGACTAGCACAAGTTAGCTCGTAGACATATCGCTATTTACTGTTTATTAGATTAGTTTTAGCATAGTTTAGCTTAGAGTAACACCGTGGAGGAAGGACGGGTCTTTACCCACCGTATACCTGATCCACAGGCTGTCAGGAGGTCGTTTAGTTTGTAACTATAAATACCCTTCCCACTAAGGGAAGGGTGGTGATTTTCTCATTAATCTAACCTTACATTTGTTTGTTTATCTCTCACTAGAAACACCCTTTCTACTCTCTTCATCTCTCTAACTATGGCTTTCTTGTATCATCATAATCCTAGACCACCCGAATCATCAAACAACATAAATACACGATCCTACACAAAACGTTACCACAATGACCCGACCCGGACCCTTGGTCCATAGGGGTCTCGTACGCCACACCCAGACCACGAACGAGTCCCTAGTGGCTCGTTCCATCCACTAACTCCATCCAAACACTCCCCAAATGGCTTCTTCAACAACCAAACATAATTAAACAACCTCCAAACAACATCTAATCATCAAACCCATCAACTAATCATGACCAATAACATGAAACTATGAATAAAATGCAAAAACACAATAAAATGACACAACACATGATACCAAATCACTAGTCTACATGTTTTAATTAGTTTTAAACTCGTTTTAGACCCATGTCCATGAAACCCAACACATGTAGCCACTTGTACGAGCCAAATAGGGCTCGTACAAGGCTCCTCATAGCTCAAACAAACCACAACCATGTTCCTTTTACCTTTTCCAAAACCGATCTACAAAGTTACCACGAAACCCTAGATTTTCGAATAGTTTTTGTTAATACAAATATCGTCATTAAACGTTATTTATATTTTTTATCTTTACCTAAGTTTTGTTAACGACAAAAGTAAATTTAATTTGTATAAAAGCTCAAAGCTTGTTAAGTTTAATAGATATTAAAACAAGCTTTTTCAAACAATATATTCATCATTCAAGCATTTACATTTATGATTAGTGGCATCTTGATATGACTCTAATCATTATGTATGATAGTAGTTTTTAGAATGTGTTAGGTTCTTAAAACCAAACACTACTTAAGTACTTGCATATTTCTAAAAATAGAAATACAACATATGACATCATGTGATGCATCATGGAAATCATTGAAAGATTTCATTGGATATTTTGTATGGATTTGTACTCTTCATATCTTGCACAATCTCACTTAGATATAGTTGACTTTAGCAAAGATTTTGATATCTTGGTCATCGGACTGGCGGTACCAAAATGGTACAGGCGGAACCCTTTTAAGGGTTCCGTGGTCCGTGGACGCCACATCCATTTTGCTATAAATAGCAATGCCAAACCAAGTAGTTTCTCATCCCTTTCTATTATACTCTCATACATATCTTCTCTAACCTTTCTAACTCAGTTTCATATCATAGTAGTGATCTCTTTTGTAGCAAAGAAGATCAAGTCACATTCAAGCTTCAAACGAGAAGTTGGAAGTCTTGTTTGTTTAGTGTTGTATGATCTAGTGTTGATTCATACTTCATTGTTGTATTAAACCATCATAATCTTGTGAGTGTGAGTGGTTAGTATTTTAGTCCTCAAAATACATTGTGTGTGGGAGTAGTTGTACCCTTGGAAAGAACTCGACATCTAGCTTAGTGTCGGAAATAGTGTAAGCGAAGTGTAAAGGTTTTCTCCGCCGGTGAAATGAGCTTGTTGACTAGTGAAGTTAAACTCGAGGTGTGAGACTCGGGGAGTGGAGTAGGCAAGGAAAAGAGTCCTTGTAGACCGAACCACTATAAACAACTTGTTGTGGTTTGATCATTTCTTTCCTTATTTACTCTTTACATATTACTTGCATATTTCATTAACATATCTAAGATCAATATCAATTGATCTTTTCAATAAGTTTCAAAACAAAGTTTTAATCGGTAAACTATTCAACCCCTTCTAGTTTTCTATAATTGGTACCGAGCCTCGTTGCTCAAGAATTTCTAAAATAATTTGTATTTTATAAACTTGAAGCGATCCATGGATTCGAAAACTTTAAAGAAGGGCAATCTATGCAAAGACCACCACTCTTTGAAACCAATGGATTTATCTATTGGAAAAACCGTTTTGAAACATATGTAAAGTCAAAAGATATAGATCTTTGGTTTATTATTGTTAAAGGGATTTTAGTTCTACAACAAAGGATATTTCGTTGATGAACAAAAGAAATTAGTTGCTTAAAATAATGAAGCTAAAATGATGTTTTACAATGCTTTACCTAGAAAAGAATATGAAAGAATTTTTATGTGTGAAACCGCCAAAGATATTTGGGAATCTTTGATTATTACACATCAAGGTAATTAACAAGTCAAGGATAACAAAATTGATCTTCTTGTTCAACAATATGAACAATTTGTTATCCCTGAAGATGAAACCATTGATTGTGGATTTACTCGCTTTAATACTATTATTACATCACTTAAAGCACTTGATGAATCTTTTCGTAGTAAGAACTTTGTCAGGAAATTTCTTAGAGCACTCCATCCCAAATGGAGAGCTAAAGTGACCGCTATTGAAGAATCAAAGATCTCTCAAAATGTCACTAGACGAGCTAATCGGTAACCTCAAAGTACACGAAATGGTGATGGAGAAAGATTCGGAGATCATCAAAGGAAAATGGAGAAGATCAAATCCGTTGCTCTAAAAGCAAAGGCGGAATCAAGTGATGATGACGAATCTTGCTCCGGTAGTGAAGATGAAGAATATGCCATGGCCGTTAGAGATTTTAAGATGTTCTTTAGAAGAAGAGGAAAGTTCGTAAGACAACCTCGAGAAGAAAAGAAGCCATTCCGAAAAGATTGGGATGACAAAAAGGGTAAAGGTGAAAGAAAGTGTTTTAGATGTGGTGATGCAAATCATCTCATAGGAGAATGTCCCAAGCCACCTAAAAGCAAAACTCAACGAGCTTTTGTAAGTGGTGCTTGGAGTGATAGTGAAGGCGATGAAGAATCAAGCAAGGAAGAGATCGCTCTAATGGCACATGAGTCAAATGAGGTACTTTCCGGACTTCTTACTCTTCTTGATGATGACACTTTGCAAAAACAATATAATCAATTGTGTGAGCTAAGTCTAAAATCATAACTAAAATAAATTTTTAAAAACTAAAAGGAATTTTTGGAAAATGAAGTTTATGAGTTAAAAAAAAACAAAACGACTTGAAAAGGGAATGGCAAATGACGATGGTTGTAAATCATGTCAAGAGCTTAATCTTGAAATAGAAAAACTAAAGCTCACACAAGATGTTTTAATCGAAAATAATTCTAAATTTAAAAGGTTTAACAAAAACATCGCTCTTGCCGATGAAATAGTTAAAATCCATAAAACACCAGGAGACATGAATGGGCTAGGATTTAATGAAGTATTAATTCCAAAGAGTCAAAACAAAAGCGGTCGAAAAGGACGAACAATCTATCAAAGCTAGCTGCGATGATAAAGACGGACGAACGGAACCAAAATAAGGGTTCCGTCCGTGGAAACAAATGGTGCCGTGGGTACTTCAAACAGACAAAATGTTCGTAATACTGGACCGTCTTGAATTTGTCAAAGTAACAAAGAAAACCAATGATAGTATTAAACTAAAACCAGTTGTTACATCAGGAGTAGGACTTGCTAAAAATGAATTTTGATCAAAAACTACTCAACAACGATATAAAGCACCTTTTGCCAAACGCCCCTTTCCTAAGAGCTACCACAACGTACAATCCAACTACCAACACAATGGTTGGAATCAAAACTTCCCTAGACCATATCAAACTCCAGATTACATGTCATGGAACTCTTTCCAATCATTTCCATACATGAATCAAATAAATGATATGTTTAACCCAAACGGACCCATGAGATATTGGGGACCAAATGCTTGAGTTATTTACTTCTTAGGTATGCTTGAAAGTTGGATTGGAACCTGATGAATGGATAAAAGATAGTGGATGCTCACGACACATGACGGCAACAAAGTCTCTTCTCATCATACCAAGAGTATGACGGAGGTAATGTCGGTTTGGTAGCAATCTCAAAAGCAAAATCATTGGCAAAGGTACGATCGCTCATAACTCCCTAACTATTGAAAATTTTGCTCATGTGGATAGGTTAGGATTTAATCTACTTAGTATTAGCCAATTATGTGATAAAAGTATAAAGTACTATTTG
This sequence comes from Chrysanthemum lavandulifolium, assembly GCA_022545495.1. Classification (NCBI taxonomy): domain Eukaryota; kingdom Viridiplantae; phylum Streptophyta; class Magnoliopsida; order Asterales; family Asteraceae; genus Chrysanthemum; species Chrysanthemum lavandulifolium. Next base: position 269,797,940 of record CM040242.1, read on the forward strand.
ATGAAAATGGTAGTAAAATACTAAAGATGGTATCACCATAGCTAAAGGAGTTAGGAAAAATAACATATACGTCATGAAGATAGATAAAACATATAACAACAAACTTTGTCTAACAACATTAGATGATAGCTCATCTCTTTGGCATAGACGCTTAGTCACGCTAATATGAGACTTATACAAAACCTATCTTCAAAAGAGCTAGTTAGGAATTTACCAAAACTAAAATATGACCAACACTTTTACGACGCTTGCAAAATTGGTAAACAAACCCATAGTAGTCACAAATCTAAAAATATGGTGTCCACATCTAAGTGTCTAGAATTATTACATATGGACTTGTTTGGACCATCCGCTATAAGAAGCTACAGAGGCAACTTATACACTTTGGTCATAGTAGATGATTACTCAAGGTTTACTTGGACGTTGTTTTTGAAAACCAAAAATGTAGCTTTTGATAAATTTGAAATTCTTAGCAAGAAAATTCAAAATCTACTAGGTGTTAAAATTGTGTCGATCCGAACGGATCATGGTCGTGAATTTGACAACGAAACTCAATTTGGATACTTTTGTAATACAAATGGTATAACACATAACTTTTACACTCCAAGAACACCTCAATCAAATGGAGTAGTAGAACGTAAAATAGAACAATTCAAGAAATGAGTAGAACAATGCTTAATGAACAAAATATTCCTCAAAAGTTTTGGTGCAACGCGTTGACACTTCTACATATATTTTGAATAGAGTTTAATCGTCCTTTCTTAAACAAAACACCATATGAGCTTTACAAAGGTAAAAGCCAACTTTAGGATATTTTAGAGTCTTTGGTTGTAAATGCTTCATTCTTAATACTAAAGACTATCTCACCAAGTTTGACCCAAAGTCTTATGAAGGTGTATTTCAGGTTATTCTCAAACTAGCAAAGCTTATATTATCCTTAACAAAGAAACAATGATAGTCGAGGAATCGTTGAATATAACATTTTCTTAAAGTCCACCTCCTCTAAGACATCACCTTTGGTAGATGATGACTTAGTTGAAAGTCAAATAATAGAAAGTCAAATTAATAATAACAAGGAAGATGAACCATTAAATAAGGAAATTATAAACATCAAAGAATCTAAAAGTCATCCTTTAGAAAAGGTCATAGGACAACTTAATCAAAGAACCTTAAGGTCACAAGCACAAAATCAAAGTAATTATTTTTGTTTTGTATCCACCATAGAACCGAAAATCATAAATGAAGCAATAAAAGATGAATCATGGGTAATTGCCATGCAAGAAGAATTAAACCAATTCGTTAGAAATGATGTTTGAAATTAGTTCCAAAACCTAAAGATCAAACCATAATTGGAGCGAAATGGGTTTTCAAAATAAAATGGATGAAAATGGTATAGTATCTAGAAATAAAGCTGGGCTTGTTGCACAAGGCTATAATCAACAAGAAGGTATTGATTATGATGAAACTTATGCTCGGTAGCTAGACTCGAATCTATTAGAATATTACTTGCCTATGCATGTGCTTATGACTTTAAATTATTTCAAATGGATGTTAAAAGTGCTTTTCTTAATGGGTTTATTAACGAAGAAGTATATGTTGCTCAACCTCCGGTTTCACCGACTTTGAGAAACCACATCATGTCTTCAAACTCAAGAGAGCATTGTATGGTCTTAAGCACCAAAAGCTTGGTACGACCGACTTAAGACTTTTCTTATTAATAACAAATACTCTATGGGATTAGTAGATAATACTCTTTTTACCAAGAAAAAGGAATCACATATTATCATTGTTCAAATATACATTGATGACATTATATTCGGATCAACTTGTCAAGAGCTATGTGATGATTTCTCTAAAATCATGCACGACGAGTTTGAAATGAGTATGATGGGTGAGTTAAATTTCTTTCTAGGACTTCAAATTAAATAACTAGAAGATGGCATATTTTTTAACCAATCTAAATATATAAAAGACATGCTTAAGAAATTTAGTCTTGAAGATTCCAAACCAACTAAAACACCCATGTCCTCGGACACCAAACTCACCAAGGACGAAGAAGGTGAATCCGTAGATAACACTAAATATAGAGGAATGATTGGTAGCCTACTCTATCTTACGGCTAGTAGACCCGACATTATGTTTAGTGTTTGTCTATGTGCTCGCTTTCAAGAAAACCCAAAGGCATCACACTTAGAAGCCTTAAAAAGGATCTTTAGATATATTAAGGGAACAACGTGTTTAGGATTATGGTATCCCAAAGGAACGGGTGTAGAAACCATAGTGTATGCCGACTCGGATCATGCCGGTGATTATGTCGATAGAAAAAAATACAAGTGGTATTTGCACTTTTGTTGGACATCGTCTCACCTCATGGTTTGCAAAGAAGCAAACGGCCTTAGCTATCTCAACTACTGAAGTCGAGTACGTCTCAGCCGGAAAAGCATGTCAACAAGCTCTTTGGATGAAGCAAGCTCTCATAGATTACGGAATTCATCTCAACGATATTGTGATACTTTGCGACAACAAAAGAGCCATCGATCTTAGTAAGAATCCCGTTCAACATGCTCGTACAAAGCATATTGAAATCCGTCATCACTTTCTTCGAGACAATGTTCAAAAAGGAAACATCTCAATCGAGAAAGTATCCTCCGAAGACAACATTGCCGACATCTTAACTAAGCCTCTTAAACGAGAACATTTTAATCTTCTTAGACTTGGTTTAGGGTTAATGGAACCAAACATGTAGGATAAACATAGCCCAAAACATTAGAATAGCCTAAACAAAACAATTCTATCTTGTATACACTCGTATGTACGGCACCAAGCGATAACAAGGATGGAACCAAAATTTAGTACCGTCTCTGTCCGTGGTGTCTCTGTACAAAGCTGCTACCTACAAAACATCTTCTTCCTCAAAACCCACTTTACCAAAGCGTGTAAACATTAAACCAAGCTCATTATTGACACCTTCCCACTCACTAATCACTGAAGATAACATCATTGTAAGTATCCTAACTACATTTTATCTCTTAATTCTGAGTCTAGGATTCTTATTTATGCACAAAACTATCACAAATCATTACATGGGGGTTCTATGTATGCTTTTATACCAAATATGAATTCAATTGGCAAAATACATAACTAGTCATTGAAATTAGGTACTACATTATCATATTGCATAAACAAATCATGCTTCCCACTAATTGATAGATAATGAATATAAGGCCTTATTCAAATAACCAAACACCCCATGTCAAAAGTTTTGAAAAGCTTCTCACTTGTAGGAAAACAATTTTTTTTCATTGCTAATACAAATAGAAACGTTAAATTTTCATCACTTGCATGCTCTTGAATACTAAAGGTATTGCATAACTAATATGCATTCCCGGATATATTCAAATGAAGCCACATTGAATTAGGAGCATTCGGGTTATCTCATGGTATTTGCCAAACACCCACTAAAACCATTTTGTGCATAAAATGAGTCGAGATAACGCAACTCAAATTGTTTTCATATAGGCACACACTAGAACCAAAACATTAAAGTTTATTCTCACTTTTAACATATCAATTCTTATCTTTAGGAATAACCATGGTAGCCATAAGATTCTATGATCACAAAGACACCCTTAACTACATTCCCAAACACCACAAAACCAAAGGACTTACCAAGGAACAAGTAGAAATATTTAAGGGTCTAGAATCAAGGTATTTCCATGAGGTAGAACCATTCACTCATCCTTCCTTGAAAATACCAATCTCCATGAAGAACTAGCCGCCATTCAATTCGATTGTCTCCTTGACATCGATGAACCAATTGTCCTAGGTTTGTGTTAGAATTTTATGCTAGTGTGACCGGCTTTAGTGATGAAGACGATGATGAATTTTGTCTTAGATTTAGAATCAATCAAAACGACTACACCATCACATTAGCCAACTTTGCTCGAAAGTGCTAGGAATTCCCAACCGGGGACTTGTATCTACTCGGATAAATGGTCACTCACCGTTCTTGATGCAATCAATGACCGCACTCTTCCCTACCAAACCCGTTTGGCCGATAAGGATGTTATCCGTGAACACCTATTTAACCCAAAGGGTGATACAACCCGTGTTGCAGAAAGGAAAAGAGGTAAACCGAGATCCATATGGAATGGAGCTAAATGAACTTAAGCCGAATTTAAGAAATGGGAGGAGCTACTTAGAGCCAATGTCATTAGCACCATAGGAAATAGGGATCACATAAGCTTGCCTTTGTCACATGCTCTACAACTTGTCCACCGACAACCATTCAATTTAGCCTCTTTGTATAGCTAGGAGAATGATTGATATTCCAACTCGAGGATCGGTTGCTTTCTTCCATACGGGATGCTTCTCACCCGTCTCTATAGAAACTTTGCACCAATTCCACCAACCCCAAAGGGATGCACCTTCATTATGAACTCATCCTCACATCTTTGTACCTTTGAGTGATGAGCAGGTTGCTAAGACAAAAGGCAAGAGAGCAAAACCTCCAACTCCATCATCATCATCATCAAATAGCTCAGGATGGTCTTCCAAGCTCTCGCCTCCCACCTCACGAGTATTATGCGTCTCTTCCCGAGATTGAAAATGAATCAGTGAATTCAAGCAAACTAGGGAATGTTCAAGTGCCTTGGTAGGATGATGAACAAGATTTACAAGAAGTTGGACAAATGAGGGTACTTTAAGGAGTGTTTGGAACAATACATTTTCTCTAATGTTTGATACTACTTTGTTGTTTTTATCTTGTAGGATGATCATATAACTTCTAAAGCGATGTATGCTAACAATCTTATGCGGGGGATAGCACAAGTATGCTATCAAATTTTACCCATTTTCACTATAATGTGAAAATCAATAAGCCTGCTCAAAATCTATGCTCCACTATGTTTATACATGTGTTATTTACTTTTCTAACTAGAAATGTTTAGTATAACACCTTTTGAGAAAAATTCGGGTTTCGGAAAGTCCCAGACACCTAAAAACACACTACATCTTGTTTTGCAGATTGACACGGACAGACGGCACCAACGATTTGGTACCGTCTGTTATGAGAATTGGTACCGCCGTGCACATGCATGGCGGACGGGCACGGCACCACACAGGGTTCCGTCCGTGTAAATTTTGGTGCCGTGGATCCTTCAGGTAACTCGTTTTAGACCCATTTCCATGAAACCCAACACATGTAGCCACTTGTACGAGCCAAATAGGGCTCGTACAAGGCTCCTCATAGCTCAAACAAACCACAACCATGTTCCTTTTACCTTTTCCAAACCCGATCTACAAAGTTACCACGAAACCCTAGATTTTCAAATAGTTTTTGTTAATACAAATATCATCATTAAACGTTATTTATATTTTTGATCTTTACCTAAGTTTTGTTAACGACAAAAGTAAATTTAATTTGTATAAAAGCTTAAAGCTTGTCAAGTTTAATAGATATTAAAATAAGCTTTTTCAAACAATATATTCATCATTCAAGCATTTACATTTATGATTAGTGGCATCTTGATATGACTCTAATCATTATGTATGATAGTAGTTTTTAGAATGTGTTGGGTTCTTAAAACCAAACACTACTTAAATACTTGCATATTTCTAAAAATAGAAATACAACATATGACATCATGTGATGCATCATGGAAATCATTGGAAGATTTCATTGGATATTTTGTGGTTGTACTCTTCATATCTTGCACAATCTCACTTAGATATAGTTGACTTTAGCAAAGATTTTGATATCTTGGTACATCGAGACTGGCGGTACCAAAATGGTACAGGCGGAACCCTTTTAAGGGTTCCGTGGTCCGTCATCGCCCTCGTCCATGTTGGCTATAAATAGCAATGCCAAACCAAGTAGTTTCTCATCCCTTTCTATTATACTCTCATACATATCTTCTCTACAACCTTTCTAACTCGGGTTTCATATCATAGTAGTGATCTCTTTTGTAGCAAAGAAGATCAAGTCACATTCAAGCTTCAAGCGAGAAGTTGGAAGTCTTGTTTGTCTAGTGTTGTATGATCTAGTGTTGATTCATACTTCATTGTTGTATTAAACCATCATAATCTTGTGAGTGTGATTGGTTAGTATTTTAGTCCTCAAAATACATTGTGTGTGGGAGTAGTTGTACCCTTGGAAAGAACTCGACATCTAGCTTAGTGTCGGAAATAGTGTAGCGAAGTGTAAAGGTTTTCTCTGCCGGTGAAAGGAGCTTGTTGACTAGTGAAGTTAAACTCTCGAGTGTGAGACTCGGGAGTGGAGTAGAGGCAGGAAAAAGAGTCCTTGGGCCGAACCACTATAAACAACTTGTTGTGGTTTGATCATTTTTTCCTTATTTACTCTTTACATATTACTTGCATATTTCATTAACATATCTAATATCAATATCAATTGATCTTTTCAATAAGTTTCAAAATAAAGTTTTTAATCGGTAAACTATTCAACCCCCCTTCTAGTTTTCTACAGTTTTTGCAAGATTTGAAGGTGTTAATGGAAGAGTTATGGCGCGTGTAGCATATGGATGGAAAGATGGAAGAAAGATCTACAAGATGGTGGTGGTGGTGGGTGGTCACGCGCGGCGGTGTGGCCGAAATCTCGCCGGACAGTGGCGGCGGCTATGGTGATATATATTTTTAGGGTTAGGGTTTGTGAGGAGAGAGAGAGTTAGAGAGAGAAAGTAGTGTGTGTATGTTTTTAGTGAGAGAAACAAACTAGTAAAATGAGGTGGGATGGGGGTATATATATGTGGGAGTTGGGGACCAAAATAAAAATAAAAAGGGGAGGAGGGGGGCGCCGGCCTAGTGGAACTAGGGGGCCAAACCCGTAATTTTTATAAAACAATCCCATTTACCCGCTTCCGAGCTCATATATTGTCCTATGAGTGTCCCACGACGTTCCTTCGACTTTCTATCGCTTTTATTTATGTTTTTCCACGAGTTTTGATTATTTATTTGCCAAGTTTCGTGTTAAAGTTACGTTATTTCTCGTTATAGGATTTTATTGTGCCGAATCACATAGTGCTTAACGAAAAGAGCTAAAACTCATATGACGACTCGTACGATAATAAATGAAATATAAAAACCAATAAACGATATCAAAACAAGTCACGGTTAATCAAAATAGTTCTAAAGGCAAATACTCGGTTTAACTTAGCGTAATGCGGTTGCCTAAAATGGGCTCCCTAATTGCCAGTTGTCACACATATGATGTACATTCCATCCTGTTTATTGTGGATTGAAATTACTTCATCAAGACAAAAAACTACATCAATCATCTGTCTATCGATAATCTATCAAAGATCTAATCGACCTAGGGTTTTTATAGTCACGGGACGTCAATTATATCGTTCACCTTTGTAATTTCATTGAAGTATGTCGGTAACCTTTGAAGTATACCCATTAATAACGTAATCACCAGAATATGAAGTTTTGTGAAACCTTCCACACAAAAACCTAGAGTGTGGAAGATAGTCATGCCGAGAAACTATGATTATGTAGTATGTTTTTTGTTTAGAAGTTTTGCGATAGAAACATTGGAATGCATGTGTGGTCTATATAGGACAAATATCACGTGCATGACGTGTGATACAAGTTGATTTTATTGGGAATATAAAAAACGTATTTTCAGTTACCCACCCCAGTTAATATTCGCAACTTATTTGTAATCACATCGTAAATAATGTAGTTATAAGTGTGGCATTATGCACCATAAATATGGCATGTTTCACAAAAAAAATAGATAAAGATAGATTCTTCGAATCAATTACGAAATGTAACGAAAGTATTCAACAAAGTAGGGAAAAAAAACGACAAAGACACTTAAATTAATTAAGTTGGTAACAACCATGCATAGTTGTTTTTGGGTTCAACCCTTACACTTGTTTTCGAAAGTATTCAATTTGAACCTTGATCTCTTTAAGTTTCTTCTTGTGTATCCTAAACTCTGTTAACAGAAAATTTCACCAATATTCCACTCGGTCCAGATCTTCTTTCATCTCATCAACGGTCATAATACGCAATTTATAATCATCAAAGTGTGTTTTTGCTTCCTTTTTGTGCTTGTTGACTTGTGCTATAAATTAGCTAATTAAAGAGATTGTGTCATTGGTCATGTGAAGGGGTCTAATGTTCCCTGAGAGAGATGGAGTCTTACAAACATTTTTTCTTGTTAATGTGGCATGAGACAATCTTTTTTTAGAGACATTCTTAGTTAACAATGATGTTTGATATTGATGATGATGTTTGATTTAAATATCAATGAACAAGTATTTATACAAGAAATCAGTGATCAAGATGAAAGAATGAAAACTGAAATAGATAGGAAAATTATGAGAATCCAAATAAACAAAAGAAAATTAAATTCGTAACACATTCGCAAAAACTTCGTAATACATTTGAAAAAAAGTTGTTAATACATTCGCAATACACTCACTTTACAATCCCGATACTCTACACTACCAAGTAAATACATCTCAACACATAAAAACCTCACAACCTATCAACATGCCTTGAAGAAGGAAATATGTTTTTTATGGATGATTGTGGAGGGTGATTGAAAAGAAGAAAAACGGTATATGATCACACGATTGTTAGTCGGTCATTTTTCTTCATTAATATTTGGCGATGAATAAAAAAGATGCCTTGTGGTGTTGAATCATGATCGAGTTGAAAGCCAAACCAAGAGGAACGCATCCAACGAAGTAGATCATGATCATTGTAAATAATTCGAGAGTAGCAGGGATCATTCAGTATTTATATCACCTTGATTCAAAACTAGAATAGCATGATCTTATTCAGTAAAATCATTATGAATAAAAAAAGCATGGTAAACGTTCAAATGAGCGTCTAACTTAATGACGTAGAATTTCCGCCCCGGTAACCATCAAGGAACTCAAGGGTAGAGATGAACTCTGTCGTTGAGGTTTGTGGTTCTTTTGAACTCTGACGTTTACCTTTGGGGTTTGTGTTTCTAGATAATAATAATGAAGTAATGTGGGAAATTTTGAAGTCAAATAAGTTGTAAATGAAGATGATTCTTTGGTTTTTTAGCAAATAAACAAGTATTTTTAGGAACAAAAGCATGAATTCAAATTTTCATTATGTTTTAATAGGAAAGGTAAGTCCAGCCTTGTCAAATGTCGCGGGGCCCATGCCATTCTGTTATGACAATCATAATCGCTTTGCAAGATGTCGAAGACAAGAAAGCGTTAGGAGAGAAGGAGTCCTACTTTTTTGTCATGTGACCCTCATTTGCAACTAGATCGTAGCATCTGCGATTTCATTCCCGTCGGAATCCGGTGTGCATGAAAATAGACGAGACGTGTGTCATCATGTTCGGAATGAGACGGTGGTGAAGACGGTGTAATTTTCGGGAAGAATGAAGGTGCGTGCGAGGAGATATGGACGGTTATACAACGATGGGAGAGTAGTTAGCTATTAATAAAATGATAAATATATGAGAAATAGGTGTTCAATTGGTGCAGAAGGGTGAATCACGGCAAAACGTCACACGATATCTTAGTTTTAACAACATGCAAAAAAAAATGAGTTAAGTTGGAAATAAATGTTATATTAGGATAATACATTTAAAAAGCATAATTCTTGTTCAAAAATACTTTTCTACGTAGCGAACAAAAAAATATATTTTTTTGAGTATTAATATTGACATCTTGTCTTTATGTGAGTAGTTTGATCATTTTACCCTTCCAAATTATATAAATGATCCCTGTAGGTTTGCGAAATTGCAACCACCGTCCCTAGGGTAAATTACATAAATAGTCCCTAAAAAAATCATAAGTTTTTTTTGATTTTTTTTTTCCAAATTTTTTTTCAAAATTCTTTTCCAATTTTTTTTTTGGAAACTTTCTTTCGAAATTCTTTTTCAAAACTTTTTTTCGGATTTTTTTTGTCAAAATTTTATTTTCTGAAATATATCTTTTAGAAAAAAAATTTAGTCACATGTGAAAACGTATAAAATCGGATGAAAACGGATGAATAAAAGTGGACGAAAACTTAATAAGACGGACGAAAACGTATATAAAACACGTAGACATAAACGTAAATAAAAACACCTAGACAAAAGCGTATGTAAAAATGTATATAAAAATAAAGGTAAAACCATGGAGTGGATTAAATATATATATATATATATATATATATATATATATATATATATATATATATATATATATATATATATATATATATATATATATATATATATATATATATATATATATATATATATATATATATATATATATATCGATAGGATCCGGTGAAGTAAATTAAAATAAGAAGTTGTGAAGTGACAAAACAGCGCATTTGAGATGCTGACGACTTGCATTAGATGCTTTCTATTCATATAGATCTGTCTTGAGTTTGAAAGTTAATTTGATGTATAGATGTTGCAAATTGATTTTCATGATTTTGGCACGTAGAGACAAAAACAAGAGAAATCATGAAATGCATCAATATATGTGTTGCATCGATTAAAAGCTAGAAACACATATGGTGCGTTATAATGCATCTAAGATTATGGGATGCATCCAATTTAGGTCGGTGTATCTCGGTTTGCGGTTATAGTTATTCTTATTCATTCTTATTTTAAGTAATCTTCTTATTTGATCTCTCTCTCTCTCTCTCTCTCTCTCTCTATATATATATATATATATATATATATATATATATATATATATATATATAGTTAGGATCAAATAAGAAGATTACTTAAAATAAGAAGAACTATAACCGCAATTCGAGATGCACCGACCTAAATTAAATGCATCCCATAATCTTATATGCATTATAACGCACTGTGTGTTTCTAGCTTTAAGGATGCATATACGATATTAGATGCATTTCATGTTTTCTTATTTTTGTTTCTCTGCGCGTCTTAGAAATCATGAAAATCAATTTGCACCATCTATACATCAAATTAACTTTCGAAACTCAAGATGTTGCATCTATATGACAGAAACGCATCTAATGCAAGTCGTGCGATCTCAAATGCGTGGTTTGGCCACTTATCACCACTTCTTATTTTAATTTCTTACCATTGGATCCTATATATATATATATATATATATATATATATATATATATATATATATATATATATATATATATATATATATATATATATATATATATATATATATATATATATATATATATATATATATGATGCATATATATATATATATATATATATATATAGACGATAATGCAATTTTGCTAACCACAGGGACCATTTATGTAATTTTTCCTAAGAACAGTAGATGCAATTTCGCAAATTCATAAGGTAAAATAAGAATCATGGGTTTTCACTAAATATATAAAACAAAAAGTGTCGGCATTAATCTCACATAAAACACGTGATGTTAACATTAATCTTCATGAATTTTTTTTTTTTTTTTCATTACTCAAAAAAATATTTTTGAACAAATAAAATACTTTTTAATGATATTATCCCTTTTATATTTGATGTCACTTTTACAAATTTCCCTAAGAAAATCAATTTCAAAGTTCTTGTAGTTGGTTCGATCCAACTTATGATCACATAATTAAAGTCTTATGTTCTAAATAATGAATATGTTTGTTAATAAAGTTATCGAGGTGCATGAAAACATTGCCATCAACAACGAATTATTAATATTTGTTACTGTTTATCCCAAAAAAAATGTTACTGATGTTGAAAGCTTAAATATACTAATGTCATGGGCCATGGCTTTCATACTTTAATTATTAACTTTTGGATTAGGTGGACTGGAAAATCGATATTAACGCTTATATTCTATTTACAAGTTTTATCGTTTAGATATGATTGACAATGTGAAAATTGCTAATTGCTTTCCATGGCATTTCATTGCTTGATAATCGTTTCTAGTACATTAAAAATGCAATTAAATTTCTAAAATAAAACTTGTAAAACACAAAATTCGAAGCAAGTAAATTGGTTTAGCTTTGATGTAGTTATTTATTTTGTATGTGAGTCACTTCAATCATTGATGAACAGTCATATATTTCAATAAACAATGAACTGCAGTACTCCTTATCATTTAAGTTCTAATCCATTATTGGGAAATTGAAATGAACAAAGCAAATACTACCATGTATGCATGGGCCCAATGTATGGATTGGGCTTGAGATAAATATCATCTTGCGACTTACAATAAATCATGCCACATCTCAACTCTAACATTGCCAAATGCTTAATCTTAATTATTAGAATTCGATTATATATCCACTAAAAACTTGCGTATTTGCATATATACCAAGACATGCTTAAAATGCATTGTATTTCATGCAATAAAATTGTATTATGGGAAATATGCAGTTTTAAGTTTTTAGTGGGTATATATGCGATTCTAATTATTATTATTTCTTTTGTGTAAAGGTAAATTATATTAGAATCAAAACTGATTACATCATAAAAATAAACTGATTTGAACAAGCTCAAAATCACGATACAACTAACTAGCTAATCTCAATAGATATCGGCTAATATTAAACCATATCTTGACTCATATCAGACAAAAAAACAAACAACTTATCTCTGACAGTTAACCCAAACACAAGATCACTACTTCAAACAGCAAATGCTAGTATCATTTATTCCCCTTTGATGCACCAAAGATCATATCCTCTTGACTACATTTCCAAACTCAATTTATCCACAAATCATTCAACCCACATCCATAATGATAAAGGATAAGAATTGAGCAGGCATCATCAAGTGGTATATAGCCCCCATTCACACTAAAAGATGGGCTATACCTGTCATAGTCCTATCCATTAACCACTAAAAACCAATCAGCAGTTACATGCTCACAGAATTGATCCAGAGGCTAAGAGGGTTAGGCATCACTAGACAAGGAACACACTCGCTCAATTAGATCTAACCTAACCTTATTTGACAATGTATTAGGTGGACCAATAAGGTTCATCTTTCACACACTCTCTATTCCACCATCATGCACTATCTACCCAGACCATAAACCCTTCTCAATGGATAACCTTACTTTATGGTACATTTTATCTGAATTAGGCCTCCTACTTATCCAAACATAGTTATCAGTTTTCTCCCAAGGTCAAACTAGTAGAAGCTATGAGGATCAAAGAGGTACATTCACACAAGAATAAACTCCAAGATACAAAATACTATCCATTGTATGGCCTGCAAAAACTCTTAGCTCAATAAGTCAAAGTTCGTATTATATTCCTCTAATAATACTTGTATATCATTTTGAAACTAACAATCTGCCAATTAAAGCCATATTCCAAACACCCTTTATACAGGCTTAATCTTAATTATTAAATTTTATCTTTATCTTTAACTATTATAAAACATTTAAGTCTTTTTTCTATTAAAAAAAGTCATATAAAAATTAAGTTTATACATTGTTTAGTTGTATATTTTAATTTTGAAATTTTGTAACATATAATAACTTATTGGAATTAATTAAATTCATGACAATTAACATTATATTGTCATTAAATATAATTTAAAACTGTGTAATCTTATATTATGACTTCTAAACTCATAATTGTGTGTCATTCTCTCCATAACCAACCACAACACCTTTTGAAATTTCCACTAGATTAATACGCAAAAACAAGAAAAACCTAACTTTAATAAAAATATATTTGTACGAATTTATTGATTGCACATGATATGTGTAAAGTGTTTAATTTTAATTATATTATTTAAAACAAATAAAACATACTTATCTTATCTTTAATTTTCATCTTTAACTTTATCTTTATTTTTTCTTTAATATAAACTCTTTATAATGTATTTGAGACTTTCTAGCTTTTGAAGTCTAAAAAAATTAAGTTAACACGCCTTTATTATTAGTCATTATTAAAATAATATTTAAAAATACATTATATGAATATTAAATTGTGAAATTAAATTGATGTTATAATAATAAAATATAACTAAGATAATCAATTTAATAAGTTTATAGTTAAAACTAATAACTTTTTAAAAATTTACATATATTAAAATGACATATCAATTTTTCACAATCTCACAACACAAACACGCAATCTTTAGAAATTATCATTTATCATAGAAAATCGTTAAACAATATTTTAAAAAAATCAAAAGTCAAAAATTCGTTTAACAACATTCGCCTCCTAACACGCTGCTTTGCGCGACTACCATGCTAGTGTTTTGATAATGTCTTTTTTGTTTTACTAAAATGTCAAATTTCACTCAAATTCAATTTCTTTCAATACAAATTGCATGAATACATATTAATTAAACTCATAACATACAATAATCAAATCTGAATTTTAATTTAGTAAACTCAAAGTTTCTTTTTATAATCACGTTAAATGTTGTCTTGAAAGCACCCGTTAAAAGACAAAAGTTCAATGCAGAACAAAAAATATCTAGAGATTAAACCACTCTATCTCAACCATTGATCATTCTTTCATCCTACGACTTATATTAAACATCTGCATTTAACACAAGAATAGTTTTGTAATTTTATTCTCCTCTCATTTACTCACTTTTTTTCACTCGTCTCTCCTCTCATTCCTCCATCCACCCGACCACTTTCCACCGGTAAACCACTTTCCTTCACTTCCAACACCACTACACCTAACAAGTCTCGACTTCATCACATGGGTTGAATGGATCACCGTCGTCTAGATCGATGACGTCAGCGGCGACGTCGAAGATGAAGAGGGCGTTCGGCTTTAGGCAGAGTTCGAGTTTAAGTGGGAATCCTGGATCTGGTGGTAGTGGTGTTAGTAATGGTGGTGGTTCTTGTGGGAAGGTTAAGAAAGTAATGACGGTTGGTGTGTTAGTTAGGGTTCAAATGAAGGTTTCTGAAAGTGATGATTCTAGAGTTAGGAGAGCTTTGTTGAGGATTAGTGTTGGTCATGTGTGTTGGTGTGTGTTTTTTTAATGGTTTGATGATAGTTTTTGGGTTTCAGATGATTAGATTTTGTGGTTTGAATTTATTGCTATGATAAAGGTATCAATTTTGCTGTAAATATGATGTTTTTGATACAAAATGTACTTATTGAATTAAGGTTAAACGTCTATGTGGGACGGGAAATGAAGGGGTTTTATGTAATTGATCCAAGGGGTTTACGCAGGTTGATATGCAAATCACATGTGATTTACCGCAAATCACATGTGATTTACCGTAAATCACATGTGATTTTAAATCAAATTATTTATTTAAGGTGAATCACATGTGATTTATACATGAATCACAAAAACAGAATCACGTGTGATTTACTCATTTTTATATTAAAACAGAATCACTTGTGTTTTAGTTTATAACTGCAAAGAGTAAAGCACACGTGATTTACATTTTATCATAACAGAACAAAAGAAATAACAGAAGCACACGTGATTTCACGAATTTGTTTTATAAATGGAATGAATAAGTTGATTTGATATTGAAGATCACATGTGATTTATTACTTTAAAGATTGCATGTGACTTGTGAAATCACATATGATTTTTTTTGTAAGTTGTGTTTCCGGCTCGACATTGTGAGCCGGCTAATTCACATGTGATTTTGTGATTTATAAAATCACACGTGATTTTTAAAATAACAAATCACAAGTAAATTTACAATCACGTGTGATATTTCTTGGCAAAAATTTTGAAAAAATAAACGTTCGAAAGTATATAAAAGTGCATATCTATATAAAGATAATTTAATTTTCGTTGTGATGGTGTATTTTTCGTAGCTTGAAGATTTACCGTTTTCAATATATGTTGTTTTAAAAAAAATGTGAAAAATAGTTTTTATATTAAATAAGCTGGAATGACATCTTTGCCCTTTTTCTTTTCTTTTTTTTTTTTTTGTATCTTCCTCGTTGGATGAGAGCAGATGAAAGACCAGAATGCATTATATTATTCTTTAGATTTATTGTTTTGTACGGACCTCAACTCTCGTTAAAAATAAAAACCCTCAAATACAAATACCATATGCATGTGACATTCGCCTATTATGTCAATAATGGATTACTTTTACAACTACAAGATCAGAATACACTTATTTGCTTCAACTTGTAAATTATATGTACAAATAAAATACTTCATTGTAATGATTTTCCATAGGACCAAGTGTGATGGATCCAAAGCAAACTCACATGTTCAATCTATGTATAGAACCGAAACCTAGCATATGTTTCTTAACGAGATATATTATGCCTGCGCGTTGCAACGGGTGAAAAAATTTGTAGTTACGGCATAAAGTTTTATAACTAATATGTTTTTTTTCAAAAAATTGCGAACAATAATAAGAAAAATGATGCAAAGGAGTAAATATATAAAAGCTTAACTGGTCTTGTAGTTAATTTGTTAAAATCCAGGGTATAAAACTACAAAGTTTGATGTATTTTAGAGGCTATCATGTATTGCTAGTAAGGTTAAGTGAAGGTTTAATTAGTAGTTAAGTTAATGGGGTATCAAAATATAAATCTAAGTTTAAGGAGTATATTGTGTTTTTGTTAAACTCAAAGGGTTGTTTTGACTTTTTGAAAAATGCACAGTAGATGAACAATGGACTAAGACTAAGTGTAGTAAGGGGTCATTCGGTCGGTCGGCCTATACCGACACGTCGCCTTTACTACACTCGGTCTCACCAACACGCTACCCAAAGTAAAATCAGAGAAGAAGGTCGCCCGAGCGATCTATTCGTTTTCACACAAACTCAAACCCAACGGTACAAAATGCATATGTTTGAGTATTATTTTACTATATCTAAATTTTTTAACACTTTAATACGAAAATATCCCATTCACTTCACTATTTCATACACAATTTCAACCCATTTTACTACAATCTTCTCATCTTTATATAAAATCTAAAAAAAACTCCCAAAATCAAAACCCAAAAATCCTGACGCCAACAAAACGTTCCAAACTTAACAATGGATCCCATTTTTCGTTTATCCGGTCTTTCACCACTCATTCAATTTCAACCCACAAGTTTCAATTATCAATCATAACAGCGACAAGAGCAATATTATCAAAACAATCCATTCCATCCTCCGTATAACCAACAACAACAACAATCTTTTACCAACAACAACAACAACAAAATTCGATGTATCGTCCGCAATTCGATTCACCACCACCGTTTAACCAATTCGATTCACAACAACCTCAATCTTCTCAATGATTTTCTTCGGATAACCCTCTTAATCTTAACATAGATATGGATATGTTTTTTTAGTCAAGATTATTCTACGGGTCAAGGTTCGGGTGGTGGTCAAGATTATCTATGGGCCAAGGTTCGTGTCAATGTCCATTCGAAATCGTTGAAGACGACTCCCCCGTCGAAGAGGTGGCGCCCATTAAAGCTAAGAAGATTACAAAATGGCGTCAAAAAGACAAGACGACTGTAAACGCTACCTCTCAATACCATGGACCCCGGCAGAAGAGTTAGCGTTGTGTAAAGCTTGGATCGATACGTTGAAAAACAACATCAAAAAATGTTGAAAAGACTAGGGGGTTTTGGAGGGAGGTAGTGACTTACTTTGAGAATGAAGTGGTGAATCAACAAGAGGATAGGATGCCATTTGTACCAAATGGAAAAATAGGCTTCGTCCTAAAATTGGTCAACTTTGTGCCATTTACGATGATATAAAACGGAGGCACGAGAGTGGATAACGTGACCTAACTGTGTACGAACAAGCATGTAAAGAATATTACATGATGTACAATCAGGACTTCACAATGACGGAGTGTTGGAGACTTTTGAAGGATCATAGTAATTGGAGAGATGTTGAGATGCCAATATAATACAAATCACAAAAAAGAGATAAAAAGAATCCATGACATTCGAAACCACCTCACACGGCACATCAAACTCAGCACACGGTGGTTTGGATCTAAACGAAGAAGCGGATGATTATGAGGAGGAGGTTCGGGAAGAAGTGTGAGCAATGGGTCGGGACAAAGCTAAGAAGAAATGGTCATCGTCCTATGTTCCTTCGGAGTCTTCAAACGTTGCAGGAGGTCTTGTTGATAAGATAGCCGATAAATGGAAAATCATCAAAGTGGCTAGTTGGGGCAAAAAGAAGGAAGCGAATTCTTATATAGCGTTGAAGACTAGGCATTTGAAAATCCAAGAAAAGGCACGCCGAGAGCAAGCAGAATTAAAGCAGAGGCTTGCAAACCAGAGAAAAGAACTTGCACTGCAACGTGAACTGCTTGAACTTCAACGAGAAGAAAAAGGGGCAAAGACCTCATCTTCTATAATTCACGCATCGATTAGACTTTGCCCGAATTGCAAAAACAAAAGCTATTAGAGATGAAACAACAAATATAGGAGAAATATAGTTTAGATTATTAGTTTAAGTTTTTAATTTTTGTTGTAATGTCTTTATTTTTATTTGAATTATTATGTAATACTTTTACTATTAACAAAATTTTAATTTTATTGTTAAAAAAAAATTTAAAAAGAAAGAAAAGAAAAGTCGGTCTCGATTACACTAAGTCGGTTATGAAGTAATTCAGGCTAAAGAAAGCTAAGGTGGCAAGGGAATGTCGTTCTCTTGATTATCCTTATTGCACTTAGGGAGTGTTATGAGTGAGCTCAAACCTTTATCTATCTACGTATAATGCTTGAAAGCGCTCACTCTTAATTTTAAGGCGTCAAGAAATTAAACATGGTTTCTAACACTTTAATTCACCGATTTTCAAACTACAACAAAGTAAGCATATTGTACAACAAAATAAAGCGTGGTGTCGTTTAAAGGCTCTAAAATTCATCAAACAACGTTAATGCGATTAAAACACCCTTCACAAAAATTACAATATTTAAGCGCGATGTATAATAATGCAACCAATTTTGATTTGAACAAAATAAGCATAGTGTACAATGAAATAAGCGTGATGTAATTTTCGAACTTATTTCCCATTTACGGCGTTAATCTTATTAAAATGGTCAATTATTAATGACTACTACTTACAAAAAAGAAACATAGTGTCTGACGTTTTAATCACATAATTTTCGGACGTATAAGACAAAAAGCATAGTGTGCAACAAAACATGCATTAATGTTATTTAATGTAGTCGATTATTTAAGCGGTCGATAAATCTGATTAATGAGTTATTAAACACCGTGCGTAAGAAATACAAATTATCAAGTATTATGCAGTTACCAATATTAATGTGATTCCTGCATTAAATTTTCTACTCCGAATAATAAAGCGCGTTATCTGAATATTGACCCGAGCAGGCTGGAATAAATGGGCTTGAGGCCGACGGCAGCGGACCAACGCTCGATGACGAGCACACATGTTAAAGGGTTCGAATTACTTGTGCGCGGTATCTGAATTCTGATATCAAGTAAATTTATTGTTATAAAGAATATAATAAACTAAAATCATTATTCATGAAAAAATTTATTTGAGTCTTCAAATCATTGAAGTTGCGGATACTCTTAGTTTTCTCTTATTAGGGAGACTCTCAAAAACCATCTCTCTTGAATAAGTGGCTAAATTAGACATCACTTCAAAATTCAAACCACTTAATTTATGAAACACCCATTTAGAGGTGCAGCATATTCCTAGGCTCTAACATTCCTGATGTGCATGTTTTATCGTTTGTAATAGTACTAAAAGTTAAATTTTGTAAGTCGCTAATAAGAAAGTTTGTTTGAACTAATTCGGATATACCGAAGTACTTGTAATGATTTTCCCACATATGAGAAACTTAAGCAACAAGTTGTATGTACTAAACAAAGACTTTGTATTCACCTATCTTTACGCGAAAGAATGTTACCAACAAATACTATAACGTATTAAAAAGACTATAATTATAGCCAAGTCAAACATACATATTAGAACCACGAATAAATTAACAAGTTTAACCGTTGATATTATCGACGTTTTGTCAAAAGTGAGAGCGATATCGTTATCCGATTCCAGCTTTTTTTGTACCCAAGACAGTCTGGAATAACATGTCAAAGAAAACGATATATAGGCCAAGACAAACACACATGTTATTTTGCTAATTACTTGTGCAAAGAGATTCTGTTATGTGAACTATTGGATAATTCAAAAAGATTACTAAAACTTTAGAAACTTGGAATCTATTGATCTTTATAAATGAAGTTGCTGATAACTTACGATTTTAGTAGGGGTGAGCACAAAAACCAAAAAATCGAATCGAAACCGAAAAAACCGCATTGAAAAATCCGAACTAAATAATAAACTAATGGGGCGGTTTTGATTTTTTAGAAAAACCGAATGTTTGGGGCGGTTTTTGTTTGTTTATGAAAAACCGAACCAAAAAAACCGCCCAGCCCACCTTTATCTATTTTCAAAAGATTTAAAATAATTTTATTTACTTAATTTTTTTAACGAAAAGTTCAACAATATATCTTTTGTACTTTTGCAAAACTTGTTTAAAATGCTAAGACTTGCATTTCATATATTTATGGATTTTTATATTTTTCAATTCGTACTTTATATGATAGCTTTGGATTATTAAATGTTATGTTAGTATACTACTATTAATCTCGTTTGAATAATGTTCTATGGAAACATAATTTCTATGTTTGATGGGAAACTTGCAATTATTTTTCTTATCGATTGAAATTGGAACGAAATAATAATGAAATACGTTAGAACTTATGATGATTTATAACTAACTAGCTTATTTATTGGTAAATCCAAAGGTTAAAAAAGAATAAATGAATAAGAAACTGAAATCAACTGAACCGATTTAATAAGAAAAACCGAAACCAAATAGTTTGTAATTTTCAAACAGCGAAATTTTCGATTCGAAGTTTGATTTTAATCAAAAACCGTCTCAAACCGCTCCAAGCCAAATTTTTAGAGCAAGTTGTTTTCACGTTGACATTCTTTATTTTATTTGGATAGCTAAACAATATTATAACCAAAATAAGTTTTGTAAAGGCGGAGCAAGTAGGCTCATAGACTAGTGATTGACACATAGGACTAACTAGTCTAAGAAGGTGTTTGTGATTGTTTATTTTTCGATTATTAAACAGAAAAGCAGTTTTTATATGCAAATATGTTTAATTTTGTATGTTTATGTTTTTATTATTATATGTAATATTTTTAGTTTATGAATAAAAAGTTTAATTAAAAAAATTGGTTGACACGTGAGTGGGTATAACTATTAGGGATGAAAGGTGAGAAGGAATGCAAGAAAAGAGAAAGTTGAGGTGGTGAGGTGAGCCAGTGTGACCATTACCTCTCGTCTACGTAAAAGTATAATGATAGCAATGGCAGAAATAGAGAAAATGAAAGAGACAAAGAAAATGAGGGAAACACGATTATATTTATGTTATTCTCAAATGAGTGGGAACAAAGTATTTAAAAGGAAGACTTTACATAATGAGCCCTTCTATTCTACAATTGTTACAACTCAGTCCTTGTACTTTTACTCTTCCCCTCAAGTGGAGAGTGGGGTAGAACACACACTCCCAACTTGGACAATAGTTGATTTTGCTGCTCCACAGTTACTACTTTGGTAAACACATCTGCCAATTGAGATTTTTGTGTGAACATAAGATGAATTGATCGTCCTGCATTTAGTTGATCTCTGACATAATGACAGTCCACTTCTATGTGTTTGGTTCTAGCATGAAAAACTGGATTGGCAGCTATGTAAAGAGCAACTTGGTTGTGACAAAACAGATCCACTGGTTGCAAATCTTTAATGCCCAAATCCTTGAGAAGGCTCACCAACCAAGTAACTTCACAGCATGTGAGAGCCATAGCTCTATACTCAGCCTCTTTAGACAACAACTTGCTTCTTGGATTTCCAAGAAATTGGAGAATCACCCAGTAACTCACAATATCAAACACCTTCTAGAAAAGGGACAACTAGCCCAATCAGAATCACAAAATGCCTTAAGTTTCACAACTAAGTCTTTGGCTAGGAGAATTCCTAGGGTTTGGTGAAAGGAGAATGTATCTTAACAAATGCTTAATTGCTTGCATATGTACTAAAGTATGGGACTGCATAAATGACTGAGTAATTACACTATGTAACAAATATCTAGCCTCGTGATTGTCAAATAAATGGGTTTCAAAATGTATCTTCTATAAACATCTGGATCAGTTAAAGGAGTGTTAACATCTGTTTGTAACTTCAAATGTGGATCCATAGGTAATTTGTATGGTTTGCTAGACAACACATCAACTTCTTTCAACTAATCCATAGCATACTTATACTGAGATATAAAGATACCTTGTGATGTTTTTGAGACTTCCAATCCCATAAAATAGTTGAGATCACCTAAGTCCTTCATATGAAACATAGAACTCGGTTAAGACTTAAGATCTGCTATATGAACTGCATCATTTCCTGTGATTAACAAGTCATCCACATAGACCAAAATAGCAGTATGTGAACAAAGAATAATCTGTTTTGGACTGAGTAAATCCAAAAGATATCAAGACAGAGGATAACTTAACAAACCATTGCCTTGGAGCTTGTTTGAGACCATACAAGCTCTTCTTCAATTTACAGACCAAATTAGGATCTAGTGAAGAGGTTTCTTTTACACTCTCCCCCTTACCAGAATATCCTAAAGACACTTTCATGTAAACTTCTTCATTCAGATCTCCATGAAAGAAAGCATTGGACACATCCATTTGACATGTGTACCAATCCTTTAGAGCTGCAACTGCCAACAAAGACCTCACAGTAATCATCTTAACAACAAGAGCAAAAGTCTCTTTATAATCTTCACCATACTTTTGTCTATTTCTTTATACTACCAACCTATCCTTCTTTCTATTCACAGTCTCATCTGCTTTCACTTTTGTTTTGAAAATCCAATGAGAGCCAATAGCCTTCTTGCCTGTAGGAAGAACAGCCACCTCCCAAGTGCCATTTTCATCCAATTCTTGTAGCTCAGAGTCCATAGCAACACACCAAACAAGGTCTTTAACATCTTCTTTAAATGAATTTGGATCATTTTGAGTTGTTAGAGTACTAAGCAAAGCTTGAAAATTTGGTAACAGGAGTATTTGGCACACTTGATTTGCTCTAGGAATGTGAGGTAAAACAAAGTCTTTCAACTTTGTTGGCAAAGTAGAAGTCCTAGTAGGTCTTCTAAGTGGTATTTGAGAGGAAGCGGATGGTTGACTCATTAACTGAACATGAATGTGAGGTAAAACAAAGTCTTTCAACTTTGTTGACAAGGTAGAGTAGCGGAAAGTAGACAAAAAGAATACATTTTGTCTAGTAGGTCTTAGACACAAAAGATAAAAGTGGTATTTGATGAGATATCCTAGAAGCGGATGGTTGAGAAGACTCATTAACTAAAATTTCAAAGGCATATGTAAATGAAGTCTATGGGGTTTTGCTTATCAACACATATGACAATCACCCTAAAATTTCAAAGGCATATGTAAATGAAGTCTCAGTGCTCTTGCAGTTTCTAAAATATGTATGTATTTCCTCTCTACTCTACCATTCTGTTGAGGTCTGTGAGCACATGATGTTTGATGTTCAATCCCCAAATGAGAAAAATATACTCCACATTATCCTTTAACAAATTCCAAAGCATTATTAGACCTCACAGTTTTGACTTTCTTATCAAATTGAGTAGAAACCATCTTAAGAAAAGTCTTCAAACCATAAAACTGTCTGACTTATTAACAAGTAAATAAGTCCAAGTTGTCGTGCTGCAGTCATCCAATATGGTCAAAAAATACTAGAATTTACTATCTGTATGCACCCTATAAGGACCCCACACATCCAGAATAAGTTCAAAGACAGTTGACTTATGTGAACTAATGAATGAATATGGTAGTTTAGAAAATTTGGCCATGGGACAAGACAAATAGTTATCTACATTGAACTTAGACAATGACACAAGTAAGTTTGAATCCAGGGGTAACTAAGAGTTATCTGCATCGTTATTCAAAGAAACAAGCTTACTTACAGCAGACAAAGCAAATTTACCAAGAGTTGCATTAACTTAGGGGCGGCAATCGAGTCGTGTTCGTGTTAACCTATACGGGTTCGCGTGTTGGCAGGTTAGTATAGCCTTTACCCAAACACGACCCATTAATTAATCGTGTCAAGATATTCAACCCTAACCCAGACCTGCATAACACGTGTAACCCATTTGTGACTCGTTTAACCCATTTAAGTAAATAGGTCAAGCAGTAAATAAAATTGGTGGTTTGTCGATTTAACTAGTTTAAACGTAAAAAATGATATAAGGATCTAAAATATGATAAGAATAACATACAAATAACTATGCGACAATTTTATGAATTACAAGCGTCAATTCTCATGATATCTAAGGTATAAAATTATAATTCACTCATACTAAGTAAATAACAAAATACATTTAATCCACATCCAACATAAAACCGGGTTATATATTTTATTTTTAAGATCTTATATACTTAAGCGGGTTCACGCGGGTTGACATTTAATACTTACTCAACCCAAACACGACCCATTTATTAAAAAGGTTAGGCGGGTTGACCCGTTTTGACCCAAACCTATTTATCCTCAACCCAAATACCATTTAACTTTTTATTCAAAGAAACATGCTTATTGTGTCGTGTCAAAAATTGCCACCTACATTAACTAAAGTAGTAAACACACTATCAACCTCTTCAAGTGCCACATTCACAAGATGATAAAGTCCAACTCTCTTCTTACCCAGTCCCTTCACTTTCTTGGTTGTCAATTCCTGAACAATACAAAATTTAGGATAAAATGACAAAACACATTGGTCATATTCTATGAGTTTTAGAACTGATAAAAGACTAAACTTAAATGAAGGTACAACCAGAACATCTTTGAGTGACAGACTATTTTTCAAATTGACTTTCCCAACATGTGAAATAACTGAAGTATTACCATCTGGCAATCTAATTGGGGCTTAATTTTCAGCAAATAAAGATCCAAAAATTGGTCATTTTCAGGAGTCAGATCACTTGCTCATGTGCCATATATCCATTCATCAAGAAAATCTAGCCGATCTAATTGACTATTAAGACAAGCTATACATGCTGCAAATTGGTGACCAAAACCATCATATGCTTCAAGCTTCATCTGTTGAACACTTTTCAAGAGCAACTCAAACTGTTGTGGTGTAAAGCTGATATTGCGAGTTTCAACATGTGCATCAATCTTCGATCCTGTCTGAAAATTGTTATGCACAGTCTGCACATCCTTTGGTTTAACCTGCTTGTTCACATTCAACTTTGACTTTGGATGCCAAGCAGGATATCTCACTTTCTTCCAACACCTCTCAGGAGGATGCCACTTGAAACCACAAACACTACACTTATCTTTGACCACACCACTTACTGTACAAAGTTGTGGACTCAAACGAACTAGTACCAAACAACACCCTCAAAGACTCTTCTTGTTGCAACAATGAACAGGCACTTTTCACACTTGGAAATGGTGTCATTAACAGCAGTTAACTTCTCAAATTACCATAATGATCATCAAGATCATTTAGAAACTGAAACAACCTCTCTTCCTCTTTTTGTTGATTCAATGCAGTCAAGAAAACTGAAATCTCAAAAGTAACAGTAATTGTAAGCAACACATTCACATTATCTAATTCCTCCCAAACACACTTCATCTTAGTAAAGTACTCACTAATGGAACCACGAGATTGACTAATAGCATAAGTATCTTTATTCAGTTTGTACTTTCTTGAACCATCACTTAGTGCAAAATCTTTTTATCAACAAACATAACAGATCTAGCAATTGATTCACTAACAGATCCTAAGATCCAGCATATCACCATATTGTTACAAGTATCCCACAATTCAACAAGATTAGGATCAGTTGTGGAACGAAGAACAATACCTTTAATGAACCCCAATTTCCTCTGTTGAAAGACCAATCTCAACAGCCCTACGTCATGCCCTATAATTATGTGAACCAATCAACTTTTCTTGAACTGTCAATGATCCAAGGCCATCTGAGGGATGAAGATAAAGAGGGTTTTGAAACAAAGCAGGAGCATTAAGATTCACTTGATCAAACATCTTGTTTAATCACAGAAAACACAAGAATTTGGCCTAATTTGATCAATTTGCGCGAAAACAACACAAGATCAATTACAATTAAACACACACTTTGTAATGATCAGTAGGTGAATAGACATGTGAATTCGCGATTGTTGATTAGCTCTGATGCCATGATAATAATGGCAGAAACAGAGAAAATGGAGACAATGAAAAGGAGGAAAAACGGTTGTATTTATGTTATTCTCAAATGTGGGAAACAAAGTATTTAAAAAGAAAACTTTACATAATGAGCTCTTCTATTCTACAATTGTTACAACTCAGTCCTTGTACTTTTACATAAAAAAAAGGCAATCCTAAACACCCAGTGAGTTTCCTTTATGTCCATCGGATACAAAATACATTGTACTGTTTTATAATAAAGTAGTCTCCCTCAACATCTTTATATGTGACCAAACTTTACAATGTCTACACAAAACATTTTACGGTTTTACCAAAAGTTATACAAGAGTTAAAACTAATGATAAATACACACTTTCATATACCATACAATTTTTACAGCTGTATGATTGTGACAAGCAAAATAAACATGTTCAAAAATGGAAGAAGATGATTATTTTGTTAAACATGTAACGTTAAACAACTTGACGGGTGTCTCTCTCTCTCTCCATAACCTCGGGACGGTCATAACAATGTAAACAACATAAACGTTAACTCCCGCATCTTCATTATAATTTCGAAACTTAATCTATAGTTTAACCAAAAACGACATTTCTTAGTTTTTATCTCGTCTTACATTGTCCCTAAATTTGGATATAAATAGCATTAGTCCCATAATGTTTTACCCTCTTCGATCGAATCATGGATAATGGAGAGGACTTCCTTCATCTGCCACCCGGTTTTAGGTTTCACCCGTCCGATGAAGAGCTCATAAATTATTACTTGTTAAACAAGGTGAACATGAGGCCGATTCCCGCTTCAGTGATTGGGGAGATCGAGCTTTACAATTTCGACCCTTGGGATCTTCCTAGTAAGATTCTGGTGTTTTTATTGCTATATTTGTTGTGCCGTTTAAGGATTGATGGGGTTTCTGTTTGATTGGCAGGGAAGGCGTTGTTCGGGAAGGAGGAATGGTTCTTTTTTAGCCCAAGGGATAGGAAATACCCGAATGGGTCGAGACCTAATAGATCTGCAGGCTCGGGCTATTGGAAAGCTACAGGAAAAGATAAACCGATTTTTGCTTCTTCTGGTTTGAGAAAGATCGGGGTAAAGAAAGCATTAGCGTTCTTTGCCGGCAACCCGACACAGAGTATCAAAACTAATTGGACAATGAGCGAGTACAGACTGCCTGAGTCATCTAGCCGATCATCAAGGCAAACTGGATCAATGCGAGTAAGCAAATTATCCCCATTTAAATAGATTCTCAAGTTTGCACTTGAATACAATATTATTGATTATTTGGTATGTTTCGTGTTCTTTATTTCATTTGGCAGTTAGACGACTGGGTCCTATGTCGCATCACCCAAAAAGGCAACAATTCAAAGAACAAACCACAGGTAGAAGAAAACCCAAAAAATAAGGTGACGCAAAGTCAATTTCCGATCATACCGCAGGAGCTCCCTTCATCATACATGATTACAAAGGCCAATATGGACATCATCTCAGACCGTAGGTTCAAAGAGTTCCAGTTGATGGCCTCGATTCTTGCTGCTCAAGATCTTCCCTCCATGATGGAAACATGTTCCCCCAAACTAATTCAAGATGCCAGCAACAGCCTGCTCTTTAAAAACGGAGCAATCGATAAAGAAAAAAATCCGTTTATTCTAAATGAGGACAATATCAGATACGAAGACATCTACCCTGTAGATATGTTCACCTCTGATGATTCATATGAGGATCTCGACACGGATAATTTGGATATTATGTTTAAGCAACTTTGATCGGGTTGAAAGGGTGTGCAGTATATTGTTATATACGGAGTAAATAATATCTGTAATAAGTAGCAAGTACCTGCTACATGCATATGATGTACAAAAAAGACTGATGTTTCCTGTATATTTCTCTTTCTTTGCAAATAATACATGTATACAACTCAAGTTTATCTTCATTTTACTTCATAAATACGACTGAGATGCTGGCGACAGCTTGTTTCGAAAAAATTATTACACTCAATCGGGTAAATACTGAAATCAGGAAGAAAGAAGTCAACAACACCAAAGTCACCTTCTCAAAACACTCGAGTGTCCTTATCAAGATTGTTTATAGTCTGCAAGTTCTTTATTCTTATTTGATGAGAGAGAGGTTTCAGGTATGTTCATTTGGTACCAACCGAGTTCTATGATTCTTATATGTGGGTTCAAAATCCATAATAAAAATGAAAATATACGTTTTATGCAAGTCTACTTATAGATCTTATTTGGAGAAACTATACAGCAGACTGAAACTGGGTATACGAATGATGGACCTTACAGTGTTCAATGTTAAGTTGTAAACCCTATTTGATTTCAGTGAATACTGCTTTCTTACTAGAAAAGTAGACCCACGAATTTGGTATCAGGTCTCCGATGCTTCTCCAGCAGCATAGTGTTTGTGTACCATTCTTCTGTATTCTGATAAACAGAGCAAACAAAATATTATTACTACTATAAATTTTAATAAAATTCGATATAACAATCAAAGAAAATACACAATTCCCAGACACATTCCATTCGATCACAAAATATACCATGACATGCGTGTCTTGTAGGTTTCATTTTTAACAATCATGTTCAGCTAAAGTTGCATATTTGTCCATCATAATTGTTATACCAAGTTGATGGATGTTGATAAATAGACCGCACAATATTATCCTAAATTTACATTATTCATAACTTTATGAAAGGGTGGCAATTCTTATTGGCAAGATAAATTATGTATCTCATAAGTTCGTAACTTGCTCGAATTCTAAAGTAGTTTGTTCCGTTTTAAGAAGACAACAGAAACAAGTAATACATTGGATTGTTCACGAATATAATAGAACGTCAGCCAGAAACTAAACTACTTATCGGCGTAACTCATAATATAGAATGTTTCTATGATAGTATATTGCAAACTTATAACCTCTTGATATCAGTAATATAAAGCAATAATCATCTCACCCTCTTGATTGCTCCAGAGTGCAGCAGCAGAGCTGTTGAGTGGACTATCATTATTTGGTTCTGCATCACAAAGATATAAACATAAGCTAAATCAATAAGCACCACTCAAAATCTGAATACTAGTTCATGAATGGTTTCACACACCTCCTAATAAACTCTGAATAGACAAAAGAACGGTTCGACAGTCATAGGCTGAAGACCACTTGTCCTGCAAAAGAAACAATAATGAACATTGCTATTGGCCAATTGATAAATTTAGCTAACAATCGAACCAAAGAAGCTAAACAGTTATTTACACGAAGAATGAGGTCATTATCCGTACCATCCTAAGATAGGAATTATTATTTATGATAAAGCTTATATAAAGATTTGCATACCTGAAGGATGTCGAGGCAGATGGTACCATACTGGTCAACATTGGGATGGAAGCACGACGTTTCAAACTTAACCTGAGGGGGCTTGAAAGGATAGTCGAGAGGGAAGCGTAAAGAGAGTTTATAGGATAAACCCTCATACATAGTTCCTTTCCCACCCTCTATAGTACCAATCCAAGTAAATATATTCTCCCCTTCTGGAAATGCCGATACTCCAATATCTCCACTCATCTATACAAATCAAAAATTTAAACTGTTATTCAGCTAATAAACGGATAACCATGTGGCCCATGTCAAAAGTAATAAAAACAGAGAGAACAGGAGAGACTGCACTAAATTAAACAAAGAAAGATAGACAACAGATGATTGTGGTCTATAAAAAGTTATACAAAATCGTTGAACACCACTAAAAATAGCCAATCATTCATTACAACTTTTTATCAAATTATACACAACAAGAGGCACGCTAACATCAAATAGTGGAGTTATATACCACTCAGTTCAAATAGTGGAGTTATATACCACTCAGTCCATCATGCTAGTACCCACACAGTGGTGCTTTGTGGAAAAGTACTCAGACAATGGTAAACGACCATATGCTAGCTACATGCTAGGCACATTTCCCATTTATAACAAACACTCCCATACAATCGTAAAAGACCTTGAAGTAGACACCTATATGTCGGTAACATCTAATCTATCTCTGCATAAAAATTGCAAGGCTCTAACGGCAGCAAATATTCCGACATGAATACTCCCTCTTACACATATATAACAAAAGTATTATCAATATCAAACCTATGATGTAAAGATCAAGATCAAAACATTATGAATTTATGATCAAAATGCATGTACATACAAAAATGTTGAAAACAAAATAACAATAAAATAATTTAGTCAATTAGCCATCTTAAACAAATTTGATATACTTCAAAATACGCTGATAACTAACAAAGTAGTCCGGTTTGGTGACAAGCTTTTGGGCTCGGCGTTTAAAATATGATGCTTGTCTAGCAACCAGAATTTAGCAATTGGATTATGTTTAAACACTACTATTTGAAACACTAATAATAGAAGCGTCTAGCATTTACATCATTTTACACTTTAGAAATACGGATACAACTATGTTACCAAACGCTTTTATAAAACAAACATGTAGAAAGAATGTTTAGACAAGCTCGAGAGTCGGCACCACAAAAACGCCTCAAACGTAAAAATATAGTATAGGCCAAGTGAAACTACTATATACTTTAGTGATAACCATTTGAATATGTATCGAACTTTTTTTTCCTTGTAGAATGCATAAACTTTAAATTTATCCTATTGTGTGTATCATTACAAGTATAATTTAATAAATGATACACACAATATGATAAATTAAAAGTTTATACATTCTATAGGGAAGAAAAAAAGTACGATACACACTAAAAAATAATGTGTCTAAGTTCGATGCATTTTTAGATAATAAACACATCTAATTTTAAATGATGAGTAATCTTATAAGACTAAAATACTCCTACTTATAAAACGAAACACAGTCTGTTAAATATTTAAATACTTAATTACAATTTAATCCACTAACTTTTTTCGCTCTCACTTACCCCCTATATATACATAAAAAAAATTGCACACGCAATTAACGCTACTATACACTATCGACGCTATGCGCGGGTAATCATCTAGTATATAAAAATATAAAATACATAAAACTGAATATGATTGATCAGATTCATACCATAAGAGCCATAAGTTCCTTCTGCAACCTACAAAAAAATCAATAAAAAGTTAAAAACACAATCATTAACAAATAATATAACAAAAAACAATCAAAATTTATAAAAATATATACCTCTGAGTAACGGAATTAGTATCAACGGGAACCGGAGTAGTTTTAGGCTGTTTTAACGGTTGTTGTTCGGTAGTTGTTAAATTGTCCATAACTGTATCGTTTCGGACCTCCATTATTCTCAATTGAATTGATTTATGATTGTGATTGGATTTGTGAAATGATGAAAGGAGATACAAGTGAATGGGAATTGTTTAATTTGGCAACACGGTATATGGGTTTACTTTTTTCTTTAGATGGGACTTTATGTACTTCTTAATGAATATATTTTCGGGCATATGATAGAAAAATTACTATCTTATATTTTTTTTTGTGGGTGTGAGCAATTTTTTCTTTTGTGAGTCGTCGTTTTAGGGTAATATGTGACGTTTTACTTCGAGAAAAAAAATTTATATCACCGAGAGGCGAAAATGTCAAAATTTGTGAAATCTACAAAAGGATAAATTTGAAGAAAATGTACTTGTCTGCACAAAAAAAATGAATGTAATCTTTTATCGTTTGTCTTATATTTTATTAAAAATAGATGTTGGTTAATTATTGACTTTTTGAAAAGGATATTATTGGTTAACTATTTTTTTTGAACAAAGGTTAACTATTGATAAGCACTTTCTTTTTAACTCTTGTTTAAGGCCACTCTCAATGGTAACGCGTCATAGAGTTTTTTTGTGTCCATGTCACGAGTCTCATTGGGGGTATTTTGGTGGTGCGTGAGGAGATAAAAGAAAGTGAACCTAAGGTGTGCTCAACTCACCACTTGGTTTGGTGAGTCATTCATGCCTCACCCAAAACACATAACAAAAGGCACGCCAAAATGAGATGGTTTGGTAAGTTAAGAAAAGTTCAATATATAACTTATATTTGTCATAAAATCGATGAGCCAAATTATAGTCATTTCGTTTTTTTTTAATATATAAAGAATAAACTTTTCTGCTTTTTAAAAATTAAATATCTCATGAACAGTTGATCGTTCGTAAAAAAATCATATAATCCGACGAGAATTAAATTATTTTTCATAGATATGCGTTGTTATATCTTTCGACAAACTTTTTTTTTTTTTTTAAATTTAGTCGAAAAATCGCGTATGATTTATAAAATCACGTGTGATTTCTAAAATCATATGTGATTTGATTTTTACGAATCGCATGTGATTTTACGAATCAGTATATAACAATGCGTATCATAGAAAGATAATTTAATTCTCGTCACGATAATGTATTTTTGTAGTTTGAAGTTTCTGGTTTGCGAGATATGTTGTTTTAAAAAATGTGGAAAATAATTTTTATTAATTTAAATAAAAAATGGATGGATGTGATTGGTTAATTGGTTCTATGACAAATTTGAGTTCTATATAGATCTCAACTCTTGGTAAGTTATTCATCAATATTTATCACTGACAATTTTGGGCCTCACTTTTGTTTTAATATTTTTTTTAGTTTGTGAGTGTGTGGAGAGTATTGAGTGAGTTATACTTTGTATAAAATGGGTATTTTAATAAAATATGAGGTATGGTAACCAAAACGGATATATGGTGAGTGATTGAGTGGGAGTGAGTGGAAGTGAGAGGAGATAAAGCTGAGGTGACGTTAACTGAGTCCCACAAAATATCTCACTAAAAACTAAAACACACTCCCTCATAACACACCACTAATATGTTATTATGTCTCACAAAATATCTCACTAAAAGTACCCACTCACTCACCCAAAAAAAAATAATAACGCACAAGAATGCAAATGGCTTGAGCCATTGCATTGGCTCAAAACGTATGGCTAACGAATGGCACGATGCTTCGGTATGGGTGGCACACGAATGACATGCATTTGGCACACCAATAGCACATCATACCTTATGCTTTTAGATTTGTGAGTAATTTGCCTTTGTTGTAAAAATCGGTCCAGCGGCCGATTAATCACGCATGTCGTTGATCATTCGGCTAAGCGCCTTGATTTATCATAATCGGCCTATTTAATCGGTTTGGTAAAAATCACTTAAAATCGGTCAACAAACCGATTAATCGGACAAAATCGGTCTAATCGGACAAAATCGCTTAAAAATCGGTCAACAAAATTGCTTAAAATCGGACAAAATCGCATAAAATGGGTCAACAAACCGATTAATCGGACAAAATCGGTCAATGATCGCCTAAAATGGTCAACAAACCGAATAATATTTATGTTTGACTTTAAACTTTGAAGAATAATGTATTATGTTTATATTTGAACAACTGAAATATTTGAGCTTTGATGTCTATCTTTATCGATACATATAATATAATCTAATATTTAATATTACAATTTTGAGTATAAAAATTCAATCCGATTAATCCGGTTAATTCGCTTAACCGATTAATCATTGGCCTCTTCGACCGCCTCGGCTAGCCTAATGATTTTCTGACCTTGATAATTTGTAAGCCTATTTGCTTTTTTTCTATTATTTATTATTTGATTTGTGATTTTGTGTTGAGTATTTTTGTGAAGTATTATTTATAAAGTGTATTTTTTTTTAAGGGGCTTGATATTTACACCACAATATTTGATGCATATACCCACTGTTCTAAAAGGCTCGTAAAAGACATGGCGCCGCAAAGGCGTGAGGGCTTAATCGTGCAATGGCATGCCTTATAGCGCGTGTTTTTAGACTCGATATATATGAATTATGATATAAATATATAAATATTTTAAATCTTTGTCTTGAAACTTATGTCGCGCCTTATAATATGAAAAACGTCTTGGAATGCAAAGTGGCTTGATCGTCGCCGTCAATGGCCTCACGTTATTTATAACCTTGCATATACTACAATTATACATGTTTCATGTTGTAACCTATGCATTAGTGGTGTAATATATATTGTGATGAGAGTATCGATGCCTTTTTTATAAAAGTGAGCTAATGTGACTATTGGAGGTAGGAAACTGAAAAGAAGTAGAGAAAGGTAAATGGAAAGAAAAAAGATTACTCCAACGTAGCACTAAATATTACACTATTTGTATTATTAAACTTGATACTATTCATCTAGAAATATTTTTCATTTGTCATACAAATATTATTCACGGTATCTGAATACGAAAATGATGCTCCATATGTATGTTATGTTGGACTTGGACTTGACACAAGACGACACAAGAGGTGGAGACATGAAGGGGCAAAGTGCGCATGTGGTCTTTTAGCGAAAATATTTGTAATGTAAAATTTTAAAATATCTGGTTATTTTTGTAATGTTTCGCTTTAACAAACCAATTTGTAATGTAATTTCAAAAAATTATCAAAGTTTGCATTATCGACCATAACTTTCTTGTTCCGCTCCTGCATAAAATAAAAAATTAAATAAACACTTGCTTCTCTGAAATTTGTAATAGGTACGATATGAGATTCAATATATATTTATATTCGTCAAATATGTAACGATAGGAATACAGGATTGGTTTCTCGGTTTTATGAATGTACCAGTATCAAATATTTATACCATGACACAGTACACAAAACGTGAAATGCGTAAGTCTCAAATTAAGCTACGATAAGGATATAAAGTGTAAATTTGACTAGATCAAAAGGTCAAAAATGAAATATTTAAACTTTTAATGTCATGACTCATGAATAATTGAGCAGTTGCACTAAATTTATTAATGTTCTTTTGACAATTATGTATTCATGGTAGAGCTGGCATAACGGTCGCGCGAGCACTGTTAAGCGAGCCTGTTAAAACCGACACTCATTAAGGTCAAACGAACACGACACTTGTTAGCTTATCGTGTCATTTTTCTCAAACACGAACACGACACTAAAATAAGCAGGTTAACTGTTAAAGACACATTAAGAACACATTAACACTTCCAGTGTTCTCATTCCTATGTTTTGCTACTATCTCGTGATTTTGGGCTTATTATGTATTCTTTTTACATGGTTACTTGGGACTGTAGTACATGACTTCTGGCGTAACAAGCATAGATGAGCACAAATAATATCTCCATATTTAGTACAGCGATTGCAAAATTACTAAAAGAATATTCAACCATTTGCTTCCTACTGTAAAACTTGACCAATGACACAAGAACAACTTGACCATTACAACAAATAATATCTCCCAATGACACAAGAACAACTTGACCATTACAAGACTAATTCGCATGTATTTCAGTTATATTTACAAACAAGTCAACGCAAGACCATCAAGCTCGACCTTATTAGCCATCGACATTCCTACGGGTAAAACCGTAACCATCTCACCTTGAATCATCAAACACGTTTTTATTCAAAACTCTAATATCCGAAATCTAAAATTAGATTTGGGCGCGTGTGGATGTTTGAGCGTGATTATCATGCATAAACATGATCACAAGACACCGATCTATCATTTGAGATAGGTGGTGTAAGTATTTGAGGTCGTCGAATTTGGCGGAAAGCGATGGCGGTTCTTAGGAAATTTAGAGAGAGAGTGAGGAGAGTTTGTTGTGTGTGTGTTTTGTAGAGAGAAATATATTTTAAAAATGGGAGTTGGAGAAATGGTAGAAATGGTAAAGACTTATATATATTTTAATTTTACAGTCTTTGGTCGACTGTTAAGACTGATATGTTAAAGCAGTCTTAACAGTCGAGACTGTTAAGACACGAAAACTGTTAAGGTCAAACACGAACTGTTAAGGCAGTGGTGTCGTGTCGTGTTACTGTGTTTCGTGTCAAAATTGCCAGCCTTAATTCATGGTACTAAAACAGTGTAAGGTGGTGTTTGTTTGTGACTTAATTGACTTAATATGAAAAAAACTGAATTCATTAAGTTATATTAAAACTGTTTGTTTGTGACTTAATAGAGAAAGATGACAGAAAATATTAAGCAATAAAATTGAGGGTGTCTGCATTAAGTCACCTCTTAATTAGAAATGACTTAATAAAAAATTTAACAAACAAGCCCTAAGTGTTTAGTCTCAACATTGAAGGAGTTTTTGTGTAGTTTTGCTAAGTGCTAAAAATACAAATATATTGGAGATACTCTTACAGGTTGTAATGTAGTTTTGATTTGTGGTGTTAACTTTTATAAAGGGACAAGTTATTTAGACTCTCCTATAAGGAGGGTTTTGTGGGGTCTTGTGCATCGCGGGCTTATACAGTATGCATCACGATTTGTACATTTTGACCAAAATCCTCCTATTGTTACATCATAGGGGGTCTTAATAACATAACCCTTTTATAAAAGGTTTTGAGATTTTCTAAATGCATTTGTTAACCATACAACAGATTGTAGAACTTAGAACCAGAAGAGGGTTTATTTGTGGAAAATCAGTTGTTATGAAAGAAGCAATGAGGCTTGGTTGACCGCGCAATCTTGAGTCGGTTGAGAAACTAAGAATAAGAAAGATAACACATTATGTTATCCAGAGCGAGGCGAGGGCCCGACGAACCGTCGCCGACGTGAGAATAAGTCATCGAAATATGATGGAATATTTTATAGAGAGATCATACTTGAAATGTGGATATAACATTGCTATTTATAAGCAAACTTTAGGAAAAGAACCTTATAATAGTACCATGTGTATCAATCGGATTCTTAAAGGAAACACGTACGTGTCAACCAATACGAAGGCTCCGAGCATAGGTTGTGGTATCCTCTAAGAGGGAACATGTCCATGTATAGTTGTCGTGTGTTGCGGGAATATTAGAGGTCACATTACCTTAATCAGGCTCGTGCAATATTCTTTATTTGTCATTTAGCTATCCGTAAGCTTAGGCTCCGTTAGCTTAGGTTGCGGATTGGAGGTTAGGTTTCGTTAGCTTAGGTTGTGGATTAGAGGCCAGGCTTCGTTGAATGTAGGATAGATTTTGTGCATATTGACATATTCCCTTACGATAGTCTAGTAGGCTTTACGTCAATTGTCACGTGCACGGTCTTATTTGTAGGTTAGTCGGAGGCTAGGCTCTATCAATGCATGAGGTACACTATCACTTGATTTAAAAGGAATTTGTATATTTCGTTCCTTTTATTTTTCTTTATATTAAGGTCGAAAACGTTTGTGCATACAATCACTTTTATAAACTTAATTTCATCGTTGTCTCTATATCATACCTCTTACACAAACTAGTAAAATCAGGTATTGTAGTTGTATTGCTCATATTAATATAGATAAAACTAAAATTAAAAATTAAAATATATATATATATATATATATATATATATATATATATATATATATATATATATATATATATATATATATATATATATATGCAGTTCTAGAGAAAAATGTAATTAGAGGAAAAGTGAGAAAAAAAGTTTGAGGTAGATTATGTAAACAGATGAAACTTGAAGGTCAAATGTAGAAAATAGAAATAATCACGCCTTATGTGTGTGATGTACACTTTTTAACCACACAAAAACACACACATAAACACACACTCACACCATCTACACACCGATCAAAATCCCGTCAACACCACCATCGCCACCAGCTCCACCGTCGCCACCGACACGATCAAACAAATAACTCCGATCAAAATAAAAATGAAGAAAAAACATATAGGAATCGTAAGTGCCCTAATTTTCAATGTTTATTACGATCAAAATCGATATTACAATTTTGTTTAATTTTTCAATTTACTACTCGTGTGAGCCCACGAACTATCGAGAAGAAATAACAAACGCACAACATAGATCGAATGTAAGTGCCCTAATTTTACGTATTTATATTTTTATTGTATAATTGTTGCATCTGTGGTAGTAATTTTTGATGTGATTAAGGTATAGTTTCAATGCATCTGTGATATTAATTTTAGTTAGTAATATGTAACAAGTAATTGTAGATATGATTAAGGTATAATTTTAGTGCATCTGTGTTAATAAATATTGCTTATTAGAATTAGTGCACCTGAATATTTGAGTAGTACATCAAACTAGTTGATCACAGCATCATATTGTATGATTAGTGCATCAATATGATGGTTAACAGTGTATATAAATTGTCGAATCTTATACATGCAAAAATAGGGCATCAAATTGATAGTTAAAGCATCTAAATATATGATTAATGCATCAAAATGTTATTATTAGGGCATCAAGCGATGGTTAAAGCATACAAAATAAGTTATCATTATTAGTGCATCAAAAATGGTTGATTGAAATGTTTATAGCATCTAAATGTTTAGTTAATCCAAATTTAAATTTATGGCATCTAAACTTAAGTCAATCTAAATTTAAGTTTAAGGCATCCAAATTTAAAGTTCAGGGCATCTAAATTTAAGTTCAGTGCAAAATTATATGATTAATGCATCAAATGGTATAATTAGTGCATCAAACTGATATGTTTGCATTATTAGTGCATCAAAAAATGGTTAGTTAAAATGATTGAAGCATCTAAATGTATAATTAGTGCATCTAAACTTAAGTTTAAAGCATCTAATATCAGTATTATGACACCTTTTTTCAGTATTATGACACCTATTTTCAATTTAAATTTTCAGCAAATGAAGAAGAAGAAGGCAATGGCGGGCATAATTCTCAGAATGAAACATCTCAAAATAGTAAGTCAGAGGAAGACATTCGAGAATTCATGGGGATTTTACAAATCATATTATTTCAATATCAGTTTTTTTTTTTTTTTTTTGATATGTATACGTATAATATTTATGTGTATACTGAATACTTCATGTATAAATATTTATTTATTTATTTATTACATACTACACAATATTCATTGCAGCATATGATTCATGTGATTAACTCATCAAATATACTTAAATGTTTACTGTACGTATATTTACATTGCTCAGTATAGATATATTTCATTGCGACATAAATTAAATTGTTCAATACGGGTATATACACTCTTAATTTAATCATATGTTTCATGTTAAGAATAATTTTAATTATGGAGCATCGGTTTGTATATTTTAGGAGCATCAATGGTTAACATTCTGACATCTGTTT
This sequence comes from Chrysanthemum lavandulifolium, assembly GCA_022545495.1. Classification (NCBI taxonomy): domain Eukaryota; kingdom Viridiplantae; phylum Streptophyta; class Magnoliopsida; order Asterales; family Asteraceae; genus Chrysanthemum; species Chrysanthemum lavandulifolium. The sequence goes on from CM040242.1 coordinate 269,837,204, forward strand.
CTATACTCAAAAGTGCATCGTATGTAATATTGAATTTTGGTGCATCCGTATGAGCATTAGTCTAGTTATATGTAGTCTCTGTCATTTGCGAAATTGAGTTGTATGCTTGTTAATTTATCGATCCACTAGAAGTTGAACTAAGATGTAATAGGTTTTAATTTATAGGCGTTTGAGCACGAGTTAGGTTTGATGTAGTCTATGACATGTGCGGCCCGATTTTATATCTTGGGATTATTTATCACGAATGCAAAATGCAATGATTTAAAAGAATATATTAAAGTAGTTTATGATTTAAAAATGAATGATGTTATTTTAAGATTAGTTAATGAAGGGGTTGAACATGATACAGAAACTGGAATTCGTAGACGTAATGTTAGGATTTAGTAAATCCATGTATTAAAGAGTCGGTCACCTCAAGTATATGTAATCGTTAGAAAGCTCGTAGTCGTAGATTATTATAAGTTAAGTAGTATTTAGTTTATGTAACACCGTGGAGGGACGGACGGGTCTTTACCAGCTGTATGCACGATCCACGCCCGATAGGTGGCGATTTATGTAATGACTATAAATACTCTCTACCTCCCAAGGTGAGAGTTGGAGCTCATAATAAGACTTTTTTCTCTCACTAAAGTTCCTAAACCTCTAACTTTCTCTCTCAGAATCATATTATACGCCTATTTGATCTTATGGTTTAGTGTGTTTATGAAATCCAATATGTTACAAATGGTATCAAGAGCCATGGTTTGATCATCTCTTACATATTTTTGGATTTCTGGTGACTTTTAGGTGGTTTTAGAGTTTGAAAAAGTTTTGTGGTTTTTGCATCATTTGGATCATTTCTAGTGTTAAAGTTTAAATATTGGGTGTTGTTTTGTGTTTAGAATCATTGTATGTGCTTGGGTTTTGATTTGGTAAGCTTGAATCATCGTGGTTGGGTTGTTTTTGGATTGAAAAGTGGTGTTTATGTGATTTTCTAGCTAGCGACTTGAGCCACGGATAAGTTATCTTGGTAGCGACTTGCTTTGTAATTTGGTAGCGAGTTGTAGTTGAAGGACCTAGCGAGTTGAGCTAGCGACTTGTCTATTGAGACAAGCCAAAAAACAGTACACTTAGTGGATTCTCCACTACAGGTAGCGACTTGGTGAAAGTTAGCGACTTGTACTTAAGTTTGTTAGCGACTTGGTGTTAGCGATTTGGTGCTTAGCGAGTTGCTCTTTAGCGACTTGACAACTTAGCGACTTGGAGCTTAGCGACTTGCTGTCAAAATTTTCCTAGCGACTTGGTTCTTAGCGAGTTGCTATTTAGCGACTTGACTGTGTCTTAGCAACTTGGCATTATAGCAACTTAGTGCTTAGCGACTTGGTTCGAGGTTACTTAGCGACTTGGTTGATTACATGCATGTCGGTTTCTCTTGATTTAGTAAAATCCGTGAAAGAATCTATTTCCGGTTTAATCATAGAGTTATAAAATCCCGTTTAATCATTAACATGTCTACCAAGCGTTCCTACAATAATCTCCATTGTTGCCGAGGATGTTCAAGCGGTGGTTCGGATACTCGTCCACCCATGCTCGATGGCCGACTACGACTCTTGGGCTCAACGAATCGATTGTATTGTCTTGGAAAGGAAAATGGGGTCAACATTCTCAAATCCATTGATGAAGGACCTTATCGGGTTGAGACTACTAGAGACATACTTGATCTGGTGAAGATGGAACATTGATTTACTGAATGGACGGACTAAAGGCGTATGATGAGCTCGATGATAAGGAGAAGAAGAGATTCGATGCGGATATCGGGCTTTAACATTATCTTGCAAGGTCTTCCAAAAGACATCTACAAGCTTATCAATCACAACTTTGAAGCAAAGGTTGTATGGGATAATGTCAAGATGCTTCTCTCGGGTTTCGAATTGTTGTTGAAGATAGAGAATCACAACTATATGATGAATTTGAGCATTTCAAGATGAAACACGATGAGAGTGTATATGAGTACTATGTGAGATTCCATAAGTCGGTGAATGACATGAGGAACATCAAAATGACTATGCCTAACATTCGGTGAACTCAAAATTTTTGAACAACATGAATCCCGAATGGCACAAGTTTGTCACTTACGTGAAGCTCACTAAAGGATTGAAGAATACAAATTATGAGCAAGCTGTATGCCTTCCTTCTCCGAATGAGAGACATGCTATGTTTGAAAAAGGATTCAGAGCAGTTCAAAACCAATCGGGGAGAAACAAGTTTCTTGATGAGTGTCTAAATACTCATCATTTTGTACAATCTAAGCTGCAAAATCATCGAAAACACTCAAAATGCATCAAAATGATGAGAATATCACAAATCGGTGTTTTATGTGTTTTAAATGCAAAAATATCAAAATCGGATGAAAAATGATTCAAGTTTGCAAAATTGGCGGTTTAGTCCCCAAGTTTCAAAAGTTGTCAAATCTAGTCCACGGAAATCAAAATGTGGAATTTTATCATTCAAGGTCCTTTAAATATTCTAAGTTGTTAAAAATGATCCTTGAATGATTCTTTGGTCAAATGGCGGAAAAGGTCCCTAAAGTTTGAAAATTTGCAAAATTAGTCCTTGGATATTTTAAAATGGAGTTTTATGCAAATTTTATCCTTGTACTATCAAAGTTTGTCAAGTTTGGTCCTTTTGATATCTTTGGAAAAGTGTCGGTTTCGATCCTTGAAGTTTGGATAAATTGCAAAACTAGTCCTTGTATACTACTTAACCAAGCGGACACCTTATCAATATCAAAGCCCAAATCCATATCACATGGCCGGTGGCAATAACCTTAGCCCAATGCCATGAACCTTGAGCTTGACCCCCCTTGACTTGAACCTTGGACCCCGTTTGTATTAATCCCCGGTCAAACATAGTCAAGCGCCAAAATATACCTTGCCCTTGTTCATCCTCCTCTCACATGAAACCCAAATCCAATAATGGTTTTCCACTTTTCAACATCTCCACTTACCTTGTCCCTCTACCTCCACTAACACCCAAAGACCCTTAATTGCTTCAAACCACTCCATTTATTGATTGAAACACCCTCGAGAAGAAATTGGCGCCAAAATCCAAATGTATGGTTCGATGATTTTGGCCAATTCAATGGCTCGGATGAGGTGGGATACATTCGAGAGGTCAACATGAGGTCATAAAAGTCTATAAATGAAGCGGAGAAGCATGGTATCAAGATCATCTAGTGTAATTTTATTTTTCTTAGTCGTTTTATCATTGTAAGTTTTTCGATGTAATTTCAAGCTTCAAAGTACTTTGTTTAAGCATTTCGATGTATTGTTAAACCTTTTCAATTATCAATTTCAAGTTCCAAGTCTTATTTCGGTTTATGCAATTTTAAAGTCAAAATCTCATGAATGATCAAATGTTGTTGTTAGGTGTTATTATGGTGATATAGTACATATAAGCTCCCGAAAGCTTGTTCAAGCTTTTAGAAACATAAAACCAGTTTAGAAGTTAAAAGGAAAAATCACCAAAAATACCAAATAATTAGTGAAAATCAAAATCCCATGGAAATGGTGTTCACAATTTGGCGCGGGGTGAATTTTGGATGGCCTTGGGTTAGAAGCTTAGTGGTAAGCTAATAGGGGTGATATTTGGTCCTTGTTCTCGGTTTGAGCTTGGAAGCCATTGTAAGCCATTTGCTCATTTTGGCATTTCTCTGTTTTAGATCTTTCATAGTTTAAATCTTTGTGTTTTATTGTTAATTAGTTATAGTTAAGTGTATTTGAGTATTAAAATCAGTTGTTTGTTATTTTAAATTTGTAGTTAGCTAAAACTTTATTTTCACAGTTAAAAGTGCATAACTGTCTTTTCTTAGTTTCTTGTTGTTAATGTTGTTGTTTCATGTTTCATTAGTCCTAATATATGATAATACATGGTCTTGAATCAGTTTCATGGTTTTGATTTGTGTTTAGCTTTGAAAACCACCAAAACTGTTTAAATAAGTAGTGTTTGGTTTACTGTGTTTAAGAGTTCTCTAGTCATTGTCCTTGTTTGAAGTTTGTTTAACTTGGTCCTAATAACTCATCTCGATCATAAAACCGGTCTTTGTTCATCATAAGTCAAAATTGCATAAAATCTCATCTCATCACTCCTTTGTTGGTTGCATGATCATTGATCTTGTTTTCATGTTTATAAGTTGTTAAAATCAATCAAACAAGTCTTATTTCACCTTAAAACAACATAATCGATAAGTAGTATTGATCACAAGTTCATATAAGTCAACTCTTCTAGTTTTTATAAAAGTCAAATTTTTCATTTTGGTGGTTTTGAATTAAAAGATAATTTTCTTGTGTGTTTAATATTGAGGTTTAGGATATAAGCTTTTGGGAAACTAAAGTTTAGTTGCTAAACTTAATTAGAAAAATACCAGTTCTCTTTGAATCGACTTTTAAGTGCTTTTAACTAGCTTCTTTAGAGTACCTTATGCGAAATGGTGCCACATGCACGATGGTGGTACCATCTTGATAAGCTCACAAGTAGCTTATTAGTTGGCCTCGACTTTTGATCCTTGGTTCTTTGGAAAGCCAACCTAGCCATCTTGAGGTCTCAAGTTTGGTTTTCATTTTGAAGCTTGTTTGGTAGAGTATGATAAGCTTAATCCTTGTCCCATTTCTGTTTTAGAAAGCAAAAGCCAAGTGCTTATTTTTCTTTTAGTAGCTTATCGGTGTTTGTAATTGTTCTTTCTAGCTTCATTTGATTCATCTAGCTTGTTTGAATCTTATTCCACCTTTGTTTCCAACTTGTGAGCTTGTTTGAGCTTATTTCACCAAAATAAGCTCTTAAAATATCTGTTGTGATCATAAGCCCTAAGCTGCTTATTTTTATTTGTAAAATTTTTGTGTTTGTTAAAGTTTCATATTTTAAGTAGTTAAGTAGTTTTCAAAAAAAATCGGAAAAACATCATTTTAAAATAGTGATAGTGTTTATTTAATAGATTTTAGCTTTTGATTTTCTTTTTAGCTTATTATTAAGCAAATCTTGTTTTATATTTTTTTAGTTTTCTGTCACCTTAAGTTATTTTTAGAAAAAGTTTCATAATTTTCTCTAATCTGTTTAGTATTTATTATAATTTTAAATAGTTAAAAGTATTAAATAATTAGTAATAAATAATTAAAAGCATAAAAATATCTTTTCAGTTTTAAAATTAGTTTTATCATATTTTAGATTTTTCCAAGTTAAAATTTCATTTTCCAGGTTTATTTTATATTTTCTAGTATTTAAGTGTATTTTAAATAATAATTAATTAGTAATAATTAGATAAAAAGTGTAAAAATATATTTTTAATTTTAAAATTAGTTTTATAATATTTTAGATTTTCTGAATCATAATTTTATTTTTCTAGCCTTATTTTGTATTTTCTTCTATTTTAGAGTATTTATAAATAGTTAAAATAGTTTTTAATTAATAATAATTAAATAAATAGTTATAAAAATAATTTTCTTTTCTAATAATTTTCTTTTATTTTAGGATTTCAAAATGTCATTTTCATATTTTAGGTCTTTTATTTCTTAGATTTCACTTTTTATTTTGTGCGTTATCGTAGTTTTAAGCGTCGTGTTCACGTTTCTTTTATCGATTGTTGTGCTTTCCAATTACGTGTCCAATACATTCCAATCAATCGGTAGTGTAATAATTCAATCTAAATCCTTCTTGATCACTATCCTTAGTGATCATTCTATCATCGAATAAGTTTTTACACCATTGAGTCTCGTGGGACTTAACGACCGGAATTCATTATATTCTCGATCTTCATTGTATTGGTTTACGGCGGTTTAAGTTTATTACGGTTAGCCATTCACAAGTGGCTAGCTTGTGTGATTAAGCTTGATTTGTTTCGGCACCAATCAAATTTTAGCGCATTGCGGGAGGCTTTAGCGTGTGTTAAACCTTTTTCGAGACCCATTCTTGCACATATACCACCATTTGTAAAAGTTTTTTGTAAAGTTATAAAAAATCAAAAGTTCATTAACACTTTTCCTAAAGTGTTAAAAACATAAAAAATATAAAACAACAAAACAATCGGAACGTTTTCTATCTTGTATTTTCTTTGAGGTGATTCTTAAAGAGATACGATTTGGTTAAGCGAGGCGATACCAAAATATTGTCCAAAAGTTTTTAAACCCTTCGGCACAAATCTATACCTCGTCTTTTCGGTGGTACTTAATTAATACATAAAAATCAACCACCATAAATCAAGGCGATACACCTACTAGCGGGGTGTGACCATAATAAGTTCCCGAACATCGATTTAAAACTTGCCTTTGTGTCCTTGTGATTTGGTGTACCTTTTTCAAAAAGCCATTTCATTTGTGATTATTGGTTAAGTTCACTTGTCGTTTTGCCTCGCATTTGTTTTGAAAATTGATTTTTATACTTAGTGCATGCGCTCGTTCTTCGATTCTACAAGTCCACTTTCGAGCTTGGAAACATTCCTCGTGAGCGTGAGGGCGTTACGCTCCTTGACCGTGGTGAGGCGTCTACCACCACCACCACACGTCGTAATGGCGGAAGATAAGCCCATGAATGAGCTTCTCCAAGCACCCATCGAGGGTTACGGAGATGCTATTGTTGTCCCGACCATCGTGGGCGATACCTTTGAGCTCAAAACCGGGTTGCTTAATCTAGTAACCCAAAGCCAATTCTATGGTTTTGGCGGGATGATCCTCATGCACACATTCGATGGTTTAACAAGATTGCATCTACCATCAAGTACAAGAATGTCCCATGAAGCTATCAAGCTTCTTACATTCCCATTTTCTCTAGAGGACAAGCCGGAATTGGCGAGAAACAACCCCTCGTTCTATTGAGACATGGGAAGATCTAGTCACCAAGTTAGTTAACGAGTTCTATCCTCCATCCCGAACTACAAGTCTTAAGAATGAGATAATGAAATTTTCTCGAGATTTGATGAATCATTCGGGAGGCATGGGATCGTTACAAAGAATTGCCATGAGTGTCGCATCATGGTTTTACCGAGTTAATGCAAATGGATACTTTCTATAATGGTCTCAACCGGACTAATCAAGACTCTTTGAATGCCTCCGGAGGTAATTTCTGAGCAAGACCACAAAGAGGCCTTGCAAATCATTGAGAACAAGTCTCGGTCCGCCCTTTCCGAGCAAAGACATATCGGTCTAATCTTGGACCTTCTTCTTCATCTCCGTGAGTACATCTAGCACCGATGCTAAGATTGACAAACTCACGGATATTATTCGAGCTTTGGTTCTTGCTAACCAGGAAGAAAGTGACCTTCACTCGAGACACCAACACATGGTGAAGTGAAGAAAGTCGAGAGTTGTGTTACTTGTGGTGGTCCTCATGCATACTACAATTGTCTCGCCACCGATGGTAGTCCATTTGAAGCCAATGCTCTAGCCGGTAGTTCACATCGGGAGGTAATCAATACCGTCCTCAAAATGAACCACACTACCGTGCTAACACTAATCGAGCACCACCGGTTTTAACCGAATCATAACATGCAAAGCGGAATCGAACCAACCTAGAATGAACCAAGGTTATCAAAACCAAGGTAATTTCTATCTGCACCAAATCAAGGTTTCCAACATCAAAAACCTTAATCAAAACAATTTCAATCGGGGAATCAATTTCATGGGAATATGAATCCTAATCAAGGAAATTTTCAAAATCAAGGCCCTAATCCTAACATTAGAGGCGAATTTTCCTAATCCACCTCCGCCATTGTTCCAACTGGACCATCATCGATGAGTTGTTGAAGCAATTCATGAAATCCCAAGATGAAATGAGCAGGTTGTTGGTCGGTCAGTTTGCGATCTTAAGAAGTCTTTAAATGATCAACCCTCGGGCTCGGAAAACTTCCGAGCAACACGATCGCTAACGGGGGCGATGCAAAGCGATCACAACCGAAGTGGTGTTTCATATGATGGACTGCTATTCCTACTACTCTTCTTCTTCTCTCCCAAAGGTAGTGGAAAGTGAACCTAAGACACACAATGGACCTTTGACTCCAATGCCTCCTCCACCGGGAGCAATGAGTCAAGTTACCAAGGATACAACGGACAAGGTGCATTATTCAAGCCCATGAAGTACCACGCTTGCGTCCTACCTTGGTAGTCCAACCTCAAGTTGTCCGAAACCCAAATCTAATCCAGAGTTGTTTTGAACCTCCGGTAGCTCCGTTGAAAACCAAAATCCAAATCTTCTATTCCTTACCCATCACGTTTGAATGAGCAAAAGCTCATGAGAAAGCCGGTCATCAAATGGACAAATTTTTCAAATTTTCCAAGAGTTACATTTGACATAAGCTTTGCGGATGCTATCATCTTGATGCCCAAGTTTGCATCAACTCTCAAACACATGTTAAGCAATAAGGAAAATTTGTTTGAAATGGCAAAACTCCTCTTAACGAGAGCGCTCGTGATTATCCGAAAAAGCTTCTGAAAAGCTTGGAGATCTGGAAAATTTCTCTTACCTTGTGTATTTCGGGAATGGTTGAATGCTTTGCCTAGCGAGATCTTGGTGCAAGCATCAATCGATGCCTTATTCGATATGGAAGAAACTTTCTCTTAGGAACTCACTCCTACATGCATGACTCTCGAGCTTGCGGATCGTTCCATATCCGTCCTCTTGGCATTGCCGAGGGCGTATTTGTAATAGGAAAGTTCCATTTTCGGTGACTTCGTGGTTGTTGATTTTGATGCCGATCATCGGGTTCCTCTCATTGTTGGTCGAGGATTCACGAGAGCGGGCGTGCTCTCATTGATGTATTTGAGCAAGAAATCACATTACGTGTTGGTAATGAAGCTATCACCTTTAACCTTGATCAAACTTGAGGTACTCCGCAAACTATGATTACGAATCGGTTAACCGAATAGATATCATTGATGTTGCTACGAAGAGTACTCTCGAAGTTCTTGGTTACTCTCATAATTACGTGAGTGGGATCCCCACATCTTCTCAACCTATCATAGCCAATTCTACTCCTTCCTCACTCCGTTTGAGGCGACTTCATCTTAGATGAGATTGAAGCATACTTGGCTAGTGATTACATTCCATGGGAAATTGATCACGCTCAATTGACATTGAGGGGACATACTTCTCATTGAGAAGTTGCTTAATGATGATCCATCATCAACCCTCACACTAGTGATTCAATTCGGATAAGATTAATCAAAATGAGATTAATCGGAGGAGATATTCTTCTAAAGAAGTTGTTAAATCGGGACACTTCTCCTCCTCTCCCTCCGTCGAGCTTCATAACAAGGAAGTCAAGTCGGTTGAGAAAGCGAAGAATTTCCTGAAGTCGAACTTAAGGACTTACCGCCTCATCTCGAGTATGCATTTCTTGAAGGTGATGATAAATTACCAGTCATTATTGCTAGAGATTTGAGTAAAGATGAAAAAGCTGCTCTCATAAAGATCTTGAAGTCACACAAGCAAGCAATTGCTTGGAAACTCTCCGACATTAAGGGTATCAACCCTGAGTTTTGTACTCACAAAATCTTGATGGAGGATGACTTCAAACCAGCAGTTCAACATCAGAGAAGGGTGAATCCAAAAATCCATGATGTTATCAAGCAGGAGGTTATCAAACTTCTTGATGCGAGATTGATTTACCCGATCTCGAGATAGTCCTTGGGTTAGCCCAATTCATTGTGTTCCTAAAAGGGTGGCATAATTGTTGTCACAAATGAAGATAACGAGTTAATTCCAACTCGATTGGTTACAGGATGGCGTGTGTGCATTGACTATCGTAAGTTGAATGGCGCCACCGTAAAGACCATTTCCTCTACCCTTCATGGACCAAATGCTTGAGAGATTAGCGAGGGAATGAATACTATTGTTTCCTTGATGGTTTCTCGGGTTATTTTGATTCCCATTGATCCACGGGATCAAGAGAACCACATTCACTTGCCCATATGGAACTTTTGCCTACAAGCGTATGCCTTTTGGCTTATGTAATGCTCTGCACGTTCCAACGATGTATGATGGCCATTTTCCACGACATGATCGGAAACAATGGAGGTGTTTATGGATGACTTCTCGGTCATTGGGGATTCGTTTCAAACATGTCTCTCCCATTTAGAAAAATGCTTCAAAGGTGTGAAGACACCAATCTTTGTCTAAATTGGGAGAAGAGCCACTTTATGGTCAAAGAAGGCATAGTCCTTGGCCATAAAATTTCAAAAATGGGATTGAGGTAGATAGAGCAAAAGTAGATGTTATTGCTAAATTACCTCATCCTACTACCGTCAAAGGTATTAGGAGTTTTTAGGTCATGCCGGTTTCTATCGTAGATTCATACAAGATTTTTCTAAAATCGCTTGACCTATGACTCATCTTCTTGAAAAGGATGCTCCTTTTATCTTCTCACCGAGTGCATTGAAGCTTTTGAAACATTGAAGAAAAAGCTTCTTGAAGCACCATTCTCGTTGCTCCATTGGGACTTGCCTTTTGAGCTCATGTGCGATGCAAGTGATTTTGCTATCGGTGCGGTCTTAGGGCAGCGTGAAACAAGCATTTTCGACCTATCCACTACATAAGTAAAACTATGGTGAGCTCAAACTCATTACACCACCACGAAAAAGAGCTATTAGCCGTGGTGTATGCATTTGAGAAGTTTCGGCCGTACTTAATCTTGACCAAATCGTGGTGTATACGGATCACTCGGCTCTCAAATATCTCTTTGCAAAACAAGATGCAAAGCGAGATTGCTCGTTGGATTCTCCTCCTGCAAGAATTTGATATCATTATACGTGATAAAAAGGAGCGAGAATCTAGCTGCGATCATCTGTCGATTAGAAAACCCTCACCAAGATGTTTTCGAGAAAAAGGAAATAAATGAAACATTTCCTCTCGAGACACTCAATGCGGTTTCTTTTCGTGGAAATTCTACCACCCCATGGTTTCTTGACTTTGCAAATTACCATGCGGGTAACTTCATAGTGAAAGGGATGTCGACCCAGCGAAGAACAAATTCTTCAAAGATGTTAAACATTATTTACGGGACGACCCTTCTTATTCAAAATTGTGCGGATCAAGTCATCGAGCGGTGTGTTTATGGACGAGGAAGCTATTGACATTCTCACGACTTGCCATCTTTGGACCCAAGGGGCCATCATAGTCAAACTACACCGCCAAAAGGTGTTTGATTCGGGTTTTATTGGCCCCAATTTACAAGGATGCCCGAATTTGTCAAAGCTTGTGGCGCTTGTCAGCGTCATGGAAATATATCTCAAAGAAATGAAATGCCACAAAATGCCATTCAAGTTTGTGAGATCTTTGACATATGGGGTATTGACTTTATGGGGCCATTTCCATCTTCTCGAGAAACAAATACATACTCGTGGTATTGACTATTTGTCAAAATGGGTTGAAGCAAAAGCTTTACCTACCAATGATGCCGAGTTGTTGTGAAATTTTGAAATCTCTTTTGCTAGGTTTGGAACTCAGGAAGCGATAATCGGTGATCGTGGTACACATTTCGCAATGACCAATTTGATCGTGTCATGCAAAAGTATGGTGTTACCCACCGTCTCTCTGCATACCACCCCGAACAAGTGGGCGGTGGAAGTTTCCAACCGTGGTATAAAAGAATTCTTGAAAGGACGATGGCGAAAATCGTGCATCTGGTCGGATAAAGCGGATGGCGCACTCTGGGCCTTCCGTCGACTTACAAAACACCAATTGGGTGTACTCCATACAAGCTAGTGTGCGGAAGGCATGTCATCTTCCGATTGAGCTAGAGCACAAGGCATCTTGGGCCTTAAAACATGCAAATTCGATATTCGAGACGGTGGTGATCACGAGAAAAGTTCAAATGAATGAATTAAATGAACTCCGTGATCAAGCATCGAGAACTCTTTGATCTACAAACAAAAGACAAAGAAGATTCATGACTCTAAAATCAAGAACCGCGTTTTCAACGTTGGTGATAGAGTCCTTCTTTTCAATTCAAGATTGAAGATTTTCTCGGAAAGCTCAAGTCCGTTAGTGCGGTCCATTTACTATCGCTAAGGTTTATCCTTATGGCACCATTGAGTTATCTCAACCGATGGTCCTAATTTTAAAGTGAATGGTCATCGGTGAAGCATTACTTTGGAGAGGACATTCCTCCGTGGTTGTCCGGATCTACAAACTTTCCCCATGAACCAATGAATGCGGGGATCGAGTCAAGCTAGTGACTCGGGAATCAAAAACATTAGCACACACCATATGGGTTTCACCCATATTTACATCTTCTTTCTGTTCTACCACCCTAGTGTGGGGAGTTGCCCCATTGTTGTATATAAAATCTTTTCTAAAAAAAAAAAAAAAAAAAAAAAAAAAAAAATCTCTTTCAAATAATGGCGTAGTATTTCCTTTTACGTTCTCGGTTTCGGCATAACCGCGGTACTTTGAATATTGAGGCAATATTCATTTCTAAGTGTGGGGAATTCTCACGAATTTTATGTATTATCCACCCAATTCCCGTTTTGGCCAAATTTTTTTGGAGTAAGTGTTTTCACTTACTCATCGATATGTGTCGATCCGCCATGTCTAAAAACAAAAGGATTGGCTAATCCGAGAGCAAGCGGCTCTTGGTAAAGATTTCTCAAATCCGTTTATGGCTTGCAATTTGCCCAAAATTGTATGGTATTCAACTCACCATATCCTAAAAAGTGAAGAGTTGGCTAGCAAGTTTATGGCTTGTGGTAAAGGCGATGGAAAAGCCATAATTGGTAATCGGCTCACCAAAGATAATCTCGATAATTTATCTAAGAGTTGGCTAGTCGAGCAAGCGGCACGGTAAAGACAAATCAAATCCGTTCTGACTTATGATTTGCTCAAAATCATTTGGTTATCATTGTACCAAGGTTCTTACTTGAATCAAAACAATTGGCTACTCAGTGATGGCTTTTGGTAAAGAGTTTTAAAATCCATTAAAAATCTAAAACATTGCTAGGGACTAGCAATATCTCGATGTGGGGGATTGATGAGTGTCTAAATACTCATCATTTTGTACAATCTAAGCGCAAAATCATCGAAAACACTCAAAATGCATCAAAATGATGAGAATATCACAAATCAGTGTTTTATGTGTTTTAAATGCAAAATATCAAAATCGGATGAAAAATGATTCAAGTTTGCAAAATTGGCGGTTTAGTCCCCAAGTTTCAAAAGTTGTCAAATCTAGTCCCTGGAAATCAAAATGTGGAGTTTTATCATTCAAGGTCCTTTAAATATTCTAAGTTGTCAAAAATGATCCTTGAATGATTCTTTGGTCAAATGGCGGAAAAGGTCCCTAAAGTTTGAAAATTTGCAAAATTAGTCCTTGGATATTTTAAAATGGAGTTTTATGCAAAAAGGGTCCTTGTACTATCAAAGTTTGTCAAGTTTGGTCCTTTTGATATCTTTGGAAAAGTGTCAGTTTCAGTCCTTGAAGTTTGGATAAATTGCAAAACTAGTCCTTGTATACTACTTAACCAAACGGACACCTTATCAATATCAAAGCCCAAATCCATATCACTTATCCAGCTGGCCCAAACCTTAGCCCAATCCCTTGCCATGAACCCCTTGACCCTTGACTTGAACCTTGGACCCCGTTTGTATTAATACCCGGTCAAACATAGTCAAGCCAAAAATATACCTTGACTGTTCATCCTCCTCTCCCATCACTGTTGAAACCCAAAACCGGTAATGGTTTTCCACTTTTCAACATCTCCCACCTTACCTTGTCCCTCCACCTCCACTAACACCCAAAGACCCTTAATTGCTTCAAACCACTCCATTTATTGATTGAAACACCTTTCGAGAAGAAATTGGCGCCAAAAATCCAAATGTATGGTTCGATGATTTTGGCCAATTCAATGGCTCGAGATGAGGTGGGATACATTCGAGAGGTCAACATGAGGTCATAAAGTCTATAAATGAAGCGAGAGAAGCATGGTATCAAGATCATCTAGTGTAATTTTATTTTTCTTAGTCGTTTTTATCATTGTAAGTTTTTCGATGTAATTTCAAGCTTCAAAGTACTTTGTTTAAGCATTTCGGTGTATTGTTAAACCTTTTCAATTATCAATTTCAAGTTCCAAGTCTTATTTCGGTTTATGCAATTTTAAAGTCAAAAATCTCATGAATGATCAAATGTTGTTGTTAGGTGTTATTATGGTGATATAGTACATATAAGCTCAGAAAGCTTGTTCAAGCTTTTAGAAACATAAAACCAGTTTAGAAGTTAAAAGGAAAAATCACCAAAAATACCAAATAATTAGTGAAAATCAAAATCCCATGGAAATGGTGTTCACATTTGGGCGGGGTGAATTTTGGATGGCCTTGGGTTAGAAGCTTAGTGGTAAGCTAATAGGGGTGATATTTGGTCCTTGTTCTCAGTTTTGAGCTTGGAAGCCATTGTAAGCCATTTGCTCATTTTTGGCATTTCTCTGTTTTAGATCTTTCATAGTTTAAATCTTTGTGTTTTATTGTTAATTAGTTATAGTTAAGTGTATTTGAGTATTAAAATCAGTTGTTTGTTATTTTAAATTTGTAGTTAGCTAAAACTTTATTTTCACAGTTAAAAGTGCATAACTGTCTTTTCTTAGTTTCTTGTTGTTAATGTTGTTGTTTCATGTTTCATTAGTCCTAATATATGATAATACATGGTCTTGAATCAGTTTCATGGTTTTGATTTGTGTTTAGCTTTGAAAACCACCAAAACTGTTTAAATAAGTAGTGTTTGGTTTACTGTGTTTAAGAGTTCTCTAGTCATTGTCCTTGTTTGAAGTTTGTTTAACTTGGTCCTAATAACTCATCTCAGTCATAAAAACCAGTCTTTGTTCATCATAAGTCAAAATTGCATAAAATCTCATCTCTGTCACTCACTGTTGGATTTGCATGATCATTGATCTTGTTTTCATGTTTATAAGTTGTTAAAATCAATCAAACAAGTCTTATTTCACCTTAAAACAACATAATCAGTAAGTAGTATTGATCACAAGTTCATATAAGTCAACTCTTCTAGTTTTTATAAAAGTCAAAATTTTCATTTTGGTGGTTTTGAATTAAAAGATAATTTCTCTGTGTGTTTAATATTGAGGTTTAGGATATAAGCTTTTGGGAAACTAAAGTTTAGTTGCTAAACTTAATTAGAAAAATACCGAGTTCTCTTTGAATCGACTTTTAAGTGCTTTTAACTAGCTTCTTTAGAGTACCTTATGCGAAATGGTGCCACTGTGCACGATGAGTGGTACCATCTTGATAAGCTCACAAGTAGCTTATTAGTTGGCCTCGACTTTTGATCCTTGGTTCTTTGGAAAGCCAACCTAGCCATCTTGAGGTCTCAAGTTTGGTTTTTCATTTTGAAGCTTGTTTGGTAGGGCTGCAATAAGCTTAATCCTTGTCCCATTTCTGTTTTAGAAAGCAAAAAGCCAAGTGCTTATTTTTCTTTTTAGTAGCTTATCAGTGTTTGTAATTGTTCTTTCTAGCTTCATTTCTGTTCATCTAGCTTGTTTGAATCTTATTCCACCTTTGTTTCCAACTTGCAAGCTTGTTTGAGCTTATTTCACCAAAATAAGCTCTTAAGCATATTGTTGTGATCATAAGCCCAAAGCTGCTTATTTTTATTTGTAAAATTTTTGTGTTTGTTAAAGTTTCATATTTTAAGTAGTTAAGTAGTTTTCAAAAGAAAATCCGGAAAAACATCATTTTAAAAATAGTGATAGTGTTTATTTAATAGATTTTAGCTTTTGATTTTTCTTTTAGCTTATTATTAAGCAAATCTTGTTTTATATTTTTCTTAGTTTTCTGTCACCTTAAGTTATTTTTAGAAAAAGTTTCATAATTTCTCTAATCTTTTAGTATTTATTATAATTTTAAATAGTTAAAAGTATTAAATAATTAGTAATAAATAATTAAAAAGCATAAAAATATCTTTTCAGTTTTAAAATTAGTTTTATCATATTTTAGATTTTCCAAGTTAAAATTTCATTTTCAGGTTTATTTTATATTTTCTAGTATTTAAGTGTATTTTAAATAATAATTAATTAGTAATAATTAGATAAAAGTGTGAAAAATATATTTTTAATTTTAAAATTAGTTTTATAATATTTTAGATTTTCTGAATCATAATTTTATTTTCTAGCCTTATTTTGTATTTTCTTCTATTTTAGAGTATTTATAAATAGTTAAAATAGTTTTAATTAATAATAATTAAATAAATAGTTATAAAAATAATTTTCTTTTTCTAATAATTTTCTTTTATTTTAGGATTTCAAAATGTCATTTTCATATTTTTAGGTCTTTTATTTCTTAGATTTCACTTTTTATTTTGTGCGTATCGTAGTTTTTAAACGTCGTGTTCACGTTTCTTTTATCGATTGTTGTGCTTTCCAATTACGTGTCCATTACATTCCAATCAATCGGTGGTGTAATAATTCAATCAAAATCCTTCTTGATCACTATCCTTAGTGATCATTCTATCATCTGAATAAGTTTTGACACACCATTGAGTCTCAGTGGGACTTAACGACCAGAATTCATTATATTCTCGATCTTCATTGTATTGGTTTACGGCGGTTTAAGTTTATTACGGTTAGCCATTCACAAGTGGCTAGCTTGTGTGATTAAGCTTATTGTTTTCGGCATCAACTCATTCCCGATCCTATGTTCGAACAAGGCGATCTTTGATGCTGCGTGGGAAACTTCATTAATCAATGGCTCTCTGATTAGTCAAAACATGAACTCTCTTCACATACCAACAACAATCTCGAGCGCATCCAATCCACACAATCAAGCGCCACATCGGAGATGGGAAGGTTATGGTGCGGCCAGTTCAAGAAAAGCGATGCGAACAAGGAAGAGGTGGGGTGGTAGAGGTTATCTTGCAAATCGAATAGGGAAGAAATGGAAATCGGTCAAGCAAAACCAATCAAATGTTACAAGCTGTGGAGGTGAGGACACATTGCAAGGAAGCGCACATCGCCAAAACGCCTCGGAATGCAGAGTACTTGAGGATAAGATGTTGCTTGTGCAAGCTCGGGATAATGGTGCGACTTTGGATGAAGAGGAGTTGTTGTTTTGGTGAAGGAAATGCTAAGACATGTGATGCGAGATGTGGATGAGCAACCAATTGAGAAGATAGGCCATAATCATCGAATGCCTTTCAAGTAGGCGATTGTGATGCATCGACTACGATGTTGATGAAGAACCTCTTGCACAAACCATTTTCATGGCTAGCATTTCTCAATGGTCTCTCCTAAAGTCTCTTCATCACTACAAGCTGGTCCATCCAAAGACAAAATCATTTATGAGGTATTAAAATTATACTATGAAGTTGATGAGCAAAAGATATATAACAGTACAATCAATTGTAATTATTGAGTCGATATTGAAAATATGGGTAATATCAATGTTGTCCCATATGATCAATATGTGAAACAAAGTGAAAGTGAGATTGTACCTAGTGATGCATCTTCTCGCATCAACAATGATTATGTTTTGATGAATTCTTTGCATGTGCCTCGATGATTACGTCATCTACGAATCGAATGCCTATAAAGGCGTGTTGCTATTTATGAACAACGTGCAAAATTTGAGTTGAACACCATGAGCGGGAAATGGATGACCAAATCGTACAACTATTAGAAAAAGTAGGTTTAGAAGAAGTATTAAAACAAGAGTTAAACTCCTTACATGAAAAGCTTTCTAAAGCGCTAAGCAAAAACAAGAACTTCAAGAAAATGTTAAAATGCTTAAGCAAGAATTGGTGCTAAGGAATCAAAACTTTTGAATGATTTTCTAATCTAAAACCTTGAAAACAAGCTTGAAAATAAGTTATGCGTACAAGGAAATACCATTCGGATCGCTCACTTAATCACTAAGCATAGAGTCTTAGCGATAAGCATAGCATTCCCTTGTTGAGGAACCAAATCAGAGGTCATTAAAAGGCTAGAAATGCTCATAAGGTTCTTTATGATGGCAATGAAATCCTTAAGCCTAGGCAGAAACCTAGTTGCGTTGAGTGCCTTTGAGGAAGATAAGAAATCGGATGAAGTCACTAGGGAAAAGATGAACAAGAAACTAGATAATCCTAAATGTAAGAGAAGAAAATAAATATCACACCCCATGATTACAAGAAGGAGAATTGGATTTCCTTGAACATGTTTAAGCCTCGGACGTTGTTAACACCCGAACAAGTGTTACGAAAAAAGGATTTAGATAAGCAAAAGCGAGAGAATCTTGTTGTAACAAACCCCCTTTAGGAAAATGCCTTGATTGTGTATCCTCCCGATACACCAATGCATTTAGTTCCTAGGACTATTGTCACTAAAAGCAAGACCTTAATCGGTCAATATGTTATTTTTCAACTATTTGTTGATTTTGAGAAAACTTGCAAGAAAAGGATCACACCATTGGTATAGCGAAGGGAAAGGGGTTTTGAGCAAGCGAAAGAATGTTATTTAAGCGAAGTCATGCCTTTCTTTAAACAACTAAAAGATCATTTTGAAAGTCTTAAAAGGAATGAATTTAGACATTAAAGAAATGGAAAAGGAATTTGATGCAATGATAGTTGAGGTTAGTGACTATGAGCGAGCACTAAAATATAATGAGATTGAGAGGAAGAACTTGCATACATTGAATGAGACTCTTATTCTCGAATGTGTTGCTCAAGATGTGTTTTTCATCGCTACAAATTGTTCCATTAATGCTTCTCAATGTCATGAATTATCTATTGCCTGAAAGTCTCCCATGATCGTGTCATTGAGCTTGAAAAGACTAATTCTAAACTAAATGAGAAAATTGAGCTGGATGATCACGACAATTTGGTTAAACATTTTTCTAAACTAGAGGTTGAGCATTTTAATTTACAACTAAAATATCAACATCTTAAAGAAAATGTCAAAACTTCAAATATCAAGACATCCTCATATGCTCGAGTTTGATGCGGTTTTCAAATTAACAAGCGTGATGAGCGATTCAAGCTCATTGTAACACGATCGAAAGTTGAAAGCCCGAATCTCTCAATTAAAGGGTCAAAAGAACAATGTGGTGGCTCCCAAATGCCTCCTCTTTTAGATTCTCGAATTCTCAAGCGTTTCATCTTCAAAACTTAGTAAATGCATTACAAAAGGAAAACGAAAGTTTTCTAGAAGAAAATGAAAAAGTTAAACGTCATTTCACAGAGGTATTTGAATCAATAAAGGTCACTCGTAACAAAAATAACGAACAAATAGCTTCATTGCAAAAGGAAATTGAGAATCTGAAGAGCCAGGTAAAAGGGAAAATGCCAATGACCAATGGGAGAATGGTGTATCAAAGGTTCACTCTTGTAATAAATATGCTTTGTCTGTGAAATATGTTCCCCCTCATCTTAGGAATAACAAACTTGCAATTCAAACATATTTCTTGTAACACCCCGAATTTCGTGATACGCAGCGGAATTCAAACTGGGTGTTACTTCATGGCACAACAGTCATAACAATAGAAAACGAACTCTAATTGAGTCGTTTTAAAAGATTTATCATTCGATTTATATAAATATCAAAGTTTACAAAAATGAGGTCCCAGTTGGTTCCATTGTTTACAAAATACATTAAATGGGTTTTCGAATGATAATAAAATTTATAGCCTTCTTGATCTAGTCCTCGCTCTTCCGTGCGACTTCCAACATTATGGACACGAAATACATGCTTAAAGCTGTCAACACAAAGGTTGAGTGAAATTCATAGAGTTTGTTTGATGGTTGAACACATTATGTTTGTAGTGTGAGTTATAAATTCACACCAATGGTTTAAAACCAAAGCAGTTATTATTAGACTAAGCATCATGCAATCAAAGGCGTTAACGTGTTCCAAAATTAATTGGAGAAAATGTCGGTGCGTGCCTATCGGGTAAAATTGCCATTTTACCAATGTTACTCAAATATAGTGCGTTTGTTTGCCTCTAACAGGCCAACACAAAGCGGGATTCGTCAATCCCGATAGATCTATTCACAATATTCGCGCCCACTCTCACTAGTGATTAATGATTCATGATTAAGGGACTTAAGTTTGGCAAATCACGGTAACTTAGTGCTAATAAAACAATCAGATAAGTATATAGTTTGAAAGCAATGTGTTCGGTTTAAAATAAAGCATGTATCTCCCCCAAGGGTTTGTAAAACAATAAAGTAATAAAAAGTGGGGCTATGAACTCACCTCAGAGTAAATGATATCAAACGTATAATGAGAATAATGGATATGCCGTGATAACTTCTACGAGCAACCTAGAATAAGATGTTGCGACTTAGGTTTGGAATAATGTTTAGGAAAACATAAACCATCCTATATACGTCTCTATGTTGATCATGATGTAGTGCATGGTTTTTGTGTATGTCGTTTATAGAAATGGTCTAGTTGTGGCGTATTTAGTTTATAGATATCGTACTACCGTTCGGGCCATCATAATTCGGAGGTCATGCGATGGCGTTCGAGGAGCTAGGACACTTTAAATCGTAAATCCAGCAACTCGTCGATACGTTTTACTCAAATGAAACCCCTCACATGAAGCTCCCTACTATTGTAGCACTTAGTAGATACAATATATATATTTTGAGTGAACATTGTTATATAAATAAGTTTATCATGTTTTTACAAGTTCTTGTCGTTTCATAAATATGATTACCTTAGTTAACGGTCTTGGGTAAACAAGCCTTAAGGCTTTAGCCATGGCCTTGTCGTGACTTTGGTCTTGACTACCATGGTCTTGAGACTCAACCTTGACCTTAGCCGTAGCCGTGGTCTTGGCTTATGGCCATTAGGCCTCTTGGTTTGCTTTAGTTGTGACAAAAGTATAGTTATGAGACTATATTCTGGCGGTTTCTATTTTTGAAAGATTTTGGCCTATTTATCGTTTTCAAGGTCCGAGCTTCTTTAGTAGTGAAGGAAAAGCGTCGTTCGAACAACTTTCGTGTTTTAACTTTTAATGATTCGGACCGAAGTACCATTTTAAAAACGGCAGAACTCAAAACAGCAAGCTATTGGCAGTTTCGGCGTTTTGGTTTTGCTAACTTCTTTTGGCTATAACTTTTGACTCGTTTGTCCGTTTCGGGTGATTCAAATTGCTATGTTTACCTTTTTATCTTGTATACCATATTATGTAAGTTAGAAAGTCCATATGTTACTGATTTTAATGGTCTCACATGTGTAGAATATGACTAGTTTACTAGTTTGTTACTTTTATGACAATATGTGAATTAAAACAAGTGATTGAGTATATGTACATCATGAATCAACATAGTAACTATATATATAGCATGAAATAGTTAAGATTATGAATAATAAAGATGAGATGATGGTGGTGATACGTTGCTTACAACTTTTGGCTTTCAATAAGAAATGAGTAACTTAGTAAGGATAGGACTTTGATTGATCACTTAAGACTTTGGATTGAGCTAGCTTTCCACACCTTGGCACCCTTGCAAACTTGAAGAGTTGGTGATGAAGTATTAAGTGACTTGAGTGGATCTAAACTCAAGAAGATCACTTAAACTTGCTAGAGATTTGATGTAGTGGCTTGATCTTTGGAACTTCCTTGCATAAACTTGGAGTTTATAGATCAAATGATGGAAGATGTGAAGGATTTGTGATATGAACGACCAAGAACAGTTTGTGAAGATGTTTAGGATGTATTTTACTTCCTATTTATAGGAGGGTAAGTTTGGTTAACCATATATTGGGTTAAATATTAACCATGGTTAAGTTAGGACACTTGTAAAGATCTAAATGAACCATGGTTAGGATGATGCCACCAAAATGATGACTCCCCCCCCCCTAAGTCGGCCATATAGTGATAAGATGACTTAGGTGGATAGTTTTGATCTTATCTTGAGTTTAGAGCATGATTTGGTTCCGTTAAATGTCAACCGTAAGTTGTTAAGCCATAAAACGTAAAACCGGGTATCGTAAAAATATGAAACTTGTAGGAATGATGAAACTCATCATTATACTCTATATAAAAATATAAAATAGGTGATAAGTCTCATTGGGTACAAAAACGCTGCTTAAAGCTGGAAATACGGGTAAAAAAACGCGTAATTCGCAGTTTATCGGAAAAGAACGAAATTTCAGGGAAACGACCGTGAATTTATTTAGAGTAGAATAAAATTAGTCTAAAAGTGTTATGAGATGTCAAAATGTGGGTTTCGTCATACGCGGGATAACTTTACAGTTATTCGTGAAGTTTAAAAGTTACGCGATTTATGCAAAAATGTAGAACGTATAAGGTTAATTCCTTTATGGTCAAGGAGGAGGAAATATGTTTGAATTTTCTAAAAATGTAAAAGTGTCAAAACATATTAGAAACACGGTCACGAGAATCGTTAAGTGCGGATGTAAGTAGAATTGTTTAAAAGCGTAAGTTTTGTTTTGTTTCTGTATTTGGGCTTATTTGGTAATATTAAAATAATAAATCTTAAAATTCTCAAATTAATCATGAGTGATCTAAAATTTATCGATGAGAGGAAAATTGTCGAGTTGATTTTCGTTATGCGTGATGTTTAAGCGGTGGACCGTCTAAAGCGAAACTTTAAAGCGATGTTTACTTAATAACTTTTGAAAATGATCTAACGATGGTCGAACTCTCGGGTTATTACTAAAATAATTTATCTTACTAGAATGTGGATTAAAATTTTACAAGATGAATAGTGAATGTAAATAGTAAAAGTGAATAGTAAATTCTCAAAAATGAAAAGTAACCTAAAAATGCGGGTGGTTCTGATCTCACCCTTAATAGAATTCGTCCCGAATTGGGGTGTGTTACCGATGTTGAATTGTCTAGGAAATGTGGATGTATCTTTGAATTCTAATCTTTGTGTTCTCAAGTTTTGGTCATAGAATGTATTATGTACCATGTGGCTTAAGTTGATAACCTAAAGGGTTTTGTTAAAATCTTATAGAGTCCAATATACCTAAAGTTTGTCTTTTCCGATTCTCAAAGCGAATCATATCTTATTATATCGAGGTTATCAATAAAACCTTAATTTCTAACATGGAGTTTTGGTGATAGTGTGCGGCATGGAGCCTAATTTATATTTGTATGGTTTCTTAATTGTTTCATGGTGTTCCTAAACACCTTAGTTCAAATAAATGGTTAACTAACACTTTCGTCTATATAGTGCCTCAAAATGGAATAGTTTTATTGTTGTTAGGGTAACTGTTGTTAATCAAAGGTGTAAGATGTTGTTGATGTGAAATAGTTTATAATGATGCGATAATTGTTGTAGGAAAGTCTTACTAATGGCAAGTGGTTATCCAAACCATTTCCAAAGTTGATCATGTCTTAGGTAGTTTCGGGATGAAGGCTATAGTGTTTCTGTCTACAAGTGTTTGAAAGAAACGTGCTACAGTGAAGTTTTACGTACTGAATTTCAATGGGGTTCAGATAATGATGTGACATGTTGACGATTAGAAGAGTGTAGCATATGTTTACCATTATTCTTAGGTAGAGATGTCAAGTTTGGTTTAAAATCAAAAGTGAATGACGGAATGATATCCTTGAAACCTAATCAGGCTAGTACTTTTAAGAAATGACGAGAAGATTTGATGACTATCCCAAGATAGTAGTTCGGATTATTTCATAAATGAAAACTTTCAAGAATGAAATTAGGTAATATAAATAAGATGTTAAGATTTTGCTGAGTGGTAAGACACTATCGTGTCTCTAGATCTTTTTAATGAATTCTGGTGGTTTATCGAGTTTAAGAAGGAAATTAACCTGAATATAACCCTTGTATAACTTTTCTAAGTGTTTGAAAAATTTAAGTCGAACATAGTTAATCAGACCATGTTCCACTATCCCAAGGTTAAATATAGGTGATTAGGCTATATTTAGCCGAGGTTCGATAAATTTTCCAAATACCTAAATTAGGTATACTTGTGATATGTCCATAGCTTTTGAGAAATTGTCCACTAAGCAAAGGCGATATCAAACCATTCAGTTGCAAGTCCTGGCCATAAAAGACTTGTAACCTATGTTTTCACATTCCATTGCATCGAAGATAAAATGGGTAGATACGTGTGGAAAGGAAATCTTAAGTAATTCTAAAATAGTCATACCTAGCTAGAATTACGAACTTTTAACAATGAAGGTTTCAGAATAGAACTTTGATGAATGTAGGGAAAGTTGCTGAACTTCAGCTTTTGTAGATGATGAGTCAGTTTATCTTTTAGAAATCCCATTTCTTGTATTTCCATTAGGGAAATTGATAGACTGTAAGTTTCATGTAAAACAATATCATATAATGTTAATAAGATAATTTCTAGAGTCTATTGTATAATTTACAATGTTTGCGTACCATTGTGTAACTCACAAGGTTTGAGAAATGATGGAGAGATCATTGTGTAACTCAAAATGTCTTGAGGAATGATAGAGAGATCATTGTGTAACCCACAATTTCTTGAGAAATGATGGAGAGATCATTTGTGTAACTCACAATGTCTAAGGAATAAATGAGACCACTGTAGGATTTACAGTGTCTGAGAATGTAATAGAGACCACCGAATCTCACAGTGTCTTGAAAAATGAATGAGACCATTGTATCTCACAATGTCTGGGAAGTAGGAAAGACCATTGTAGTTAGTTACAATGTCTTGGAGGAAGTTTCGTAATCCTAAAATGCACGAGTAGACGCATGATTGGGAGATTGGGAAAATATGATTGTGCCGTAATGCCTTAGGATAGGCATACGCAGATATGTTTAGTACTTTGTTTATGATGGAAATTATGTCAAGTGTATATATCAATATACTAGTATGTTTCAATAGCTTAAAATGCCTAAAAGTCACATAATCGTCTGGAGGATGAAAGGCACGGAGAACGGAAGGCTATAAAATGTTTTTGTTTGTAAAAGTAGTTATAGTTTAAGTCTCGATTAGACCGTTTTTCTATAAGCGTGGCTCGATACCAATCTGTAACACCCAATTTCGTGATACGCAATGAATTCAAACTGGTGTTACTTCATGGCACTTGATCATAACAATAGAAAACGAACTCTAATTGAGTCGTTTTAAAAGATTTATCATTCGATTTATATAAATATCAAAGTTTACAAAAATGAGGTCCCAGTTGGTTCCATTGTTTACAAAATACATTAAATGGGTTTTCGAATGATAATAAAATTTATAGCCTTCTTGATCTAGTCCTCGCTCTTCCGTGCCAGCTTCCAACATTATGGACCTGAAATACATGCTTAAAACTGTCAACACAAAGGTTGAGTGAAATTCATAGAGTTTGTTTGATGGTTGAACACATTATGTTTGTAGTGTGAGTTATAAATTCACACCAATGGTTTAAAAACCAAAACAGTTATTATTAGACTAAGCATCATGCAATCAAGGCGTTAACGTGTTCCAAAATTAATTGGAGAAAATGTCGGTGCGTGCCTATCGTGTAAAATTTCCATTTTACCAATGTTACTCAAATATAGTGCGTTTGTTTGCCTCTAACGGCCAAACACAAAGGGGTTCGTCAATCCCAATAGATCTATTCACAATATTCGCGCCCACTCTCACTAGTGATTAATGATTCATGATTAAGGGACTTAAGTTTGGCAAATGCGGTAACTTAGTGCTAATAAAACAATCAGATAAGTATATAGTTTGAAAGCAATGTGTTCGGTTTAAAATAAAGCATGTATCTCCCCCAAGGGTTTGTAAAACAATTAAGTAATAAAAAGTGGGGCTATGAACTCACCTCAGAGTAAATGATATCAAACGTATAATGAGAATAATGGATATGCCGTGATAACTTCTACGAGCAACCTAGAATAAGATGTTGCGACTTAGGTTTGGAATAATGTTTAGGAAAACATAAACCATCCTATATACGTCTCTATGTTGATCATGATGTAGTGCATGGTTTTTGTGTATGTCGTTTATAGAAATGGTCTAGTTGTGAAAACGTATTTAGTTTATAGATATCGTACTACCGTTCGGGCCATCATAATTCAGAGGTCATGCGATGGCGTTGAGATCCGTAACACCCGAATTTCGTGATACGCAGCTGAATTCAAGCGGGTGTTACTTCATGGCACAACAATCATAACAATAGAAAGCGAACTCTAATTGAGTCGTTTTAAAAGATTTATCATTCGATTTATATAAATATCAAAGTTTACAAAAATGAGGTCCCATTGGTTCCATTGTTTACAAAATACATTAAATGGGTTTCGAATGATAATAAAATTTATAGCCTTCTTGATCTAGTCCTCGCTCTTCCGTGCGACTTCCAACATTATGGACACGAAATACATGCTTAAAAGCTGTCAACACAAAGGTTGAGTGAAATTCATAGAGTTTGTTTGATGGTTGAACACATTATGTTTGTAGTGTGAGTTATAAATTCACACCAATGGTTTAAAACCAAAAGCAGTTATTATTAGACTAAGCATCATGCAATCAAGGCGTTAACGTGTTCCAAAATTAATTGGAGAAAATGTCGATGCGTGCCTATCGGTAAAATTGCCATTTTACCAATGTTACTCAAATATAGTGCGTTTGTTTGCCTCTAACGGGCCAACACAAAGCGGGATTCGTCAATCCCGATAGATCTATTCACAATATTCGCGCCACCTCACTAGTGATTAATGATTCATGATTAAGGGACTTAAGTTTGGCAAATGCGGTAACTTAGTGCTAATAAAACAATCGAGATAAGTATATAGTTTGAAAGCAATGTGTTCGGTTTAAAATAAAGCATGTATCTCCCCCAAGGGTTTGTAAAACAATAAAGTAATAAAAAGTGGGGCTATGAACTCACCTCAGAGTAAATGATATCAAACGTATAATGAGAATAATGGATATGCCATGATAACTTCTACGAGCAACCTAGAATAAGATGTTGCGACTTAGGTTTGGAATAATGTTTAGAAAACATAAACCATCCTATATACGCCTCTATGTTGATCATGATGTAGTGCATGGTTTTGTGTATGTCGTTTATAGAAATGGTCTAGTTGTGAAAAGCGTATTTAGTTTATAGATATCGTACTACCGTTAGGGCCATCATAATTCGAGGTCATGCGATGGCGTTAGTGAGCTAGACACTTTAAATCGTAAATCCAAAGAACTCGTCGACACGTTTACTCAAATGAAACCCTCACATGAAGCTCCCTACTATTGTAGCACTTAGTAGATACAATATATATATTTTGAGTGAACATTGTTATATAAATAAGTTTATCATGTTTTTACAAGTTCTTGTCGTTTCATAAATATGATTACCTTAGTTAACGGTCTTGGGTAAACAAGCCTTAAGGCTTTAGCCATGGCCTTGTCGTGACTTTGGTCTTGACTACCATGGTCTTGAGACTCAACCTTGACCTTAGCCGTAGCCGTGGTCTTGGCTTATGGCCATTAGGCCTCTTGGTTTGCTTTTAGTTGTGACAAAAGTATAGTTATGAGACTATATTTACGGCAGTTTCTGTTTTTGAAAGATTTTTGGCCTATTTATGCGTTTTCAAGGTCCGAGCTTCCTTTATAGTGAAGGAAAACGTCGTTCCGGACAACTTTCGTGTTTTAACTTTTTAATGATTCGGACCAGAAGTACCATTTTTAAAACGGCAGAACTCAAAACATCAAGCTATTGGCAATTTCGGCGTTTTGGTTTTGCTAACTTCTTTTGGCTATAACTTTTGACTCGTTTGTCCGTTTCGGGTGATTCAAATTGCTATGTTTACCTTTTTATCTTGTATACCATATTATGTAAGTTAGAAAGTCCATATGTTACTGATTTTAATGGTCTCACATGTGTAGAATATGACTAGTTTACTAGTTTGTTACTTTTATGACAATATGTGAATTAAAACAAGTGATTGAGTATATGTACATCATGAATCAACATAGTAACTATATATATAGCATGAAATAGTTAAGATTATGAATAATAAAGATGAGATGATGGTGGTGATACGTTGCTTACAACTTTTGGCTTTCAATAAGAAATGAGTAACTTAGTAAGGATAGGACTTTGATTGATCACTTAAGACTTCGATCGAGCTAGCTTTCCACACCTTGGCACCCTTGCAAACTTGAAGAGTTGGTGATGAAGTATTAGTGACTTGAGTGGATCTAAACTCAAGAAGATCACTTAAACTTGCTAGAGATTTGATGTAGTGGCTTGATCTTTGGAACTTCCTTGCATAAACTTGGAGTTTATAGATCAAATGATGGAAGATGTGAAGGATTTGTGATATGAACGACCAAGAACAGTTTGTGAAGATGTTTAGGATGTATTTTACTTCCTATTTATAGGAGGGTAAGTTTGGTTAACCATATATTGGGTTAAATATTAACCATGGTTAAGTTAGGACACTTGTAAAGATCTAAATGAACCATGGTTGGATGATGCCACCAAAATGACGACTCCCCAAGTCGGCCATATAGTGATAAGATGACTTGGGTGGATAGTTTTGATCTTATCTTGAGTTTAGAGCATGATTTGGTTCCGTTAAATGTCAACCGTAAGTTGTTGCCATAAAACGAAACCGGTATCGTAAAAATATGAAACTTGTAGGAATGATGAAACTCATCATTATTGATGAGTGTCTAAATACTCATCATTTTGTACCAATTAAACTGCAAAACATCCGAAAACACTTTAAATGCATCAAAATGATAAAAATATCACAAATAAGTGTTTTATGTGTTTAAATGCAAAATATCAAAATCGGTGAAAACGATCAAATTTGCATAATTGGCGCTTTAGTCCCCAAGTTTCAAAAGTTGTCAAAAAAGGTCCTGGTAAATCTAAATAAAGAAAATATCATTTTGAGTCCCTAGGATTCCTAAGTTGTCAAAATTGGTCTTTGAAACTTAAAATTACAAATTTACAACTTAGGTCCCTGAACTTTGAAATTTGGCAAGTTTAGTCCTTTGAGAATTTGAAAATGTCAAAAATAGTACTTGTACTATTAAAGTTTGTCAATTTCAGTCCTTGTGAGAACTTTGGAAAAATAGCAAGATTGGTCCCTCAAGATTGGAGTATTTACTGTTTTGGTCCTTGTTATATTAACTAATCCAAGCCTTGTCATAACTAATATTGGACCCCTGCCATTATCTCCTTTTGACCCCTGTCTTTAGCCATTTTGGACTGCCCAAGTCAAATTAAGTCAAACAACAAGACCCTTCTCCTTTACCCGCCACCTCCCCGCTTTTCTTAGGTTACTGCAACACTTCTCCACCTCTCCCATCAACTTTTCACCTTTCCTCCACCCTCATCATCACTAGCCCCCACAATAAATGCCACCCCCTAGTTGATAAAACAGAGCCCTACAAGTCAAAACCACCTTTCCGCCAAAAATCTTAAAAAGGCCAAACCGCTTAAACCCTCCCATTGGTTGAAAGAAGTGGTGGGATTTGATCCAAGGACACGTGGAAAGCTTTTGGGTATAAAAAAGAAGAAGAAGGAGAAGACAACAAGTAGTTAGTTTTAAAATTCCTATGTATGTCGTTTTATGTAGTTAGCTTAATTAATGTTTTAAGATGTAAAATTTAAGCTTCAATGTAATAAACTTATGCCACTCAATCTTTATAAACTCATTTCAAGTACTAATTTAAGGTTTTACTTGGTTTCAAAATCTCGAGGTTATCGTTGAAAATTAAGTTTCAAAGTCTTGTGATAAAGCTTCTAATAGCTTAACTCTAAGCTCAAACATGTTTATTTGAGCTTATTATAGCTTTTGACAAGCTTTGGGAACAGTTTCAAGCAGTTTTGGAAAAAGGGTCAACAAAAGTCAAAAATCAAAAGTCAATCGATTTCATGTTAATTTCTGGTTTTAGTTTGTTAAAATGATGAGTTTCATGTTAATATAAGTTTTTAATTCAGTTTTAGTAAGAATCTCATCAAGTTTAGTAGTTTTAATGCATTTTTGATTCATAAAGTAGTGTTTGGTTTAGTGTTATAATCTGTGTTAGAGGTTATTATTATGGAGTAGATTAGTTGGTTGGGTCTTGTTATAGTCTATTATTGCCATGTTTGTTCTTGATTTGTGCTTGTCCTCTTCATAAGTCAAATTTACTTGGTAACCGATCTTGTGAGCTTCTTGTTGGAAACTAGCTACCGCCATCATCACATATAGGCTTAGAATCAAGAATACCATTTTGTTGTAGTCTCATTTCATCACATTTCATCCATATCGGTTAATAATTTGCTTCTAAATCTCATTAAAGTCAACTTTCTCATCTGTTTTTAAAAGTCAAAATCGTGTCCGAGTCGGTGTTTTAGCGTAACTGCAGACTAGTGCACACTGCTCATTTCGACTTTTCATGGTCTCAAATTTGGTAAAATTGTAGTACGCTAGGTAGTCTTCAGTGCACATTTCTGGTTTTAGGTTTAGCTTATTGGATAAGTAGTTAAATAAGCTCAAACTAGCTTCCTGCTTTTCTGCTTTCGCATCAAGAACTGTTTCAATATGGTCACTTTGTTTTGCTCTCTAATTTCTTCCTTACTTGTCCTTATTAGCGCTTATTTGCGTAAATGATCTCTGGTTGGTTGTGTTGAGCTTACCACTTTGATCTTCCCTTGCTTATTGGATCGTGAGCTGCAAGTGCTAGAAAGTAGGGTCCAATCATTTTTGCTTATAGTTATGCTTAGCTTTATCATTGGTAATCAGTACTTTAGAGGTTAGGATTAGCTTACATAAGTTTCTTTAGAGTAGTTATAGGATATAGTAGCTCAGAGCAGTTTGGTGTAGTGTAGTGCTTATTTGCTTATTAATAAGTACTTATTTAGATCATTTACATAGCAATTTTCAAATCTTTCACATAGACCCTAGTTTTTATATTTTTCTCAGCTTTAGAATAATATTTTAGATTTCCTGAATTTTCATAATTTTAGACACTGCTCACTATTTTTCTTTATTAAAATCAGTTTTTAATCATTTTAAAATAGCTTTAATTGCAATTAATTGAGAAAAAGTTCCAAAAAATAATTTTTCAATTTTCTTAAGTTTAGATAAATATAAAAAGCCAAAAAAGTATTTTTTTCATATTTTTCTTAGTTAAAATTGTATTTTTAAATAATTTAAGTAGTTTTAAATAGTTTAAAATTCTTAGAAAATAGAAAAATAATCAGAAAATTACAAAAATAGTTTTGAAAATTCTATTTTGATATTTTAGATTTTTTTTAAGTCTTAATTTTATTTTTCTAGCTCTATTTCCTATTTTCTTGCCTTGTAGGTTATTATTCAATAGTTAAAATTAGTTTTTAATTAATAATAATTAGATAAATAGTTATAAAAATAATTTTCTTTTTCTTAAAATTTTCTTATATCATTAGGTTTGTAAAAATATCATTTTCATATTTTTAGGGTTAATACTGATCTAGTTTTACTTTTTCATTTGTACGTTACGTAGTTTTTAATTTTAGTTTTATAAAAACATAAAAACAAAAACATCATTTTAAATATAGTGATAGCGTTTATTTAATAGTTTTTATCTTTTTAATTTCCTTTAATTTGCATTTAAGCCCCTGTAGTTTATGGGCTTCCTCTTTAGGTATAGATCAACCACAATCCTTTCCTGCTCAAATCTTCTCGATCACTTTACGTTTGACTATTCTCGCATGTATTTCGCTGGGACTTAACGACTGGGAAACACTATACTCCCGATCTTCATTGCATTCGTGTTTGAGTGTTTTAAGTTCCTTACGGCCGGCCATTCACAAGTGGCGGGGCGAGTGATAAAACTTGACGGTTCAAAGACGGATCAAATTTTGCGCCATTACGGGAGCAATGTTAATAGTCTTACGCTTAGCGATTAGTGATTTGACATCACTCCTTGTTTATACCATCTATATAAAAATCAAAACCCAAAAGATTTTCATTCTTAGTTTTTACATCATGTTTTTCAAAATACCAAAAATATTCCTCTTTACCTCCTACCCTTTTGATTCTTTATCCCTTTACCCTCTATCCATTTGATTCTAAACTTATTCTCATGGAATCTCTAAACACGACGACTGGGACGGTCGAAAAGCTTCGAGACTTTATCACAAATGTCTAGAATTCGTGTTGTTCGTGAAGATCCATTAATTCGCGTAGGAAATGGAACGAGAGACCGAAGTGACAGAGGACCAAGTACTTCCTCTAATAATGGAAGTGCTAAATACGTCCAACCCACGGTTATCCAAAGATCTAATCCTCAATTGCTCCTAAGCCGCCTAGAATTGATTCTAAACTTTCACGGTTTACTGCTAAAAGCAAACATGCGTAATTCAGATCGGTGACTCGAAGAATGACTTGCCTAATCTTCACGCTTTCAAGAACCGTAACCGGAGACCATAACGAAGTGGTGGAAATTGCTAGCTCTCGAGCACACCACTTGTCCCACCTCCGGATTTTTCAAAATGTTCTTCGAGACTGATAGTCATTCGATCACCATGTTGGTTTTGTTGATTCTTTGAATAATCGATTCCTCTCATAATTCTCAAATAGAATCGCTTATTCCTTGTGTCGGTTGTGGTGAGCCTCTTTATGGTTCACCGTCGTTGGTGTACATGTGTACAAAGGTGGTAATGATATTCGTAATGGAGTTGTTTATTTTGTGGTTCGAGGAATTCATTTGATTATGATCCTAATCGTAACTCATTTAACGACCCTCAAACTTTTCCAATTACCCACCACATTTCGACTCATCTTCATATAACCAACATTATCATTGTGAATATTGTGGAGGTCCTCACCAAGGATTTGAGTGTCAATCCGAAACACGCTTGTCACGAACAAATTGTAACACTCGTGACTTTGAAATGACCAAATTCCATATTATTCACATGACCACCCACAACAATCATTTTGTATGAGAACTGTGGAGGTCCCCATTTCACCGATTGTCAAACAGGAATCCATTTCCTTGTAACAATTACGACTATCCATATCACGACCAACCTCCACGGTGCCAAATAACTCAAACTCCTCAACAAACCCAACAAGACACTTATCTAGAGCTTAGAGTTAGTGAAAAGAGGTGAGGAGTTCAATAAACTGCACTTCATAATATTCCCAGATTTCTTGTATATATTGTGGGGTCCTCATGATGATTATCAATGTCAACCTTCCGTTTTGACAAATCTCCACTCCCACAAAGTCCTGCCATTAAAAATTCACATGAGAAATCCATGGAAGAATTGTTAGTCAAGATCAGTCGCTAAAATAAAATCCCAAATCGCTTTGAAAAATGCATTAGGAATCAATTGCAAAAGAAAAAGCAGCGAGATCTAGCTCTCAATTTCGCTTTATTCTCGATGACATGGTGATGATGAGGATACACTTGATTCATCAAGTTCATCGATGATATACCGCAGCTGAGATTCCATCTCAAACAACGCTATCACACCCAAGCTCCCACTCACTCACGAACACGGGGACGAGCATCTTGACACTGCTCACGAAAAGGAATCTGACGAATTCATAAAGTCTAGTGTTGAGAACCTTGTCCCAATCCCGAGAGAGTCACAGGAACTTCCGATCATGTGTGTGATTCTATCTCCCCGCTGAGTGTTCAAAAGATCATTTTGAAACTTTCTCCGATGTTAGCGACGATTGTACTTCTCATGGAAACATCGAGTATGTTGAGGCATCACTCACGATCGATGTCGATTATCTTCTTGAGGAGTTCACCGATGAACTCACTCACATCAATCCACTCTTTGATTTCAAGTCGATCCGGAAGAGATCGAAAGTCTCCTTGATAATGATCGCTCACTCACTTCTTATCCCAACAAATTCAATAGAGAATATTAATCACTTTGTTCTCGAAACATTCAAAGCTACTTTCACTAATCCTCTATTTGAATTCAACTCAATTCACTTTAATTTATGAGAATCCACTCTTTGATACTCGACGAGGATAGTGATGAGTCTACTGTGGAACAAGAATTCACGATTTACATCTTGTGATTGATTCTTCACGAGGAGTTCACCGATGAACTCACTCATATCATATCTCCACCGAGTATGATAACTCCCAATTTGATCATGACACACCCGAGATTTGTCTTGATCACATAAGTTTAAATGATGAGATTCATAATCCCGAAATTATGGATCCTCCATGGATGAAGATGAGTTAGTCATGATGTTTATCATGATTTTCTTTCTCTTCTTCACCTATCCCGTGGCTTCTCATTCTTCACTCCTTCTAAATGAAGACATTATCTTTGACCGTGCATTTCCATGTACCATTTGTGAGTCGGGTCCGTCTCAGTATCTCATCGGTGTGGAACTTTCACGACTTTAATGTTTACCCAAACATCTTGAATGAAAGTCCGATGGAGACTGCTTTCTTCCACTTACTTCCCATGAACCAATTAATTCGGGGTCGAGTCAAGCTAGCGACTCGGAATCAAAAACAAAGAGCTAAACATGGGTTTTCACCGTGTGTACCACCCAGTGCGGGGAGATGCCCCATGTTGTATATAGATCTTAAAAATGATGAAAATTGTAAATATTAAAACAGAGAATAATTGTTGTGTTTCCACACTTAGCTAGTAATGTTATCTTTTACGTTCTAAGTTTCGCATAACATGGTACTTTGAATATTGAGGACAATATTCATTTCTAAGTGTGGGGAAATTCGCTAATTTTAATCATAAATGTACCCTTTAGTCCCTTTTTCCCCAAATGGGCCAAATTTAAATTTTTTTTTTTTTTGTGGAAGTACTATGTACTAAACGCAACAAATGGTAATCATCCACCATGTCTAACCCACAAAAGGATTGGCTAATCCAGAGCAAACGGCTCTTGGTAAAGATATCTCAACCGTTGACGGCTTACAATTTGCCCAAAATTGTATGGTATTCATTTCACCATATCCTTAAAAGTAAAGAGTTGGCTAGCCCGCAAGTTTATGGCTTGTGGTAAAGGCGAGTGGAAAACCATAATTGGTAATCACCACCAAAGATAATATTGATAATTTATCTAAGAGTTGGCTAGTCCGTATAAACGGCTTCGTAAAGACAAATCAAACCAGTTGAAAGTCGGTGATTTGCTCAAAATCATTTGGTTATCGGTGTACCAAGGTTCTTACTTGAACTAAAACATTTGGCTACTCCAAGTAATGGCTTTTGGTAAAGAGATTCAAACCATTAATTTTTCTCAAAACATTGCTATGGGACTAGCAATATCTTAGTGTGGGATTCAAAATTTGATCCGTACGAACCGCTGTTTTATCACTCAGCCCGCCACTTGTGAATGGTCGACCGTAAGGAACTTAAAACAGCTCAAACACGAATGCAATGAAGATCGGAGAGTATAGTGTTTCAGTCGTTAAGTCCCAACGAACATGCGAGAATAGTCAAACGAAAGTGATCGGTAAGATTTGAACGGAAAGGATTGTGGTTGATCTATACCTAAAGAGGAAGCCCATAAACTATGTGGGCTTAAATGCAAATTAAAGGAAATTAAAAGATAAAACTATTAAATAAACGCTATCACTATATTTAAAATGATGTTTTGTTTTATGTTTTATAAAAGCGAAATTAAAAACTACGTAACGCATAAATGAAAAAGTGAAACTAGATCAAGATTAACCCTAAAAATATGAAAATGATATTTTACAAACCTAATGATATAAGAAAATTTTAAGAAAAGAAAATTATTTTTATAACTATTTATCTAATTATTATTAATTAAAAACTAATTTTAACTATTAAATAATAACCTACAAGGCAAGAAAATAGGAAATAGAGCTAGAAAAATAAAATTAAGACTTAAAAAAAATCTAAAATATCAAAATAGAATTTTCAAAACTATTTTTGTAATTTTCTGATTATTTTTCTATTTTCTAAGAATTTTAAACTATTTAAAACTACTTAAATTATTTAAAAATACAATTTTAACTAAGAAAAATATGAAAAATACTTTTTGGCTTTTATATTTATCTAAACTTAATAAAATTGAAAAATTATTTTTGAACTTTTCTCAATTAATTGCAATTAAAGCTATTTTAAAATGATTAAAACCGATTTTAATAAAGAAAAATAGTGAACAAAGGTCTAAAAATTATGAAAAATTCAGGAAATCCTAAAATATTATTCTAAAGCTGAGAAAATATAAAACTAGGGTCTATGTGAAAGATTTGAAAATTTGCTATGTAAATGATCCTAAATAAGTACTTATTAATAAGCAAATAAGCACTACACTACACCAAACCGCTCACAAGCTACTATATACTATAACTACTCTAAAGAAACTTATGTAAGCTAATCCTAACCTCTAAAGTACTGATTACCAATGATAAAGCTAATCACACTATAAGCAAAACAGATTTGACCCTACTTTCTAGCACTCAGAATCTTGATCCAATAAGCTATGGAAGATCAAAAGTGGTAAGCTCAACACAACCAACCAGAGATCATTTATGCAAATAAGCAGCTAATAAGGACAAGTAAGGAAGAAATTAGAGGCAAAACAAAAGTGACCATATTGAAACAAAGGTCGATGCGTAAAGACAAACAGGGAAGCTAGTTTGAGCTTATTTAACTACTTATCCAATAAGCTAAACCTAAAACCGAAATGTGCACTTGAAGACTACCTAGCGGACTACAATTTTACCAAATTTGAGACCATGAAAATGAAATGAACAAGGTGCACTAGCTTGCAAGTTCTGCTTAAAACACCGACTCAAACCCGATTTGACTTTTAAAAACAGATGAGAAAGTTGACTTTAATGAGATTTAGAAGCAAATTATTAAGCGATATGGATGAAATGTGATGAAATGAGACTACAACAAGTGGTATTATTGATTCTAAGCCTATATGTGATGATGACAAGAGCTAGTTTCCAACAAGAAGCTCACAAGATCGCTACAAGTAAATTTGACTTATAAGAGGACAAGCACAAATCAAGAATGTACATGGCAATAATAGACTATAACAAGACCCAACCAACTCGATCTACTCCATAATAATAACCTCTAACACATTATAACACTAAACCAAACACTACTTTATGAATCAAAATGCATTAAAACTACTAAACTTGATGAGATTCTTACTAAAGCTGAATTAAAACTTATATTAACATGAAACTCATCATTTTAACAAACTAAAACCGAAATTAACATGAAATCGATTGACTTTTGATTTTTGACTTTTGTTGACCCTTTTTCCAAATCGCTTGAACTGCTCCCAAAGCTTGTCAAAGTTATAATAAGCTCAAATAAACATGTTTGAGCTAGAGTTGCTATTAGAAGCTTTATCACAAGACTTTGAAACTTAATTTTTCAACAAGAAACCGAGATTTTGAAACTGAAGTAAAACCTTAAATTAGTACTTGAAATGAGTTTATAAAGATTGAGTGGCATAAGTTTATTACATTGAAGCTTAAATTTTACATCTTAAAACATTAATTAAGCTAACTACATAAAAACGACATACATAGGAATTTTAAAAACTAACTACTTGTTGTCTTCTCCTTCTTCTTCTTTCTTTTATACCCAAAAGCTTTCCACGTGTCCTTCAGATCAAATCCCACCACTTCTTTCAACCAATGGGAGGGTTTTAAGCAGTTTGGCCTTTTTAAGATTTTTGGCGGGAAAGGTGGTTTTGACTTGTAGGGCTCGCTTTATCAACTAGGGGTGGCATTTATTGTGGGGGCTAGTGATGATGAGGGCGGAGGAAAGGTGAAAAGTTTATGGAGAGGTGGAGAAGTGTTGCGTGTATTTGGGGAAGAAGCAAGAGGTGGCGGGTAAAGGAGAAGGGTACTGTTTGTTTGACTTAATTTGACTTGGGGTCAATCAAAATGGCTAAAGACAGGGTCAAAAGGAGATAATGGCAGGGTCCAATATTAGTTATGACAAGGCTTGGATTAGTTAATATAACAAGGACCAAAATCAGAATACTCCAATCTTGAGGACCAATCTTGCCATTTTCCAAAGTTCTCACAAGGACTGAAATTGACAAACTTTAATAGTACAAGTACTATTTTGACATTTTCAAATTCTCAAAGGACTAAACTTGCCAAATTTCAAAGTTCTGGGACCTAAGTTGTAAATTTGTAATTTTAAGTTTCAAGGACCAATTTTGACAACTTAGGAATCCTAGGGACTCAAAATGATATTTTCTTTATTTAGATTTACCAGGACTGCTTTTGACAACTTTGAAACTTGGGGACTAAAGCGCCAATTATGCAAATTTGATACGTTTTCACCGATTTTGATATTTTTGCATTTAAAACACATAAAACACTTATTTGTGATATTTTTATCATTTGATGCATTTCGAAAGTGTTTTCGGATGTTTTGCAGTTTAATTGGTAATTATACTCCGTATAAAAATATAAAATAGGTGATAAGTCTCATTGGGTACAAAAACGCCGCTTAAAGTCGGAAATACGTAAAAACGCAGAATTCGTAGTTTATCGGAAAAGAACGAAATTTCGTGGAAACGACCGTGAATTTATTTAGAGTAGAATAAAATTAGTCTAAAAGTGTTATGAGATGTCAAATGTGGGTTTCAATATACAGCAGGATAACTTTACGATTATTCGTGATGTTTAAAAGTTACGCGATTTATGCAAAAATGTAGAACGTATAAGGTTAATTCCTTTATTGTCAAAGGAGGAGGAAATATGTTTGAATTTTCTAAAAATGTAAAAGTGTCAAAACATATTAGAAACACGGTCACGAGAATCGTTAAGTCGGATGTAAGTAGAATTGTTTAAAACGTAAGTTTAGTTTTGTTCTATTTGGGCTTATTTGGTAATATTAAAAATAATAAATCTTAAAATTCTCAAATTAATCATGAGTGATCTAAAATTTATCGATGTGAGGAAAATTGTCGAGTTGATTTTTGTTATGCGTGATGTTTAAACGGTGGACCGTCTAAAACGAAACTTTAAAACGATGTTTACTTAATAACTTTTGCGAAAATGATCTAACGATGGTCGAACTCTCAGGTTATTACTAAAATAATTTATCTTACTAGAATGTGGATTAAAAATTTTACGAGATGAATAGTGAATGTAAATAGTAAAAGTGAATAGTAAATTCTCGAAAATGAAAAGTAACCTAAAAATGCGGGTGGTTACATTTCTCATACCTTAAGGATTGTCTAGAATGTCTCCGTGAGATTGTTGAAGAAGATAAGTTAGAGAAACCACTTGATAATGCAATTGGGCATGCATGCTTATATGCCGAACGATCTCAAGAACTTCTAGAATGCTTAATCACAATATGCCCTAAGTCCTTAGGTGAGAGAGTTAATCCTTTGATTCTTTGTTCTATGCCTAGTGCCAAGCATGAAATCCATTCAATGCCCAATGTTATGAATGTGAACCTTAGTGTGCCTTCAAGTAGTTCGATTCCAGATCCATTAGTGCTAAGAAAGCGAACTCAGTGTGCCTTCTAGGAGTACAAATCCCAAGACTTCTAGTGTTAAGAAAGTGAACCTTAGTGTGCTCGCATGTAGTTCGAGATCCTAGCACATCTAAACAGAGATGCAAAGAGTAGCAAAACCAACTAATGTTCCCATTCCCTACAGAGTAATCGGTGACATTAAAGCGAAAAGGTCAAAGTCTCAAGACAATACAAGGAATGATAGGACCTCGCAAGCTAAGAATGTGCATTGGAAGAGTAGAAGACCAACCTAGGAACTTTAAGTTTGAGCCGAATAAAACGAATCGTGTTGATTCTAGTGTTTGCCATAGGCGCATCGTAATTAATTCAATTCGATACTATTTGCAAACCTTGTAATGATGTCTTGCTTGAATTACTACTAATCATGAATGTGTTGTAATGTTTTGTCTAAAGTCATCAAATCTCAAGTTAACATTGTTAAAGCAAAATATCATGCTAAGAAAGGCAAAGGCTAAAGAAAGTTAGAAACATTGGAAGCCCACGGGAAGAACATTTAGTAAGATAGGTTATCAATGGATACCGTCAGCCATAAGGTTAATCGACAATGCCCACTAGAAAATGGATGCCTCATGGTAGAACTATTCCTTAAGTGAACATACTTTAAATAGGGCAATCACGGACACTAGTATCGCATCTATTCATAATAACTCCATTTATTCAATTTACGATATGAATGTTACTATTTTTATGTGGGTGTTCCAATCATCACATTAACCAAATGGAACCCATTCTTGCATGGGATCCCAATTATCCGATTATCCATTCTTGTCTCGTGTTCAACCGCAAATCGCTCAAATCGTTCTATGGTACCGGACTCAGTTGTTCCAAGCATATGATTTGGAGACCGGTCATGCTCATGAACTTCGTGAGTAAATTCATCGGGACAGTTAGATTCGAGAACGACCATTTTGGAGCTATTATGGGTTATGGAGATTATGTGGTTGGTAAAAGTGTGATTTCCAGGGTATATTATGTTGGTCAATTCTGTGATTCTGATCTAGAAGTGGCTTTTAGAAAACATACTTGCTTCGTTAGAGAACTTGATGGTGTAGAATTATTAAGAGGTACTCGAGGTTCTAACCTATACACCATCTCTATCGATGACATGATGAAGTCCTCTCCAATCTTCTTGCTATCAAAGGCTTCTAAAACAAAGTCTTGGTTATGGCATCGTCGCCTCAATCACTTGAACTTGGCACCATAAACAACCTTTCCGAAAGGATCTTGTCGAGGCTTACCCATTAAAATATGAAAAGATCATCTTTGTTCAACTTGCCAATTGGGTAAAAGCACGAAATATGCCCACAAACCAAAACCCACAAATTTTGTAATGGAAGTTCTTCATACCTTCATATGGATCCGTGCGGACCAATGAGAGTACAAAGGATAAATGGAAGAAATACATTCTAGTAGTTGTTGATGACTACTCTCGATTTACTTGGGTAAAGTTTTTGAGGACAAATGATGAAACCCGGATGTCATCATCAAACTAATCAAACGACTGTGTTCGACTCAACAATACGATTAGAATTGTTCGAGCAGACAATGGCACGAGTTTGTCAACAATGACTTAATTCAGCTTTTATGAAAGTATTGGAATCACCATCAAAGAAGTGTTCCACGAACTCCTCAGCGTAGCAAGGTAGTTGAAAGACTAAATCGAACTCTTGTAGAAGCCGCAAGAACAATGCTTATTTATTCAAGGTTCCAATGTTTCTATGGGGTCAAGCCATTGCCACTGCATGCTACACCCAAAATTGTTCCCTTATACACACCTCTCATGGAAAAACTCCATATGAACTTGTTCATAAACGAAAACCGATCTATCCTACCTTCGTGTGTTTGGAGCTTTGTGCTATCCAACAAATGACAGTCAATATTTAGGTAAATTAAGAGCAAAGGCAGATATTGGAGTTTTGTTGGTTATGCACCAAACAAGAAGGGTTACCGAATCTACAACAAGAGAACCCGTAATATCATAGAAACAATTCACGTTACGCTCGATGAGTGACCGGTCAAATGGCTCTGGACAACCCGATTCTGACCCCGCTTCAAAACAAGTCCCATTGGTTCATCCCTTGTACCACATTCTCTCCAGTACTCCATATGTACCTCCAATCAAGATGATTTGAAGAAATTATTTGATCCGATGTTTGATGAACACTATGAGCCAAGTGCTAATGAATCACAATTCTCACAATGAGGTCGCTCATATCCCCGAGAATGAAG
Source organism: Chrysanthemum lavandulifolium (assembly GCA_022545495.1). Taxonomy (NCBI): domain Eukaryota; kingdom Viridiplantae; phylum Streptophyta; class Magnoliopsida; order Asterales; family Asteraceae; genus Chrysanthemum; species Chrysanthemum lavandulifolium. Next base: position 269,878,814 of record CM040242.1, read on the forward strand.
TCAATCCTTCGGCCTCAATATCACTAAGTCAAGAAGCGCTCGCCGATAACTCGCCTCATCAACAAATCATCAATCTTCGAATGTACATCATGGAACTGCTCGCATCAATGATGAAGTTAATCCTTTGCTACTCCTCAAGATGCTCCATTTGAAAACATATTTGCTTCCTCAATCATCATCGTAACCATCTTCTTGAGGAGACATCGACTATGCTACCTCGGCCCTCAACAACCGCCACATGAACACCTTAGAAAATGGACTCACGATCATCCATTAGACAACATCATTGGAAATCCTCTCGCCCAAGATCAACATGGAAACAACTTGCAACCGATGCCTTATGGTGCTTCTTCAACTTCACTCTAAGATCGAACCAAAAGATGTTAAAACCGCCATGAATGAAGACATTTGGTTCAATGCCATACAAGAAGAAATTCATGAGTTTGATCGACTTGATGTATGGGAATTAGTACCGCCCAGATGTGATATGATCATTGCTCTAAAATGGATCTTCAAAGTGAAACTTGATGAGCATGGTGATGTCTTAAAGAACAAGGCTCGATTGGTTGCTAAAGGATACCGTCAAGAGGAGGTATTGACTTTGAAGAATCATTTGCTCATGTTGCTCGAATTGAGGCAATCGTAATCTTCTTGGCTAATCCGCTAGTAAGAACATGGTAGTCATCGATGGATGTAAAGACGGCATTTCGAACGGAGATCTTAAAGAAGTCGTCACGCCACCAAACGAAGGCTTTGTGAATCCGAGCATCCTACTCACGCTTATCGCTGAAAGGCTCTTTACGGTTTAAAGCAAGCTCCAAGGGCATGGTATGATACGCTATCCAAGTTTCTTCTATCTACCGATTCAAAGAAAGGAGCATTGATCCAACATTGTTCACCGTGAAGTCGTGCAAACATTTAATTCATGTTCAAATTTATGTTGATGATATCATCTTTGCCTCGATCGACCCCAATGAAAAGTGTGACCGCTTTTCAAATGAAATGGGTTCTAAATTTCAAATGTCAATGATGGGACAAATGTCATTTTCTTGGGATTACAAATTTCACAAACTCCCGGAGGCATTTTCATAAATCAATCTAAATATGCAAATGAGATTTTAAAGAAATTTGGATTCGATTCTAGTGACCCGTTGACACTCCCATGATTGAACGTACCAAACTAGATGAGGACCACTCGTGGATCATGGTAGACCAAACAAAATATCGTAGTATGATTGGATCCTCGATGTACCTCACCTAGTAGACCGACATCTTGTTCATTGTTTGCATGTGTGCTAGATACCGAGCTAAGCCTACTAAAAAGCACCTGAAGCGGTTAAACGGGTCTTTCGGTATCTCCAAGGAACCATCAATATGGGACTCGGCACCAAGGACACCAGTATGTCACTAACGACCTATGCGAGATGCCGATCATGCGGGATGTCAAGATACTCGCCTAAGCACGCCCGAGGTGCTCGGTTTTGGGTGATAAGCTTATGAGTGGTCTTCAAAGAAGCAAATGAGTACTTCTATTTCCTCTACAGAGTTGAATACATGGCCATGTCATCTTGTTGTGCTCAAATCCTTTGGATGAGATCCCAATTATCCGACTATGGCTTTGAATTTAACAAAACCTCCAGATCGTGATAATAAAAGTGCTATTGCTCTCTCATGCAACAACGTACAACACTAAAGAGCAAATCATATCGACATTCGACATCATTTCATCAGGGAGCAAGTTGAAAACGGTGTGGTGGAACTTTACTTTGTGAGAACTGAATACCAGTTAGCAGACATCTTCACCAAAGCTCTTCCTAGAGAACGTTTTGATTTATCCTTCCACGACTGGGTCTTAAAAGCCTACAACCAGAAACACTCAAACATCTTCAAGAGGAAGAAGAAGAGTAAAAGGTTTCCTTCATCTATCTCTTGTATATATTTATTCGAAAAACAAAATACAAAAATATAAAACTTTCAAAATCCATAAAAATTTTCAAAAAATATTGTCTTTTTGTCATGCTTTTATCGGTTCGATTATATCTACGGTCTTTGTGCTGTCATTCAAAGAATGACACGGGACTTTAGATGTTGTTAGAATTTTTTTATATAAAAAATAAAATCAAAAATCAAAAATTATTTTTGGGAGAAAGAGAAACTATGGTTTATTTTCATTTCAGGAAGTAACCCGCTTTTCAAAGTAAGAACAGAGCCATGCCTTATCTTGTTTTTCAAATCTCATGCTCTGATTCTATTAACATTTATCTGCAGAAAACTAATTGCTTTGTTTAAATTACTCGGACTCTATTTTTGATAATCATCTGGACTTAAAAGTTTGTAACAGGATCTATCTCTCAATCAACAACTTATGTCATTGATTGAGGGGGAGAATGATTTCAATTAAATCAAAAAGTTATTTGTCATACAATTGTTTTCTCAAAAGATAATCATGCATGTTTAATCAATGGAGTTTAAAGTCTATTAATCCGATCCTTATCGATTAAAACTTTTCATAATCAAGTCACAATTCTCCTTAAAGCTTTCATAATCAATTTAATTACAGAGATCACAAATCTCAAATGATTTGATAATTGTGATCGGGGAGAATTTGTGATTTAAATTGATTTAAACTGATAAATCGGTAAATGGTTTTATAAGGATGTACAAGTTCTCCATCCCACATGTGCGAAACGATTTCAAATTTTCCATGCACATGTTGAGGGGGAGCATCTATCTTAAACCACAAAGATTTGAAACGTGATCAATTTATATCAATGTGCAGGTTCCCTCTTGTATGTGCAAAACTCTTTCAAACCTCAAGGCACATATTGAGGGGGAGCAAACTTATGAAAACCTCATCCTTCCCTTATATGCTTTATCCACTTGATTTGATTAGGGAAGTGATGTTGATATCTTTTAGAAAATGGTAATCAAAGAAGTTAATTCTTTCTCTTGCCTCCGTGTGCAAAATGATTTCAAATACTTGATGCACATGTTGAGGGGAGCTCTTCTTCTAAAAATATCAAAAACAATTCGGTACAAAATGCTTTGATTATATATCACAAGTATCCGGATTGATTTTCAAATGGTTTTCAATTGGTTCCAATGGCGGATGAACAATACCAAATAGACCGACCAACTTTACTTTATGTATGGTGATATAAGGATGATAAGGTTAGGTATTTGTTCCCATGATCCGCCGAGCCGGAGGGATCTACCAGAGGACAATCCACTAGATAGTGTTGAAGTCCTTAGGTATATTGAAAAAGGAGAAAATGAGATATGGGAAGAGTGCGGATCGAGATCGAGCTAGTAATGGAATAAACCCAACAAGGTTCTAGCTATGAAGTCTCGGTAAATCTTGAAGGGTTGAAGAATGAAAAGAATTGAATGAGAAAAGGGTGAAAACAAATAACCCTCCATTTATTCAACCTTAGGGCGTAAACCGGTTCAATTCATTTTACTTGGTGGTTACCAAGGTAACATCGGTATTGAAGACAAGACGTCATGGACCCGGTGGACGATCGCACTTCAACTTCCCAAACCACTCAAGTTCCTCTTAAAGGACTTGTTTCATTCTCACGGGGAACCGACATTATCTATCGACTTTCTCTTAGAGATTGTTGATATTGAAGAAGGAGACCCTCTCCCTAGTCTCCGATATAGGATCCAAATATGCACAAATTGAGTCTAGAGCCACGAGATCATCAATTAATATCCTTAAGACACTTTCAATGAAGACTCTCTGTTTCACACAATGTGGAAAGAGAGGTTATATCTTGAGTCCTACGCATTATCCTTGTGGTATTGCCAGAACATCTGAGTGATATGCATACATATTCACAATGAAGATGGAAAGCCTTCTAGAGCCAACATCAAACAAGCTCCTGGTGGGTGGCATGTGAGATCTATTCAATAGATCAACCATGTGACAACTGAGCGAAACAATGGGCGATTCAATCTTTTGAATCAATCTCGGTTCGTGTTATGGATTGACGGATACCTTTGAAAACCGGTCATTGTGCTTAAAAACTCTTTTCTTTAGCACATCGACCATGTTCGAATATTTCAAATCAAAAGGTGTTTTATGATTGATAATTGATTTTCATTAAAACCTTCGTTGTATTGCAAAAATAATTTCTATTGAGAAATACACGATTGTTTTTCAAATCTCTTTCATCGATCGCTGAATCTCTATTCATTGGTTCACTCACCGTGTTGTATTCTTTGAGGCGTTCGGTTTGAGAACAATTAGAGCATTGCGAAACCCCGTCAAGGAAATTCTTGAATTATACCGATCACAAGCAAGATTTGTATCGATCAGCGGGAACAAGTGGGCATGTACCTCAATTCAACGAAGTGATCAAAGACACTTTCGTGCGCGCTATTGCTAAATGTTTTATGCAGTCGCCTACGTTTACCGATCGTAATGATGCGGTCAATCCATAGCCGCATGCTCACTCAACACATTCATCTCAAAAGAAATCATGATTAGTGCATCAATGACTCGATATTTTCACTCCATGCTTCGCCACTGCACGCCAATATCATGAATCAACGAAGCTTCCGCTACTCGATGAGAAGATATCATGATCCGAATGTGAGCATGTCGGTCCAAAAGTCACAACATCACATAATACCAACACCACAATGGATGTCTCGTAGATTTTTATTAGTGGTGATCTCAATAGGCGGCTCAAAATTATTATCACGTGGATCAAGAAAAGACCTCCACTTGGATTATCCAAACATGCATCAATGAAGAATCAATGACTACGGGCTTCGAGCAAAGAAAAAAGAATAAGAATGCAAGAACAATCTTTATGTAAAATCTGTTTGTATTCTTTGTATGTTTGAGGTGATTTTGAGGTGACCTCCTTTGGGGAGATTGTTAGGATTTAGTAAATCCATGTATTAAAGAGTCGGTCACCTCAAGTATATGTAATCGTTAGAAAGCTCGTAGTCGAGATTATTATAAGTTAAGTAGTATTTAGTTTATGTAACACCGTGGAGGACGGACGGTCTTTACCCATCAGATGCTCGATCCACAACCCGATAGGTGGCGATTTATGTAATGACTATAAATACTCTCTACCTCCCAAAGTAGAGAGTTGGAGCTCATAATAAGACTTTTCTTTCTCTCACTAAAGTTCCTTAAACCTCTAACTTTCTCTCTCTAGAATCATATTGTACGCCTATTTGATCTTATGGTTTAGTGTGTTTATGAAATCCAATATGTTACACGTCATAAGAGGAAACAAACTAAAAATGTGCCTGAAAAGAAACGTCCTGGGGGTAGTCTGGAAGGGGATGTGTTTTTAGCTTCACTTGTTGGGGAATGTGATATAGACATGAAGGGTAAGCGTCGGTTGTTTGATGTGTGTAAAATTCTTTGTACAGTTTGTATATTTTAGAGCATCGGTTTTATATTTTAGAGCATCGATGGTTAATATTACAAAGATATGTATACAATTTATAATTTATTATGCATCATTTGGTATACTCAAAGTACATTTGTATATAATATTGAATTTTGGTGCATCCGTATGTAATATTGAATTTTGGTGCATCACTTCATACATTTCAGTGCATCAATATGATTATATTTAAGATATGTAGTATTTATATTTGAAAGATACTTTTAATCGTCCTCTAAATCAATGTGTTTCATTATGTAGGCAACGACAATCTCGGTACCAACACAAATAAAAGCCGTAAGGAAGAAGAAAATAGCTACAAAAAAGGAAATCAAGTGAAGTAACACAAATTAAACGTGGCCATGACAAAAGAAATGAAGGTTGCGGAAGAAAATACAGTTCTTGTACCAAAAAGACGTTCCCAACTATTAAATCTAGGTCGTCGCCAAGGGATTTATTGGAAATTTTAACAAGGTTTTCAGATGTCCAGAAAGAGAACATTGTTGACATGGGGTTTGGATCATTGTTGGACGGTAACTTCAATATAAAGACAACACCAACAAAACTGGGAAAGTGGGTGGTAGACCAGTTTGATCCTGAAACATCAACAATCAAGATGGGAGACGGTAGATCAATCTCGATCATCGCAAATATAATACAAGAATCGCTTGGAATCCGATGGGAGATATCATCACGTAAGTGCGTCTTTGCAACAACGAGTTCCGTTAATTGTTGAATGGAGGCACACACATGATTATCCAGATGATAGATTCTACTTGAAAAATGTGGTTGAGAAACTGATTGTAGAACATCACACTGGACGGGAGTTCAAGCTAAATTTCCTTGTTGCATTCATCTCGATTATCGAAAAGGAAGAAGATATCAAGAATATGGATTGGTGTACATACTTGTTGCAAACAATGAAGAAATCAAAAAGAGAGTATAACAGTTCATCAGGGTTCGGGGTCTCGTCATAATGGTGGTAAGTATTGTACAAACATTTAAGTGCATCATAATCCAACAAAATAATGCATCCGCATTGTATCTTTATGCTAATTTCCTTGTATTATTATCTTTGCACTTTTGTATCTAAACTCAACCATCTCAAGAGGTTGAAGTTGCTCAAGAAAACCCGACTATCAAAGCATGGGACACGCAAAAGTCAAGATCGAGAAAATAGGAATTGAAAATGGGAGGTTTTGGAAAGTTACCAATTAAATAAGGGCGCGAGTACATTGCACCGAAAAGAAAGAGAGGTCTTACAAAGTCGGCAATCAGGAATTCCAAAAAATCACCAGGTAATATGTACAAGTTAGCTTATATTACAAATTTTCATGTATTACAATAATTTCGTGATATTTAATAATAATCACTAAATCAATTTAAAGAAAACAATTGAGTATGCACAAGAAGACATCATACACCATTTATATACACCAAGAATTGACATTGGCGATGGAATATGGGATAGGTGAACCTTCAAATAAGGTCAAGCATTCAAAATATTCAAAAGTAAAACATCAGAGGTATGTATGTGCATACATATGTATATTTAGTACATCAGGGTTGTAAAAAAAAAATGATAAAGCACTTGCTATGTGCATTTATACGATCTGTTATATATATTTAGTACATATGCTATGTAAATTATATGATTGATGCAACAAATAAATAATTTTACATCACAGTATGATATGTATATTTAGTACATCAGATTGCACAAAATATCTTAAAGGACATATATGTGTATTTTAAAAAGATTATGTGGAATATGTGTCAAAATATATAAATAATATATATTGATTAGTTATATTTACATTTAGAGCATCCAGATGATGCTTTAAAGCATCTTAATAATATGATTGGTGCATCAAATAAATAAAATTAAGTGCATCCGATTAGTATATTTATAACATCGGGTTTGCACAAAATCATAAAGCATATCAATTGTTATTATTATTATTAATATTATTTTATTATTATTTTTTAACGCATATTAATTATATAATTCAGGAAATGAAAATGCAAATAATGAAGACATTGTCCATATAAGAAGGTGTACAAGGTCTGGTAGATGAATTGCTCGAATTGGCTTCGATTTCATACCCTGAGGATGAGGATTTAAAAGCACTTGTTCAAACCAGAAACGAAAAACTCATGAAAGCATTCAAACCAGGGAAGATCACATCGGATGGCGGATCCGAAAAAGTCGTGGTTGAATCGGATGAAGATGTAAACAACGCACATATATCACAAGAAGACAACAACATAAGCACGGATGACTTTTTTTGAGGCAGTCCACAAATAGACATTGACGTCGATAATATTGAAGAAGACACGCTTATGGCTGTAAATGATGGGGTACAAGTGGACACTGATAGGATACGTGAAGAAGGAAACGGAGATAAAGATGAAAATGAGAACCAATCGACTGAAAACATGGATGTAAATGATGGGGCAAATGACGGAACACAAGTAAATGTTGGGGTAAATGATGCTGCAAATGTGATAAATGATGTTGTGAATGATGGGGTAAATGATCATGCTGTGGTTCAAGATGGGGTAAAAAATGGGGTAAGTGATGCTGTAAATGAGGTAAATAATTCGGGAAATGCAGCTGAAGAAAATGATGGTATGAATGTGGACTTAGATATAACAGATAATAGTCAGGTTGTGGTTAAAGAGAAAAATACAGGGCTGGTAAAGGAGAAAAATACAAATGTTGTATCAACGGGAGATGTAAATATAAATGAGGAAGAAAACGTCAACAAAGAAAAGAGAAAACGTTGGGTGAAGGGCGCAAGAAAACGAGACATTGAACCTACAAGGATCATTTCACAGTTATGAGAAACATAAGAAGCAAAGGTCAATTAAAACGTTTCCAAATGATATAGACGGTGATGAAAACAAAGAGTCAAAGAATGAAAAACGTTGGAAATCTCGAAACGGTAAAGATGCAACAAAGAAAAATTTGGATTTCGCACCACCAAGCTTCAATTTGTTTTCACAGAGTGACGCATGTTTGGATTGGACAAAGTCTTGAAGCTACCAATTGCTCAAGTAACAGATGCTGGGAAAGATGATGAAACCGTTCAGCAAAATGATGTTGAAAAAGGTAAAAAGGACTTGGAAAAAGTTCAGAAGAACACAGAAGAACCTAGAACTGAAACTGTAAATACCAAAAGCCCGAAGGTTACAATAAAAGTAGTTCAAGGGCAACCTTCACCAACCACAAGGAGTAAAGTGAAACAGTTGGTAACCACTGAAGATATAAGTATCACACCAGCTGACGCAATTAGAGCAGTTCCTATAAGATACATGAAACCAGGAAACACAAATGATAATCAGGATGAACCGGAAAAGGAAGTAAGACAAAAAAGGGAGAGGGTATTATCATGTGTATTGCTATCTCCATACGTCAAGAGGAAGGTCAGCATCACAAACAATATGCAGGCTGATGAGAAACCTATCGTCGAGTTCATATTCAGCGGAACGTTGCCGGCTAAGTAAGTAAATGTGAATTTGACAAATATAGAGTATTATTTATTTTTAGTGCATCACGCTTAAATTATTATTGCATCCCTTTAATTAAACCGACGTGTTTACATATGAACAATGATATTGTTTTCAAAACAATGAACATGGAGGTCCCAAGGGTGGTATTTGAGAGCATGCGTGAAAGTTTACCATGACAAGTGCGACTATAGACGTATGGAGTATAATTCCAAACAATGACGAGAAGTTAAAAACAGGTATCTTCACGCTTTTGTTTTGCAAAACAGAATGATGGTAAGTGAATTCAATAATATTCATACATATTTTCATATACAAAAACAATAGATAAAATTACGAATCAAATTTATGACATATTGTATAATGCATTTTATTTTACTGGATGTCACGCAAAACCGAGGACTTTAAAAGAAAATGGATGAGGTGCTCGAGTATTCTACAAAAATAACCTTGACAAAGTTGAATGGTAAGATTAAAAACAAAACACAAGACATTGTTTATTCAAACTGTTGTTTAACGTAAATATGTATCTGAAATGTATTTTTCCCAATAACCATGCCAATGAAGAAATGAATCGATACTACCTTATTGTCTACAATTTGAAGACAATGGAAGTAGATATTATCGATAACAAGCATGATGACAACAAGACATACATAAAAGATACGGGGATATTCCAAAGGCATCGGTAAGAAACTTTTATTCGTACGCAAATGAATGTGTATGAATATGAATGTTTGATGTTAAGATAATAGCAGATAGTTTGATTTATGATTGATTGATACTGTTTTCGATCTCATTTCGTTGCCGGTATGATTTAATTAAGAATACATATAACATAACATGTATGATGATATTTTGACATAGTGAATGCGAATACGATATATGTTGTAAATATGACGCGATTCGTAATTTATATATAAACTTAATTATTTAGACTTTAAATATCATAAGGGAATTAGTTTGTTTATTGATGTATCATACATAACAAAGTTATAGGTTAGTATGGAGTTAGTGATAAGTTTATTAGTGTGGATGTTGTATTAATAGTGCATCTGGGTTCAGATTTTATATTACTTAGTAGTATGGTTTGAGTTGGTGGTGCAAATGAAACTATTATTAGTTGTATGGATAATATATATGCACCGAACGATGCAATGCATGAAATATTTTAGGTTTATTATGTCAATATATATATATATATATACGTTGTATATATATATATATATATATATATATATATATATATATATATGTTTGTTTTTTAAATTAGTGCATCAAAGATTATAAATAAGGTGCATCTAAATGTATTTAACATGTATTGATTAACACATTCAATTACGAGATAAAATCATTTCATGTTATATCCGCACTCAGTGGAACACCCATCTGCAGCTAAAATATCAACATCAAAACATAAAATCATGAAGCTGGACTGGGAGACAGGATTGAACCGCGTTGATTCTGGGATTTTTCTAATGAGACACATGGAGACATTCTTTGGAAGGAAAAAAGAGTTCAATTCTGGTATGAAAAAAGAGAGTGTCCAGCAACTAAACCAGCTAATCGGGCTTCGAAAGAAGTACGTGGTGAAGATGTTGATGACAACTATCAACGAAAAAAGAGAGATGCTAGAACAAGAGTCGAAAAGGTACAGCAATTTCAACGAAGCTCAAAAGTCGAATTTACATAAGACTCAATTTCAACGTCTTCAGCCAAGGGTTCGAAAGTATTATGATGAGCACGAAGAGAAACTCAAGAAAAAATGGAGCTTTCTGAACAAATTTACACCAGCAAACAATATGATGTGATAAATTTCAATTCTGAATTAGATCTACGTACTTTACCGTATTATGATTGTCTCGTATTAGTATAGGACATAAACAATGTTATGTTATAATCAAAACTTATGTCTTTGACTCTATGAATGGCATGTTACATATATGGGTTATAATGAATGATGTTGGAATGTGTTTAAACATAAATGCGTTATAATGGTGCATCAATATGATATAAAAAAGGTAAATCAAATTGATAATTACTGATACACATGTGAATGATGAGGAACTTACATTAAATAATGTTTTCATAACTTTCACATATGATTCTATGAATGACAAGTTACATTACCTCATAAGTTAGAAATGTGTTTAAACATACATGGGTTAGAATGGTGCATCAATATGATAAAAAAAAGGTGAATCAAAATGATAATTACTGATACATATGTGAATGATGTAAAAAATTACATTGAATGATGTATAAAATAACTGAATATAGTAAAATCAGTAAAATAAGTTTTCATATAGTAAAAATTACATTAAATGATGGAAATGTGTTTGAACATACATGGGTTAGAATGGTGCATCAATATGATAAAAAAAGGTGAATCCAAATGATAATTACTGATACATATGTGAATGATGTAAAAAATTACATTAAATGATGTAAAAATAACTGAATATAGGAAAAGTTAATATTGAAAATTATGGCATCAATATTTTTTAAAAAGTGTAAAATAATAAAATATAATGCATCAAATATACTGCATCAATATGAAAACTTAATAACTAACCATACAATATAGTAAAATCAGTGCATCAATATTTTAAATATACTGCATCAAGCATCAAATTTTACAAAGATGCAATTAAATTCCATAAAATTCCAGTATCCAATACGTACGACAATTCCGTAAAAAATCAACAATCCATATACATGCATCAGATAAGCATGACATTATTCTGCATATTATGCTTATTTAGAAAAAAAACAAAGACGACAAATTGCAATTGAAAGTGTATATAGGTGCATATCATAATCGGCAAAACGTTAATCACTCGTAATTAACATCCATGGCATGAGAACGGCATGCTCTTTTGTTACCACCGATCGTGTCTTTATAAGGCATGTCACCGAATTATGTCCTTCACCTTCCCACAAGTGAAACAAACTCGTCTCTTCCTTCGCTTGATTCTTTAGAATTATCTCATCAATGTTCTTCCATCGAGTATGAACCCCGGTCCTTTTATCTTTGATTGTTTGGAACCTTTATAACAACACCTTCGTGTTCACTAACACCAAGCATTGAACAAAATGTATCCGATTTACTCTTCTTTAACCCAATCGAACATCGATTCGCTCTAGAGAGAAGTTCGATAACTCCAAACGATACACATCAAGCTTTTCTACAAGGCATCAACTTCGTCAACCGTGTCTTCAACAATACGACGAATTGAGCGAATAACAAAGATTCGAGCTCGAATCGCAAAGATTAACAAACGCATCCAAACAAACATCATCGAGTCTTACACCACCTATCAAGCACATACTCTCTGGAAATCCTCAACACCATTTAACCTCAAAACGTAAAAGATATGGCGGCAAAGTAACCCAAACAAATCAAACCTCTTGCATGAACAGTAATGTATATATCGATGAACAAAACAACACCAGATAATTAAAAAATAAATAAATTATTGCCTTAATTAATGCATCTAAAATATATATACTACAATCATTTAAATGTAACAAGTCGAATATTCAATAATAATCAATTTATCGCACCGAATGTAACAATTAAATTGAATATAAATACAAAGAATTAGTGCATCTAAACAAAACAAAAAGGGCATCTAAAAATAAACTACTACAAGGGCATCTAAGAAATAAGCTATAAGCTACTACAAGGCTACCAGAAGCTTCCATAACCTAAAACTAAACTTAACCAACTAAAGTTATCCTACTACAACTGAATTAGACCCTAAAAGCACAAGTTAAAAGCATATAATCACAACATCAGGTTTCCTAAAGCTTAGGCCAAACAGCCCTGAAGAGAATGCTTTGAACTTAAATTCAACTAATCTAGGAAATTCTTAAAATAAAATAAAATAATATAGTGAAAGACAACCAACCAAAGAGCATATTTACAAATTTTCAGCTAAAAAATACATCATCATGCGATTTTAAAATAAAAACAACAAATGGATTGAGATAGATGGTAAACTGATGTGCAGAGGGGGAAAAAAGAAAAGCACGCCTAATAAGCTAACGCTACAAGCTTCTAAAGGATTCTAAAAGGCATCACATATCAAATCTAAACAATAAGATATAAAGAATAACAAAGATCAAACCATATCAACAAGAGGATAAGCATTTTTAAGATAGAATAAGAATGGTGCAGTCCTAAAAGGCTACTAAAGCAAACTATATGAACTAATATAAGGCTAAACTGAATATAAATACAGTAATTAGAGCATCTAAACACAACAAAAAAGGGCATCTAAAAAATTAAAAATATACATACAAGTATTTACATACCTCAAAAACTTCAAACGCTGCCTTGTCATTCCACTTTTTAACACCCGTGTCCCGAATGAAATATTTCTCAGAAAGACCAATCTCTTGAGTGCTAACAGACAAACAATTCGTAATGTAGCAAAAATTTCGTCTTGTATATCAAAGAACACGCTCAAAGTATAAATCTCAAGAACATCCTTTTCTAATTTCAACCCAAGACGATATCCGGTTTTTATACCTAGATTCATGATCATTTTTTCACGAGAATACCTCCAGAATCCATAGCAGAATCAAATGACTAATAAACTCAACAAGGGTTAAGTTTGCATTAGTCCATCTCCCAAAAAATGATTCTCGATTCGAGACTCGATGTTGTACGATCAAACCGTATAAGTCTTCATCGCAAAAAGCGTGAATCCATCTAGACCTCATATCGTAAATATCGAAAGCCACTTATTTTCGAGACAAAGCAAACTCATCAATGATTGATTTCCATTCTTCCTCAAAATACTTGGCGAATCTGATCATTCCAAACGACAAAGACATAATCGCTTCCTAAAATGTGTTATTGCAAATCAAGAACCAACTCATAAAAAATGCATCGAGAATGATAAAAATAAGTGCATCAAATACTAAATGTTCCATTATTACAAAACTTAAAATAAGAATATACCTTAACCGATAATTTCGCATGATATGCCACATGCAAAGACGATGCGCGCGTTAGGAAAACATCAAGAATGGCTTGTTTCATCGACGGGTCCCGTCAACACAACAACTGCGGATCGATTAAAACGCCTTTTAAAAGCCCGCAAAGCCACTTATAGGACGCTATTGTTTCATCAAGAAGCAACCCAAAGACCAAAAGTAACAGATCGGTTATGATTATCAATCCCAAAGAAAAGGCACAAACACCATTACGTACACTGCAATTGATTTTAGTGCATCGCTTTATTATAAAAAGTGCACCAATATATACGAAAAGTTGAACAAGAATAAATATACAAAAATAAAACTAAAGCATGAAACATACTTGTTCGACCTAAAGGTGGCATCAAAGGATATCACGCTCCAAAACGCCGATAATTCATCTTGGCATAACTATCACCCAAAACAAAGCGTATAAGGAATATCCTTCACCTTTATAGTAATCGACAAAAACCCTCGCAATGCTTCTCAAGGTTCTCTAACTTCTCCACCACCATCAGATCGTCACGGTCTCCAATAAAGGTACTCACATCCCGCTTAAATTTTGGTCCACCACAGCTTGCACCAATGTTCTCGAACCCTCCAGTAAATCTCTTTCATAAGCCTAAACGCCTAACAGTCCAACATTAGAATTGATACTTGCATCGTAAAATGTTGCTTAGAACACCCCATGTCCCTTGAACTCATTAAAAACTGCATGTCTTCTTTTGAAACTAGCGGATGGTTGTGTTCTTCAACAAACACGTACACCTCATACATAACCCCATCGACTTTCCTAACCCTCAACTGAGCTAAACAACCAGTCTTACACGAGGTATTCTTCCTAAACTTTTTCTTAGCAAAAGAATCACCAACCAGTGACAAGTCAATTCCCTTGCCCTTATTGTCAATCGCCCCATTAGCACCTTTACCATTCACCCTACCACGCACAACAACATCAGAATCAGACCTATGTCTATCATACATAGAATCTCTTTTCTTCCCACCTCTATTACAGCTAAAGTACTTAATACTAGGACAATCGCTACCATCGGGATTGCTCTAAGTACCAAGCTTAATATCAAACCCTCCTATTTTTTAATAATGTCTGTAAAAGTTGTACGCTTGCACCAAGGACACAAACACAGTTCCTTTTGTCGGTTTAAGAGACACATCCACATTAGGAACCCAAACCCTTGACCCATCAATAACCGACGAAACACCAATAGATCGATCACTAACATTTGAGACATTAACAACCGATGAAGAACTAGATGCAATAACAAGCCTCAAACTAGAATCATCACCACCGAGCGGAGCTAGATACACGACACCATCGTAACCTAAACTAGAACTACACCCACACACATAACTACAAGCTGCGCCGCCAACATTGTTTGAAGAAGAAATCGTACTCTAAACTCAAGATATGAAAACACAACTATTATAACATGTTTGCGTAACTAGTACTTATAACCAAATATAAAAAGTAGTCAGTATATATTCAGTGAATCTGTACACAAAAAAAGATGCATCAACAAACTTACTCCACTAAAATTCATATCAATCGCATCAACTTATCACTTCACTTCAAGTTATACATTGTGCATATAAACTTAATCAACTTATACGTATACAGCTATTTAATCCGTATCACTTCAAGTTATACATTCAATGCATATAAACATACTTAATCCACTAATTCATATCAATCACATACAAGTGCATCCGGATACAAAAATAAAGGTGCATCAACAAACTTGTCAGTCGCATAAACTTATCAATCAACATACAAGTGCATCTGAATACAAAAATAAAAGTGAATATCAACAAACTTACTCCATAATTCGTATACAAGTGAAACTGAATACAAAAACTTAATCAACTAATTCATATAAATCACATACAAACGCATATGAATACAAAAATAAAGGTGTATCCACAAACTTAATCCACTAATTCGTATACAAGTGCATCTGATACAAAAATAAAAGTGCATCAACAACACTTATCATCAAATCTCGCAATATCAACAACGTTAATATGAACATAAACAAATCGAATCATCGTATCACAATATCAACAACATTTATATCAACTATTGCAAAGAACAATAACATTAATATGAACATGATTGATAAATTAGTGCATCCAGATTATACTGACAAATTGATTTAATTAATATATATATATATATATATATATATATATATATATATAAAATAATAATAATAATAAATAACACATCATAATACATAACAAACACCAATTCATAAAAATTAGTGCATCTATACAAAAAAAAAATCTGATTAAGCTAACAACACAACTGCTAAAACATAATCATTAACGTATATGATAAAAATAACAAAAATAAAATAAAAAATAGACTAAAAAAATAAACAAATCATCAGATAACACACACATTAGGTCAATATCAATAAAATCAACATATAACATAATCAGTCATGAAGATTAACATCGAAAGTAAAGGGGAAAACGTGTTACATCACATAATCATATAATTAACGCAAAAAAATAACGATTATAGTTACGATTAACATACAGTTGATGTCGGAATGTGTCATTGTGATTGGCGGAATCGGTGCATCAACGAGCTCTTTGATTTGTGATGTAAAAAATGAGTAAATCAAGTTTTCGCTTTATAGAGAAAATGAGAGAATTTTGGAAAGGATAATCTCAAAAATGATTTTGATTTAACATTATATACGGTATTGTAAAAGTTACTGAATTTACCTCCAAAAATAGAATGTTGCATTTAGGCCCCGTAGTTTGGTGAAAAAAAAAGGGAAGGGGGATGATCCAACGGTTGAGATCACTTCCACTTTTCTCGAGACGTTTCTAAAGATCTATATATATATATATATATATATATATATATATATATATATATATATATATATATATATATATATATATATATATATATATATATATATATATAAGGTTATTGAAGAACCAAATAAATCAGTGAACTCATGCGAATCAAAGATCAACAAATCGATTTTTTTATATTAAATTTTATTATATAATTCAAAAGGGTATAATGGTAAAATACTTTTTATTTTAATTTTGATTTTTAAAAAAACGTTCTTTTAGTTCCCTAAATTTTAGGATTTTTTTTTTTTTTTTTTTTTTTTGCATTATACATGTTTAAAAAAACACTATGTGCACATGTGTTTTGCATCATATGGCAATTGTATTTTTCATTTATGCATGGGTGTTTTATATTTGCACATGTATTTTTAAGAAATATTACATTAATATAAATACAAACAATAAAATTTTAATAATTGATTTATGCAATTTCAAAATTTACAAATTGTATTACTCTAGTGAAATGATATTCAAATTTATCACAAACATCAATAATTTTATTACACATACATATTCGCATACATAAGATAATCCAACGTCTTTTAATAACCTGGTTCATCTTTTAGCACATGTGTTTTAATCCTCTGCGCATACGTGTTTTTAATCCTCGCATGACATGTGTTTTTATCGCTCGCTCATCTTAACTAATACAATTTTGTGCTAACAACCACACTTCAAGTAACATATCACCATCAATTATCATTCGACATGTTGCATAAATTATAAAATAGACCAGGAGCAAACTTTTATTCTATAATTCATCTTATACAAGTGCATTTGTATCCTTCGCCTTCACGATAAACCTGAAAATTTGCATCAAATATTAATAGTTTAGTATATAATCAAGAACAAATAAAAACATAAATATAACCTGGAAATTTGAATATATACAAAAAGTTCAATGACTTAAACACATGTGCATTCGTTGTTAATTCATCATTTTCATTACGTAAATACATGTGCATTTGTTTCAAATTCTCATGTTCATGATGTAAATACATGTGCATTATTTGACTAACATATATTCAAAAGCAAATGCAACAAAACTGAATCTATATCAAATAACGTAAACGAATTTTTTAGCATAGAAATTAGCATAACACATATTCACAATATTTACGTACATCGAAATATACAAATACAATGCACGTGTACATTCTTAGCCAAAACACATATGCACAATAGGCATCAAATTCTTCTTAATATACTTGCTTTAGGTTTATAATGAACTTACAATAATGTTCATTTAGTTAGCTTCTACTCAAACTTATTATACATGCACAGTTTCTTTTGAGTAATCATACGTTTCTAATATTTTTTCCTGAGGGATGTATAAAGTTTGAGCGACCGCCATATAGACTTAAATTGGGTAGCCCTTATTTTTTGAAAATATTGATGTGACCGCTTCATGGTTGTTTGCAACAGGCAGTTATTGAACTCGACACCTCTAGTATTATTAGTTATACTTGTTAAATCTCTTACCTATTTGTAGCTAACATGGTATTCAATCAACGGTGAGAGCTCAGGATTAATAGTTATCAGTTGTATTTTATTGAAGCTATAGAGAATTTGTAACATAGTAATTTTTTGACACTTAGACAACTGCAATATCCGATTACTTTTGAAACACTAAATCCACTATCACGCAATTCTATACGTATATATTAATCAATTCAAACTTGTAACATTATTTAAATAAGTCCCAGATCCAATCAAACATATAATATAAGAAAAGCACTTCGATAGTGACTGAAGTGAACAACATTATCCATTTCACAAAATATGAATTTTAATGGAGTTTTTTTTTTTTTTTTTTTTTTTTTTTTTTTAGTTTGAAAATGCAATAACTGGGATTTAGACAAACTTGTTCTTGGATTGAACCCAAACAAAACATTCGGAAAAAAAAAATTAAAAAATCAAATTCTAGAATAAAAACAAAAATAATTCAAACATAGGAAAAAAACAAACCTCATCACTACAATTATCATGGATCATCATCTTTGTTGTAGTGATTTGAAACACAGATGTGGATATCGATTTCAAAAATAATTTGCATTCGACTTCAAGATAAATCATAAACATAATCTATCCTCATCTTTTTTTATATTGCTTGTCTTGATTTTCGTGAGATCCATAAGAACAAGAAATAAGGCGGCTAGGGTTTTTTTTGTGAGAGAGAAAGAGATGAAAACTGAAATTGAAGATACGTATTTTATGAGGTGTTCCCTAATTAAGTGGGATGGTTTTTGGAAAAATGATTGAGTAAATTCCTTTATTACCCCTATCCTCTTTACAAGATTATATCTAAAGTTTTAGTTTATTACATTTATGCCACATATCATCTTAACCATTGATCAACTTATCCAAGGGTTTAAATCGGTTCTCGCAGCTCTCGCAATTTTTTTGGTACTGAAAATAACCTCACACACACACACACACACACACACACACACACACACACACACATATATATATATATATATATATAGGGTAGGGTTAAAAGGAAAAATTTTATAATGAAATAAATGAGAAGCAAGTGGAGCTGTGACATGTCACTTTGTCACATCACCATGCCATGTCACGCGACACGTGTCACCCCACCCCACCCCCCAAAAAAAAATTTCCGCCAAAAAATATTTTTGGGCAATTTTTTTCCAAAAATTATTATCGCATCACAATCATAATTGCGATCACAATTATAATCTTGATGCACTAAAATCATGATTATGATGCAATAACTTTATATAGTGATGCAATAACTTATAACCTTAATACTAATAAATTTTTGTGCATCTTTATTATAAGTTACTGCATCATAGTTAATAGTTAAGTGCATCAACTATGATGCACTAAAATCAAGGTTTTAACCTTAATGCACTAAAATCCTTATTGTGATGCAGTAATTTATAACCTTAATGCACTAAAATCATGATTGTGATGTAGTAACTTATAACCTTAATGCACTAATAAGTTTTGGTGTATCTTTATTATAAGTTACTGCATCATAGTTAATAGTTAAGTGCATCAAGTATGATGCACTAAAATCAAGGTTTTAACCTTAATGCACTAAGATCATGATTGTGATGCAGTAACTTTATAAGCGTGATGCAAGAATTTATAACCTTAATGCACTAAAATCATGATTGTGATGCAAGAACTTTATAACTCGATGCAAAAAATTTGGATGAAAAAAAAATTTTAAGGGAAATTTTTTTTTCACAAAGGGGGTGGGTATGGTGATATGGTGATGATGCAAAGGTGACACATGTCACCTCCACACGCCTTCTCATTCTTTTCATTCTAAGAAACTTTCATAATAACTTAAATATATATATATATATATATATATATATATATATATATATATATATATATATATATATATATATATATATATATATATATATATATATATATATAAATATGGTACAACAAGTCAATATTTAAAAGTGAAAAGTGCAATAGTGGAAAATCAATAACAAAGGCGAAATTTTTGTATCTTTGAACAAAGATTCTTGCATTGTAACTTACATGGAAACCGATTAACACTACAATAACTCGTGTACTAATCTTGTTTAAGAAGCTTTTTATTACAGCTACCATGCATTTGGAAACTATACATGCGTTTGAAATTATATGCCATGCATTTGGAAAGTTAAAGCCATGCGTTTGAAATAAAACATGCTTATTTGTGTAGTGAAAAAGGAAATATTGAAATGGTTTCCAAATGATCAAAATAATTAAGGTACAAAATACTTTGATATTTATTCACCAGTACCTTGATTGGTTTTTCCAAATGATTTTTCAATTAGATTAAAGGAAGAATGAACCCACTCTAAAGACCCACCACTTTACTTTATGCATGGAGTTATAAGGATGGTGAGGTTAGGTATTCTTTCCCACGATCCCGCCAGAGCCGGGATGGATCTACCCAGGACAATCCACTAGATAGTGTAGAAGTCCTTAGGTATGATGAAAAAGGAGAAAATGAGAATATGGGAACAAGCGGATCGAGATAGAGCTAGAACCGAATAAACCCAACAAGGTTCTAGTAATGAAGTCTCGTGAAGCAATGAAGTGGTCAAGAATGAAAAGAAATGAATGTGAAAATGGTGAAAAGAAATAGCCCTCTATTTTTTCACTTGTGACTTAATTACAATTTAAACATGATAATTTATCAAAATAGAAAACATTACAGTTATTTAAAAAATTTTGTGTAATCTCAGCTGTTAATACAAATAAGCCGTAAAAACGTTTATTTATATTTTACGATCTTCTAATGTTTTGTCGATAACAAAAGTAAGATCATTTTAACGAAACAAATAAAATACGTAAATGGTTTGAACTAATAGTTTTCTAACACACTTACGCTTTCACATAAAACACTAAAACAAGTACAAGTGATTTTATGCTTTAGATATACATATGTATAACAACTAGTGTTTACATATTGGGATAACATATACTTAACTAAGTATACATTAAAATGGGTAAAACAAGTATATACTAAAATGGGTAAAACAAGTATATACTAAATAGGTAAAAACTAGCAAATGGTTTTGACCCATAACCCATGGTTTTATTTATACCACTTAACCAAGTTCAATGTATCCTTAAGATACATTGTATCTAGAAAGAAAACCATGGATCAACCCATAACCCATGACCCATGACCCATAACCAAAAATACCCATGGGCAAAGGAGCGCACCACGGATCCCTAGCTTTGTGCTAGCGGATCCTGTGGTAGGATCCGTGGGATCCGGAACAATGAGGTTTTTCCTCTATAAATAGTGAGCCATTTCTTCATTGTTTCAACCCTTTCAATCCCTTTCTAACACACTTTCTCCCCGAGTTAAATTCACTAACCTTAGATCCAAGAGATCTATGTTTGTAGTTTTGTTTTGTGTGATCTTCTAGGTTCCTCTTAAAGGCAAGATCACCACCTTTGAAGTCGAGCAAGCTCAAGTCCATGAGTTGCCATGCTTCCTCATCATCAAGGCTATTGAAGTCCTCTTGTTGATGATCTCTTTCTTCAAAGAAGTGTAGTGTTGAAGACATTAGTGAAAGATGTCTCAAGTGTCAAGACGAAGATATTAGTGAAGGGTATCTATCGCCTATAGGATAAGCACTTGTGGTAGGTGCTTAGAAGTCAAGACAAGAAGCATTAGTGAAAGGTGCTGTAAGTCAAGACAAAGAAGCATTAAGTGAAAGGTGCCTAGAGTGAAGACACAAGACATTGGTGAAAGGTGTCTTGTAGATCTAGTCAAAGTCATTAGTGAAAGGTGCCTTAGATGTACATTCGATATGGTGTGTTTCGATGTACAAGATAGACTAGTATTAGATCCAAGGATATTGATGTCCTCGATGATGTTGTAAAGGAGTAGATCTCCTTTGGGATTAGTCGTGGTGTGGTGTGGTAGTAGTTCCTCCATTGCAATGGAACTAGGTGCTTATCCTATGCATTTGGAAAGTTAAAGCCATGCGTTTGAAATAAAACATGCTTATTTGTGTAGTAAAAAAGGAAATATTGAAATGGTTATGAAAAAGCGTACCTTGATTGGTTTTTCCAAATGATCAAAATAATTAAGGTACAAAATACTTTGATATTTATTCACCAGTACCTTGATTGGTTTTTCCAAATGATTTTTCAATTAGATTAAAGGAAGAATGAACCGTACCTAAAGACCGACCACTTTACTTTATGCATGGAGTTATAAGGATGGTGAGGTTAGGTATTCTTTCCCACGATCCCGCCAGAGCCGGATGGATCTACCCAGGGACAATCCACTAGATAGTGTAGAAGTCCTTAGGTATGATGAAAAAAGGAGAAAATGAGAATATGGGAACAAAGTCGGATGAGATAGAGCTAGAACTGGAATAAACCCAACAAGGTTCTAGTAATGAAGTCTCGGTAAGTACTGAAGTGGTTGAAGAATGAAAAAGAAATGAATGTGAAAATGGTGAAAAGAAATAGCCCTCTATTTTTTCACTTGTGACTTAATTACAATTTAAACATGATAATTTATCAAAATAGAAAACATTACAGTTATTTAAAAAATTTTGTGTAATCTCAGCTGTTAATACAAATAAGTCAGTAAAAGCGTTTATTTATATTTCACGATCTTCTAATGTTTTGTCGATAACAAAAGTAAGATCATTTTAACGAAACAAATAAAATACGTAAATGGTTTGAACTAATAGTTTTCTAACACACTTACGCTTTCACATAAAACACTAAAACAAGTACAAGTGATTTTATGCTTTAGATATACATATGTATAACAACTAGTGTTTACATATTGGGATAACATATACTTAACTAAGTATACATTAAAATGGGTAAAACAAGTATATACTAAAATGGGTAAAAACAAGTATATACTAAATAGGTAAAACTAGCAAATGGTTTTGACCCATAACCCATGGTTTTATTTATACCACTTAACCAAGTTCAATGTATCCTTAAGATACATTGTATCTAGAAAGAAAACCATGGATCAACCCATAACCCATGACCCATGACCCATAACCAAAAATACCCATGGGCAAAGAGGCGTACCACGGATCCCTAGCTTTGTGCTAGCGGATCCCTTGTGGTGAGGATCCGTGGGATCCGGGAGCGATGAGGTTTTTCCTCTATAAATAGTGAGCCATTTCTTCATTGTTTCGACCCTTTCAATCCCTTTCTAACACACTTTCTCCCCGAGTTAAATCTCACTAACCTTAGATCCAAGAGATCTATGTTTGTAGTTTTGTTTTGTGTGATCTTCTAGGTTCCTCTTAAAGGCAAGATCACCACCTTTGAAGTCGAAGCAAGCTCAAGTCCATGAGTTGCCATGCTTCCTCATCATCAAGGCTATTGAAGTCCTCTTGTTGATGATCTCTTTCTTTCTTCAAAGAAGTGTAGTGTTGAAGACATTAGTGAAAGATGTCTCAGTGTCAAGGCGAAGATATTAGTGAAGGGTATCTATCGATCATAGGATAAGCACTTGTGGTAGGTGCTTAGAAGTCAAGACGAAGCATTAGTGAAAGGTGCTTAAGTCAAGACAAAGAAGCATTAGTGAAGGTGCCTAGAAGTGAAGACACAAGACATTAGTGAAAGGTGTCTTGTAGATCTAGTCAAAGTCATTAGTGAAAGGTGCCTTAGATGTACATTCGATATGGTGTGTTTCGATGTACAAGATAGACTAGTATTAGATCCAAGGATATTGATGTCCTTGATGATGTTGTAAAGGAGTAGATCTCCTTTGGGATTAGTCGTTGGTGTAGTGTGGTAGTAGTTCCTCCATTGCAATGGAACTAGGTGCTTAGCCTAGTACCTAATAAAGGGTAGGCGACGTTGTGAAGATGTAGTTCACCTTGGAGTGAAAGAACTAGCCCTCCATTAATTCAACCTTAGGGCAGAAACTGGGTTCAATACATATTGTAGAAAACTAGAAGGGGGGTTGAATAGTTTACCGATTAAAAACTTTGTTTTGAAACTTATTGAAAGATCAATTGATATTGATCTTAAGTGTGTTAATGAAATATGCAAGCAATATGTAATAAGTAAATAAGGAAAGAAATGATCAAACCACAACAAGTTGTTTATAGTGGTTCGGCCTACAAGGACTCTTTTTCCTTGCCCTACTCCACTCCCCGAGTCTTACACTCGAGAGTTTAACTTCACTAGTCAACAAGCTCCTTTCACCGTGGAGAAAACCTTTACACTTCGCTTACACTATTTCCGACACTAAGCTAGATGTCGAGTTCTTTCCAAGGGTACAACTACTCCCACACACAATGTATTTTGAGGACTAAAATACTAACCACTCACACTCACAAGATTATGATGGTTTGATACAACAATGAAGTATGGATCAACACTAGATCATACAACACTAAACAAACAAGACTTCCAACTTCGTTGAAGCTTGAGTATGACTTGATCTTCTTTGCTACAAAAGAGATCACTAATATGATATGAAACCTAATTAGAAAGGTTAGAGAGAAGATATGTATGAGAGTATGTTAGAAAGGGATGAAAACTACTTGGCTTGGCATTGCTATTTATAGCCAAATTGGACGGGGCGTCCGACGGACCGCGGACCCTTAAAAGGGTTCCGGTGTACCAATTTGGTACCGCTTGATCGATGATCAAGATATCAAATCTTGCCTAAAGTCAACTCTATCTAAGTGAGATTGTGCAAGATATGAAGAGTACAAATCTTCACAAAATATCTAATGGAATCTTCCGATGATTTCCATGATGTAATACATGATGTCAAATGTTGTATTACTATTAATAGAAATATGCAATGCTTAAGTAGTGTTTGGTTTTAAGAACCTAACACATTCTACAAACTACTATCATACATAATGATTAGAGTCATATCAAGATGTTACTAATCATAAATGTAAATGCTTGAATGATGAATATATTGTTTGAGAAAGCTTGTTTTAATATCTAATAAACTTGACAAGCTTTAAGCTTTTATAAATTAAATTTACTTTTGTCGTTAACAAAACTTAGGCAAAGATCAAAATATAAATAACGTTTAATGGCGATATTTGTATTAACAATCTCCCTTTTGTTGAGGACAAAATATAAATTTTATTTTATAAAAGGAACAAAGTTTGTACAAGAGTTATAAAATATTAGTTTTAGAACTTGAAAAGGAAATGATAATACAAGTGTATGAAATTTGACTTTTATGAAAGTCAAAGAATTCACTAGTTGATGTATGTTGTTGACTTTTTCGGAAAGTCAAAGTATCTGATTTGACCTTTTAAGAGAAGTCAAGTATTATCAATGAGGGTTCTGTTTGACTTTTAGAAAGTCAATGTATGCGATTTGACTTTTCGTAAAAGTCAACTATAAGTAATTCAAAGTTCTATATTTTCTCCCTTTTGTCTCAACAAAAGAAGAGGCTATCTGGAATGTAATGAGTCAGAGCTATTATCTCCCCTTGTTCAAAGCTCCCCTAAATTGGGTGCTTTAATGGGAAGATACATGGATTGTGAAAATAAAGCTACAAAAAATTGTTAGTAATAATGATCATTCACAAGCATTTCAAACACTATGTAATGACACCAACAATGTAATAAACAACATTCATTAGTTAAAATTTTCATGAGTAAAGATCATGAAAGAGAACACAATGATGTGTTTCTAATACAAGAAAAAATTATCCTAAGAAAGCAAATAAAAGACTATTCTAAAACCATCCTAAAGTGATGGTGGATGGGAAAAAAGCGTTGAGACGCTCAAGAATGTGGTTGAGGATGAACCTCATTTCTTCGTGGAAGTCATGGACCATAATCCGGGTCCGTTCCACAGTTTGACCCGCTTGCTCACAAGTTGAGCAACCATGCCTGGAGGGTAGAAAGTTTGCGGAGGTTGTGGTGGTGGAATGGTGGATGTGTTGGTGGTGTTGGGGATGTTTGGAGTGGTCATGATGGATGCAAGCAAAGCACTTTGCATTTGCATTGTCTCACGGCAAGTGAGAATCCACCATGCCTTTGAATTGGTGGAGGTTGTGGAGTTGGCTTGAATCTCCTCTCAGTGGAATTGTCATCCACATGCACTCCGGAATGTCCTCGATAAGAGGGACATTGATGACGGAAGTGGATGATCCCGTATAAAGGACCATGAATGTCCTTGTAGAATGGGGTGGAAAAGTAGAGGTCTTGGCCCTAATGGGGCGTTTGGGTCAATGGATGACGAGGTGATTCATGAGCGATTCGCTCAATGGTGCCAAAGGATGGCAATGGTGGTGGATGACTTGGCCTGGGAGGCAAGTCTTCCAAGTCCTCTAGGAAAGGATTTGGGGATGTTGGTGGAGTTGAAAATAACTCCATGGGAGTGAGTGGGAGACCTTGGTGAAGGTGGTGAGGTGTTTTGGATGTTTGGATGGGTGCCGGTGGAGGTGAAGTAGGTGCTTTTGATGGTGGTGGAGTGGTGATCACAATGTGTGATGAAGTGGGTGTAGCTAAGGTAAGGTGTGTATCATCTCTAATGGGAGATGAGATGGTGAGTGGTGAAGATTCGGATGATGAGCTAAGATGAACAAAACAACAAGGCCTTACGCTCATTCTAGCGGTTTCTTGCAAGGTTTTGGTGATGATTTAGTCATTTTTTTTTTAACTTGGGTTTTGATTTGCTAGATAGTAGTGAGAATGAAGAAGGTGTGAGGATGATCATGGTAAAGCCTTTCAATTTATAGAGGTAAGAAATTGTTGAGAAATGGTTTGATTTGATGTTGAACCATTGAAGAGATGAGGTTCCTAATGATTTGGAAGTGGGTTGAATGCTAGTCATATCACCCAAGTCAATCCATACAAAGAAGATGGAGTGAAGAAGAAAAGATATGCAATAAATGTGTTCTAGTGGTGGAATTTCCTAATATTGATTACCCAGCGGTTGAAGGTACCAAAATTTGGTTTCTTCCTTTATGCAAAAGGGCTCCTTGGGTGGATTTTTCAAATTTTGAATTTTGGTGGAAATGGATTTCTTATATACCTTAGTGAATAATACTAGTTCTAATAATAGTATAAACTAGTTAAGATTGATTTATAAGTGATGGAGGATAATTTGGAATCACGAAATAGTCGAAATTCGAGAAAATTACCGGAGGATCCACGGCACCAAAATCATACTAATCGACGAAACCACGAAAAGGGTCTTGTAGTCCGCTTATGCTGGTATGGCGGTACCAAATTACATAAAGGACGGTACCAAAATAATGGTGCTGTCGATCCATGGAGTCTTGAAATATGGACGAGTTCGTTTTTAGGTGTCGGGTAAATTTCCAAAACACAAATTTTTCTCAAAACACGTTATACTAAACATTTCTAGTTAGGAAAATAAATAACACATATGTAAACATAGTGGAGCATAGATTTTGAGCAAGGCTTATTGATTTTCACAATATAGTGAAAATGTGTAAAATTTGATAGCATACTTGTCTATCCCCTGCATGAGATTGTTAGCATACACCATTGTTTCAAGTTATATTATCATCCTACATAATAAAACAACTAAATAGTATCAAACATTAACGATAATGTATTGTTCCAAACACTCCTTAAAGTACCCTTATTTGTCCAACTTCTTGTAAATCTTGTTCATCATCCTACCAAGGCACTTGAACATTCCTTAGTTTGCTTGAATTCACGATTCATTCTCAATCTCGGGAAGAGATCGTAATACTCTTGAGGTGGAAGATGAGAGCTTGGAAGACCATCCTCGGAACTATTTGATGATGATGATGAAGGAGTTGGAGGTTTAGCTCTCTTGCCTTTAGTCTTAGCAACTCGAGCATCACTCAAAGGTACAAAGATGTGAGGATGAGTTCATAGTGAAGATGCATCCCTTTTGGGGTTGGTGGAATTGGAGCCAAGTTTCTATAGAGACGGGTGAGAAGCATCCGTATGGAAGAGCAACGGATCCTTGAGTTGGAATATCAATCATTCTTCTAGCTATGTAGTAGGCTAAGTTGAATGGTTGTCGAATTGACAAGTTGTAAAGCATGTGGCAAAGACAAGCGTTTATGTGATCCCTATTCCCTATGGTGCTAATAGCGTTTGCTCTAAGTAACTCCTCCCATTTCTTAAATTCGTGCTTAAGTTCATTGAGCTCCATTCCATATGGATCTCGGTCTACCTCTTTTCACTTTCGGGTGACTCGGGTTGTATCCGTTTTGGGTTAAAAGGTGTTCACGGATGACATCCTTATCGGCTAAGCGGGTTATGTAGGGAAGAGAGCGGTCATTGATTGCATCAAGGCGGTGGTGACCACTTATCCGTGTAGACACAAGTTCCTCGGTTGGGAATTCCTAGTACTCTAGCAAATTCACTTAGGGTGATGGTGTAGTCATTTTGGTTGATTCTAAAGCTAAGACAAAATTCATCATCATCTTCATCACTAAAACCGGTCACACTAGCATAGAATTCTAACACGAACCTAGGACAAATTGGTTCATCAATGTCAAGAAGACAATCGAATTGAATGGCGGCTAGTTCTTCACGAAGATTGGTATGCTCAAGGAAGGATGGGTGAATGGTTCTACCCTCGTGGAAATACCTAGATTCTAGACCCCTAAATATTTCTACTTGTTCCTTGGTGAGTCCTTTGGTTTTGTGGTGTTTGGGAATGTAGTTAAGAGTGTCTTTGTGATCATAGAATCTTGCGGCTACCATGGTTATTCCTAAGGACAAGAATTAACATGTTAAAAATAAGATAAATTTTAACGTTTTTGATTCTAGTGTGTGCCTATATGAAAACAATTTGGAGTTGCGGTTATCTCGACTCATTTTATGCACAAAATGGTTTTAGTGTAGTGTTTGGCAAATACCATGAGATAACCCAATGCTCCTAATTCAATGTGGCTACATTTGAATATACCCGGAGTGCATATTAGTTATCAATACCTTTAGTATTCAAGAGCATGCAAGTGATGAAAATTCTAACGTTTCTATTTGTATTAGCAATGAAAAATATTTTCCTACAAGTGAGAAGCTTTTCAAAACTTTTGACATGGGGTGTTTGGTTGTTTGAAAAAGGCCTTATATTTATTATCTATCAATTAGTGGGAAAACATGATTTGTTTATCCAATATGATAATGTAGTACCTAATTTCAATGACTAGTTATGCAATTTGCCAATTGAATTCATATTTGGTATAAAAGCATACATAAAACCCCATGTAATGATTTGTGATAGTTTTGTGCATAAATAAGAATCCTAGACTCGAATTAAGAGATGAAATGTAGTTAGGATACTTACAATGATGTTATCTTGATGATTAGTGAGTGGGAAGATGACAATAATGAGCTTGGTTTAAGTTTTACACGTTTTGGTAAAGTAGGTTGTGAGGAAGAAGATGTTATGTATAAAGTTGTTTTGTACAGAGACACACGGACGAGCGACACCAAATTTTTGGTTCCGTCCGTGTTGTCGTTTAGTGCCGTGGCTTCTGATGTGATACAAGACAAAATTGTTTTGGTTTGACTATTCTAATGTTTTAGGCTATGTTTATCCTACATGTTTGGTTCCATTAACCCTAAACCAAGTCTAAGAAGATTAAAGGTTCTCGTTTAAGAGGTTTAGTAAAGATGTCGGCAATGTTGTCTTCAGAGGATACTTTCTCGATTGAAATGTTTCCTTTTGAACATTGTCGCGAAGAAAGTGATGATGGATTTCAATGTGCTTTATGCGAGCATGTTGAGCAGGATTCTTCTTTGAGATCGATGGCTCCTTTGTTGTCATAAAGTATCACAATGTCGTTGAGATGAATTCGTAGTCTACGAGAGCTTGCTTCATCCAAAGAGCTTGTTGACATGCTTTTCCGGCCGAGGCGTATTCGGCTTGATAGTAGAGATGGCTAAAGCCGTTTGCTTCCTTGCAAACCATGAGGTGAGACAATATCCAACAAAAGTGCAAATACCACTTGTACTTTTCTATCGACATAATCACCGGCATGATCCGAGTCGGCATACACTATGGTTTCTATACCCGTTCCTTTGGGATACCATAATCCTAAACACGTTGTTCCCTTAATATATCTAAAATCCTTTTAATGCTTCTAAGTGTGATGCCTTTGGGTTTTCTTGAAAGCGAGCACATAGACAAACACTAAACATAATGTCGGGTCTACTAGCCGTAAGATAGAGTAGGCTACCAATCATTCCTCTATATTTAGTGTTATCTACGGATTCACCTTCTTCGTCCTTGGTGAGTTTAGTGCCGAGGACATGGGTGTTTTAGTTGGTTTGGAATCTTCAAGACCAAATTTCTTAAGCATGTCTTTTATATATTTAGATTGGTTAAAGAAAATACCATCATCTAGTTGTTTGATTTGAAGTCCTAGAAAGAAGTTTAACTCACTCATCATACTCATTTCAAACTCGTCATGCATGATTTTAGAAATCATCACATAGCTCTTGACAAGTTGATCCGAATATAATGTCATCAACGTATATTTGAACAATAATAATTTGTGATTCCTTTTCTTAGTAAAGAGTATTATCTACTAATCCCATAGTATATTTTTTATCAATAAGAAAGGTCTTAAGGCAGTCGTACCAAGCTTTAGGTGTTTGTTTAAGATCGTATAATGCTTTCTTGAGTTTGAAGACATGATGTGGTTTCTCAAAGTCGGTAGAAACCGGAGGTTGAGCAACATACACTTCTTCGTTAATAAACCCATTAAGGAAAGCACTTTTAACATCCATTTGAAATAATTTAAAATCATAAGCACATGCATAAGCAAGTAATATTCTAATAGATTCAAGTCTAGCTACCGGTGCATAAGTTTCATCATAGTCGATTCCTTCTTGTTGATTATAACCTTGTGCAACAAGCCTAGCTTTGTTTCTAGATACTACACCATTTTCGTCCATTTTGTTTGAAAGACCCATTTTGTTCCAATTATAGTTTGATCTTTGGGTTTTGGAACTAGTTTCAAACATCATTTCTAACGAATTGGTTTAATTCTTCTTGCATGGCAATTACCCATGATTCATCTTTTATTGCTTCATTTATGGTTTTTGGTTCAATGGTGGATACAAAACAAAATGATTACTTTGATTTTGAGCTTGTGATCTTAAGGTTCTTTGATTAAGTTTTCCTATGACCTTTTCTAATGGATGACTTTTAGATTCTTTTATGTTGACAATTTCCTTATTTAATGGTTCATCTTCCTTGTTATTATTAATTTGACTTTCAATTATTTGACTTTCAACTAAGTCATCATCTACCAAAGGTGATGTCTTAGAGGGAGGTGGACTTTCGTCAAATGTTATGTTCAACGATTCCTCGACTATCATTGTTTCTTTATTTAGGACAATGTAGGCTTTACTAGTTTGAGAGTAACCAAGAAATACACCTTCATAAGACTTTGGGTCAAACTTGGTGAGATAATCCTTAGTATTAAGAATAAAACATTTACAACCAAAGACTTTAAAATATCCTAATGTTGGCTTTTACCTTTATAAAGTTCATATGGTGTTTTGTTTAGGAAAGGACGTATTAGGACTCTATTTAAAATATATGTAGAAGTGTCAGCGTTACACCAAAACTTTTGAGGAATGTTTTGTTCATCAAGCATTGTTCTACTCATTTCTTGAATTGTTCTATTTTTACGCTCTACTACTCCATTTGATTGAGGTGTTCGTGGAGCGGAAAAGTTATGTGTTATACCATTTGTATCACAAAGTTTCCAAATTGAGTTTCGTTGTCAAATTCCGACCATGATCCGTTCGGATCAACACAATTTGACACCTAGAAGATTTTGAATTTTCTTGCTAAGAATTTCAAATTTATCAAAAGCTTCATTTTTGGTTTTCAAAAATAACGTCCAAGTAAACCTTGAGTAATCATCTACTATGACCAAAGTGTATAAGTTGCCTCCATAGCTTCTTATAGCGGATGGTCCAAACAAATCCATATGTAATAATTCTAGACATTTAGATGTGGACACCATATTTTTAGATTTGTGACTGCTATGTGTTTGTTTACCAATTTTGCAAGCGTCGCAAAAGTGTTGGTCATATTTTAGTTTTGGTAAATTCTAACCAACTCTTTTGAAGATAGGTTTTGTATAAGTCTCATATTAAGCGTGACCTAAGCGTCTATGCCAAAGAGATGAACTATCGTCTAAAGTTGTTAAGCAAAGTTTGTCATTATATGTTTTATCTATTTTCATAACGTATATGTTATTTTTCCTAACTCCTTTAGCTATGGTGATATCGTCTTTTAGTATTTTACTACCATTTTCATCAAATAGTACTTTATACTTTTATCACATAGTTGGCTAATACTAAGTAGATTAAATCCTAACCTATCCACATGAGCAACATTTTCAATAGTTAGAGAGTTATGAGCAATCGTACCTTTGCCAATGATTTTGCTTTTGAGATTGCTACCGAAAGTGACATTACCTCCGTCATACTCTTGGTATGATGAGAAGAGACTTTGTTGCGTCGTGTGTCGTGAGCATCCACTATCTTTTATCCATTCATCAGGTTCCAATCCAACTTTCAAGCATACCTAAAAGCAAATAACTCAAACATTTGGTCCCCGATATCTCATGGGTCCGTTTGGGTTAAACATACCATTTATTTGATTCATGTATGGAAATGATGGGTAAAGGTTCCATGGCATGTAATCTGGAGTTTGATATGGTCTAGGAAAGTTTTGATTCCAACCATTGTGTTGGTAGTTAGGTTGAACGTTGTGGTTGCTCTTAGGAAATGGGCGTTTGGCAAAAGAAGTTTTATATCGTTGTTGAGTAGTTTTGATCTAAATTCATTTTAACAAGTCCTACTCGATATAATGGTGGTTTTAGTTTAACATTATCATTGGTTTTCTTTGTTACTTTAACAAATTCGAAGATCCGTATGCGAACATTACATTCTGCTTTGAAGTACCAGCGGTACCATTTTGACAACGGACGGAACCCTTATTTTGGTTCCGTTCGTCCGTCTTTATCTTCGCGACAATTTTGATGAATGTTCGTCCTTTCGACCGCTTTGTTTTGACTCTTTGGAATTAATACTTCATTAAAACCTAGCCCATTCATGTCTCGGTGTTTTATGGATTTTAACTATTTCATCGGCAAGAGCGATGTTTTTGTTAAACCTTTTAAACTTAGAATTATTTTCTATTAAAACTTCTTGTGTGAGCTTTAGTTTTCTATTTCAAGATTAAGCTCTTGACATGATTTACAATCATCGTCATTTGCTTTCCTTTTTCAAGACGTTTTGCTTTTCTTTTAACTCATATACCTCATTTTCCAAAAACTCCTTTTTGGTTTTAGAAATTTATTTTTAGTTATGATTTTTAGACTTAGCTCACACAATTGATTATATTGTTTTTGCAAGGTGTCATCATCTATAGAAGAATAAGAAGAGTCGAAAAGTACCTCATTTGACTCATGTGCCATTAGAGCGATCTCTTCCTTGCTTGATTCTTCATTGTCTTCACTATCACTCAAGCACCACTTACAAAAGCTCGTTGAGTTTTGCTTTTAGGTGGCTTGGGACATTCTCTATGAGATGACTTGCATCACCACATCTAAAGCACTTTCTTTCACCTTTAATCTTCTTATCATCCCGATCTTTTCGAATGGCTTCTTTTCTTCTCGAGGTTGTCTTACAAACTTTCCTCTTCTTCTAAAGAACTTCTTGAAATCTCTAACGGCCATGGCATACTCCTCATCTTCACTATCGGAACAAGATTCACCATCATCGCTTGATTCCGCCTTTGCTTTAAGAGCAACAGTTTGATCTTTTCCTTTCTTCCTTTGATGATCTCCGAATCTTTCTCCATTACCATTTCGTGAACTTTGAGGTTGCCAATTAGCTCGCCTAGTGACATTATTGAGAGATCTTTTGATTCTTCAATAGCGGTCACTTTAGCTCTCCATTTGGGATGAAGTGCTCTAAGAAATTTCGACAAAGTTCTTACTACGAAAAGATTCATCAAGTGCTTTAAGTGATGTAATGATAGTGTTAAACGAGCAAAGCCACAATCAATGGTTTCATCTTGAGGATAACAAATTGTTCATATTGTTGAACAAGAAGATCAATTTTGTTATCCTCGACTTGAATTACCTTGATGTGTAACAATTAAAGATTCCCAAATATCTTTGGCGGTTTCACACATAAAAATTCTTTCATATTATTTTCTAGGTAAAGCATTATAAAGCATCATTTTAGCTTCATTATTTTTAGCAACTAATTTCTTTTGTTCATCAACGGAAATATCCTTTGTTGTAGAACTAAAATCTCCTTTAACAATAATAAACCAAAGATCTATATCTTTTGATTTTACATATGTTTCAAAACGGTTTTCCAATAGATAAATCCATTGGTTTCAAAGAGTGGTGGTCTTTGCATAGATTGCCCTTCTTTAAAGTTTTCGAGAATCCATGGATCGCTTCAAGTTTATAAAATACAAGTTATTTTAGAAATTCTTGAGCAACGAGGCTCGTACCAATTGTAGAAAACTAGAAGGGGTTGAATAGTTTACCGATTAAAAACTTTGTTTTGAAACTTATTGAAAGATCAATTGATATTGATCTTAAGTGTGTTAATGAAATATGCAAGCAATATGTAATAAGTAAATAAGGAAAGAAATGATCAAACCACAACAAGTTGTTTATAGTGGTTCGACTACAAGGACTCTTTTTCCTTGCCCTACTCCACTCCCGAGTCTTACACTCGAGAGTTTAACTTCACTAGTCAACAAGCTCCTTTCACCGCGGAGAAAACCTTTACACTCGCCACACTATTTCCGACACTAAGCTAGATGTCGAGTTCTTTCCAAGGGTACAACTACTCCCACACACAATGTATTTTGAGGACTAAAATACTAACCACTCACACTCACAAGATTATGATGGTTTGATACAACAATGAAGTATGGATCAACACTAGATCATACAACACTAAACAAACAAGACTTCCAACTTCTCGTTGAAGCTTGAGTATGACTTGATCTTCTTTGCTACAAAAGAGATCACTAATATGATATGAAACCGAATTAGAAAGGTTAGAGAAGATATGTATGAGAGTATGTTAGAAAGGGATGAAAACTACTTGGCTTGGCATTGCTATTTATAGCCAATTGGACGTGAGCGTCCACGGACCGCTGGACCCCTTAAAAGGGTTCCGCCGTGTACCAATTTGGTACCGCCATTCGACGATCAAGATATCAAATCTTGCCTAAAGTCAACTCTATCTAAGTGAGATTGTGCAAGATATGAAGAGTACAAATCTTCACAAAATATCTAATGGAATCTTCCAATGATTTCCATGATGTAATACATGATGTCAAATGTTGTATTACTATTAATAGAAATATGCAATGCTTAAGTAGTGTTTGGTTTTAAGAACCTAACACATTCTACAAACTACTATCATACATAATGATTAGAGTCATATCAAGATGTTACTAATCATAAATGTAAATGCTTGAATGATGAATATATTGTTTGAGAAAGCTTGTTTTAATATCTAATAAACTTGACAAGCTTTAAGCTTTTATAAATTAAATTTACTTTTGTCGTTAACAAAACTTAGGCAAAGATCAAAAATATAAATAACGTTTAATGACGATATTTGTATTAACACATATGCTACTGGTGTTTACTAAGGTAACACTGGTATTGAAGACAAGACGTCATGGACCCAGTGACGCACTGCACTAAAACTTCCCAAGCTACTCAAGTTCCTCTTAAAAGGACTTGTTTCATTCTCACGGGAAACCTACATAATCTATCGACTTTCTCTTAGAGACTGTTGATATTGAAGAAGGAGACCCTCTCCCTAGTCTCCGGCATAGGATACCAAATATGCACTCTTGAGTCTAGAGGCAAGAGATCATCCACAAAATCTCATTAGGACACAAATTTAATGAATACTTGTTGTTTCACACAATGTGGAAAGTAAGTATATATTGAGAGTCCTACGCATTATCCTTGTGGTATTGATAAGGTTTTAAAATGTAACTTTTTGAGGGGTCGTTTAAGCCCTTATTTGATCACTTTTGTATCCGTTATTACTTAATATCGTTCATTTTCACTTTTTAGGTCTCTTGAAGGCAAATTGTTGGAATGACACTTATTTGGATGAAAAGGCGCGGATATACGAAGAAAATGGCTAAAGTCAAGAATCGAGCCACTCGTGATCGCTTGAAATACAAGGGGACGTCGGTGTTAAATGTGACGCCGTCGCATCACTTTTGTGATGGCTCAAGAGCTAAATTGCTTATTTTCAGTGACGGTGTCGGGCTTTAAAAGAGTAGGCCGTCGCAACTCGTGACGGCCTAGATTTGATTCAGACGGCGCCGAGATCGAAGGGACGCGTCACAAGCATAAGGTGACGCCGTCGCAAGACTAACGTGCCAAGACGAAACCCTAATGATGGCGACCCGGACGCGCCACAAATCATAAGGTGGCGCGTCGCGATTGTAATCTTATATATAGAATCCAAATTTTCGGTTTAGTGTGTAGTCTTTTGGAGTAAAACCTAAACCGAACCAAGGTGTCTTGTCACGGTATTTTAGGGTTCCAAACCCTATCTTACCACAAGATAAGTGTTTTACTTCATTAATTCAATTATGTCTTCAATTACTTGTGTGTATGCTTGCATGTTCTCCATGTCCCGCTAATTTACTTGTGTGTTTGCTTAGGAATATGAAACTTAATTATTGAATATTGATTGGTTGTCTCTTATCTTAATTGTTAATGATCTAGTAATGCGATAGGTCATTCGATGTGTAGTTAATGCTTGATTAATCTTTGTGAACCTTAGACTATAACACCTAGAGTAGTTGTAGGCTAAACCATCCAAAGAGTACCTTAGAGTTAGAGTTTATAATTCCTAGAGATTTTGTAGACGAGACCCTTTGGTAGTTTCAAAGAGTTAGGGATAAACGCATACCCTACGACTTTAGACACACAACGCAATTAAGAATAAGTACGTGACAATTCAACCATCAATAGGAGATAATTAAGGAGTAATAAAACCTAAGTAAACACATCTTTAAACCATCATACGAGCACACAATAATTAGACATAGACTACATACACCTTAGATTAGATAATTAGATAAGTAGAGTAATCGGTGAAATACCAACCCCAAAATCCAAACCCCGAGATTCGTACCTTTCTAATTCCTATAAAAACATAAAAAGATAAAAATAATCTTCCTCAACCCCAACCTTAGCGTAGTAGCTTCTCACTAGCATTCTATTCCCCAGAGAGCGATATCAATACCGTGGCTTACCCTAATACTACACTACAACGATTAGGTTCACTGCCTAGGGTGTTATAAAACTTGCTCGAAGAAAATGAAGTTCCTTTGACCCCGAACGACGCATGTAGCGTTATCAGGTATTGCTAGAACATCCGAGTGATATGTCAAATATTCACAATGAAGATGGAAATCCTTCTAGAGCCAACATCCAACAAGCTCTTGGTGGGTAACATGTGAGATCTTTTCTAAAGATCAAACTTGTGACAACTAGATAGAAACGATGGGGGCGATTCACACGTGAATCAACCTTGGTCCAGGAAATGAATTGACGAATACTTTTGGAAAAACCGTTCGATGTGCAAATCTTCTTTTCTCTAGCATATCGAATGTGTATTCATGTTTTCAAACACAAAAAGTATCTCTGGTTGAAAAAAATACTTTTGGAAAAACCGTTCAATGTGCAAATCTCTTATTTTCTCTAGCACATCGAATGTGTATTCTTTTTTCAAATACAAAAAGTATTTCTGATTGAAAATTGATCTTTCTCATAAAACCTTCGTCGTATTGCAAAACTCTTTCTTCTAAGTAATACGCGATTGTTTTCAAATCAATTTTTCATCAATCAATGAATTCGCTGGTTCACTCACTCCGTGTTGTCTACTTTGGGACGCTCCGGTTTGAGAACGGCTAGATCAAGCTACGAAACCATGTCAAGGAGAATCTTCGGAATTCTACGATCACGAGGCGGTGCTTGTCTTGATCAACGGGGGACCGTGGTTCTTGCAACTGTATTCAACGAAAGTGAACAAAGACACTTTCGTGTGTTTTATTGCTAACTGTTGTTTGCAAGAACATTTGGACGGTTGCAGCTGATCGATATTGAGAAGTCAATTCATAACCGCATGCTCACAGCACACGCGCTTAATTGAAGAACATCATGACAAGTGCATATCTACATAACATGGCTTTGATATTTTTATACTATGCTTCTGCTACGCTGCTGCAAATATCATGAACCAGTAAAGCTTCCGCTACTCTGATGGAAATATGTCATGATCCAGAATGTGTGAGCATGTCGGTCAAAAAGTCACAACATCACATGAAGGCAACACAATAAAGAGTGATCCAAAGATTTACTATGGCTGATGATCTTAAAAAACGCTCGAAGATCATCAAGACGTGGATCAGTTAAACACCTCCACTTAAAGTACAAAGCAGTCGGACTTTGAAGAATCATTGCTAAAGCACAAAGATTGCGGAACTTGAAGAATTGAAGTCTACGAGCTTAGAACTAAATTCAAAATAGAATGCTAGGATTCAAAATGTAAATCATGGGGTGACCTCCCTTAGGGGGAGATTGATAGGAATTGGAAATTCTATAAGGAAGTGTCGGTCACCCAAATTATAGTCTAGCATATGTTAGCTTGTAGACTTATCGTTATTTATGTTATTTAGTAGTTAATTAGTTAGTTATTAGCGTAGATTAGTTTAGAGTAACACCGTGGAGGAATGACAGGTCTTTACCCACTGTATGCCTGATCCACTGTCCGTCAGGAAGACGTATTAGTTGTAACTATAAATACCCCTTCCATCCTTGGAAGGGGTGGAACTTCTTAATCTAACCCTTCTTCTTTTTGTTAAACCTCTCTCAAGAATTCCTCTCTACTCTCTTCATCTCTCTAACATGGCATACTTGTATAATCATCTCCCTAAACCACCCGAATCATCAAACAACATATTATGTATGATCCTACACACCATAAATACGATATCCACTATGCCCAATACTTTCCTTACGTTGGAAAAAAAATCATGCAGTGTCGGAGTTTGAGTTGAAAATGTAACTTGTGACAAGTAAAACGAAAGCTTATTTTTATTGGTTGTTTGAAGCATATTTTTGATTTCAACAATTTTTGGAAGCTTATTTTATTGAAAGGCATCACAAGTTTTGTCTCATAAAACAAAACTTGTATTTTGATCAAAACATATATTATAATAATTTTTGCTATACACAAGGTTTACATGGTTGGATAAGCATCTTCAAATTATTAATCACTTATCTTCTTTAACAACTTTTCAATCCAATCATTATAATGCGATAACTCATTTTATAATCTATTACTAACTGTTAACCTATTATTCGTAGCGACATGTCGTTGCAAAAAGAAGCCATAGCTAATTGATAAATGATTTTGATTTTTAAATACTTTTAGTTATCTTAAAAACTTTTAAACAATACCTGATATGTATATGTATGCAAAAATTAGGTTTATCGGTTGAAGATTAAAAAGAAAAACGAAATAAAAAATTTATATTATTCGGTTTCAATTTCAAACCAGACCCGAAAATCGTTTTAAAAATTAGGGTCATTTGCATATATATCCAACCAAAGATGCAAAATTGCATATATATCATTTGCATGCATAAAAACCATTGTACTATATGCATTAAAAACTTGTAAGAAGGATATATATGGAATTATTCACCTTTGGAGGATATAAATGCAATTCCCCCTAAAAATTATGTTATAATTTATTTGATTATGGTTTGACTTATGGTTATGATTGGTTTAGGGTTAAATATCGAGGGTTGGTTAGTTGTGCTTTTAAGTAAACCGTGTTTATTAGGATATTGTTTTCGTAAGTGTGTTCATCGGTTTGGTTATCGGGTTGCTCGGTTTATTTGGTTCGGTTAACTCGATTAATTTTTTTTGGGTAAAACTAAAGAGAATGATCGTGAACCAAACTTGAGCTTACTTGACCAAAACCACTGACATCGTCTCGATGAGTTGTAAAATAAGTGGGTCCTGTCTGCACCATCGGGATCGTCGACACTGGTTTTGAGTCTAAGTTTGAAGCTAAGTTTGAGTCCATTTATCATTTCTCAAAACTAAAAACTGAACTGGTTCGTAAAAAAGATATAGACATTTATATGAATTCAGTTTTTGGTTTACATTTTTGCTAAAACCGTATAAAAACCAAAAATTAAATATCTAATTTTGTTCTGTTTGGTGTTGAAAAATTCGGGCCGGATTTTTCTAATTTGGTTCGATTTCGGTTTTCAACTCTTGTGAGTATTATCCAATTTGTGAAGATTTTGCAAATTCGGCTCGGTTTGTGTTTGTCAGATCCCACTCTAATTTATGGTGCATTTGGTATGCCGGAATGGGAATGAAGGAATGAAGTTTAATTCCATTAATGATGTTTGTTTAAAACTCTTGACTTTCAAACTAGAAATAATATACAAATATGTTTTATACTGGATAGTCATCAAATTGGTTCATTCCCGGGCCTACATTCTTCCTCACATTATTAACAAGATAACCAAATATGATAAACAAACCAAATAACAGTATTAGATTTGATTACCTAACTCATATCTATTCCTATTGCACCTAGGGGTGTTCATGGGTCGGGTAATATCCAAATAAACCGAAAACCGAAACCGAACCGAACCGAAAATAACCGAACCGAACTCGTAACCGAACCGAAATTGATTAAAACCGAACCGAACCGAAATAAAAGTTCGGTTTCGGTTCGATTATGGTTTTAGCAATCCAAACCGAAACCGAAATTAAATAAATATATATATTTTATATTAAAATATATATTAAAACTCTTTATAATATATATAAAATATTTTTAAGCTTGAAAATTATTTTTTTTCAAAAATATATATAAATAAATGAATAAATTATTAAATTTAGGTATTTGGGTTATTGGTTCGGTTTCGGTTATGGAGGTTCGGTTTTCGAGTTTTGGTTCGGTTTAGTTAAATTTAAGTTGGTTCGGTTTGGTTTCGGTTATATTAAAAAAAAAAATTAACCAAACAAACCGAAATGAATAAAATAAACAAACCGATAACCGTTACTCAATTAAAGAATGAAATGGAAGAATAAACGCATACCGATCGTCATTCATGAGTCGGACCCTTAGTGTTTGTTTGGGCTTTTAATCAAGGTAGCCCATTATTGAAACAATATACATTCTCTACAAACAAAACCTAATTCATCATCATATATCTCTCAGCCCCTCTCTCTCACACACAACCAATATCCCCTCTCT
The DNA here is from genome assembly GCA_022545495.1 of Chrysanthemum lavandulifolium. Lineage (NCBI taxonomy): Eukaryota > Viridiplantae > Streptophyta > Magnoliopsida > Asterales > Asteraceae > Chrysanthemum > Chrysanthemum lavandulifolium. The sequence continues at coordinate 269,920,431 of CM040242.1, forward strand.
AACGCCTATACCCAGAATGAAGAACATTGGCATGATTCGTAAAAAACCCGAAATGAACAACACTCTAGTCCGTGTAATTTTGGTGTATGAGCATCATAATCCATCCTTTTTCATATAATACTCATATCTATATATATACCCAAACCAACATTTCTCAGAATTTGCCCTCAGTCAGAACAATTTTTTCCATTCACTCTCTTAAGGTGAATATCTTTAACTCTTTAATTTTCGTTAGATCGCCGTTACGTATAACGGTTGATCGCCGTCGTATTTACGCAGATTTAACCGCACGCTAAGCGTGAGATCTAGCGGCGCGTTGAACTCACGCGCCTCATTTGCTAATTACTATATGCTTTACGGTTGATCGCCGTCGTACTTAAATTAATCACATCTAACCGCGCCGTTAGATCTGACGCTAAGCGTGAGATCTAGCGGCGCGTTGAACTCACGCGCCTTTTTTGCTCACTTCACGGTTGATCGCTGTCGTACTCAATTACATCTAACCGCGCCGTTAGATCTGACGCTAAGCGTGAGATCTAGCGGCGCGTTGAACTCACGCGCCTTTTTTGCTATGTTTTGCTCACTTCACGGTTGATCGCTGTCGTACTCAATCACATCTAACCGCGCCGTTAGATCTGACGCTAAGCGTGAGATCTAGCGGCGCGTTGAACTCACGCGCCTTTTTTGCTAATTACTATTTGCTTTACTTTACGGTTGATCGCCGTTGTATATACGCAGATCTTACAGCGCCGTTATGTCTGACTCTAATCGTGAGATCTAGCGGCGCGTTGATCTCACGCGCCTTTTTTCTAACTACTTTTTTCGTAGCCCTTACTTTATTGATATTATTGATTAAAAAGTTTTCATTTTTAGGTTTTCAAATGCTGCTGAGGGTTTTAGTTTGGAGCCGATAGCATTCTTCTGTAAAAGCACAAGCACAAGGTATAAATTCGCTTTTAATGTTATGTTGTGTTAATTGATATATTTTTTAATTCAATTGTTGCGTTTTGGTAGGTTTTAACTCATTCGGATATAATTTATAGATAGTGTGATTTTGTTTTAAATATTGTAAAACACTTTTCATTAATGCAATCTTCTATTATTATTCCTTGTCATTTAATTTGAAGTAATTGTTCATTTTTAGGTTTTCAAATGCTGCTGAGGGTTTTAGTTTGGAGCCGATAGCATTCTTCTGTAAAAAGCACAAGCACGAGGTATAAATTTACTTTTAAAGTTATGTTGTGTTAATCGATTTTTTTTTGATTCAATGTTGCGTTTTGGTAGGTTTTAACTCATTAGGATATAATTTATAGACAGTGTGATTTAGATTTAAATATTGTAAAACACTTTTCATTAACGCAATCTTCTTTTATTATTCCTTGTCATTTAATTTGAAGTAATTGTTCATTTAGTTTTAAATCTGTCTCAAGATGTCTTACTGTTTAAATAAGCTTAGATAAGCTCTTCAAAGCTTATATAAACTTATTGGTGTTTTAATTTCTTCAATAGTCTAGTTTTGCAACAAAGTCAAAACGAAAGTCAAATCAATTTTTGAGTAAATTCTGATTTCAATCTGTAAGTTGTTGAGTTAAAGGTTGTTTTAATCATTTCAATTCAGTATTGGTCAAAATTCATATGGTTTAGAAGGTTTTATTGCATTTGGTTATTTTAGGGAGTGTTTGGATTAAGCAAAGTTTCAAAGTTTTAATTAATTTTGTGAATTGTATCTGAGTAAGTTGAGTTTAAAAACTGATTTAAAGTTTTCAGGTTCATTTATGAGTTTTCAGGTTCATTTATGAGTTTTTCAACTTAAAAAATCTAGTCTGTCACAAATTCCCTTTTCTGCCCATATCAGTCTATTCAACAGTCTTTTAATTGGTCTCAATCAAGTTTTAAGTTAGCTTAAAGTGGATTTTCCTGTTCTTAGTATAGTATAGATTATCTGTTAACAGTTTATTTCGTAGTTAGAGGTGTTCAGAGTGCTTATTTAATTGCTTAAAGTCACCCAAGTCTGTCCCAGTATTCTGTCTTCAGTCCTAGTTCTGGCCCAAATAGCCTCTTTCATAGCTTGTTTTCTGCTTATCCATTTGGTATTTTTGCTTCATTTTTGATTCCATAGTCAGTATGTAGTATAATTTCCATTTGTTTTTCCTTTACTTGCCTTTTAGAGCTTATTTTGATTGCTTATGTAGCCTGCTAAAGGTAGTGTGATTTAGCGGATAAAAGTTTATACTAAGTTTTGATGTGTGCTTTAAAAACTGTTGGTCCTTTTTAATCCGCTCTAAGATTCTTTTTGAGCTGGTCAAAAAAGCCTACTTTCTAGTTTCTCATATTTAGTTTAGTATTGGTGCTTGTTTTTAATTTGGTGCTTTTGTGTGTATTTCACCAATTTATCAGCAAGCAAACAGCTTTCATCGCATTTTTTTCAAAATTTGGTTTGTTTCTGTCCATCTTTTACACTTAATTATTCTGTTTTGTTTGAATCTTGATATTTTATATGATGGGACATTATTTTATTGACCTATTGTAGTGGTGTTTGTGTTTATTATTTATTAAAGTTTTACAATATGTGAATTGTGCTGTTTTTATTACCTTTTGTATAAGGTCCTATGGTAAAGATTTTTGTTACATTAGCTGCAGCTGTAACAGTTGTGATTAGTTTTTGCGTTTTAGCAGTTAAGGTTGTTTATTTTGATGCTAACTTGTTATTCTTTCTTATTACTGCAGATGGCGTTTGTGCTAATCAACAGGTCCCCGCAAAATATTAGGCAGATTCCAGGAGGATATACAACACGCAGAACATCCATCGACAATTTTAACCAAAACATAGAAACCATTCTCGATGTGGTCCATAATTTGGCGATCAATGATGAAGAACCAGTTCCAAGGGCGGAGCTCCTTCGACTTGTAACAGATTCGCGGTTTGCCTTTAGCAGGCTTCGGCAGAGGGGACTGCCACGCAGATTTCCGGCCACTTATGCCCAATTGTGGGCGTACCTTGGACTTCCAATTCAGGATGTAGCTTTTGATCTCGCCGGTATGTCTCTTATCTTAGCCTAAAAAACTACATGCTTCCGTTCTCGTTAAAACTGGTAATTATTTATATGGTACTTTTTAAAAAATATAATATGTTTGTTCCAGACATTTATACGGATTTACATAAATAATGCTTTGGTTGATTATTCTTTTGGGTATCGGTGTTTTCGTTTAGTTGATTACTTTTGAGTATATTAAGTTGCATTAGTTGATATATAATGTGTTTTTTAGTATTGCTAGTGATGTATTCACTTTTTCTTTTCACAGTGTCCGTGTCCCTTCTTAAAAGAAGAATCGAGGAACAAGGCATAAGGTGGCCCAATGGGTCTGATGCAGAGCGTTTGTTGCTTGCAGTACAATTTGCAGATCAAAATCATGTTATGAACAAAAGATTTTTGAGAGTTCGCAGGGGTTTGCCCCTTGCTCACGTGCATCAGATATTGAGGCACGTTTTTGAAGTTGATTTAGGTCACGGTGAAGTGGATGTGACTCAGTTTCATGTTGAGAGCCAGGGCAGAAGGTATGGACCGTTACTGACAGATGCCCAGTGGCACGAGGTGGTTGGGCATGTTGAAAATTTACACAGAATCAATATTTTTTGTTGGTTGGGCAAGAGGTGGTTGGGCAAGAGGTGGTTGTGTGAGGTGGTTGGGCAAGAGGTGCTTGCGTGAACATTAAAACGTTTAGGTTTTTTCTGTCGTTGAGTAGTATTCTTTGTGATGTTTCTGAAATTGTGAATATGTCTGATTTAGGCTTTCATTTTCATGGCTTACTTGTGTATATGACTGATTTAGTTTGATAGTAGTTGTGAACCATGCCTGGTATTGAACACTAAAACTCTGCTGTTTGGGTATTTTTTGAAATTGTGAATATGCAAGAAGCCCACTTTGTCAATGAATTTTGATTGTATATCTTTACTTGATCCCTGCGTTCTGTTGCTTAGAATTTTAAGTATGCTTAGTGACTTAACATAGTTGGTTTCCGGATATGTTTTATGTTGGCTGTGATGATCTTTTAAGTTTTTGGTTTGGCCAAGCATAATGGGGGGATGGTTGACTGCGAGATCGACTCGGCTAAGCAACCTCTATTATTGAAGCCAAACATGAACTAATCTGAGCCAATTTTGTTTGTAAATCCAAAATCCGAGGTTTAAGATAGTTTTATAATTTTTTTTCTCGGGTGAAAAGGGGAACGTATATTAATTTACCATACATTTACATCAATAAAAGAAATTGGTTAAGGACAGGCCCAAAATCATGACACAACATCAGAACAACTAGTCTGCAAATACCAAACCATACTAACACATATCTTATACAACATACAATGACATCAGACAATGCTAAAAAAACATACATCTGATAAAGCAATCTTTGCCACTGAAGTACTTCAACAACCATAGCTTCCAAAGTTCACCTTTAATTCATCCACCATAGTCTCATGACTACACTTCTTGGATAAGAGATCACCATACATCATTTATCCATTATCTACAATGACATATAGGAACCTTTACCAGGCCTCATCATGAAGACTATAACCCCTGACTCTCCAAAGAGGGGCTATACCCAATTGACTACATTTCCTGATCAATTACGTTAAACCCATATCCTGCAACATCATCCTCACAACATATGATTCGAAAGGTAAAGATGATCATGCATCATCAATCAGGGAACACACTCTCAATGAGATATTTTAGTTTGTTTATATTTTGGAAAGATGGTTCCGTTGTACATAGCCACCATTTTTTCAGTGGTTGGTTTCCGTGGTGTAGGTTTTTTTTTTAAAAAAGAAAAAAAAAAGAAAAAATTACAATATAAGTTTGTGGATGTATTTTATTTTTTATTTTTTTTTAATTTAATTTTCTTACGACGTAAATGATTTTTTAAGCTTGAAATCAAAATTCAATTGTTCTGATTTTTTTTGTTTGAGAGTTGACTGACACAATTTGATTTTTTATTTACACACTTCAATGTGAGAGTTTAGATCAATAGAAGCAAATAGAAAATGAGAATGTACAAATGACCTCTTTTTTGTTTGGATTTGAAATGTATCATTTGTGTAGGTAAAAGGATACGTGTAGATTAGGATCTTAAAAACTATGAAAACAATCATATTTTATCCAAAACAATGCACCAAATACTCAGCTATTAATTATGTACTTGAATATACTATAAATAAAATATACATTGTCGCTGTTATGCAATCTTGCCATCGGAAAAACAGTTTTTCGAAACGAAGAACTCCTTAACGCTACAACTATAGTTTTTCGAAAGGAAATTATTTGCTATCGAAATTATGTCGAAAACTAGATAACGCTACAAGTATGATAAATCATAAAGAATTTATTATCAAACAAGAATACATTTTAGAATTAATCGCAAGAATACTTTACCAGATGCCACTAAGATTTGGATATCCGTGTTCGTTGCGAAAAACATATAATCAAAAAGTACTAGTTGTAAAAAAAATTAATTACGAGATATCCACCGTCGCAATACGCAAATACGCTGCTAGTACAATGTAACGTACGCTTTTAGCCAAGTCAACATGGAAACTAATTATCACGTCTCACAAAAAAGAGTTGGACTTGTTGATGGGTCTACCACCATAATTGGGCCCGGCGTCGTTTGCTAAAAGAGACACACATGAAATGGAAGAGTTTTAATATTTTGCTCACTGCGCTTAGTCAATTTCATCCAACTGACAGATTGTTTTTTGATAACTCTAACATTTACACAATGGATGATTTGAGAAGACTTGACGACCAAAAACTTCATGATGCCGATTTGAAGACTAGATAGAATAGCATTGTACCTTCAAAAATCAACGTCCACTCTTGGAGACTTAGAAAAGATCGTCTACAAACACAAATCCCTAGATGTTTGTGGCATCAACGTGCATTCGGTTAGATGTCGAGTATGTAACGACGAGATCAAATCATCCAACCACTTATTTGTTGAATGCGAAATGGCTAGTGATCTTTGGTCCATGGTTAACAAATGGTGGATTTTAGATGCGCGCGCTCTTGTTCATTTCTTATATAAACCTTCAAAACATTTATGCAAGAATCTATAAATTAAAAGGATTTATGGGTAAATAACATGACATGAAATGACAGTTTTATGAATCTTAAAAAAAAGTTAGGATAGCTATTTGTCATGTAACATCTTTATAGAACCCTTGCCTCTATAAATAGCAACTTAGCTAACCCAAGCCATCACATTATACACTTCACTCAGAACCACAACTGTCTCAAAACACTCAACCCATGGCTCCATCAGTCTCAATGATCCACTCAAACCCACTAAGTTTACTCGATTTTGTGGTGAACAAGGGTCATGGAGTGAAAGGCTTATCCGAATTGGGACTGGAGACACTACCTCACCAATACGTTCAACCTCCACAAGAACGGCTTGATGCAAGCAATGAGGAATCTGATAAAGATTCCATACCTGTTATCGATATGTCCAACTGGGATGACCCAGAAGTAGCACATGCAATATGTGATGCAGCAAGCAAATGGGGGTTTCTTTCAGATAGTAAACCATAGAGTCCCAATTCACGTTCTTGAAGATGTCAAAGATGCAACTCTAAAGTTTTTTGCATTGCAAGCAGAAGAAAAGCTGAAATACTCCAAGGAAAGATCGGTTACCAATAACATTCGTTTTGGTACAAGCTTTACTCCTGAAGCCGAGAAAGCTCTCGAGTGGAAGGATTATCTCAGCCTCTTTTTTGTCTCGGTTGATGAGGCTGCTTCCCTCTGGCCTCCTATTTGCAGGTAAAGAATGAGTTGTATTTAGAAATCAAAGTAAAACGGTATTTTGTTTTTGTAAGAGTCAAAACTGTTGAATAATATAATGAAATCTCATACCAACATGCATGTGACAAGAACAAAAGATACCTTACTAACATTCTAATAATATGGTAACATCACAATGCCACACCGAGTAGCATTAGCCCCTGCCTTATTCGAACACACAGAACTCCAAAGTCCAAACCAAGGAAACACCAACAAGCATCAACGTCATCATCATTCCTCTTCTTCAAACCTGTCAAACACGTGATAAACGGAACCGTACGGGAAGAAGTTCCCTGTCCTTTAAAGTACTTTGCACTCCGTAAGTTGCTCGAGTCTCAAAGCCTAAGCACCCAGGATTAATACAGTTCTACACATGTAATCGTTGAGTAGCAACAACTCATGATTACAACACGATGGTGGCAACAGAAATGACAAGAAACAGAAGCAAACAAAGCTATGTATTTCTTGAGTGAATATGGCTGTTTTTCCATACATTTATTCATACCAATTCTGCTATCTCTTTATAGCAAAAGGAATGTTTAGATCGTGATAACCCACCCACAAAAGATAATGGTTGAAGATATGATTACCCACTCCCAAAATAAAGAAAAGATAATGGGAGATAATGGGTAGGTAATAACCATATGACTAGATCAATCTTTTATCTCAAAATACAAGTGTTACCAATAGCTTTGTTATAAATACTATCACTTGCATCTTCAAGTGTTTGTAATTTGTGCTTCATAAGTGGCCAAACTTGCCAACATTATTTAAGTCCCAACAAAAACTGGATCGAGTAAGGTTGCGTTAACAAGAATATTTATCTTTAAATCTTTCTACTTCTCTTTTTGGATATCCTAAACCTAATAATAGGAATGCATGTTTGCTTGTAAATAACGTATCATGTTTCATATAATATTAAATGTAAATTTTGAGCTACTTCCGCCCTATTGGCTGATTTTACCCGTTTATGTACGATACGAGCTATGTTTTTACCAGCTTCACGCACTACAAGAAAATTGGCCTATAGTGACGAAAACAGTTTCGTCACTAACAGTGTAAAAAGTTGTCACAAAACTGTTTAGTGACTAAACTCAAGTCGTCACCAGTCGTCACTAAAGCTCCGTCACAAAATCAATTAGAGACGAAAATATACCTCGTCACTAGTTTGTGACCAGATTAGTCGTCACCTTTCAATCCGGTTAGTGACGAAATTTTTCGTCACAGTTTTGATAGTGACGAAAAAGTCGTCACTGGTATTTACCATTAGTGACGAGTAAGTCGTCACAAACTACAGATAGTTGGAGACCAAAAATGTCGTCACTAAGTATGAACATATAGCAAAAAAAAATTTAATAAATAAAAAATGGAACTAATATTGGTTTTACTGCATAATTGCTTTTGCAATACAAATACAAATCTAACACAGTTGTTGATATTCAAAACATGTTATGTTTGTATAACATTTACTCTGTGATGGGTTTTCTAATCATCACGTGTCTTCAAAACTCAATGTTACAACAATATGAGCAACTTTGAATAAGGCCGCCAAGTACATTTACTTGTTGTATTCATCTGCCGACCATACAAAAGCTTCCTAGTTTACACTTTGGACCATGCGCATGCACTGCAGCTCAGAGTAAACGCAAAGCTTAGTAAAATTGTCCATGTGACACAGATATCGCATTGTAAAGCAACAAAATGAACACTTGCAGATGATTTTCAACCACTATATATTACCACAGATACTTTTTCCTTCACATAAAAAGTTGCTATATCTACTGAACACCATCAAGAAGGAACAGAATCCTAAATACTTAAGACAAAATTTGCATCAATGAGTTTGGCTAGTAAACTTATACCTGCTAGGATGAAACTTCATACTCATCCTTCCATCCACCTTGAGCCTTTTCTAATGATATTGTCTTCTGTATTTGTCCTTCATTTCGATTATGGGCATCTCCTTGCAAATTATAACGCAGAATGTGAACCAAACTGTTAGAATTAAGCAACCATAACACATAAAGCACGAAGGTGATATTCAGCGTGAGCAAGGTTTGCGATTTTGACTTTCAATACCGACTACTTCCCCAACAAAAAGCGGAATATTTTGAACATTCCATAAAAGGCGAAAGACACGTCATAATGGAGAACAATGATACATTTCTTATGCTTGGTTAATACCAAGAATATTAACGCTGGGCAAGATAAACTATCCAATGATTAGATTTTGATACCCTTCAATCGCCAAAAGATGCCTTCTTCCAAGCCATTCTCTTAGATTCATAGAATCCACTAGCGGAAGAAACCGGACAAATCTTTTACTTTTAGATAAGCAATGTAGATGCGACTATTGATAAAAATAAAAATCAAGAGATTCGAATCTAGATAAAATACGGATATAACCAACAACACCGCAATTCAAAGAAAATATACGTTACCTCCCGTGTAATGCCACAATCCATGACAAATGTATATAGTACATGAGGCGCCCGCATACGATCCGTATGAACAATCGGCAAATGACGATAAAAGTTAACTAACATACATACATGTTACAATGTGAAAATAAAATAATAAATAAATAAAACATGCGAATATAGAGCGAGTAACCTTTGGAGCTCCTTCTAGTTCAATAGTGTTAGTTTTCATATCAACAATCCCGGTGTCTAACTGTTCTTCAAGACGCATTTTGAAGGAAATGATCAGATCAAGAATGCTAACAAATAATTCAAAGAGCCTGCAATTAATTATTAAGGTTATTAAAAGCCATAATAACAAAAAGAAAACCCATCAGAGAGTAAATATTATACAAACATAACCTGTTTTGAATATCAGGTGGCAGTTTAAATTAAACTCTTGGCTCATTTAAATTTACGCTAAATGAATTGTATTTATTAAGTTGCATTTTTCTCAGTTCATATTTTCATAATTTAGAAGTCTTAGTTCTTGCAAATTCTAACTTTTAATAGTTGATACTACAGAATGCAATACAAGTGCTTTTAAGGGGTTAGATGTGTAAATTCCGAAACTGAATGAAAGTTGTCCATGAAAGATAGCTTACTAGGCGATTAAGAAACACTTCAATGAGGAGGAGAACATCGTTGACAGAATGCATGCTGGCATGTTACTGTAACAAAGAAAGATAAGATAACTCTCAATATAATATGGAAAGAACTATATTGTTGATCTATAAGCTTACACATAATGGATTACATTACTAATATGAAGCTTAATCATAAATAAGAGAAAGTAACACTTACAAAAGTTAGCTGGTAAGTTGGAGGAGTAAGAAATAAATAAACATGCCTGGAAGACTATTTGACAGGAATAACCCCATGTGCCAGCAAGTCCCTTACATTCTCGTTATAGATTTCAAGGCCTGATATTTTTATTCCGAAATCTCTTTCTGGAGTCTGTAATAATGCACAAATAACAGTCAAATAACTTTTTACAGAACGAGAAATGCAAACTTATTTATCTCTTATAACTTACATTCATTATGTGCTGGTAAATATCATTGACTGCTTTTTCTGTGATTCCTCTCATCGTATAAGTCTTGCCACTACTCGTTTGACCATATGCAAAATGGTTCTTTGAAAACAATAAACATGAATCTCAGTAAAAGCAGATACAACGACCCAATGTAAAAATGAAAAGCATAGTTAATGGATAATTACCATTGATGCCCATTAGAGCGCATAAAGCAACGGTCTTCACTCCTTCCTCATATACACTTTCCGTGGCGGTTTGGGGCCAAAACTTTATCGCAAGAACCGGAAAAACCTTTTCATTAGCTCAAGCAGAATCTCTAGTAAAACTCAATACACAACAAAAGTTTATATAAATCACCAACTAAAGCGTACAAATGTAAAGCGAAGATTGTTGAGTCACACGCTCGTTCGGGAATGGTTTATATACAATAGAATGATCATCAATGCATTCCCACGATACGATTATCTTCGCCAACTGTTCCCTTTTATTTAGAGGCCTTAATCGTCTTGTTACAACAATTTTCTCTTCCCGTACTCTTGACCCTCCCGGTGTTGATATCGGAGTTCTTTCAATTTTGGTATTTGGTGTACCAGGAATACTCCTTGTCGTCATTTTCGTTTATTCCAAATTCAGCAAAAGACGATCTAACCCTCGCGGTTTGACCTTGTCCTGTCCAATCGCTTATCTGTTACCAATAACAAATTAGTACATAGAAACAAACAGCAATTTGAAGCCAATGCACACAAGATATTAACACCAATGAAGGACTTTAAACACGTTAAAAACACTAGCCATCTTAGCTATGAAAGTAAACATACCGTGTGAAGTTGAACCGATATTGTCTTCTTCATCATCACTCATGTAAGTCCCAGTTTGTACAGAATCACCTTCATAATCTTATTCTTGTTGATACTCCTCGTTTTGATTTCTAATTCTTACCCGTCTCCCATGACTTTGAGGGGGAGAGAAAGAACAACTTATTTCACCTTCATGATCATGTTCTTGGAGATATTCCTCGTCGTGGTTCCTGGTTCTTACTCGTCTCCCATGACTTTGAGGGGGAGAGAAAGAATGCCTTGGTTCTTCAACATGGATCTCTTCATCTTGCATACGTAAATCTCATATACATTGAATTAAGGCCGTCATATTCTACACTTGTAGCAAACAAACACAGCAGGCATGTTGGATTTAGCCATTGACTATATAAAAGAACTTCAGAAAGAAGCAAAGGTATGTGATGAAAAAAGAATTTCAAGTCCAACACTATAGAGTTCCTTTACAGAATAACTAATTATGTGTTATTGTTGGAACATTTCAGTCTCTTTCAGAACATCACGCAAAATGTACATGTCCACATAAACAGAAGCTATAACACAAGTTTAAGCATTGGTATGTATCACTTATGTACATAAAGAAAGTGAAGGTTGAATTACTTTCGGGTGATTAGAAATTTTCAAATAAGACTATGCACCTGTATTGGTGTATATAAATGGAACAATAAACTTCCATTGTTGTTGTAACTATAGCTTACTGTATAGCGTTACTCGACTACATTAAGCTTGTCCATGGTCTCATATTCCTCCGCTATACTCTTTTCGGCTAAATTTACAACATCATTTTTCTCTCCTTCAACCTCACGTCATCACTTTTTTTAATTTACAAATATCATCTAAGTACGTGTTTCTAAATTTCCAGGATATCCCAAATCATAACGTATAAACACAAGTAATTACCAAACAGAACATATGTAAACTACGTGTTTAAAGTAGAATGTCGGCTCCATTACTTAAGTTAACCACTTATATTTTTCAGTCGGTTAAATCGTCCGATTTCGCTATCACACTTTTTGTTTCTTGGCACTACTCTTTGCCACGTCATCACTTCTAAATTAATTACTTAACCACTAAATCACCAAACTAGCAAAATTATCCACTAATAACACTTACACATTTCAATAATCAAACAGCTATGTATACAAATCCTTACTAAAAAGCAACAAAGTTTCAGTTACATTTTGTTCGCTTAATCAATTTATAAACAAAGTTTCGTTTGCTTAATCAGGTTACGCTTATCAATAACAATAACATAGAATTAAACAACCAAGCCCTAAATTTAACATAACAATCAAATTAAAATAACATAATAGTGATTATATAAAAATCCCTACATAGGCATAATTTTAGCCCTAAAGTTTAACATAACAAGCCCTAAATTTAACATAACAAGCCATAATTTTAACATAATAATCAAATGAGAGCTTGAGATACGAACCGTAACACAAATGAGAGCGATGAGATCCGAACCGTAATACAAATGAGAGCGATGAGATCCGAACCGTAAAACTGATTTCAACCGAGCAATGAGAACGAAGATAGTGAATATAAGTGATGATCTTAAAAGTGTTTGGATCGGTTCGGGTCCAAAATAGAAGTGTTTTCTTATTTTTGAGATCTAAATAGTGTTATTCCAAACGAGATCTAATAGTGTTATTGACTTATTATTTTAAATAGCTGATATACAAGGTTTTTTTTTTTTTTTTTTTTTTTTTTTTTTATTGAAATTTGAAATTTTATTATTCAAACAGTGTTTTAAAACCCGGTTCGATCCGCCAATTCAACCGATCGAACGTGTTAAAAGTTAAACATATATAGTATGATCAGTCGATCATATGTTCATTGGTAGATAAGACTAAAAGGCCACCACCAATCCACCATACTAGTTATATTTCAATGTACTATAAAGATTAAAGTGATTACAGCTTAGTTTCTTATGGCAGGAATCAAGCTTTGGAATACATAGAGACGTCTGAACTCATTGTAAAGAAGCTTCTTAAGATACTAATGAACGGACTAAATGTAAAAGAGATTGATGAGAGCAAAGAATCAATTCTAATGGGGTCAACGAGGATTAACCTTAACTACTATCCTAAATGTCCTAACCCCGAGCTTACAGTCGGTGTTGGCCGTCACTCAGACGTGTCCACACTAACTGTACTGTTACAAGATGACATTGGAGGGCTTTTTGTGCGAAACACCGAGACCATGAAATGGATTCATGTCCCTCCAGTTAGCGGATCTTTGGTGATAAACGTTGGAGATGCACTTCAGATCATAAGTAATGGGCATTACAAAAGCGTTGAACACCGTGTTAGTGCTAACGGAAATAGCAACAGGATTTCAGTCCCGATATTTGTATGCCCAAGGCCTAGTGACATTATCGGGCCTTTGCCAGAAGTTGTTCCAAATGGAGAGAAACCACTTTATAAACATATTCTCTACTCGGATTATGTCAAGCATTTTTTCAGAAAAGCACATGACGGTAAGGCCACAATTGAGAACGCAAAGGGGGCAATTAGTATGCATAAGAAATTAAGCTCAGCTTGAACTAGAAAAATTAAGAGTCTCTATAAAGACCTGTATGTAGAGCAATAATCGTATCAATAATATTAAGAGTTTTATAAAGACATGTAAGCTTCTTTGAATTTCTATAGCCATTTTTACATGCACGGACTAGAATTTCGTGTTTTTCCTCTATTTGGTTCCTTACATAAGTACAGATAAATTGTAAAAGATTACAATGAGAAATTGCTTTTGCCAAGCCTATAGAGACCGACTAACGGTACTATTGGGCTTAACTATATTAAAAGCTATCAAGAAGCTAGAACATATAAACACCAACATTAAGGAAACGCTCTTATAAAACAACACAAAAGGAACTACACAATTAACTGCGATCAACGAAAGAAATAAAGAAATGTCACCTTGAAACATACTAAACCTAAAAATGAACATGATAAACCAAAGAACACCTAAATAGACCCATCACAGCTCCAAAAGCAAATAGATTACTATGCCATTTGACAAAATAACTTGAATGCCTTGAAAGACCTAGTCTTGGCAAAACAGTTTTCCATTGAAAGTTGGTAAAGGAAAGATGAATATGGCAAAACCATAATGTTCAAGTTCAATAAGTGAGTGAATATTGAAAGATTCAACATCCACTACGGCGTGAATCTCGTTTTATTAGTCAATGCCGGACATTTAAGTGTGAGTAAATGACACGATGTTCGGACGGGATATCCATCACCATCCCTTCGTTTTTAAATACTTTCTTAATAAAGTTGGAAAGATTGCCCCATTCAAGATGTTTCTTAATGGTTAACGAGGTGGAAACGCCCGCCGCTTTGCGGCGGGACTTGTCGGTATACTTTAGGCCTTTAGTTTGTGCCGGTAGTTGATGAATCTACTAACAACGTTTATCGTTACGTGAAAAATGCATAATAAACAAACCGAAAAAAAAAATTACATTTAGCAAGTGGCCCGACCCGTACCCACTCGATCCAATTACACTAACATCACCCGATCCAATTATTCTCGTAAAACTATTTACCAGATCCTGATGAGCATTAGCTTCATCGCTTGTAAATACAACACATGTGTATATACGTGTTCCACAGAAACACAGGTACAAAAGACGTATCTCTATCTCCTTCTTCATATCTTCTGGTCTTCAGCGGTTTCTTACCTCTACCGGCTTTGCGATGGATTTAAGAGTGTGATCATTCAGGCAAACTTTAGGGTTTAAATAAGGCTTTTGTTTCGGCTTCCGGTTGTTTTATTTGTTAAAATACCTCCTTCTTGTATATGTTGTTTACTCTCACCTGGAAAAAATGTCGTTCAAGTTCCCGTTGCTTGATCAGATTGGACATAAGATTGTCACAAGACGGATGAATAAGGTCTTGTCTGCTGTGTTTGCGCGAGAGCAAGAATCGTATACGTGGGATGAAAAAGAATATGATACTCGTATTAAGGAGGTCGAGGCTCGTGTTCATCATAGGCATGCAATTATCTTGGAGTTATTAAAGTTTGGTAGGAACGACATGCTAAATGAGGTGGTGGATGCGTTGAGGTTTGCAGAGCAAGAAGATTTTCGTGAATTGGGGTTTCTGATTGAAAGATGTCATGTAGCTCATGGTCGTGCTTCTGAAAAATCAAGGATGTTGAAGAAGCTAAGTCATTTATAATAGGATTGCCGGTGTTTGATCTTTTGTAGGTTGGAAGGTGTGAATGCGAAGTCTATTTTGGAGTAAGTGTATGCTTGTTAGACTGATGGCATGTCGTGTATATTGGATGTTTATAGTAGTTAGTGAATGTGTAATGTCATTTGTATATCTTTTATGGTATGTTGTTTACGATGTTATGAATATAAATGATACGTTTCATTTGTATTTGTATTATGTTTATAGTCGTACAAGGGTCAATGTAGGTATGACACAATCTTTGATATTAGTACTGTTGTCTACAAAGTAATAATAATAACTCTACCGCTATATTATTATAGTACTGCATATAAAGCAAGATTAGTCGAAGTTGCTTCTTCACTTCTGTTGTACGTGGCAACATTGTAATGATGACTATTTTTTATTTAGGTTAATGTAAATAGGATTGATGCAGTTGATGAGTATTATGTGCATCTAAGTGATGCTTTGTTTTTCATTGTGGATATTAGTATTATGTTCATAGTCGTACATGGGTCAATGTAGGTATGACACAATCTTTGATATTAGTACTGTTGTCTACAAAGTAGTACTAATAACTATACCGCTGTATTATTATAGCACTGGCTATAAAGCAAGATTAGTTCAAGTTGCTTCTTCACTTCTATTGTATGTGGCTACATTGTAATGATGACTACTTTTGATTTAAGTTAATGTATATAGGATTGATGCAGTTGATGAGTATTAGGTGTATCTAAGTAATGGTTTGTTTTTCATTGTGGATTGTGGACGGAATTAGGTTTTGAACGTTCTTACTCGTGACCAATTGGTTGAACAATGTCGGTAGTCCTTATGACGATAAATGTTAGTAAAATGAATGCAAAGTTATTCATGTTTCATTGTTTTTTTCTTCTTTTGGTAGGATTTTGGTTGAGACATACTAATGGCTACTAGACTATACCAGAATTTGTGATATGTTAATCACTTCAAGTTACATTGCACTAAATCTTTTATATTCTCTGCAAATAGCAACTGTTCTCGCTTAGCTTTTTTTTTCTTTAATAAATGTCTTTGTTGTACTTTATTTGAACTGCCTTATTGTATTCATAATTTCACGGGTTTATTATTCGAATTATGTGAATGTATAAATAGCGTAATTCTTTCACCATTAAAATCGTAGCATCGTAGGACAACTTAGTCATACAGAAGATGTTTGCACTACATGAGTTATTTATACACATAAACATTATACTTTATTTAGCATTTTACATCGGGGCAACGCTTGTATATTTACATTTGCCAAAGTAGATCGCAAAATGTAATTCTCTTTCTGTGTTTCAGATGTCAAGAGCTGCAGCTGTAGTCTTTACTTTCATATTTTCTTTGTGGCTTCGTTGGATAATGTTTTCGCAGGCTGCATCTGTGAACTTTTCGACTGGGCTGCATACGTAGAGTAAACAAAACAAATGATGAGCTAAGTTTATTAATAATCCGGGTTTTAGATGTTTGTATAATTAATAAACTATAAATGTTGTGATTTTTTGGCTATCAGTTTACTATTTGTTGGCAAAGTTAGGTGAATATGAGAGGTTTAGAACTCTTTGCAGTGTCTAAAAAAGGCTATTTCCTATTCAGCTTGTGTTGATTCTCTGCACCTTTATTTTCATCTATGGAAAACTAATGCATGTGATTATTTTTTGTTTGTTGGTATGCCTATTTAATGACTGATTGCTTATAATGTTAGTCATATCTGGAGATGCAATTTAACTTCTAGAAATAACATAAGAGAATGGTAAGACTTCCTAAATGTGATGCGCTCAAATTTGAGGCAAATTCCTCTAGCTGGATAGACATGATGGTTCTATACTGTCGTAAATCTGGAAGTGAGGATCTAAAATTAGGTCAGCAAATTTACGGCATTTGTGGAAAGATGCTTGAGCTAGTTCGCGAAAGAGATGCTTTGATTGGTGAGCTAGAGAGTGTCGGCAAAAATGTGCCTCAGAAAACGGCTGAATTTCTTAGGATAGTTCAAAAGAAAGACAATGAAAAAATGCTGGAGTTGCAGATTATGGCAAGGAAGCTTGAATTGAGTGCGCGTGATAAGGATTTGTTTACTGAGAGACTTACTGGTCTTTTGTCGTTGTAATTGTCAGGGTTTAACATTGTGGAAATTTTATCAGTCTAATGAAGTTGCAGTTTCTTATGGTTCGCCACCTGTTAGTAGTTTCTATGTGTATGGTGATGTGATGGTATTTGTATTTAGAAATAAGTGGCCTGTAGCATGCAACCTATTTTCATATAACTTATTTGTAAGATATTTTGTTCAATAAAAAGAGTTTTCCATGTAGTAATAATTTTGTGAACTAATTTTTTTGTTTGTTACAGTCTGCTCTCTCATTTTCAGATAAGGCTAGTGCGACTGACCTATTCTGCGTTGGTTCCTGGGCTTTGTGAGCGAATGCTAGACGTTTTTCTTTTGATGCAAGTGTTTTGAGAGTACCTATTTTTTATTTACAGTTAGTTGTTTAGGTCGTCGTATGTGTTAAGCATATTTTGAGTACATTAAATGTTGCTGATATAAATGCTGTTACCTCGCTCCTGTTCTTGTTGCGCAGATGGTACCGCATCTATCTTTTGATCTTTAAAAACAGCGTTAAGAACGAATTCAGTTGTTTTCGCTGTTGTTTCGCATATATTTTTTCCCCGTTGCAATATCAGCGTGTAAGAAAATACGAAAGTGTTACAGTCGTTTGGCTTCAACCTACTGCAATTCATTAACCCAAATTGGTATCTAAAAAAGAATATAAAACTCAAAAAAACACGACTTTGAATTACCTGGTCAGCCGCATGTGTATGTGGATTATTGTAGCGTTATCATCATTACCTGCACCACTTAACAATCACCTCATCAGTTCCAGGTGTATGTAGATGAATGCAACATTATCAGCATCACCTATAGCACTTAACGCATATAGTCGTTTCTGCGTGTTACCTGTTGTATAGAGAATCGACGGCAAAAGTGATTGCAAACAACATATGCATGGTTACGGTCGCAAGACAATTTGCAATAGCAATAGGTAGAAATCATAAAACATTAAGAGTATATAGTTTAGCAATTTTATAATCAGCTATCTATTGCTGTTGCAAAATGCCAAGACTACACATACCCGAGGCTAAGTTGTCAGCGTTAACATCGGTGACAGAATAATGCCCTTAACGTGTTGCGCCATCACTTCATTCCCACGATAAAGGATATTGGCAGCAACAATAGCAACGCGCACCGATACAATAAATGGTAACCATTTGTATAGTTGCAATCTAGGTTTGTTGATTGGTTGGCATGCTGGACCTGGTATCATCTGTCTATAGTTCACTTTTAACAGCTTTAACTTATAGATGATAACAGGTCTGACATGCCATTCAATCAACAAAGTTTAATTGCTACACATATTTGGAGTATGCGAATGTAAGAGGACTACACTGCTGACCATCCAGATGCACATTGCTGTAAACCACCACTACTTGTTGGCAGTTAAAGGAGCCTTTTTTTTAGAGGTAGCATTCCATCGAAATCATAAGAAAATCAGAAATGTCATTTCAATTTACCAGCAACCTTGAATAACCATCTAGATGACCCACATTTGCAGCCGTAAGAAGTCGCCACACCAAATGCGCAGACTTATTTTTTTACCAAATCCGTTCAAACTGACCACGGACATAGGTTGTTCTACATTACAGTTTTCTTATAATGTTTTTTTATTTAGGCTCAGATTGGGTACCAAGTTAGAAAAAGCGGATACATCCACCATGGCTGCAAACCTTGTTGATTGGCTTGCCAAGACGCGGGTATTCGCAACTTTAAACAGACCCATATGAATTCATCACAGCCTTAGAATATAATGTTTATATAGTATTATATACCTATATTAAACCGCTACGTCAGTGGTATACATCCACATTAAAGCACCACGCGGGTCACCCGCAGTTACTTTATGTAACATAATGTTATATAGCACATATGCAAAGAAAAATGGCTAAGAGAACTCGTCTAGCTATCCAAAGCAACCTTAGAGCCAAATAGTGAAAGGGTTATCTGGAATTTCCAAGAAAAAATGGAATTTACATCCATCAACGCTAAAGGCATGTATTACATATCCCACCAAGTAGCATCCTAGTACTACAACAATTACTTTTGCTGTTACAACAAAATGTCGTCTGGTGTATCCCATGACATCCCTAAGCAAACATATAAAAGTAGAGTTATATTAGAAGCGAATATATATCTTGATGAAAACGATATACTACGACATAAAAAATGGAAAAGAAATGTGCCCTTTTTCCATGTGCAATAAGTGAGTGAAAGCTCAACTACAAGCCTCATTGTTCAACCGAAAGTTTCCAAAGCACAAATAGTACGTGGTCGAACATATATCGTGAAGTACAAAGTATGTAGTATATATGTTGTAAGGTTAACATAGTGCCGTTTAACGTGTCTTACCCTTTTTTATGTCTCCCAGAACAAAATATAAGGGATCTTTTGAATATTCTTCAGGTGACAACTTGAAGAACTGAATAGCGATGTCTGCACATGTAACTAAGCTAGCTGCACAAGGATTGAAAAATGGAGTATAACCATTAACATAGCTAGATAAGTAGCAATTTTATAATCTTTGTTTGAAAAGGAGAACGGAAAAATAAGCTCTCTATGACTTATAATGTATAGATTACACTCGGTGAACATACGTAGCTAGTCGCATAATGAGTAGAACAAAGTCAAGATCGAAAGCTTTTTAAATCATGCATTGAACCAAAGCCAAAAACAATGTTCTCAAGTGACTGAAAAAATGACTCCTAACATGTTACACTAAGAGCACCCGGTGTGGGTATGTCGTTGCTCGCCGTCGCTCGCCGCCATACCGCCACCCCATTTCGTGGCTCACCGTGAGCTGCTTCTTCGTGGTGACGACGAGGGCAATTTTCTGACAAAGGTGAGACCCAAGTGTTCAATTTATAAATGGTTTGTGGGTTGTGTGTGTGAGAGTATGTGTGCAGCGTGTGTGTGTGTGTGAGAGAGTTGTAGATGGTGGTGGTGGTTTATGGTTGGTGGTTTGTGGGATGAAGATGGTGGTTGGTGGGATGAAGAAGATGGAGTATTTTCTTCATAGCCTCATACTATATTGTTTGTTTTCCAAATATTAGGCGTTGGGCAATTGACAACCAAATTTAAATGTTAGAGCTAGCATATATACTTCATCTAGTGTAAGATCTGGTATTATTAATTGACAACCTAATTCTCTAATCAATATATCATTTACTTGCACGTTTTCTAATAATGTTAAGCTGCTAGATTTAACAGCTCGATTGTCTTAGTAATTTTAGATGAATACTTAAATGTGTTCAACAAGAAATATATGGGCCTTAAATGTGTCCATTTATATTAGGCACGGCAGGGCACGGCAATGAGTATGTGCTGCATGAGTTGGTTCAGATGGCCTCTAATATAATATGGGCCTTTTATACGATTGATATTTATTATAGATTTGTCACCGGCCCGTTATGAAGCCCTTTTTTTAGTAACTCTTCAAAAGTCGAGAATATCAATTTGTCGTCACTTACCGTTCACCGCCTTTTAAGGAATTATTGAAAAATTAGCCAAAGTTCATCGTTATTTTGCCAAAAAAAAACTACTAAAATTCAAAATGTTTATTGCTCATGGCTCATCGCTCCAAAAAGCTCCACACCGCTCTGCACCAAACGTACCCAAAAACATCGGCCTCTCAATGATCTTAATTCCATGAGTTGATATTATCGTCTATTCATCTGTTTTGTATCGCATCTTCAAAACTCGTAAAAGATACTTAATGAAAAACAGTGATAGATCGCACCACATATAATGTCGTAGGTTTTTCTAATGGAAAATATATTACTTTTTCCGTCTTAAAATTATTATCACTCTTTATATTTTGAGTGTTTCAAAATAATTGTTCACTTCTTATTTCAACTAATTAAAAGAGAGTATAGTGGATGAGGATAATATCTGGTTGGTTGACTAGTGTAGTGCTTTTACTTTTTTTAAACTTTGTGTTTTTTTTCTAAAGACAACAATTTTAATAAAGAGAGAGTATTACTCCACTTTTGAGCTAACAAAAATGCATAATCATATAGTGCTAAGACAAAGGAAAGGATTTAGTGAGAAGAAAAACTAAAATATGAATAATGAGAAATAATTCTAGTCATACATTTCAAATAAAACGGAGAACTTTAAAGAGAGATGCTTCTATTTTTATAGATGCATCTGAAATGTGTGGTTATAATTTCTTCTCATCTTTCTCATTTTTTTTTTTTTCTCATTTGATCTTAACTCAATAACACAATTCCTTAGCTACTAAACAAATTACAAGTACAAACATTCAGCTAAGATTCACACACACTTGACACTGTATTCAACTATGATTCTTACACACTTGACACTTGAACCTAAATTCAACACTATAATAATATCACCGGTTCACCAGATAGGATTACATTTCCCTCTAATAATGTACAAGTTAGTTATGACTCGGGATTTAGTGTTACACTCATTTACATAATTCTAAGTTTTTCGCCTTTTTTAAGCATAACTTGCGCTTATCGTGTGGTAACCACTAAAACCACCGAGACGATCCTGATTTATTGAATGAACCAGTTTGTTAATCATTTACAAAACGATGACGTAGTACGATCATACGAACAAAACCAAACCCGACATTTACAAAAACATAACATGATATTTTAACTAAAGGAAGCAAATAACATGTCGGGTTGAGAATGAATGATGGGTCAATTTAGGTCCCAAACGAAACTTAATGACATTCACTTACACGTACCCATCGAAAGGAAGATATAGCTTGCAAGTTGCAAGGTGAATGTGTTAGGATGATACTTAAGATAAAAATAGTTAAATTTGTTCGCCAATGCTAAAACATTTATTTTGTAGCCAGGAAACAAAGTTTTCAGTTGGTTAAACATAATTTATTACATACATAGGATAGCATGTAATTTATATTTTTATATTGTTTGAAAACAAATATTTGGAACCTTTATAAAATCAAGTACAGGTATTTTTTACTAGAGTTGGCATCTGAGGTCAATGGTTTATGATCACAACGATGAGAATAATAATAAGAAGAATGTAAACCATTTTTATTACAGTATTTATCAAGTAAAGAATTTAAGGAAATCCCACAACCTGAATTTCCGGCCTACCAATTGCGTGAGTCTAGTCGACTTGGGGTTGTGAATGAATGTTTGTGTCTCTTCTTGGGCACATATATATGGATAATGATACATTACAATGTGAAGCAGTCATGGGGAGTTGGGGACTGTTGCCTGAAAACCGAGAGATAAACATGGAAATTTTACACTCACTGAGTGAACTAAATAAAGAAATATCTTACGAAAGTAAGGGATCATTACATCAAGAAATATGGCGTTTTAGGAGTCAGAATTATATTTGCGCCCTTATATATGTGCGCCTGTGCGGAGCCTTGCATCTCCGCATGGTTACAAGAAACAAAGCACACAATGAAGAGGAGTGGTAATGTATGTTAGTATTTCTGCTCTGTTCACTTGACTCTTATTAGCCAGTATGTTTACCGTTTGATTATTCATATGAGATTTGCTTGTTCTTTAGGACTTTCTTTTTGTGAATTTTAATAATTTCTATGTGATGTCTTATGGCGTTACCACTGCTTCAAATATCACCACTTCAGTTTTAAACTCGTACCCTCTATTTCAGAAAATGCTGATTAATGTTATGCAAAAGTTATTGGTATGTCCAACTAAATAACACAGGACCAGCTAATCATTTTTGTTCATGAGTTTGTGCTAAGAAATAAAAGTTACTTTGCTGCAAAAGCTAAAGCTTCCATAGTTTGCTAAAAATATAAACATATAACATATACTCTAAACAACCACCATATTAGCAGTCGTCAACGGTGATTTATTCACGTACGCCTAATTGTGACGATTTGGCCGTATCCACCATCGCCGGTGCTTCCTCCAAGCAACTGGTGTCGTCGCTAATCACACCACCACTCATCAGTTTCTCCACTTCTTCCTTGGTTTGTAGCCATCCTTGCAAACTCACTACATCAAATATTCAATATCATGTTTAAATTACTTTCTCACACTAAAAGTATAACGGGACAATGACTTGTATGCCATCCCAAACACCCGCTAAATTTTATAAGAAATCATTCAAGTATTGCATGACATAGATGTATTTTTTGACTTACTCCCATGGATCATCACCGACAACTATCATGTCATTCTCTTCATCCGTATACAAAAGCCGCCATGCACCATCGCGGCTGCTTAAGATACCTTCCATATGAAATAACGACTCTAACTCACTAAATAACTCATCATAATTTGACATTTTTGAGAGATCAATCGCCCTTCCATGGATCATTCATGTCAGATCTACTTAAGATACCTTCCATATGAAATAGCGACTCTAACTCACTAAATAACTCATCATAATTTGACATTTTTGAGAGATCAATCGCCCTTCCAACCTTGTTTCCTTGTTTGTGAACCTTCACACAAAATTTAAAAGAATACTTGTAAGTCTGCTTTGAGAATAACAAAACCTTCATAAATATCATGACAATAATATAGTTTTCTAATCATACCTGAAAAAAAATCACATAAATATCAAGCAACATAAAGAAAATTATTTTTTTGCAGTTTTCCTCGACCCAGCCCTTTTCTTATGTTTTGACCTGTTAACCAACTTTCCCGGCACACCCAATTTGACAACTACTAAGTTACAGATGGACCTACCTTGATGCAACTTCTCTTGCCGAGCATCCACCATTGGATGAGCACCATTCAGTTGAAAACCGAATAGTTTACAACTACTACCATTGCTATCGGAACCACCATCATCTTTCTCACTTCCTGAATTACCTTGTACGACCGGATCACTGGTTGCTATATTCCCCGGCTCAACAGCAGGACGAGGCTGTAGTTGTATCTGTAGCCCATTAATATCATTCCTCGTGACCCCATTTTCAAAACCTGCCCGATTGATTGGGAAACCAATTGTGGGCATGACAGGAGCTGGGTTTTGGAAGAAAAAGTTCCTACCACCTTCAGAACCGAGTGGATAGAAATTGGAGTTAATTCAACCTTTGATGCATGTTAGGAGCGGTTCTTGGTGGACCCCAAGAACTACTTGTGTTCTCAGTGAAAGAACTCGATGAGCAAATTTCTTGACCTTGCAAGACCTTTGGGAATCTATTGTTGTTAGATCCCAAAAAGGCCGGGTTTGGGGTTGTGGAAACGGGCTGATGACGAGTCATCATAATATTTGTACTTCTTCCTGTCAGTAACATCTGATTCGGAGAAAACCTTGGATGCATTGAGAGTTGCAGCCCAAAGTTTAACGAGGTGTTCATTGTGTGACCACCTATATTTTCTTGACCTTGCAAGACCTTAGAGGATCTTGTGGACTCCTCAAAGTCTAAACATCCATCCCATCCTGCATTAAAACGAAGTTTATACTAAACTTGCATGTAATCAAACTTTCATGATTTTAACATCTATGGAATATATATTTAAGAAACTAGAATACCAGCGGCAGGGTGTTCAGATGGTGTTGAATGCAGATTTTCCCTCATTCTTTTGAATCTTGGAGATGCGTGAATGTTCAAAAGTGGGACAGACGAACCAGAAAGATCAATCTCCCATGGAGAAATTTGTTCCTGATTATTGTTACCAACATCTTCATCCCACCTCACCTATTGAAATGGGCCAAAATAGTAAAATTTAAAGATTAGTACATTAACGTACATGAATTAGTTTTTTATATGAATTTGAAATGTGAAATACCGTTAGGCATCTCCATTTTGATTTAGGCCATTTGTAAGGATCCATGTCACCTAAACCAATCACAGTCCCTCTGAACCTGTAAACAATAACGGAATTCTCGTTTAGTTGACAACGAAAAAGTAAAGCTGTCATCTTTGCATCAGAGACATTGAAGAGTCAAATGTGTAATCTTTTGGTACGGGTTGGGTTGACCAAAAAACTATGTTTACAAGTTATATTATCTCAATAACAAACTAAGTATAAGAGGGTTTACATTGAAAATTCACTCTTGCATATTTTCGACACGTTTGACACATTAGAATTATAACAGACCAGAAATGACCCAGTGATGAGTAAATGGGTCAAAACTGCAACATGAAAGATGATTACCTTCTTTCCGGAGATTCATCCATACTGAACCTCATTTTGAACCTTGTTCCAATTGTTATCATATTGCTGATGCAGTTCTTATACTTCGCGTAAGGTCGGTAAGGAACAACAAAATCTGCTCGATTGGACCTACATTGCATTTATAAGTTTAGATTAACAAATCAGCAAAAGTGATTTCTTAAGATTCGATCTTTACAATTAAGTTCAAGGATTTTAGCTTTTACCTAGGAGTGTAGAAAAAATCAAAGGTAGTGTTGGTAGATACTGCTTTAGCTACAAAGGCAAGAATGTCCTTCAAGGAACTTGAGTTCGGTATCGTTGTATCAGGTAGATAAGTTCTTGGTCGGGTGGCTCTTCGTGTCCCTAGCTTAGTTCACCACCTTCGCCCCTAAAACAACCATACAAAAGAGTTCCATAAAAAGCTTAAAAACTGTTGTAAATTTTCCATTTAGGATTCGTGAAATATAACAAAATCCTACAAAAATACCGTCTTTAAACTTTTCATCACCAAGTGAATATAATTATGTTTATTGCATGATTTTCACTTGTGAAATAAACAGTTATTAGCATGTCTGATAAAATTGCCAAAATAAGTATAACCCAAATCTTGATCTTTCTTTCATTAGCTCATTAATCTAATGTCTTCTTATATAACCAAGCATAAATTATTAGATCTTCCTTAAAATGGAAGGATAGAAAGGGTAGATGTAACATCAATAAAGATCGTTGATGATTCCCTTTGTTTTATGAGATTGAACATAGGATACGTAATGGTAAAGAAGGAAGAGACGTGCTTTTTTTTTTCCTCGTGACCCACTATATTCGTTAACTCAGTAAAGTGAACACAGAGACTATATACAAAGAGCTACTAATTTAATCAACGTTCTTCCTGTGCATTACTGTAATTTTACCAACTATAGTGAATTTCGTGAGCAGATTGTTGAGCCACGTAAATCCTGTAAGTGTATGATTAAAGATCTTAACAAGTTAACATTATTCCCGACCACAGGCCTTCTTAAACTATTGAAAAATCAAACGAAAAGTAAAAGAAAAAGAGATGATTCTTTCTTTCTTTTCTACTCTCTTTCTTGCTACACAAAGCGAGGTGCTACGTGCACCATTCCGTTAGAATATGCCTAAAGTGTGTCCTCCTTCAGACCAAAAGAATAATCCCCAAGTTCTTGAATCCATACACATTGCAAGATATTATACAGACTATTTTTTGCTAATCTCAATTTCAACGAAATACACCATAGGCAAAAAGTTTTAAGCTTAAAATTTGAAATCTTATTTTCTTGGTGTCTCCACATATTTGCACTTATCTGCTTTCTTTAAATTCGTGTTTAAGCTTTTAAATACATATCATTGAACCCGAAAGTTGATTTTACGATACCTTAGAAAGAGAACAGCATCCCCGGAAACAAGATTCTTTTGGCTTACAAAGTTGCTCCACACTGTAGTAAACAAATGCGGCCTCGGTTGACCTGAATAACACCACCAAATTCCCAGATTAAAATACAAATATCCTAAACTGTTACAAAAGAGATAAGGAAAAAAAATAATTGATCAAAATTCCCTCTATAAATGTGCCTAAACTTCCACTCCACTCCATGGGTCCTTAGCAACTAGCTCTTGGCTGGGCCTCTGCTGCTTATAATCCTAAATATGGGTAACACGTGTAGTAGTCATAAGAAAAACTAATGGAATCACCTACAAATTTAGCTAAGTATGAGAACGGCTAACGGCATAGAATAGCAACGTACTAAGGTTAGTGGTCTATTTTGGTAGTTACATTTTTTTTAATGAGGTAGCTTGTGACATCGCATGTCCTCTAAATTACCAAACTAGCACAATTCAAGAGAGTGCAATCCCGTGCGAGGACATTATTAACTAACGTTATCAAAAGAACCACCAACTTAAGTACATTCTATGATATTAGTCCTAATAAAAACCTTAAATAAAGATTAGAAATTCAAACCAAAGGTGGGAAACAATCTTCAGTAGCTCTCCTAGGCACAGAGAATCCACCGTGAGTAGATGTATCAGGTGCAGTTAGTGTTTTGCACAACATCTGACGAGCACATCACCTCCTTCTTCCTCCCCTTGTTGCATATCTTTACGGTCCACTACACATCACCATTACTAAAGCTTTATGATTTAATCCTTTTTTGCTAAAAATTACTTATGAGAGTACGTAAAGCAAACAGCCATTAGCTATACCACAAAAGTTGCAATGAAATTTGGGGTGTTTGGCATTGCACTTTAAAAGTGGCTATTCGACTATTTGTGTTAAATACTGATTTTCGATCTTTGGTCTATTTATGGGTCAAATTATCAGCTTAGGATTAGCTGCAACAAAACATATTTGGTGCTTGTACATAATATGATACGATTATCACAAGTATATATTTCCTATACTTTCCAACTACGTAATCCCAAAATAACAAAATTTGTGAAGAAATACAGCTTACTTATAATGCAAACATACATCTGGCACTGGGAGAAGAGTAAGCTTTGTATAGATTTCATCATTCTCCTTATTAGCCTATACTAACAACAAGATAAAACACAAAAAATCAATATCTACTAAGCATAACCACACAAAGTATATAAACTTCAGAATAAAGTCAAAAACTTACAAGCAAGTGAACATCAACAACTTTACAAAATACTTGAGGTTGAAGGCCCAAAGAGTTAACATCAATTATCGAAACATGATTACATGAATGAGATGCAATTTGCTCCAAATGACCTTGTGGAAAATAAACAACCACATTTCCCTTGTTTGGTAAAGTGGTCAGAGGACCAGCACAAGCATGCCAAAGTTGCATATAAATTGAAGACCAAAAATTAGTACTTTTTGCAGACTTTGAACTTAAATTTGATGAAGCTGATAAAGATGAACCACCACATGATTCAACACTATGAACTTCATCACCAACTTCAATCCCACTTACTACATGATCCAAATCAATTTCCATCACAAATTCCAAATCAAATTTCCAATCTTTTTCCCAAATTTATAAAAAATGTTTGATATTTATAAAAGGGATATCAAGATTCTGTTAAAGGGTACAGAGATACGTGAAAATTAAGTCAAAAAACACAAACATCTGAAAATTTTAAAATCCTTTTTCACAAAATTATAAAAAAGTTTTGATTTTTATACAAGGGATTTCAAGGTTTTGGCAAAGGGTACATAAAAAGATGAAAATGAAGTCACAAAACATGACATGTTTACAATTGGTGTGCACAACAAGATGAAGTGAAAACTGATTAAGAATTGAGGGTATGACTGGTATCTCATTTTTATCTACTCCAGTTTTGAGGTGAGGTGGGGAGCAAGACATTGAGGCAAACACAGAAACCAAAGGATGTAAAAAGCCAAAGTAAGTGTGTTACTACTGTTTAGTGTCTTTCTTTGTCTATGACCGCTACATTTTGTATTGACCGTTTCTTAACAAAATTTGATAAACAAGAAATGTTTTTGTGTTTAAATCTGTGAAACTACTGCAAATCAAACTTATGAAATTTGAATTGGTCTTGAATTGATTGGTTAAACTTAATGCTCATTTTTATAATCTAAAATCTTGATGAAGGTTTGCATCGTAAGAACAATAGATTAGATCACCATCTAATTATCAAAATCATCTAATTATCAAAATCAACATATTAAAAAGAGTTATTACAATCATGCATATCAGATTTAGCAAACTAGTCTAAGCAAGTGTGGTTTTAATCATTTGAGTCTCTATCATAATTGTTATTGCTTATTTCCGAGTACCATTGGTATACTGTTGATTAGTTTTCTTAACTTACTCTCCAATTCACACAAATCCCTACGAACGATCCCGACTTACTATTCATATCTTATTACCAACGGACGAGTTCACTTGCTCGTATATGTTGTTAAGATTCGGTAAATCGTAGTTTATAAATTTAAAACTTGCACACAATCAACACATCAAGTTTTTGGCGCCATTACTGGAGATTTGATAGTGATTTTGTAAGTTTTTAGGTTGTAAAATTGCTTAAGACTAGTGAGCGCTATCGGGTAGAGGCCTCCAATGATTAATCCATTAAGCGGAGATTAATCGGATTGGATTTTTATGCACAAAATTGTAATTTTAGATATTATATTATATTATAGGCAAATCGCATAAAAAGTTACTCATCTTGTGTCCAATTTCAATTAAAGGTACTATTTTTTTTTTCTCAATTTAAGGTCCGACTTTTTTGGGCGATTTAGGTTTTTTTAACTTCCGTTAACTATTTCGTTAGTAAATTACATGTTTGGTCCTTGGGTTTGTATAGGCAATTCATGTTTGGTCTATTTTCGTCCGCTTTCATACGCTTGCATACGCCGTCCGCTTTATACGTTTCCGTTTTACACGTTTTCATCCGTTTTGCACGCCGTCCGCTTTACACGCTCGCTCGCTTTTGCACGCTTCCGTATGTTTTGCACGCTTATGTCTGCTTTTACACGTTTTCGCCCATTTTACACGCTTCGCCCGTTTTACACGCTTTAGTATGTTTTACACGTTTCATCCGCTTTGCACGCTTCCGTTTTACACGTTTTCGTCCGTTTTGCACGTTCGGTCCGTCCGCCGCCGTTTTCGTCCATTTTACACGTTTTCGTCCGTTTTCGTCCGCTTTTACATGTTTCGCCTGCTTTTACACGCCGTCCGCTTTTGCACGCCGCTTGTTTTTTACACGTTTTGCATGTTTTTGCACGTTTCGTGCGGTTTACACATTTTTGGTCTGCATTTTCCACATTTTTCGCTTTTATCGTTTGATCCGTTTTGCCGTTTTCGCGTTTTGCACGTTTGCGACCGTTTTTGCACGTTTGCGTTTGTGCAAAAAAGATGATATCATGTAAAACAGACAAAACGCAAAACAAAAAACGCAAAAGCGACAAAACATATAAAACGGACAAAACGTATGAAAGCGTATAAAACGGATTTAAAATAGACCAAACATGAAATGCCTATACAAACCCAAGGACCAAACATGTAATTTACTAACGAAATAGTTAACGGAAGTTAGAAAAAACCTAAATCGGCCAAAAAAAAAAGTCGGTACCTTAAATTGAGAAAAAAAAAAGAATATTTTAATTGAAATTGGATATAAGATGAAGTCTTTTTACTTAATTTGCTTCTATATTATATGTATGAGATAAGTATAGTGCATCAAAGTTCATCCATTTCAAGTGTTCAAATATAAATATAATACATAATTCTTCAAAGTTCAAAGTCAAACATATATATTATTCGGTTTGTTGACCATTTTTAAGCGATCTTTGACCGATTAATCAGTTTGTTGACCAATTTTTAAGCGATTTTGTCTTATTTTTAAGTGATTTTGTTGACCAATTTTTAAGCAATTTTGTTTGATTAATCCGATTAGACTGATTTTGTTCGATTTTGTCCGATTAATCGGTTTGTTGACCGATTTTTAAGCGATCTTTAACCAAACTGATTAAATAGGCCGATTATGATAAATCAAGGCGCTTAGTGAGCGATCAGCGATTATGCGGGGATTAATCGGCCGCCTGGACCGATTTTTACAACACAGACGTATTCTCTAGTTGTTCCCTCGCTGTGCTCGCCTCTTATCTCTAAAAGATAAAATAAAATTTTACGGTCAAATTTATAAATCTGTAATTTGACCTATTGGCCAATTCCCTTAAAAATCTGTAACTTGACCTAAAAATTCAAAAAAAATCAAGTGAAATTCGCATATTAACAAAAAAATTCCAAACATACATGTGTCAAATTTATAAATGAATCAATTTTGTTAATGTAATATTTTACACATAACTAACTAGTCAAGTGGGGGAAGATAAAGAGCATCTAGTTATTCGGAACAAATAGACTATGGATCTAACTCTGAATACAGGACAGAGAGATTAACGGTCTTAGCGAGCAGTTGGATGAGGATTCACGTGTCCTTGAACATCTTCAACTTCAGCTGCTAGAAGAGAAAAGTAAGCGTGCAGACATTGAGCGACAGGACAGAATGCTGCAAAACCAAGTTGATATGCTGATGAATATGCTTCACGAACCTGAACATAACACAAAGAAATTAAATGAATATTTGTTAAAAGTGTAAGGATTCCAAATAAAAACCAAATTCAGGAATAAGTGTTGTACAATATAATGATAAACTAAATACGGAGTACTACAACTAGGAATACTATAAGCTAAGATAGTGTATTAGCCTTATCCTTGTCGCGTGATTCACTTTTAAGTTGCAATATGGATGACAAATTCCACAAAATCCGAAAATTACTATTTAAACACGTCAAATGGATAACTTGTTTACTTCATAGTTGCATAATTGCTATAGTCGATAATCATATGTAACGCAAAATGCAACTTATGATTCTACTAAATACAACCAGAAAAGACTCGGATGAAGAAGCTTTGACTTAACATTAGTCAATAAGTAGAAGGCTATGGCTTTTCAGTCATTTATAAGAATTTACAAGCTGCTTTCAAATTTGAAAACTTTGATTTGGTTATGGATATAATCAAGTAGATCTTCTTAAGTAGTAAAATTAGGTTAAAAAGGGGAAGACCGGTAATTTTAATTTACCCTTAGATAAATAGTTTCAGTTTGTTGCAGCAAGTGTGAAACTGAATATTTGACTCGAAGTGAAACCTTATTATTACAGCACTAAAAACTAAATACTGCGACTTCAAGTCATGATAGTCAAAAAATCAATCCCAAAACCCAAATCCAAACACCCTCTTATTGTATTGTTCAACAAAACTTATTTGAAGCTGATCTCTGATTCTTTTAAGGGCCAGAAGACTATGATTCATATAGGGTATTGAGTTGTTCCATATGATTGACTACTTAGCTATTTATCTCTTACTTTGATGATTTAATCAAATGGTTACCTGATTCTAATATTTAAAGAGTTAAAGTAGCAGTAACCGCTATGAGAGCTCACATCCAAACACCTCCTAAAAATAAGTTAGGAACAATTCGTCCTTCAACTACTTGATATATTTCCTTACCGATGATCAAAGATCTAGATGACTCCCTGTCAAAATACAAACCAATTCTCTTATATTGCCCGTAACGGTGAAAAACCATATACTTATGTATGCACACGTATCAATGACACAAGGGACGCTAAATCACATTGCTAACATAAAAATGAACCAACGATTGGCTTGTTCATAAGTTTCCTTTCATCTTTACGATTATCTTCCTTTCTCAATTCCATGGAGTCCTGTTTTTATATTTTTCGCATAAAATAACTAAAACATACTACAAGATCGCCTTCCTCTTCCATTAACATGGCCAAAACCTTGCTTGTTTTTCCTAATTAAACATATAACGACTACCAAGGAAGGGTCAAATGATAGTAAATTATTCCTTGAACACTTAAGCCTACACTTCTATATGCGATTGGATATGTATATATAACAAGAAGCCAACACCCACTTTTGGGAGTGTTAGGGATCTGCTTATTGAAAACAATATCTGATTATTTCGTTCAGATAAGCAGTTGAATAAACAATCTCAAGCCGAACAAAGTAAATAAACCGCTAATAAGCCAAGTGTCCTAAGAAAACATATAGATCCCATTTAAGGTTTCTGAAACACAGGGTCAACAGAAGGCAATCTAGGTGTTTAAGGGCAACGCTCTTCAGAAGGCAAGGTTTTACTAGGCCCTACTTCCACCAAGGTCATAGTGGTCACGAAGCAATAGGGCATAGCATCAGAACACCGTGAAAGAAGCAACAAAGGCATGTTCCCCGACCAACCTACAATCAGAAATGAATGCTCGAATCAGAACATCAGATAGAAAGAGTATGGAACTCAAGACTGAAGCTTCAATATACATCAGTCATACATGTTCTGAATGGGAAAAAGGACCATATTAGAAACTCGACGATCGCCATCTCCTGCCAGCTACTAAAAGCAATTGTATATGGCAAAGACAATTGCTCAACACATGCGCAAAATGGATCCTCCGTCAAGCCAAAGCTACAAAAAATGCACTAAAACTAAATAAATACAACTGATACACATGCGACCTTCAATATGACATTTAAGGAGATAAAAACATGTATTCCAACACAAAAGGGTCATGATATACTAGCGATACGCAGAAACTATATGCAAACTTAAGATTTTAAAGACACAACTAGAATCCAAGAGCAAGCATATAAGGTTAATTAGAAAACAAACACACCTTATGCGCAGAAGATCAAACTTAGACCAACAGATATTCAAGCCAAGTCTCAAACAACAGAGTAACGGCCCGTTGTGAAGTTGGAAGAGATAATGCTTGTGTTGTAATGTCTTCTAGAACATTTTGTAAAGCTTCAAGATAACATCCATGTACAAGCAACACAACAGTCATGATGAAGCAGGAGTTGTCTTAGCATATCCAGGCCCAACTTCCTTGTTTTAACATTTTGACGTCCGCTCTCAAGTAGTTGGAGTGCAACCTCTTTTGAGGGTTCAATTATCTGTAATTAAAGCAATGCCGGTTCTGAGATTAAATACAAACCAAATCCAATAACCTCATACTACTACGAAAGTATTACTCATTCCATCTATTTTGCATCATTTCATTTGTTTGAGCGTTCATGCTAAACTTGCCTATTTGCTTGCTATCATCTTGCAAATAATTATCGCTGTCAGTAAGAGTAAAATCAAACAAAGTGCATAAAGTCCCATACCTTATTCATAATAAGCAGTCCAAGTTCAACATATCATTCATTCAGGGCAAGCAACCGCACAGACAAAATGTAGATACTAGGGTGCAATTTTATTTTCTCCAAATTGGCACTGCAAAAGTAGACATACGGACTATCAAATATTTGGAGACAACATTAAAGATTCAGAATCGTAATCTGTTAAAAGCAAAGACGCTTAATCTTGACAACTTCAACAACTCAAGAGTATCAGTTTGTAACTATTTAAAATGATATCACCAACTCATACAATGAAAACCAAATTTATAACCAATTACCTTCTAATGGACTCGAAAATGATGGCAAACAAATAAGAAGCATCAGCAATCATCTCTTCCTCCACAGAAGCAAATACAAAGCTGTACAGCTCAGCTCATCAGGTGGAATAGCTGCTGAAGTAACTTGCTACTCTTGTGGTTCAGAAACATTAGCATTAAGTGGTTGTTGAGATTCTGAAGGCACTGAATGATCTACAGTTCTAAAAGCTTCAGCACCAGCTATACTTTCTCTGTCAACATTGCCACTAGAAGAATTGACGTCAGGAAATTTGTCCTTCGCCTTCAAATAGTGTGTCTGATGCAGATGACTCTAAAATACTTTTTCTTTTTATTTTAATTTAGGAAAATAAACGATTTAATAAAATCAACATTGTCAACACAATAATTTATTTTTGAAAAAGGCATGAGGTTTTAAAGCATTTGTAAGCACTTTGGGCGACTTTTGAACCAGTTGACCCGTCTTCTTTCTAGCTTAATTTTAAAAATTTACCTGTTTTGACCCATTAAATTAGAATTGTCACCTCTAGTCATATACCATTAAGGCATTGAATCATTGCTTGTGGTTTCCATTTTAAGGAGGCAGAAATTCTTTAGATTATGACTAAGCAGCGGCCTATGAGAGATTATTATGCCACAACTAAAACTCACCTGGATAACAATCGAGTATGGTGGGGGCATGTGAAATTGAAGTCCTTCTCTTGTAACTGACAATCTGACCCTGCAAACCAGCACAACTATAATATGATGACTTCACTTTATCATTATTGTGTGCTATTTCACACATTTGACGCATAAATTATCTCTTTTAAAAGCTGTGTGCTTTATGCAATGGGGCAATAAACAAAATCTATACACATACTTGGTAACAAGAATAAAGAAATTAAACCTTGTGCTTTTCTTTTCATCTTGTGTGATTTTCATTACTGTGTGCTATTTCTAACAAACGACAAACTACCAAAGACTTCGAATAACTCTTTATTACAAGTACATGATATTTTAGAAGATCCTATGCAGACATGACTTCCAGAGTCACTGTTTTACTCTTCCGCCCATGAGGAAGGGGGTAATTAAAGTTACTTTGTTACCAAGACCAAATTCTAATTTTAATCCTCTTCGCTATTAAAAAGTATTGGAGAAGAATAACATTATGCAATTTGCAGGTAACAAAACAGATTACAAAAAAATGAAGATGGCGGTTTATCACATAAACTTGTATTCTTGGACTAATGGATATATAAACTGGTTTTCCTTCACCAAGGGGCAGATGTCAAATGATCAACTAAAGATCATAGTTAGACGTAAACACAATCTAAGTATAATTTACAACATGAACTTAGACTGCATTGTGAAATATGCCAAACCAACTACCCATTGTTATAGCTTTATATGTTGAGTTCACATTTATGTAATGTGACAAGGTTAGTTACTACACTATTTTAGTTACTACATCGATGACACATATGCTGTAAAACATTTTGCACAACTCAAACATCAATGACACACATCTTTTTTCAGAGATGACCATTTTCTCCTTGTTACCCATATTTACCATTTAGTAGCAATAAATACACATTTCAGCCCTCTAATATCACTACAGATAAAAATAAAATGCTGGGCATTGTGAATAAATGTAACCATGGTCTTAAAAATCACTTTAACTAGGCGATTCAAGCTTAAAAATCGATCGAAATGTGTACTTTTTTTCACGGACTAAATAATTATAAAGATCAAAATGTGTACAATTTTCGCATGTGAAAGATCTTGAAAGATCAGTTGTTCGTGAACGAAATTATTTCATCATTGAGCACCTTTTCAAACAAGTAGCCAATAGATTAACTCCAAAATTTCTTAAAATCAGACAATGAGTATCCTAAAACCAACCTCTATGCATCCAGGGTAAATCCTATGAAGGGTGTTCACATGTGAAAAGAAAGCTTGTTCACGTAGAAAAAACATAGCTTTGGCAACCATTTTGTTCACACTAGTACATGAAGGAGTTTGGATTACTTTCAACTCTCCATAACTGCATACGTTTCACTTTTTGCTACAAGATATATTTCTATGACCTTAAAAGGCGGGCAAGTTATTGTTACATGAACTCAGATAATAATAGGTACAAACTTTAAATTTCAACCTATAGTCACATGGGAAGAAAAACTACACATTTTGATCAAACACTTAATGTGCATTAAAAAAAAATAGCACACGTGAAGAAAACTATACATTTCAGCCGACGTATAGTCACATGTGAAGAAAACTGTACGTTTATCAAACGCCTAATGCGCAATAAAAAATTGCACATGTGAAGAGAAACTACAGATTTCATCAAACACCTAATGCGCATTAAAAAAATTGCACAGGGGAATAAAAACTACACATTTCATCAAACACCTAATGTGTATTAAAAAAATTGCACATGTGAAGAAAAACTACACGTTTCATCAAACACTCATGTGCATTAGTAATCTAAACATTCACTTGTGACTTAATTACAATTTAAACATGATAATTTATCAAAATAGAAAACATTACAGTAATTTAAAAAATTTCGTGTAATCTCAGCTTCAGTCGACTAAATTTCATGAGCTTCTGATTCTCCTTCTGATTCTCCTTCTTCACTAATACAGATCGAATTTTTATTTTTTAGGTTTTAATGGTGAATTGTTATTATGGTTATGATTCCGTTGGTGATTCCAGTAGTAGACGGTTGTGATTTAAACAATTTTTACGGCTATATTAAGGCGGTGTAGTGGTTTGAACGGCGGTGTAGTGGTGGTTTGAGCGGCGGTGGCTATGATCGGAGATGTTGGCATTGTTGAAGGTACTTATGACTTATGATCAGAGAGAATCATAATGTTTTCATCCCGAACTTTGAATTGTGTATGTGTTTTAACAACTTTATAAATAGCGTGGGCGTGGCGTGGACGTGATCATTTATCGTTTTACGCTTAAGCGATATTTATATCATAATTCATATATATCGAGCTTATAAAAACATATGGCGTAAGCAAGATAATGACATAACGCGGTATGGCCACAGCCTCACGCTCATGGAACTTTTAGAAGAGTGGTTTTTAATATATATGTTGGGTATGCTCGTGTGTTCTTTGTTTGTTTTGTTAATTTTTTTATGATATCGGTTTGTATTAATCGCTTTTTATCATGTTAATATTTTTATTTGGATAGAACAAAAACGGTGAGTGTGTGTGCCTCTTTTAGAGAGAGGAGTGTGTTTTTTTTGGAGAGATGAAGATGATAGTTGTAGGATATAGGAATTCACAAACACACTAAACCATAATCACAAGTGGCGTACAAAGATGTTTAGAGAGAGAAAGTTCTAGAGAAAGGGAAGAGAGTTGGGATGATGTGAAACAAGAAAAATGGATTGAAGCTACAACCTCTACCTCGAGAGGTAGAGGTATTTATAGTGTCTTACAAATAAACGCCACCTACGAGGTGTGGATCGCATACATAGGTAAAGACCCGTCCGTCCTCCACGGTGTTACTTAACAACCTACTTACTAACATATTATGACTACGACTACGAGCTTTTTATCGAATACATATACTTGGGGCGACCGACTCTTTAACGATCGAATTTTCTAATTCCTAACAATCTCCCCAGGAGGTCACCTCAATTTACAATGAATACAAACAGATATTACATTAGATTTTCTAGGATTCTTGATTAAGTTCTTTGCTCAAGAAGTACGTAGTCTTTGATTCTTCATGTTCCGCATGTTTGGATAATTTCAGTGGAGGTCTTTAACCGATCCACGTGATGATGAGTTTCGAGCCGACATTGAGATCATCACCAACAAAAATCTCTGTCTCTTCTTTTGTGGCGTTGGTATTATGTGATGTTGTGACATTTGGACCGACATGCTCACATTCGGATCATGATATAATCTCATCGAGTAGCGGAAGCTTTTTTGGATCATGATATTTGCGCAAAGATAGTAGAAGCATGGAGTGAAAGTATCGAGTCGTTGAAGCACTTATCATGAATTCTTTTGAGATGAATGTAGTGTGAGCATGCGGCTATGGATTGACCGCTTCATTCGATCGATTTGTAAACGTCAGCGCACTGCATACAACGCTTAGCAATAAAGTGCCAAAGTGTCTTTGATCACTTCGTTGAATCGAGGTACACGCCCGGTGCCCCGCTGATCAAGACAAGTATCGCTGTGATCGGTATAATTCAAGAATTTCCTTGACAGGTTTCGCAAATACTCTAGCGCTCTCAAACCGAACGCCTCAAAGAAGACAACACGGAGTGAGTGAACCGGCAATTGAGATTCACCGTTGATGAAAAGAGATTCGAAAAACAATCGTGTGTCGCTCAATAGAAATTGTTTTTGCAATGAAACGAAGGTTTTAATGAAAATCAATTATCAATCATAAACACCTTTTATTTTGAAATATTGGTACACAGTCGATGTGCTAAAGAAAAGAGTTTTTAAGCACAACGACCGGTTTTTCAAAGGTATCCGTCAATCCATAACTCGACTGTGATTGATTCAAAAGATTGAATCGCCCCATTGTTTCTGCTCGGTTGTCACATGGTTGATCTATTGGATAGATCTCACATGCCACCCACCGTGAGCTTGTTTGATGTTGGCTCCGAAGGCTTTCCATCTTCATTGTGAATATGTTTGCATATCACTCGGATGTTCGCAATACCACAAGGATAATGCGAGGACTCATAAGATATAATCTCTTTCACATTGTGTGAAACAGAGAGTCTTCATTGATGATGTCTTAATGAGATTTGCTTGATGATCTCGTGGCTCTAGACTCAATTGTGCATAATTTGGTTCCTATGTCGGAGACTAGGGAGAGGGTCTCCTCTTCAATATCAACAAACTCTAAGAGAAAGTCGATAGATAATGTCGGTTCCCGTGAGAATGAAACAAGTCCTTTAAGAGGAACTTGAGTGGTTTGGGAAGTTGTAGTGCGGTGCGTCCTTTGGGTCCATGATGTCTTGTCTTCAATACTAGTGTTACCATAGTAACAACCAAGAGCATATGAATTGAACCCGTTATCCGCCCCTAAGGTTGAATTATCGGAGGGCTATTTATTTTCACCCTTTTCACATTCAATTCTTTTCATTCTTCAACCCTTCAAGCTACCGAGACTTCATAACTAGAACCTTGTTGGGTTTATTCCAAGACTAGCTCGGCCTCATCCGCACTCTTCTCATTTCTCATTTTCTCCTTTTTCATCATGCCTAAGGACTCTACACTATCTAGTGGATTGTCCTCGGTAGATCCCTCCGGCTCTGGCGGATCATGGGAATGTAAACCTAACCTAACCATCCTTATATCACCATACATAAAGTAAATTTGGTCGGTCTTTTGGTATTGTTCATCCGCCATTGGAATCAATCGAAAACCATTTGAAAATCAATTCGGATACTTGTGATTTATTATCAA
The DNA here is from genome assembly GCA_022545495.1 of Chrysanthemum lavandulifolium. NCBI lineage: Eukaryota > Viridiplantae > Streptophyta > Magnoliopsida > Asterales > Asteraceae > Chrysanthemum > Chrysanthemum lavandulifolium. Next base: position 269,960,441 of record CM040242.1, read on the forward strand.
AGCATTTTGTACCGAATTGTTTTGATATTTTTATAAAAGAGCTCCCCTCAACATGTGCATCATATATTTGATATCGTTTTAGCACACGGAGGCAAGAGGAAGAATTAACTTCTTTGATTACCATTTTCTAAAAGATATCATCATCACTTCCCGATTAAATCAAGTAGATAAAGCATATTGGGGAAGGATGAGGTTTTCAAAATTTGCTCCCCTCAATATGTGCCTCAAGGTTTGAAAGAGTTTTGCACATACTAGAGGAACTCGCACTTAGAGACAAATCAATCACGTTTCAATTCTTTGTGATTTTTTAAAAGATGCTCCCCTTCAACATGTGTATGTAAAATTTGAAATCGTTTGGCACATGCGGGGAGGAAAGCTTCCAAAACACTTATGAAACCATTTATCGAATTATCAGTTTAAATCCAATTTAAATCACAAATTCTCCCCCGATCACATCTTTCAAATCCTTTGAGAGTTGTGATCTCTATTGATTTAGATTACATTTTGAAGGCTTTTTGAGGAGAATAGTGACTTGCTTTTTAAAAAAAAACATTTTTAACTGATAAGGATCAGATTTTCAGACTTTAAACTCCATTGTTTAAACATGCAAGATTGTCTTTTGAAAACATAACATGAGCAAAGGTTTTGAATCAACTGTATAAAACATTATTCCTTTTGATTTTTTAATAAAACCTTGCTCATTTACGTGCCAATTGTTTGAAAATGACCTTTCAAAATAACCTTTTAATTCGAATAAAATCATTCTCCCCTCAATCAATGACACAAGTTGTTGATTGAGAGATAGAGATTTGAGAGATGATAAGCACAAATGATTTACACGAATAATAGAGTACGAGGTATCTTCAAAGCAATTTAGTTTTCATTAGATGGCAAATATTTTTCAGAAGAATCATTAGACGGAAAAATATTTGGAACGAAAAACATTTGTCCTTTTGATGACAAACATTTGTATTAAGAATCAGAGCATGAGATTTGAGAAATAAGATAAAGCATGGCTCTGTTCTTTACTTTTAAAACGGGTTACTGCCTGAAATGACAATAAACCACCATTTTTCTCCGCCTCATTTTTTTTAAACAAAACTATGTACATTCAAGAACATCTAAAGACCGTGACATTCTTTGAATGTCAACACAAAGTTCGTAGATGATATCGAATAAGGAAAATCATGACAAAATAACAATATTTTTGGAATTTTCAAGATTTTTAAATTTTTATGGATTTTAGAGAAATTTATATTTTATATTTTCTTTTGAGGGTTTTTAAATTTTGTATTTTGCTTTTGAATAAATATATACAAGAGATAGATGAATAAAGACCTTTACTCCTCGCCTTCTCTCAAGACGCTGAGTGTTTCCGGTTGTAGACTCTTTAGACCAAGACGTGGAAGGATAAACTCAAAACGTTCTCTAGGAAGAGCTTTGGTGAAGATGTACGCTAATTGGTATTCGGTCCTCACAAAATAGAGTTCCACCACACCTTTTTCCACTTGCTCCTCGATGAAATGATGTCGAATGTCGATGTGCTTTGCTCTTGAGTGTTGTACGTTGTTGCATGAGAGAGCAATAGCACTTTATTATCACAAAGCAGAGGATTTTGTTGAATTCAAAGCCATAGTCGAGATAATGGGATCTCATCCATAGGATTTGAGCACAACAAGATGACATGGCTATGTATTCACCTCAGAGAGGAAATAGAAGTACTCATTTGCTTCTTTGAAGACCACTCACAAGCTTATCACCCAAAACTCGAGCACCTCCACGTATTTCGACGCAGTATCTTGACACCGCATGATCAAGATCTGCATAAGTCGTTAGTGACATACCGGTGTCCTTCGGTACCAAAGTCCCATATTGATGGTTCCTTGGAGATACCGAAGACCCGCTTAACCGCCTCAAGGTGCTTTTGGTAGGCTTAGCCGATATCTAGCACACATGCAAACATCGAACAAAATGTCTAGTCATTGTGAGGTACATCGAGGATCCAATCATACTACGATATTTCGCTTGGTCTACCATGATCCCCGAGTGGTCCTCATCCGGTTTAGTACGCCTATCATGGGAGTGTCATCAGGTCACTAGAATCAAATCCAAATTTCTTTAAAATCTCATTTGCATATTTAGATTGATTTATAAATATGCCTCCGGACTTTGTGATATTTGTAATCCCAAGAAAATGACATTTGTCCCATCAACGACATTTGAAATTTGGAACCCATTTCATTAGAAAACGATCACATTCATTGGGGTCGGTCGAGGCAAAGATAATATCATCAACATATATTTGAACGTGAATTAAATGTTTGCTCGACTTCCGGTGAACAATGTCGGATCAACCGCTCCTTCTTTGAATCCAAGAGATAGAAGAAACTTTGATAGCGTATCATACCATGCCTGGAGCTTGCTTCAAGCCGTAAAAGCCTTCTTCAAGCGATAGACATGAGTAGGATGCTCTGGATTCACAAAACCTTAGGTTATCGACGATACGACTTCTTTAAGATCTCCGTTAAGAAAAGCCGTCTTTACATCCATCCGATAGACAATCATATTCTTACTTGCAGATTAGCTGGGAAGATTCTCGATCGCCTCGATGCGCGTAATCTGGAGCAAATGATTCTTCAAAGTCAATAACCTCCTCTTGACGGTATCCTTTTGCAACCAATCTAGCCTTGTTCTTTAATACATCGCCATGCTCATCAAGCTTCACTTTGAAGATCCACTTTAGAGCAATGGTCATAGCACAACTGGAGCGGTACTAATTCCCATACATCAAGTCGATCAAATTCATGAATTTCTTCTTGCATGGCATTGAACCATTGTCTTCATTCATGGCGTTTAACATCTTTTGGTTCGACCTTAGAGAGTACGGAGTTGAA